>JAQJVK010000012.1:27382806-28582806 GCA_035578135.1 Flexamia atlantica
GGCTCGAGTAATGTAATATTGCGTAAGCAATCAAGTACAGTCGGCTACTGTATCAGTTAATTAACATTACTGGGCATTATAACAGGACAACGGCGTCCGGATGTGATTTAGGTACAGCCCTGTCGTGCGGGTCTAGTATCAAGCGCCTTCAAGCTTTTGGAATGCTAGTGTAATAAAATGTGTTGATAATGTGAAAAGACATCGTTTTTAACCCTAGAACGGCCAAACGACTTTTTTAGTCGTTAGGTTACGGTAAGATGGTGGCCAAACAACTTTTATAGTCGTTTGCTACAGACTTTTGTTCTAACCAATATTTCGTACTGTTAAATTGCAGTTATCACAAAGACAATTAAACTATTGGAAAGATAATGAAATTAGCTTCAATTTACATATATAATACACTCATTTATGTTTACTATAACGGCAGGATAATTAGATAAATATATTGAAATTTTGACCTTCCCGTTCCGCGGCACTGCCGAGCGAGCAGTGGAGGCAAAATGGGCCATTTTGTAAAATTCGTGGAAGCTTTATTTTTCGTCGTAGAAGCTAGAGAGTGGTATCACTCAATTCATTCTTTCTTTCTGTACACTTCGTCTGTTGAAAGATTTAGTCTAGCGCCATTAGTTTACCAGCTGTGATGTTTTTACAAAGACACGGTAAACTAAGTCGGTAAGAGTTTTCTGTAGGGCCAAACAACTTTTTTAGTCGTTTGGATAAGTATTTATTATTCTGCTTGTAGATGGAATTGAACACAAAGAAAAATACAGAAATGAAGAGGAAGAAATCCTCTACCGATCTAAGTATGATTGTAAGTTTCCTGGAGTGATATTTTGGTTTTTGCAGTTGGTCAAAGTTATGGAATGTCTCAATTCGTCAGAGCACCTGTTGTGTTGTAGGCCTATCGCGTTGCAGCCAGATGATTCTTTGTTGTGGTGAACAGCTGTCGGTTATAAGTTTGTTTTTGTTAGTTGTGACTGCTTTAGTGAATAAATATTGTTATTATAGCGATATTAGAAGGTATTTATGTGTAAAGCAGTGATGAATAATGGAAGAAAACTTGGACTCCAGGTTTTTTGTGAGTTGTGAGGAAGATGGGCAAAATAAAATTGTTTATAAACATATATTGACGTTAGATCCATGGTTTACCTACTAAAAAAATATAATTATTTTCTACATTTTTCTCATTGACTCATTTAATATGATAAAAGGCTAATTCCATAAAATCAAGAAAGTGAGAGTGTTTTGAAGAAAATCTTGCTCTGATATCAGAGCATAACAGAGCGGCAAATAAAAAAAAAGTTCTCTTTTTTATATTTTACTACTTATAACCCTTATAAGTTGTTTTATTTCAAATAAACTATATATTTTCTGATTTGGTACAAAATTTCACAAATTTTGTATATCTTGGAATTTTTATACACTCAATAATTATTTGTTTACGTGTGTTAGAAGTTGTTAGGTTTTTGTGTAATATCCCATAAGTAAAAACAAAACTTATTTTCAAACTGAAATACTATATTAACGGAAAAAGTATAAATACGGATATTCATTTTTTCTTATTCTACGTTTACTACTCTATCAGAATAAATGTGTTTTTATTATGTTTTAGTTCTTTTACTATGTGTAGGCCTAAAAAATATATCAGCATGCAAAATTCAAACAATATGTGGAGTTTCACATTTCACGCTATATTTCAAAATCGTTTATAGTTGTTTCAAATATTCTTGTGTTTTTGTGTAAGGAAATAAATTTCAAACAACTTGTATATCTTGGATTTTCGTAAAAAAATTTCTTTCTATTTTTTGGAAGGCCTTACTTTTGTAATTTAGTTTTTAGCAAATGTTTGTTTTTTGGTTTTTGGCATGTACCATTTTTGTTGGAACAAAGGTTCAGGGTTTGTTAGTATATTTAGATTCTACAAAATGTCCCAAATCCAATGGTATATAATGTTATATGTTTCGGTAAAAAATAGGTATTTTATAACAGTTAACGTAGAATGCTGCACGGAAGGCAAAAACTGCCTGGCCCCACAGAATCTCACCATTTGGCCTTTCTAGGGTTAAAAAAGCTGTGTTGAAGTCGTATTAACGAAGTAATTAGAAATAAAGAAAAGTAATTACAGTAATAAGAAGTAAAATAATTAGAAAATCAAATCATGTGAAATGTTTTTCAAACTATGTTTTAAATTATTTCTCTAGTTTTAAGTCAGATAGAGCGAAGTCTGAATGCAATTATTCTATATTATTTACAATTTCATCATACAAAGATATTTAATTTCTTCTCGATAGATTTATACCAATTTTTCTACGTCTGAATTGTAACTTAATTTAAGAAATCATAGTTTAGTTTTTATTCAATTTTATGTCGGGGTGAATTTGTTGGGTTTATTATTTGTTTATAGCTTATGGCATTAAAATTAAATTTCAATTAAAACTTAAAAATGAGATTTTGTGAAATAATTTTTATAAAAAATGAAAAGTCTTTGGTAAGTAAAAATCCAAGATATTTCGAATCCAGCAACAACGTAATGTACAACTTTTAATAAAATTATTATAAACCCTCCAAGACAACCGGGAGAACAGTTCCAGACGACAAGCAAGCCTTCATCGAGACTCCCCCAGTAAATTCAATTACCTCCCGGTTACAACCTGTAGAAGGAGTAGACGGGCCGGCGTTGTGCTACCTGTGACGCCTTACGCCGGGCCTCAATAAGATCAATTAAAGTGTTAGTGGGCCGTGGGGCGGTGGGGGCGGTGGGGGTGGGGGTGGGTGGGGCGGCGCGACAGGTGGTGTCAGTCTGTGCTCAGGGGTGGTCGCGTGTACGGCGTCGATACCACCGCTTAGCGCCCACTTAACCTCAAACTCTGCTACCCTTGTTGGTACAGACGGTGCGTGTACCGGTTCTTGGGTCGGTGGTTCGATGTGTTCGAGTGTAACCGAGTGTTCATTCGTCTGCCAGTGTTTTAGGTTATATATAGGTTAGGTTAGGTGAGAGTTGTTTGTAGGAATTGAAGAGGTTGCTTTCAAGTTAATTTGTCATTCGTTATACGTATTTCTGTTTCGTTGTTTTTTGTGTGATCAACCACTTTGTTCACTCATGAAACAACAGTTTTTTTTATATATATTTATATCACGTGCCGATCCCGCGTCACCTTAGGACGTGTATTGGAGTAAAAAATACAACACCATCAACGCTTTAATGTTTTTAAGCTATAATAGCTATTGCTTTTAATTTTGGCTTCCAAAGTAAGGCCTTCAGAAACCGTAGTAAAGTATTATCTATTTTTATTTTAAAATTCAATCGTATTCGGTTTACAAACGTTTAGCCCATTTTACGAATAATGAATAATTACTCTGGAAAAAATGTATAAGTTATTGAAAACTAAACTGGAGTTTGTAATTGTATAGTGTACTGTAGCAGCAATGCGAGTCAAAGTTCAAAAAAGCAATTAAAACTGAAACTGTCGGGGTAGTTTTAGCCACCTGTGAACACATTTCGGACGGTAACCAAGCCTTTCACGGTTTAATTAATGGTTGAACATCTACTCAAGAGTGAAAAAGCTGTATCACGGTTTTGTTATGCACCATTACAGTTATGTGTGCCTACCATTTTAGTTATGTATCCAAGTATATCAAATGATTTTTACAAATTAAAATGGGTTTGGTTACCTCCTTTTGTATTATAGGCATATTTTTCGTTTTTTTTCGTGTCACATTACCACGTCATGTTCTTCTTTTATGACGATGGCAAATGGTTATTTTATTCAACCATTATCATCGTCAGTAAACTATTAGGTTTAATTTAGTTTAAATTATAAGGGATCAGTTTTCAATGATTGTTTTTTTTTCAGAAGTATTTAATTTTTTAAACTTTGAATCGTACATTCTTTTGATTGACCAGATTATGAATTATATAATTTAAATATCGTTCCGTATTTGGCCTGATGATAAGATATGCTTCAAAGAATATATTTTCAAAGAAATAATTTTAGCAGGCGTAATCATACATTCACATCTCATGTTCGTATTTTAGCAGAATTCTATACCATATAGTAACAATCAGTAGGTCTGATTCCACAGGCTGCAGCTATGACGGATCGGTCTAGTTGTATCTACCCCACACATCATAACCGATGATTTAGGAACACAATTGTTAGTCTTGTTGTTTCTTCACATTCAGTGTTACGGTTTTGAACTCTGTAGAATGCAAAGTAAAATAAAATACATTTCTGTTCGTGATGTACATATTTCATTTTTCATTTTAATCATTCAGTTGTAATCGATAATCTTGAAGTTGATCAAACTACGCAAACCATTCTTTTTTCTAAAATAATGAGGGAGATATTTTACTGTTTGGTTTTTTATTTTGCGTCGTATATGAAACGGCGGGCACAGAATGGGTAGGTTATTGTCGACGCAGACCACAATACCTGCCTGATAGTACCCCTCCTCCCCACATCGACTCACATTAAATATTCATCTTGTTGTGCCCAAACCGACCCCCTCTCCCTACCACCGTGCCCTCTTAGTCTACCTCCTCTCTATATGAACTGTCAGTTTTATTTGTTTACCCTCAAGCTTTTCTCGTACACTGTTATTTTTCTAATTCATGACAGCTACAACGAATCTATAAGTGATAGGTGTTGCATTTGGAAGAAACACTTTTCCTTTTCCCTCAGAGTTATATCTAAAAAATTTGAAAGTATTTTCAATTTTGATTTTTATCGGTTTTATATAGTAATGTATACATATACAATTAGTGCTATCGCAAAGTATTGGTTCATCGGTTACGATAATATACACTGGATTACATATGAACTTGAAATAAATTACTCAGCAGTAAATAATAAAACAAAAACAAACTCTGCATAACTAATATTTGATAATGTATTTCAATTAAGTTGCCAATGTAGATATTCATATGACATTTTATTTATGAGGACATACTGACAAATGATATATTGTCTCCGTGAGCAAAGACAATGTAAGCCCAATACGAAAAATATTAATATTCCATTAAACGGAAAAGTGCGAAAGAAAACAAGCGATTACAATCACGGACTGTGGCGAAGGGTTTGTAAACACCTCAATCATGACGGGATTGGTTTCCAAACAATTAATCCACAGTTGCAGACCTCAGCTTAATCCAAACTCTTCAGCAGCGGATTGGTCCGACCTTTGATTACGTTCTGCGAGCAGTCTCGCTTGTTATTGTCAGGCAAAACGTTTTACCGCGGAAAACTAAGAGGTGGAATCACGTTTGACATTCATTTATTATAGGTCCAAAAGTAAATGGTTCGATTGTAATCTTACTCCGTTGAGTAGCCTTCCCTCAAACAGTTTTTCTTTACTTTTGCGAATGATTTTCTTTATTCATAAAATAACTTAATTGATTAATTTAGACTTAAACTAGAATAAGTTTCAATAAAGTTCTTTCTCTTTCAACAACTTCAAACTTTCAAACTTTCTCTTCAAAAGAGGGAAACCGTAATTTCAATGATGGTTACCTTTTTGTTTGAGTAACAATTTAAAGTCTTGATTCCGGAAAATGCAAACAATTACTATATTTTTAGAGATAGTTATAGTAGTATATTACGCAAGAAGGGCCGAAAATGAGGTTTTGCAGGCTCGAGATCGTGTTTCAAATTCGAGAATTTGAAACGACCGAGAGCTGTAAAACCCTTTCAGCCGAGGTGCGAACGCTATTTTTCACCACACCCTAAAAAATGAAATATACCCTAAATAATTAAAAAATAACTGGTTATTATTTGACTCAATTGAAAACAAAACACAGCTATGAAAATCATATGATCGCAACTATCCTGTCTTGAATACCGTATAATTTTGTAATGTTCTGACATTGTTTCAAGCAAATTAACGATCAGCTGACTTTCGGCCCTAGGGCCCCAAACGTTTTCGGTCCTGTGGCGGCAAACAGTGTGTTTCGGTCCGCGTTTAAATAGGTGATTTCGTCGTAGTTTGGTGAAAAAACCCTTTCCTTCTTAGGGCCTGTGCAAATTATCAATACTATCCTATTATTATTAAATACCCATGTCCTGCATTCAGTCTTTCTGATAGTTTAGTGGTACTGTAAAGTAAACATTCCACGAACTAGTTACAAAACATTAAATACTCTCAAAACTATTTTTGCATTGAGTACATTTTACTGCATAACGTTTAACATGTATACCTATTGTCATGTTTTGGATTGGTATTTCTCTCAAAGCTCGGCTTCCGATGGAATCAATGAAATGTTAATAGTTCAATTATGCTCCCACCGATGCCTGATTGGGGTTACTCATAAATATGTCACACCAGGTGTCATGGGAATATCACAGCTTAATCATATTTTGTATTATTATACCAGTACATTGGATGTTTTGTATTTGTTATGTTTTCTAAAAAAAAAATTCAACCTCAACTACGAAGTTAATACTGACTGACTGTATTGTGTACTCTGAAATGGACTGCCACAGTTTATATAGCGGTATTTATCTTGCAACAGAAATCATAGATTCTACTCTATTACGCAAATATTTGACCGACAACATTTTTAATAAAGGTTATCCCCTGTAACACTAATTAATACTAACTCATTAGTTTGTCGTTCTAACAAAACTTTAATGAATCTTACGATAGTTTATTTTTTTATTTGGACAGTTATAACTCTAAAATATTGACTATATGCAACGTCCCTATATTTAGCCGTATTTTATACGTCCGCTCTAATTTTATTTATTTTTACGATTTAATTTATGTACTACCTGTTTTTTTATTTAGACCCTCATTAATAAAAAAGCAAAAATCGTTATGATCTTCAGAGGAGTAATATATAACCTAAAGATGGCGGACAAGTTGTTTCCGAGTCGGATTAAGAGGGCACCTGTGAGCAGCTCTCCAACAGGCTTTGTTACTCTAAGTCCTTACTCCTCCCTTAAATTATCTCTCAACGAATTTATTTAAGAACCAACAAGTAGGTTTTTATAAACGTTCTAGCACTTGTCGACTCGTTGCATTGTTTAAAATCCAAACAAACAACGTTGGATGTGTCAAAGAGTTTATACATTCAATAACGTAAGGATAATGCTGGTATGTTAGGATGGAAGGATTATTTTGGAAACATTATAAAGTTCAATTCAGTTTAATAGCTCTTAAAATATATTCTAAGTTTATGTAAACGTTGCATTTTAAAGGTAACCATTGTAATTTGTATATTCGTGGACTAATATATTATCTTATCAGTTCTCTTGTTCGATCAATGCAATCCTTTATGTATCATTTTTAGTTAAACCTTTTTAAGCTATGTTCAAATGTCATACCCTGTTGACATACCGGGTCGAGCGTTCTGCCAATATACACTTGTGTCAGCTTCCACCGTGTTTTATATTAAATCCTCTTAAAACCCACTCCTCAGAGGCTTAGAAGTCTGTAAGCCTCTCGTTCCCTTCCAAAAGCCTTTATCTTAGTACTTTAGAAACAAACCGGTATGTAAAGCTCTTCAATCTATAATAAAAATCAGTTTTTAATTCAGGAAATAATTTTACGGATAACAAATCATACTAATTTTAATTTTACAAACCATGATATTTCGTATTTGTTCCAGCTAATATTTTTTTTGGAACGATTTCATTTAAATAACTAGTATCACATGTGTTGACAACATTTAGGATAGGAACACAGATCTCTTGACTGTTGAGTGTTTTTCATCCATACGCTATTTTTGTGAGGTTTAATGTTTCGTAGTGTAGTTATTAAAATCGGTTAGTTGTTTTGTCAAAGACATATTGTCATAACTTTTATACACCATTGTTTTAGAGGATTTACCAATTATTTTAAGTTAGTACTTCAAAGCAACTTGTAAAAAACAAAATTATAATTGTTTTATTCACTCAAAAAATTACTCAAATGTAATTTTAAATAACGTTTACTCGGTAATAGGGAATTTCAAGCTAAATTCGGGGTTTTGTTATGTTTTTGAATTTCTTTCTTTAATGTGTGATAGTCACTCGCATTGCTGCTATAATGCAGTATTTCTCTTACAGCAGGTAGATAATTCTGGCTCCTTGGGATATTTTGAATTAATTTTACAGAAAATGAGTGGTTTGTCAGTGTTAAACAGTGAATTATACTGAGAGATCTTGTGAGCAGACAGTATTTCGAATACAATGTCAAACCAATCAAATTGTGAGACAGCGAACAATGTAGATAATGAAACTAACTCTGCAAAAGACACGTCTCAGGACGATGCTCCTACCAGTGAGGAAAACCCGCAAAGCAATGATACTACAAGTAAGACTGAACAATCCTCACCCCCTCAGCCCCCTCAGCCACCTCAACCTCCCCCACCTCCTCCTTCCGTTCAGACTACTAAACCTAACCAAAACCAACAATCTGCCCCTCCTCCACTACCGACTAGACCTAGTCACATGCTGAATTCCTCCCCATCTAATCAAAGCTTCCACGCACAACCGACAAATCAAAACCATCAGCCCTCTCAGAATCAACAATTTAGTTCAGTCCAGTCGAATCATTCCAGTTACCCTTCTCAGCCAAACCAACCGAATTTGCTCAATAACCACAATCAAACTCTGCAGCACGGCCAGCCTCCACAAACATATCAAAGTCCTCACAGCAGGCCTGTCAGCAACCACGTGGGCTACCCGGGCCCCCCGCCCCCGGAGACCCAACCCGACTACGTCCCCCGCCACGAGCGGCCCAGCAAGGCCCACCTGGGGTCCGGGAGCAAAGTGATCGAGTCTCGCAACAGGAGGAGATCCTTCGCCGGGGAAAGCTCATTGGAACGCGACTCCAGCTACTCCAGAGAAAACCTCGGGAGCTCCTCAAAAATATACGACGAAAGGAGCTACGACGGCTCGAAAATCCCGCCGTACGAGAAACGAACCGGGTCCATGGGTCGGAGGGAGAGCTACAACGAAAGGAGGAGATTCCGAGATCAGCATTACAGCGGAGAGTCCCCCACACTGAGGAGGAACGTGAGCTACGGAAGCGACATGGAGAACTACGGGATGTACGAGAACAGAGGGTTCGAACGGGCCTCGAGGAGGGACATCCAGGAGAGAGGGCGGACCGGGCGGTACGACGACCCGAGGTACCCCAGAGGGTCGTACGAACGCTCGCACTCGGCGTCGAGGCTAGGCTACACGGAGAGCGGGGTGTACGACAACATATACCCCCGGGGAGGCTACGGCAGGCCCGGGTACGAGGCGGTGCCGATGTCCGACGTGGGGAGGAGGTACAGCGAGGCTACGGCGGGGGTGAGGGACACTCCGCCGCCCTACTACTGTGGACCTCGTGGAGTGATCCTTCCTTCCAGATACCCGGGGCCCCCGGCTGGGCCGCCGCCGCCACAACACTATCCTGGTGAGTACATGAAATACTGGAGTTACGAAATTAAATCTTCTCATGGAAGACATTTTTAGAATAAGTTTTTCCCAGATTGCTCTTTACTTTATATAATAGCCAATACATATTAGCGGTGTTGAATAATTATATTTTATATATGTATTCTATATAAAACAATATATATATATATATAAATAACAGGTGTATACTAATACTAAAATGGAACTTTATTTTTATAAAACCATGGGACTATATACCACTAGCCTATATCACCACTCTGCTTTACTTCAAAACACGAAATTGACTTGTGTTCCCTTCTTGAAGAGATTACCTCAAGCCCATATCTGTTTGCACAGGATATAGTATAATATGTTACTAGGCCGGGAGGTACTGTTTTGCCGGACGAGCATGATAGTTCCCGCGCGAGCGAAAGCGAGTGCGGGATTTTCATGCGAGCACGGCAAAACTTCCCGGCCGTGTGACGTACGATATTTTTCATTATACTACGAAGAAAAACATACCTTCAATCATAACGTAGTCCCTGCATAAACATACGTTTCTCAAACCTTCAAACTTAATCTATAACAAACAGAAAAACATTTGCTACGGATGCAGTGCTGCCACTACATTCCCCTAAAAAGAAACCGATATACAAGCATTAAACGTCGGTTTTCTGCAAATCAGCTGACTGTTTACTTCCGTTCTTTCCGGCCTAGGCCGAATAAGAGTTTATCCGGCCTAGATTCGGCCTAGGCCGGTAATGGGTTACTTTCGAGCCAACAAAAAGGAACTGAAAACAGATGTTTCTGTGTTAGTATGATGAAAAAGTACACTGTATTAACCACATCGATCGAGGAATTTGTGTTCTGAAAAGCCAAAGACAAAAATAATATTCAGCGTAATTGATTAATTATTTATGATACGTTGTTCAGAAAACCACTAGGTGGGCGAAGCCTTAGAATATGATTACAGAAGTAAAATTCCTCAAAATGTAACAATAAAACTCAACATAAAAAAAGGAATACGAAACAACCAAACATGTTATGACATGCCCTGTTTGGGTATGCCCTGTTATGTCCATAACAGCCAGAATCATATAATATATTATGTGACTTGTCGGCTGTTAGCACGAAAGTAACAACTTTGGTGAATCACTAGTGGATTAATTTCTCAGAATTTCAGCTTGTGATACTATTGTGAAAATATGTGCTAGCTTGGATGACGTAATTTTATTACCATGAGAATAAATTATCCTCAGTCATTGCAGACCAGTGGTTTATGGACGAGCAGAGTTTTTATCGATGGAAAGTAATGGTAAACTTAATATTATACAATATAGGTTCAGTGTTTCGAGAGTTCAATATGATAGTAATCCTAGCTATCCATCATCGTTTATGTTATGTACATTCAATGATTGAAGTAGTTACATAACGTTATTATTAGATTTAGTATTATTTTGGTAAGGTTACTGAACCCGTCAGACGAAATTTAAATTACCAAAACCAATGTATGTCATATAGTACGCGATTTGTTAAAAAAATACAACGATTTAGCATTCAAAATGTGTTATTATAGCATCATTTGTGAAACTATAAATATTTTTTGCGTCGTGTAAAATTTAAATAATGATGTTTTCAATTTAACCTTTTACCTGCCCTAACGAATGTCACTATAAAATGAACATTGTTATAGGATAAGTCGTATTCACATGTTTTAAGACCATTATGTTGTTTCACACAAGCTATTAAATTTATTTGATAAATTGTGACCGCTCACGTCGAAATATCTATATCCTAAGGTGCGATGACAAAAGTACATACCTTATTAAGATTTCAAGAGAGAAGATGGAAAATAAATATGATGTTATCCTGCAGGGAGTCGCCGGGAAGCGCGATCGTTATGTTTCCTGTAGAATAAATAAACCTCGCATTAAGTATATATTACCTTGTTGGGGCTCTTGACAAAAAACATCGTAAGTTATGTATTTCATCTCAAGTACAAGTTCACCTACGTATCTTAAAGGATATCGTATTTAGATTTAATTAAAAATTTGGAATTAAAAATAACTACTTTGATAATCTCTGTACATTTATTCTGTCTAATTGTTAGAACCATCCGTTTTAATAATTTGTTGTTTTAATGCAACATTCTTTAGGTAAACAAAATTGGGTATTGAAGTGATATAATAAAAATTAAAATAAACTCTCCACTGGTGTTTTATTTAAATTTTACTCGTTAGTTTAAAACTACTCATTTAAAAACTGATAATGAAATGAGTTTTATATTTTGTGGGTTTTTATTTTTATTAACGTATTCACCCTCAGTGGTTTAGTCTTACATTTAACGTGTCATTTTAATTTTACTATAACCCTTTCGATCAATTACTTAATTTACCAAATTCCTTCTTTTAAACCATGAATATAAATTGATTCAAACTGATTGTATTATCACAAGATAGTGGTATTTATTCATAACTAAAATACCGTGATGTATTTTATTACTTTCATGTCAAAGCACAGAGATGTCTATGTTAAATGTACATCTCAGTCCTCTGACGTGTACTTTAATTCCACATTATATCTGAGATTTGTTGTACATGCAAGTGCTTTTTGTCTAAAATACGTTCAGGTAACCGCTAAATTCGTAGGTGTCGACTTCAGTCGCACGTCGAAATTGTACTGTAAACGATTAGTTCCTTATTTGAGTGTGCTATAGTTACGTTCGGTAAAGCTTTCACTTTGAATCTTAGAACATTGATGACTGTCTTTAGTTGCAAATGTACGTTTAATATTCGACGTTAACTAATTTGCCTACCATGAGCCAGTGTTGCCTGCACGTACGTACTGTGCTGTCTTGTTCTGTTTGTACATCGATAATGAATTGTGTACACGTTAGTTTTACATTTACCCTTAAAAATCCAAATACTAAGTTGTCTAAGTTTAGTTGTACATCTAATTACTGTTTTGCCCACATTTAGTCGGCAGTGGGGTGGCCGGGTCATGCCACGCTGGATCGATCCAACACGCTTTCACGTGCGTTTCGCAGTAAACGTCCAGCCGTGATATGAACACCGAAATGAGGAAACATAACGCTACTGCCAACCCCTGCCCTGATCAAAACACAGATCTAGAGCTTGTTATATGTTAACAATCAGGGTCAGGCTAAATCAAAAGCAAGAATATTTTTTCCATAAATATCGATATTGGTGAATATAATTAACAATTTGTTTGATCTACCCAATGTTTATTGTTTCAGCAAACCGTTTACGCTCTCAATTTAGCAAACACTTGTTTAAGATTTAGAAGTATGTTATATAGTTAATTAATGTATGATGCCTTGACACACGTGTTTAAAGTTTTTTGATATGTTTCAGGTAAGCAAATGCTGGCGCATGTAAGTAAAATTTGCGATTTGATATATCTTCTCTTGTTATTTCCAGTTTTTGCTTGATTGCCTTATTTCCATGCCATTTTATAGAAGTTAATAACATATAGTTTGGCAGTGTATATTTTTTAGTTGTTTAGTTGTTCAATAGTTCACTGTTATTTATAATAATTACACATTTTATAAGCGTTCTTTTTTGTTAGTTTTTTAAGGAAGTCTTTGAATAAGTTTTGTGTTTTTTAATGAAAAAAATCAAAGGCACCCAATTTTGTTGACCTGTTAGACGCAAGACCACATTCTTGAACCTGTTTAGTTACTTTTATTCTAAACAAATACTGAAGCTGTCACTGGAATTCTTTGTAATTAAATCCCTGACATAATAAAAGTTAAACAGTAAAAAAACACTGCAAAAATACTTGAGTAATCCCGATTACCAACACTGGAGATGAAATCGGTCAACGACAAGGGGCATGAAACATGTGGAAATGTTTACAAACTCGCACGCGTGTCGGGCGTGATCGATCTGTCCCCAAACGCGCGCACGACACCTCGCCGCCACGGGCGTGCCTTACACACGACACCTCGCCGCCACGGGCGTGCCTTACACACGACACCTCGCCGCCACGGGCGTGCCTTCCACACGACACCTCGCCGCCACGGGCGTGCCTTACACACGACACCTCGCCGCCACGGGCGTGCCTTCCATACGACACCTCGCCGCCACGGGCGTGCCTTCCACACGACACCTCGCCCCCACGGGCGTGCCTTACACACGACACCTCGCCGCCACGGGCGTGCCTTACACACGACACCTCGCCGCCACGGGCGTGTCTTTCACACGACACCTCGCCGCCACGGGCGTGCCTTACACACGACACCTCACCGCCACGGGCGTGCCTTCCATACGACACCTCGCCGCCACGGGCGTGCCTTCCACACGACACCTCGCCCCCACGGGCGTGCCTTACACACGACACCTCGCCGCCACGGGCGTGCCTTACACACGACACCTCGCCGCCACGGGCGTGCCTTACACACGACACCTCGCCGCCACGGGCGTGCCTTACACACGACACCTCGCCGCCACGGGCGTGCCTTACACACGACACCTCGCCGCCACGGGCGTGCCTTACACACGACACCTCGCCACCACGGGCGTGCCTTACACACGACACCTCGCCACCACGGGCGTGCCTTCCATACGACACCTCGCCGCCACGGGCGTGCCTTCCACACGACACCTCGCCCCCACGGGCGTGCCTTACACACGACACCTCGCCACCACGGGCGTGCCTTCCATACGACACCTCGCCACCACGGGCGTGCCTTCCATACGACACCTCGCCACCACGGGCGTGCCTTCCACACGACACCTCGCCCCCACGGGCGTGCCTTACACACGACACCTCGCCGCCACGGGCATGTCTTTCACACGACACCTCGCCGCCACGGGCGTGTCTTTCACACGACACCTCGCCGCCACGGGCGTGCCTTACACACGACACCTCGCCGCCACGGGCGTGCCTTACACACGACACCTCGCCGCCACGGGCGTGCCATACACACGACACCTCGCCGCCACGGGCGTGCCTTACACATGACACCTCGCCGCCACGGGCGTGCCTTACACACGACACCTCGCCGCCACGGGCGTGCCTTCCACACGACACCTCGCCGCCACGGGCGTGCCTTCCACACGACACCTCGCCGCCACGGACGTGCCTTACACACGACACCTCGCCGCCACGGGCGTGCCTTCCACACGACACCTCGCCGCCACGGGCGTGCCTTACACACAACACCTCGCCGCCACGGGCGTGCCTTACACACGACACCTCGCCGCCACGGGCGTGCCTTCCACACGACACCTCGCCGCCACGGGCGTGCCTTACACACGACACCTCGCCGCCACGGGCGTGCCTTACACACGACACCTCGCCGCCACGGGCGTGCCTTACACACGACACCTCGCCGCCACGGGCGTCCCTTCCACACGACACCTCGCCGCCACGGGCGTGCCTTACACATGCGCACACACTTCGCCCGTACCAAACTTAATCCTGCTTTCGGCGTTTCAAACTTTCAAATTTAAGTACACACAGCTATTCATATTTCAGTGTTTGATCGTTTCTTTCCATCAACTAATTAGACTGTTTGTGCCTTTCAGTCCCCCAGGTGTGCATGGGGCGTTTCCTGAAGGGCTGTACTAACGGAATGTGCTCTTAATTATAGGTTTTACTCGAGGGTATTGTCTATCTACACACCGACATCAGGTCAATCTGTTCAGTGGTTTTTGATGAGATAGAGCATCAAACATGCAATGAAAAAACTTGCCTAAAACCTAACACCATATACTCATATACCATATACTTATAACCTAAAATTCTCTGTTATTAAATCGTCTTAAAATCTTTCTTAAAATATTACAAAGCAGCATAGATTGATTTCATTTCTAAGAAGAAGTAACTGTCAAATATACAAGTATATTTTTTTGTTATCGCTATAGCTACAATGAAGAAAGCCAAACCGTCTACATTTAGCAATGGGAGGCGTATCGTGTAAAAACTGTCAAAGTGGATTGCCCGCAATAATTTCTGTTGCCTACAAAGCCGCGGATCTGTTGACGATTTATATTCAAGGATCGTCATCAGCGGGGCTTAGACTCTCCCTCCCCCCCCCCCCGCCCCCCCCGAGGCCAAGAGGCTCTGTGGTTGCAACCAGCCACGACGTGACCCATTTGGCCAATCCTCGGCTCGCTCCTCGCTATATAATCGAGTGGCGGTGAAAAATAATGTAAATGTTGTCATATGTATGTGTATGTTGTCAAATAAATGTTGTTCATATATTATAGAGCAAGTTAATTGAAAAAAGCTCATTAAGTGTTTCTCTAAAAGAAATTCACGGTTGAAATAAGCGAGATCTTCCCCGATAGTTTACCACACTGCTTTTTTGGCTTCTTGTTTGTTTATCAACATTCAAAATATTTAAATTGGTCAAATGAAATGTCTGTATACCGTAGACTATTCATTTTGAGGTTTTGGGTGCTCCCTTTATATTTATGTTTCTAAGAGGCCTTAATCTTATTCGTCACTGTCAACTGGACTGTGGGGGTTTCGACCAGGCTGGACGATCCGCCTTTTTGAAGCGAATACCGTTCCATGATTAATAAGACAACAATGAAACAAGAAATTATTACATATAAATCAAACGTAAAAAAACCCCAATCAAACCTAAATACCATGTACTTTTTTCACGGGCGGTCCATTAATAAATTATATTTGTTTTCTGCTATCCCTTTTATTTGTTTGTTTAACTTTTTTAAGTTATATTAAAACTAATTTAGATCGATAATGAAAAATAAACACGCTTATTTTGTATATCAGTCATGATGGTATATGAACGGAATCAAAAGCAAAGAAATAGTCGTGGTGAACTAACAGAAAAGATCTAAGAAGCTGGTATATTTCTGTATAGTATATATATACAAGCTTAAATAAATCTTTAAATTGTTCCTCCGCTTTAATTGGTTTGAAACAGCATACACCATCTGAAGTTTATGCTGTTTCTGATATAAGAGGTTAGGTTACCTTTGTTGCCTATTTAACTTTACCTCTTTTATAACCAACCTGTAACTCTGATTAACAAATACTTTTAAATTTGAGCCGTAATATATGGTTTTTGTTCTATGAAATAATATTAATGGGAAAACATGAAATGTTCCCATCACGTTATTATTTATCATTACGATATTTTTTCACGGTAATATTTTTTTACACACAAATGAAACTATAAATAAAGAGATAATAGTATAGGTTAAGTATAATTGGGTTATTTTTGCAAACGTTTTTTCTGAATTAGACCTTTTTCCAAAAGATGTTTTCATTTTAAGTACTTAAAAGAACTTTTGTGATAAAACGCTGCCTAACATTGGTGTTTGATCTCGAATAGTTAGTTAGCGAATCTGATGTAATATAGTTACATGCAATAGCAGCCGCACTGAATGGAATGTAAAATTCAAATAGTAAATGCCAAGAACATTTAATTGCTTCACAATAAACAATTTATGAACGTTTCAACACGAAAGGGATGACTAATTTTTCATCAGCATCATTTGACTTTCAAGTGGGCAATTTGCTTACTTGAGAGAGTTGTTGTTGTTGTTGCAGTGGTAGAAGAGTTTCAATTCAAGGTTTTGACTTTGAACGTTTTATACTCCTTCAAACAATATTTAAGAAAATCTTTACATGAAAAAACATGAATCATTCTAATAGTGGTTACGCCTTTTTGTTATTATTGAAAAAGCATAGGCGTCTTTTTAATTAATATTTCGCCCTTAGCAATATTGCAAACTAAGCTAATTTAAAAGGAATTTGGTGAGTGTTCCCAAACTCTCTGAACAATCCCTTGTGGATTTATTACTGTTTGCGCATTATATCTCCGGCTATGACCACTATGCCACTAACCGTGTCATATGATATTTTTAACATATGATATTACAACATTTGACAAGCAGTGGTGTTTTAGAAAATGTTTTCATAAAAGTACCCCCTCTCCCCCCGCACCATTCAACCAGCTGACTCAGTCATAGCCGGAGATATAATGCGCGAACTGTACTTGCGTCAAGACAAACATACTGTTTTAAATATATTATATCCACGGGTCTCCGCGACGACTAGTTTCACGTCTCACTCTTTAAATGTGTTATTTACTAGTAATAATTTAGGAACTTTTGTTCAATTCAAGGGTTTGGCACGAGTATGTATCTTATGAAGATCAGTACAGGAAACAATTGTGGCAAATATTACTCTACCTCCAGCCATTTTAAGATGATGGCCATTTAAAAACTGTAATTCCAAATTTAATTGATATCGTTATAGTGAGTAGTAGGCCACTCAATCAAACATAAAATTGGCGAACGCAAACGCACATCATATTCAGATTTCCCTCAGAGCAGTTAAATTCAATTCCGCAACCTTGAAAACCCTGTAAAACTCCCGTAGTTCTAAAAAACTCCAAATGTAGATATTTTTTCCTTTTTTGTTAATAGCTACCCTTAAGGGAGCAATTTTACCTACCCTAAACTATTTATGGAGTTAAAGTAGAAAATAATTACAACAATTTGACATCGAATGATTAACAACCAACTTGATAAGGGATTATGTTTAACTTGTTGTAGCACTCATTCTTTGGATGGGCTAAGTAACTGATAAAATAACAATAGATGACCTGGGACAAACTAAAAAATATATAATTCCTGTCAACTATGTTGTAATACAAGATCCAAAGCCCATGGAGCATAGCCCGAGTGAATAATAACAAGTGGGATATTATTATTGCCATGTTTTACTCGAGAATGTTATCTATCTACCTTCCCAAATAATCTCTATAAGCTCAACCTTGAGGTCAATTGGTTTAGTAGTTTAGGTGTGATAAAACCAACAAACAAACAAATAAACCAAAATTTCATTATTATAAGATCAATAGGATTTTTGACCGATTTCTATGCTTAAACCAATGGTTCTATTTTGCCAATGACAGTGTTGAAAATACGCCTTAAAAACCAATTACTCAGTTCCGTTAACCGAAACTAATAATCCCTTTATATTTTGATAACCGCAACGGCAAGCCATGAATAATGTTTCTTGCTCAGTAAATTACAAATTTAGTAAGAATGTTGTCGGTCATTTTAGTGTTTAATGTTTTATGAAAATACCGGTTAACCTTGCTTGGCTCTTCCTTCGCCCAGTCCTTTTGGAGCAAATCAAATCAAGAAAAATCAAACCCTCCCATACTTACACGTAAGTTTTTATTTACTTTTTTTATAACGTTTTTCACAATTAGGCAGTTTTATTTTAGTTGTGATCATCTAACAGACATTTCTATCAAGTAAATAAACTACTACTATCGTTTCATGCTTTACACTAAATACTAAAAATTACATTCAGCGTCATTTCGTTGAGGAGAAAACAGCCGATATTTCACTCAAACATAAAAACAACAAAGCAGAAACAATATTTCGTTTTCCTCCTTGGAGAAACCGTGGTAAAGTCACTTGAGGTTATGCGTTTGTATTAAACCACAGGTTATCTGGACGAAAGCCCTCGAGCGCCAGATAAGAAGGGATTGATCGCAAGTCCTAAAGGCCTCGCAGTCTCGAGGGACCCAGTCCTTCATGCAACTCCCGCCTCTCCACCGGGCCGTTTACTTGGTTACTGCCAGGTAGAAATAACAGATTGCTCCTCAGTATTGCGAAATTTTTGTACTAAAACAATGAATAATCTAATGCTGAAATTTTAAATGCAGGTGTACATAAATAAGTGTTTTGTATTATTTATGTTAACAGTCATCCCCATATCAACTTTCAATCAATTGTCGGTGTTTCTGACACCTCTATGTACAATATTGGTTACATTAGATTAGAAGAAGTATTAATGATCTTTAAACAAAGCAGTTAATGAAATGAGAGGATCACCATACACCTAAACTATACGACGTTAAAACAGGAAAACTTCAAGAGATATTCCTTACCATGTTAGATTTGCGCCTACTTCTAGTTTTCCCTAGAACCATAAGTGTTCATGCCCGCGGTTGTACAGATTCTAAATCCTAATCCAATTACACTATATATTTATATATTTATATATATTAATTTAAATAAAATTAAAATTTATATATATTAATTTTATTTAAATATACAGCTGGTGTAACTTTATTTTTGCCTCATTGGCAAATTCAAGATGGTGCCGCAGACGAAATAGTTAAAATCACAAAAATCAAGTAAATGCCACTCAATACTGATAGAAGGTGGTTGACCGTCATAACTTGGCAAAATAAAACATCGATCCACATCCAAACGTTCAATGTTAAACGTATAAGTATTTTAAAGTTTAAATATCTTGATTAATTTATTTATTTTCAACCGATTGTGGCATTGTAACCAAGGTTCAATGCAGCGACCACATAGTAGAAATAGACGGAGCATAGCTATCTTACTTGCATTGCAGCAAGTGAGGCCTGGGCCGCCATATTGTCTGGGTATAGAAACTTAAAACCGCGTAATCTGACAGTGCTCATGTGTCAAATAACTCGTAGTTTATACCATTCAGCGTTGAGGCTTAAGGTTGAAATTTTGCATGTGAAGAGTACTATAGTTTGGAACCACAATAGTATCAATCATATTTCCAAAATAATTTTTATATTTTAAAAAATTATATCAAGTCACAAGTTTTTATTCAACCTTAAAACATGACATGAAAAAAGTAGCCGGCTACTACTTTTTTTATTTTTGGTCAGGCAAAATAAAAAACGGTGGAAATTGTTGCTAAAGAGTTGAATTTTTAAAATCATAATTTTTGAAAAAATTAGCTGACGTAGTTTGGTCGATAACTTAGTTACTGCGGGAGAGTTTATCCGTCCGGCGCCTGCGCCTGCATAAAAACCAAGTCAATTCTAAACTGTTATTTACAAAATTATGGTCGACTTAAAAAAGTACAAATATGGTATCAAATTAAAGGTCTGAATCTCACAATTATTATGGTACCAATTATAAATGGTTTAGAAGCAGTTTACACATCATAGGAACGTTACAGGTGTATTCCGTGGCGGCAGCTTCTTTCAAAAAATGTCAGGACAAGCTTCTAGGTTATCAGTGTTTACGATGTGTAAACTACCTGTAAGCCATTTATATTAGGTACTATAGTGATTTTGAGATTCAGACGTATAATTTGATACCATATTTGTAATTTTTATACGTACTTTGTTTTTTTCCATGCTTAGGGACTAGAGGCAAATTTAGGCTTCACTTCGCGGTTTCTAGTGCTCCGTCTATTGTACTATGTGGTCGATGGTTCAATGCCACATTTAGTTTGAAATTATTTACCACAATACCATTTTAACACTTTACACGGCCGAAAATTTGACGTATACTCACGCTCTATACGGCAGCAGTGCTTTCAACAAATAAAATTGAAGCAGAAAAGTATTTCGTTGCCAAAATTCGATTTATTCAAGACCATTTGAAATATTTATGTTTCCAGCTAAAGCTATCCCAACAGTCGGCTCGTTATTCTGTGTGAGACGAATGCCTCAATATACTAAAGGGGCTTCACCCGAATATGTATGGAACCTACAATGAAAACAGGTTAAGGCGGATCGAGTGGTGAGCAAGCATCCTCGCTGCTGGTTAGAGGGGCGACCTCTGACATTTATTCCTCTATTCATCCTTCAAATCTTCATATAACGAGGTTGTATGTAAAAATATTTAATGACCAATTTGATGCAAAATGTGTGTCGCTAAGCCAACCAACCAACTCTCGTAGTTATACGATTTCAAATCAAGGATTTTTTAAAGCGATTTAACCATCAAAGTATTGATCGAAGATTGTGAAGGTTGTATAGGTACTACGAAAATTGGTTATAACACAATTAGTAATTTGCAGTATGTGGCCTTAGAGGCTAACTTAATACAGATCTGATGTCCTACTAACGATTCAAAAAAATTCATCTGAGTAGAGAACATTACTTTTTACATATTAAAAACAACTTTTAAATTTTTTCATAGGTTTACCATTGAACAAATCGCTTAAAATGGCGACATCGCTTGAAATGGCGACATACCCAGGTAGGTATTTTAAGCCAATTGATAAATACAAATTACTGTTCTTGATTATGGCTCTCTGAGATTTACGTAACCTAACGTTAGGCGTAAAATATCATGTTTTGTTTGGTGATCATGGTAATTGGTGATGTTTAGGGCACTTGTTTTCGTTTGATCTTTAATTTTGACTGGAATAATTAAGCTAAGAAAGTTGTAACAAAAACGATTGAGAGTTACAAATGTATATTTGCCGGAAATAATAAATCTATATATTAAAAAAATTTGGTTTTCCTTTTCCGAGTCCGTCCGGCTCTTCTACTCAACCGATTTTCATGATTGAGGTCTTAAATTAAAGGTATGCAAGTGCAGATTTGCCATCAAGCATCCGCATTCATTTATCTGCCGTATTACTCGAGTTATGCACAAAAGCAACTTCCTCCCTGTACATTTCTTATGGGAGTTAAATATGATTTTCCTTTTCCGAGTTCGTTTGGCTCTTCTACTCAACCGATTTTCATAATTGAGGTCTTAAATTAAAGGTATGCACGCACAGATTTGCCATCAACCATCGGTATTCATTAATCAACTGTATTACTCGACCAAAAAACATAAATTTGATTATTTCCCTAATTTTAAATTCAATTAAAGATATATTTCCCCAGTTCTAATTAAGTAATTCTATATGTTTTGGTCTAAGAACCTTAAGTGAAATACCAGCTTTCATTTGAGCTATTGATTATAATTATCAGACGTAACTCAAGCACGCTGCTGAATTCCGAACAACACAAAAAAAAATTGTTTTTCTTTTCCGAGTCTGTTCGGCTCTTATACTCAACCGATTTTCATAAATGAGGACTTAAATTAAAGGTATGCACGCGCAGATTTGCCATCAAGCATCCGCATTCATTTATCAATTGTATTACTCGACCAAAAAACATAAATTCGATTATATCCCGAATTTTGAATTCAATTATAGAGATATATTCCCCCAGTTATAATTATGTAATTCTATATGTTTTGGTCTAAGAACCTTCAGTGAAATACCAGCTTTCATTTCAGCTATCGACTATTAAGATCGGACGTACCTGAAGCACGCTGCAGAATTCCGCAAAGACAAATTTTGTTTTTCTTTACCGAGTCTGTTTGGCTCTTCTCCTCGACCAATTTTCATAAATGAGGTCTTAAATTAAAGGTATGCACGCGCAGATTTGCCATCAAGCATCCACATTCATTTATCAACTGTATTACTCGACCAATAAAAATTAATTCGATTATATCCCGAATTTTGAATTCAATTATAGAGATATATTCCCCCAGTTATAATTACATAATTCTATATGTTTTGGTCTAAGAACCTTCAGTGAAATACCAGCTTTCATATCAGCTATCGACTATTAAGATCGGACGTACCTGAAGCACGCTGCTGAATTCCGAACAACACAAAAAAAATTTCTTTTTCTTTTCCGAGTCTGTTTGGCTCTTCTACTCGACCGATTTTCATGAATGAGGTCTTAAATTAAAGGTATGCACGCGCAGATTTGCCATCAAGCATCCGCATTCATTTATCAACAGTATTACTCGACCAAAAAACATAAATTTGATTATTTCCCCAATTTTGAATTTAATTAAAGATATATTTCCCCAGTTATAATTACGTAATTCTATATGTTTTGGTCTAAGAACCTTCCGTGAAATACCAGCTTTCATTTCAGCTATTGATTGTCAAGATCGGTCGTACATAAAGCACGATGCTGAATTCCGAATAACACAAATAGACATAATCTTCTAATTTTTTATAAATATACATCTCACTTTAATTTTGTGATCTCTCCTTAAATTCTTTACCATATATCTTCATGGAACATATGATTAAATAGCCTTTCAATTTAGGACTGACACTTAAAAAGTTTGCACTTCTAAGCGCTGGCGCTGGTTTTTTTGTTTACTAAAATCTGTACAATAAATTTACTCTATTTCTTTAAATTATACATCTGGTCTTTTAAATGGCACAAGGCTTATTGTAAAGAAAATGCATGAGAATAGTTTAGATTTGGAAATAATAACGGGAAAACACATTGGACAACGTGTACTGCTACCGCGCATTGATCTCTCGCCTTCAGATACAGCTGTGCCATTTTCTTTCAAGCGAAGACAATTCCCAATTAAGATCGCATTTAGTATTTCAATTAACAAGGCACAGGGGTAAACAATTAATCGAGTTGGAGTCTACTTACCTGAACCAGTTTTTAGCCATGGTCAGTTGTATGTCGCCTTATCAAGAGGGCAATCTTTCGACAACGTAAAAGTGGAAAAAAACCAAAAGGACGAAGCACTGCTAATATTGTATGGAGAGAAGTATTGTAAAGACGTATGATATAATATTTCTATTTATATTTTATTTGTTATTTATTATTATGGTGTAATTAAACAAATTATTATATAATAGGCATTTATAATTTCAATTATTTGTTATCACTGATATTCAGTTTAGTAAATTAACTTTTCATTTTCTAAAATTAATTTCAATGCTGCGGCGCAGCACAGGTCCTCTAGTTTTGAATTAAAATTTACTCCAAATCTATGCAGTGATTTGTTTTAGCCATGTTGTGTTTCTTGCAATTAGGGATGTGCGAGTGCTCGATTACCGAGCTTTTTTCGAGCCGATTTTATACTCTCGACTCGACTCGAAGTTTTAACAACTACTCGCATTGTCGAGTCGAGTAGTTGCCCCCGCCGTTTACCCAGAATTGGTATCGCATTTTATGGCCGTTTTTCACTCAGTCAGCACCAGTCATGGGCAGCCACTTAAAACTTTTGTTATTTTACTGGAATGAAAGTGGTTTTTGAGTTATAAATATCAATAAATTTGACTTTGTTTTTTTCCTTTCTGTAAGTTGATATAGATTCTTACTTATGCTCAATGAGACTGATTTAACCTTAATTTTTAAACCTATAAAAATATGTTACAAATACCCTTTTTCAAAGCAAACAATTGCAGACGTAGCTTCCTTTTCACCTCCTAAAACTGAAAGTTTTGTAAAATATTGAATTATGATATAAATTGATTATTTTAGGTGGCCTGAATTATTATTTCATTTCATTTGAAAACAGGTTGGTTTTTAACTCATAGACAAACTTCCTTTTTTATGCGGCGTATTGAACCATTTATTTAATACTTAAAAAAGATTACATTGTATGTGATTAATAATAAATATGATAACTATTAACATATGCTAAACAAAATACTCGAGTCGTAACTCGCAAGTATTTTTAAACCCGACTCACTTAATAAATCATTACTCGCACGCCACTATTGGAAATATTTAGAAATTATATCGATTTTCATTACCTCTATAGTAAAAATGAACGAACAAGAACAATGAACGAACAACTGTATAGCGTAGATTGTAAAAGGATACAGAACACTGGACACTGAATACATCGTATAACGACTGAGGACTATGCGACCGACCAAAGTGGCCGATAACGGCATTGTTGTGTGGAGCAAGGTGGAAATAGACGCTTAATCCGCAGTAAGCTTTGCGGCTTTTAAAGTCCATCCTCCACCTCTTTGACCAATTCGGAATCGTTTCTTGTCATTATTGCCTAGGGACAGGATAATCCAATGTAAGCCGAAATGAAAGTTCGGTTGAAAACGTAAGTTTGTAAAATTAAAATAACAATTGTATAGGCAGAAAAGTGAAGTTGACAGCCGGCAAATGAGTAAATTTTACAAGTACTGTGTATCCAAATTTTGATTTGTCTAATGTTTCTTCTTCGACAACTATTGGATTCGGTCAGTAAGTCATTATCCATTTATAGCAAAGAGATAACAGGCAATAACTTCAGTGTGTGAACTAACCACAGAAGGTAATCATAACATTATAATTTTTGGCATCCCTAAATTTTACGTACAATTTTTTCCGCGCCTCATGCTTTTCCGTTTGATAAATGGCCTTTTCAAACGTTGTTTTATTTTGAAACCAATAATTACAAATCACATAAGTATATGGTTTTAGTTTAGATCTACTCGTGGAAACATTGACTTAAAGGATTTTTTTTGTGTATCAAATTTTAAGGATTAAAACTAAATAATCAAAAGCCAAGTTTTTTTACTTCTAAATACGCCGTAAAATATAATATCAATTTAAGTTTGAACTTAATAATAAACTTAAGCTTTATCATTTTTGGCACACTAACTCAGATTCTAGCAACAAAATATATTCACCTAATTTTACAAAACTAAATGTCAATATGATTTTATTAAATTGAAAAGCAAGACATACAAGTCGGAAACTCTCGATTCTGAAACAGAGTTTCCTCTTAACAACCCGTTTGAATAATGTAACTTAATCCGTTATAAATCATTAACCTCTTTCGAGCGATTTCAATATTTTAAACTTTAACCTAAAAGCGTTCTATCACTTTTCGGGTCAGACCGAAGCCCAATCGATGGGAGGATGAGAAGAATAGGATAACGACCTAAAATTGGGCGGCGGGCTCTGGCGGG
Organism: Flexamia atlantica; assembly: GCA_035578135.1. Lineage (NCBI taxonomy): Eukaryota > Metazoa > Arthropoda > Insecta > Hemiptera > Cicadellidae > Flexamia > Flexamia atlantica. The sequence continues at coordinate 27,408,663 of JAQJVK010000012.1, forward strand.
GTGTGTGTGTTTACAAACTTGACCACGTGCAGCGCGCGGATCGATCCGGCCGCTCGTCACGAGACCGCGGCAAATAGATTACTCCCCGTTAGTGGTCAATGCTGTTATTTATAATCATTGAGTATAAATTTGAGGATCGTGATCCAGTTAATATTGTTCATGGCTAGTCAGAATATTTCTAATAACTGCGGATAGTTGGAGTATTTGTTGTTGATTTGTGGGCCAAAATTAAAATACACTCTTTACGTGATTAATAGTAGAGATTGGCATTTTAATTTTACTTTTTACCAATAATTAACATAGGTACAGTGCTTGAAAAAAAGAATAGTCTGAGTTATAGTTTTGAGTGTGAAAATAATATTTTTATATTTAATAAGTTGAGGTCCTTTTTAAATGAGGGCCGCCACCGTTTTAAATGTCTCTACTCGAGTCAATTGTTTACCAATGAGTTTTTAGTATTAAGAGAGTTATAGATGAATGGAAATTTGCACATAGTGCATAATGAAAGTCAGGTTCCTATCTCTTGTCGCCGCCAACTGCAGTAGTAGTAGAAACTCACAAGTCACCAAAGTTTAGGTTAGATTAGGTTAGGTTAAGTTAAGTTAGATTAACCTAAAAGATTTTTTCAAATATAGTGGAATAATCATGCAACACAATCCTCCATTAGAATAATAAGTGAGTATTCACTTAGGTTTGATACCACTTAAATTCGAAATTGGAGGATTTTAGGCTATAATCCACTAAATATAAACTAGATGAAGATACCTAGCAAGTGTTATCATATGTTGAGAAATAGGCAAGCTATTCAATTTTAAATAGTGGCGGCCTTCTTATACAAAAGACCCATAAGTTCAAGCTCACACTTAATAAATAAGTTAAATACAAATACTTATGTCATCAGTGATGACGTATCGTAGATGACACCTTTTTGAATCGATCATTTAAGTCTTCATCACTAACTTGTATTAGAGGAAGTAGCATATTTAAATTAATTTAGCTCTACATATCATCGAAATAAGAACAGTTATTATGAAAAATGTTTCCTCGTTATGTTTATGAATTACCTCTTTATACTCAGAAAGAGACTTCTCTCTTATTCTATTACTTTTCTTGTATCTTGTTATTTTCATCCCAAGGGTTGAAAACTGTTTTAACTTGCTTGTGAAAACTTGTTGAAAGAATACGATGACTAAAAATCGGGTGATGCTTTTAGTTTGAACTAAAAAAGTAATTTTTAAATTGTACTTTTAATCCTAATATTAATCACTATTGCCTGGTATTTTTTATTGTCTCTAACCACTCGACCCGGGGAATAGAATCACTTGGCCGCTCTGGCTGTAAGTGAACGTAACTTACCGCTGTCGCCCCGCGTGTTCCAGAGCCACATTTATATTCAAGGACTGTCGCTGAAGGACTTAGGCTTCCCTACTCTCCTCTCCTGCTGCCACAATCTCCACATCAACCGGCTTATGTGGCGAGGCGGTGTCATCGGTCAGCTCAGCTCAATGTTTGGCGATCTTATTTCTTTTGAAGGCTATTTTTGTGTGTGGTTGTAATAAATTGAATTTTAGCTGTTAAAACAGCTATTAAAGAACTATTAAAAAGTACTTACTACTGCTCCATATTAATTTATTAATTGGAAACTAGAAACAGGTACTTGTGTGAGAGCTGTCCGCCAGGGCTTCAGTCGGGTCACAATAAGAGGAATAAATTTACAAGCCGCATTTTTAATATCGAACATTGAAAATTTTATTCTTTTTGTCCAAACCATGTACCGTAACGATTTAATTCATAAAATATTTTAGAAAACATATCGTCGGCTAGACTAAAACTATTGCATATTTTCTGAAATTGCATGAAATGCAATTGAGTGCTGGCCTCTAGACATTTAAGTATCAAGTCCTATCAAATCATAACATTTTATCTTACACTCGCTAAGTATATAAAGTTTTGGATAAGCTTTATACAGAAACTACACTATTTAATTTTTTAAGCACAACGAGAGTTTAAAGGGATCCGTGTCAATTTGTGTCTATAATTGATCATTAAAGAGTTTAAATGCGACCTCGTTATGTGAAGATTAGGAGGAAAAATAGTTAAATAAGTCTAAGAGGTCGCCTCTCGAACCAGTGAGGAGGATCGTTGTTGCTCCCACTCGTTCTGCATTTAGATGTCCATGCCTGAAATAAAAACGCAAGTCTGTTCCATCATTTTACGAATCCTTAAAAAGTAGAATTCTCCAAACTGTGTTTACGTTATGCGTGATTTGAAATTAAATTTGCTATATCAAGCATAATATAGAAATTAAATTAAATTCATAAACATAAACATGATTACTGGTGTAATATTTTTTTCCTTATGCTATGCAAAAGTTTTTTCATCAAATCCAGTTTATTCAGTTTTGTTCATCAAACTGAAAAATAATTACTTTTAATGATCCCTTTAGGTAAAAAAAAATATCTCCTAAATAATAATTAACGTAGTTCTATTTCTATAATCCGTAAAGTTTAAATTAATTTATAGGATAGATGATGGTCATCTATCCACACTATATACTGGGTGTCTCACCTAAAGTGAACCAATAGCTAACTTTTTATTATATAATATCTGACAGAGAACTTCTTATGGAGGACTTCCCTTTATTTTTAACGTTGCTTTTAGGAGTCACTTCTAAATTTAAAAATATGGCCGCCATATTCCAATATGGCGGACAACTTTGATTTTTCTTATGGAACACCCTATTTTTTATGACTTTTTTAATTTTACGCTTAATTTTAGGAGCTTTTTATTCTTTCAGTTTTTTCCTAAACTTGATGGTTAACGAGGTATGAGCAGTTAAAGTTTGATTTTCCCCCTTCAAAATGCATTGGGATGTTGTTGGTAGTCTGTATATCGAAAACGGTTGTGTTGAAATAAAAGATACCAAGGAGTAAAAAAGTCTAAAAATGTGAGTTTAGTTGAGATTTAATCACAAAATAATTGTTAGTCTAAATTGTTATTTTGGATATGATTTTACTCCATAAGGAATACATAGGATGACGTATTTAAATGGACACAATGCATTTTAAATGGGCAAAAAACAAACTTTAACTGCTCTTATCTCCTGAACCACTGAGTTTACGAAAAAATAAGAAGGAATAAAAAGTTCCTAAAATTAATCGTAGAATTCAAAAACGCTATAAAATACAGGGTGTTCCATAAGAAAAATTAAAGTTGCCCGCCATATTGGAAAATGGCGGCCATATTTATAAATTTCGAAGTGGCTCCAAAAAGCAGCTTTAAAAATAAGGGGAAGTCCCCCATAAGAATTACTTTGTCAGATTTATAGTAAAAAAGTTAGCTATTGGTTCACTTTTTAGGTGAGACATCCGGTATATATTTGTGTCCTGCAATATTATTTTGATACAGATACATTATTAAATTGTATCTTAAATGTTATTTTTATAAATTTATCAAGCGAAAAGCTCGATGAGACTGTAATAAAAGTTGTCTGAGAGTATAGTAAATAGCTCCATTTATGATAAATAGGTAATTGAACGTCGCGGAGCAGAACTGATACTGCCGCCCATTTATATGCTAATTCAGCGATTAGTTCTTAAAACTCAGGAGCAACTATTGACCCTGATAGGTCTATTACATACTCAAGTTGTAACTTAACCTCTTCGTGCGTTAGTGTGTGTAAAGTGCATGAATCCTTTACCAGTTTTTTTATGATGTTTGTATATTAGTTTGTAATAATGCAATTTTACTAAAACAAATTAAATAATTCATCCCATTGGTAAAGTAAATATCTTTAAAGTATATGTCAACTTGAAGGGTTTGAAGTGCCTGAAAGTTGACTTCAACTAATCATTAAATGTAAAAATAGCCATTAATGGTCTAACGAGTCTAATACATTCCATATAATATTTTGCATTACACTTTCAGTGACGCTAACCTTATCATTATCAACACTATACTCTTATAAGCAAGTCATAATGCAGTACTCAGGCTTACATTTTGCATACACGTAAATACATATCAATAACATTTTAAAAGCAAAACATAAATGTTTGATAATGTTTCAGAATGTTGTAAAATAACAAATTTGATCTTCAGAAATATTTTATTGTAAAAGATTTTCGATTGAAAGCCTTATTATAAGTCCTTTTTCAAAAAGTTTACTAGAAGAAGGCTGAAAATACAGTATTTTGACCCTTATTGTATGCCTGAAGCTTTTACGTATCTTAAACTCCTGTAAAAAAACACCAAACGAAGATTTGTAATCTTGAACCATATAAATTTGGAAGACGATATACCCATAGAGTTTTAAGTTCTCAATTATTTAGGATATAATCATGAAAAAGTAAAAACGAAAAGTCTTTCTGGTGTATTGTGACTTCCTCAAAAGAATAATTTATAACTAAGTGAATTATAAATGAAATTTGCTCAGCAAAAAGGGGTCTGAGGAAGGTATAATGCAGCGGCAACAATACCGATATCGCAGAGAATAAAGACAATCCTTTCAACGGAATAAGGCTTTTATAATATGTAACGTAAGTGAAAACTCTGTGGTTGAAGGCTAGTGTTCTATTTTTTTATTCTTTAAATATGCAATGTAGTATTATATACCTTGCTCCCCCTATCTTAGGTCTAACTAAGAAATATGGCGTTTCGCTATGCTCAAGAAATCCTAGCCCTGATGATATCGATAACTTGTGTATGTAAATTCATACGGAACGGAATATGGGTACTTTTTCCATTTCAATATAATAAGGAGTATTATTTTTGTTCCCGTTGATTTCTGTTAAGTATCGAACGGTAACGTTTCGAAATGATTCTCTACAAATACGAGTAGTCTAGGGGTGAAATTAACTGTTTTACAATGGGAAAAGGTTACCGTGCTTTTATTTTATTATTTTTCCAGTGTGGTGTTAAAAAAGGAATTATTTATCAAATTGTTGAAAATTTACTGTTGCAGTTTTATGTTAGTGTCCAAACCATTACCACAAACATTAGCAGGTTACATGGTTGTCTTGTGAAAGCAATATCTTTGAAAGTACAACGATTCTCTATGTAGATTTTGTTTAAATCCCGGTTAGAGTCACGACGCTTTGTCAAAGGGACGGATTCTTCTTTGATATTCAAAACCTTAGACTTCTTTCTTTAAACTGGAGAGTACAGTTAATTTGTGAGCACTCCTTTTTCTAATCCTTTTCACGAACCAGTTCAAGCTAAGGGATTTTTTAAGACTGCATGGGAAAATAAACTCGAACTCGAATAAATACCTATTTTCAGTAATAAACTGTAGGCCTACATTTTGAAAAAAAGGATTACCACATAAACATTAAAAAGAAGATGACCTCAATAGTTTTCTTTTTCACGAGGTCGCCTGGACGTAGATGCAATAGCCCATCCTGCGACGCGGCGTTCAACGTTCAATACCTCATGCCGCGCAGATCGAGTTTAACAGAGTGAAATTATTGGCAAGGCTTGCTAAGCAAAGACCACGGCTAATATAGGAAGACTGCTGACGATACGGGACCTTTTATTTACCTATCTCAGAATGGTACACTAGTTTTCTCTGCTAACTCAAGCATAAATATACTGGAAATGTGAACAAATCGTTTCATATATTTTGTATCTGTATGTTTTTTGTGCTCTGATTAACATATTTAAAACAATTGTTTTATATAATTTAACAAAATAGTAGTTTATGTTATGAATTCCTAAATAAAAAGAAAAGTAAGTTCTTACGGTATGAATACGTTCTTATCAAAACTTTAGGAGTACGAAAAAAGTAAGTATATTTTACTAAATTTGTTCATGAACCCAAGTGAAAACTTCAACGTATTATATAATCCTAGACGTAGCATCAAAATAAATAAAACAAAGTGGTACCGTGTTGTGTTCCAATTAAACCCTTCATGAAAGCATATAATATTTTCCATTTTTAATTATCATGATGGAATAGCCTTCTAATCACTGATCATTACCAAAGAAAGGTATAAAATTGCCTGGTACTCTTCAAAGTGATTACGTTATTGGTTTTAACGACCAATAGTTCCAGACATGACGTGTCAACTAAAAAGTCATATTCCTTTTCATTATTATTTTTCATTTATTATTTATTAGCTTTATGTCAATTTTTGAATAGACCCATGAGGTCTCCAACCATTGGTCATAAAACTAATTCTAGATAGGTTAATTTTTGGGATTATATTCCCAATTTTGACAACAAAATCCACCTCTAAAATTACAATAACATTATTGTTTTATTCTTACAAAATGTTTTAATCTACTAACCTTTCTAATTACTGTAAATAGTAGATGTTTAGTAGATATCTTCTTTACCTTTTTACTTTTTCCTCATTTTAAATTTACCAGACGTAGCCACTGTTTCTGCTGTAAGAGCTAAAAGCAGCTCGGGGCTTGCAATATCTGCTCCTAATGCATATTTAATTCTCGCGTTAGCTCAGATATACCTCTTCAACATTAAATGCTTCCGTCTAGATGTGCTTTAAAGTAATATAGCTTTAACATCACACACGCTCTAGCTCAACGGGGGATTTGTTAAAGTTCATTCGTATTTCATTGAAAAATGAAAGGGAACATAAAAATATACATTTTAAACCTTAGCAACTGTCGAAATCCTTACACACAACTCTATAAAGTATATCCCTAAGGCCATGATTAAATCATTAAATCTTAGAAACTCCAAGCCCCTGGTTAGATATAATGGTTACTACTGTACGCGTACGTCTCTATTATAAACCTAATAGAAATGTATATTATCAGTTCTAAATCCGCAAGGTTATATTTTACGTGTTAATGAGTATAACACTGCGACCATAGCCCTAGAATGTGCAGTTACGATTTAGCGTGAAAATAATTGGAAGTATATCAAGAGACTGGGTATACCGACTTTGACCGGGTTTGACTGGGTCGCAAATAATTAAAGTGACCCGAATCATATTTATTTCATCGTATATCCAACACTATGTGGTTGGATGTGTCAAACCAGGTTAAATTTAATTACACATAAATATGTTAACTAAACATCACTCCTGTTATATATTTTTTTATTTGTAACTGTAAAACCATTCCATACATTTTTCTACCGACCTTTGTATCAATTCTCAAATTCTTATTATTCATTCAATACTAATTCCTACGGTATTTTTTCAGCGCCAAACCTAAGTAGAAATATGATTCATTATTAGGTAAAATTTGATTAAAAGCCTGCAAAAAGAACATATATCACTGGCCTCTTAGATAGATAATAGTTGTTTGGTGATGAGCTGCCCCAATCTCACGGCTTGGTTTGAATTAAATTTAAAAAAATCCACATTACCTTATGAACTTAGCATACAATATATTATTCGTAAAAATGTAACCTTATGTCATTTTTATGACAAATAAGTGTATACATTGAGAAACATTTAATGTCTACAAACCGAGTGAAGAATGTGATAGTTACGAGTGGGGTAGACATAATGGGAGGGGATGAGCGATGGAGGATGTGACAGGGCGGGAGGGGAGGGCCACCCCCTCCCCCCCCGTGATGATCCTGATGATGTGATGTATATCCAACACGTGTTCGCCGTGCGCGTGTCGACGGTCGTTATACACCAGTTAGTACTTCCTAGAGGCCAATTAAATACTGTATTTAAATACAGAATAATTACACCAAATATTATAACAATTAATTTTGGAAAAAATGTTCTTTTAGGATTTTTTAAAACGTGATTTATGAAGCATATTTTTGGCGGCTTCTGTTATTCGTATGATCAGAATGTCCCGGATTCTATAAATTGTAGTTACTTTTGAGAATATTAAAGGAAAACATGTTCTAGATTTGTCATTGTACCATGCACAGAGAGATGATTCGTTTATGACTAAGAAAGTGAAGTACTTCAACCTAATCTGTATACTGTGCCTTTAAAAACATTGGCGGAATTTTTATATTTTTATCAGTAATTGGTTTTCTACGTTAAAATTTTGTTCTTAAGGCTTATTTAGTGATTGTTATATTAATACTTAAACCGTTCTGGGGAACAATATTTTCAAGGCCCTTGAGTGTTTTCTAGAGTATCGGTTAACTCTCTTCAAAAGTACATTTTTAATTATAGTTGTTGACTTTTATGAAATCTAATTTCGTTGAACTTCTTCTGTGACTGAATTTTTTAATCTATCATTACCAAATTTTCGCTAGATTTATTCGATATACCTAAATTGCAAGTTAACGTACATTCATCCACACACGTCTTGTTTTTATCTCTAAACAGAAACATTGTTTGAATCTCTATACAAACATTAATATAACGATTTCATTAATAATTTATCACATTTATTATTTTCATTCTTTGTTATTTTAATATTATTACTATTTACTGTATATTGTTATTATTTATAACAACATTCCACATTACCTTATGAACTTTGCATGCATTTTATTATTCGTATATTAGCGTTATTGATAAAATAAGAAAAAATCAACATTAAGGTTTACTAATACGTAGTTCTTATAAACTGTGCTTAAACCTCTCGAATTACTCTGCCAGTATTCTTTGATTTCGTTGTTATGAGCACCAAAGAAGAAAAACAACCGCTATGCTACCCCACAGCTATGTAGAACACGTTGTTATTAAATGTTGGTGATCAAAACACGCGGTATGAGCGCCGAGCCAGTGTTGATGGTTTTGCGGTGCATATTTAACTTTCCATCAGAGCCCCCGCTGGTCGAAGGGTGAACCTGGCTATTGGTGGCAAGATATTTGTGAAAAATCCATGCAAGCATAAATTAATGCTGTGATGCAAGATGTTTGACCTATAATTAATGCAAGATATTTAATGCATTCCTTGGAATAGAATATTTAATTTTATGTTTTATTTTAGTAAAACTTTATTTTAAACTCAATATGTTAAGAAGAAATAACTTACGTCCCAATGTTTGAAGTAACTTAATAATGTATTCGTGATAAGCTAGAAACACAATATGTATACGATGTGAAATAATTATCGTCGACTACACGATTCTTACGAGTTGTTGTATTGTATACGTAATACTTTAAGAACCTGCAGAGAAACGTATTTATACCGAAGTTCCAAAACTCGTTGGTCTGATTAAAATTAAAAAAATACGATGTAAGAAACAAAAACATTACAAGAAACAGGTTTGTTCCATATTTTAACAGTACTGTAATATTTTGATCCATTGCAATACTTACATCATTTGGAATTCGGGGATGCATAGATTGATCTTTATCTAGTAATTCTCTGACATTTGCAAGAGCTGAAATTATTTGTTATTCGCATTTCAGGTATATAAATTCAATAACTGAGTTGTATGTTTGTTTGCAGGTAAAATACACAATGTTTGCTGTTACGAGTGAGTTATAGTTACTCTACGTATTATCAATTGTATAAATTTAATCACTGTGCATCAATAAATAGTAAACACATTACAGAAAATATTATGAATGCCGAAAATTTAATATTATAAATATGTTATTTCTGCCTCTCAATCACACTGAGAAAGTATGCTCTCAACCCAATATTGTCTCCATTATAAACGTTTCAATTCAGTAGTTTGCATACTAAGGAAAGAAATTCTATGGTATTGTGTCGACAATTTTGTCGTATAAATCCAATGACTCGTAATAAGTCAAAGTTGTATTTCTAATTAAAATTGGAAAAATCATAAACATGAATGTGAAGGGAGAGGAAGTTCAAATATGATTTAATCGTTGGTCTCTTCTGTTAGCGTTGAACAGGATGCACTTGGCTTTGTATTATCCCCAAATAAAAAAAAATATACCGCTTTATTGAATGTTTACCTAACTTATTTATACACATTTATAATAATCTGCTCCTAGAGTTTTTCTTAATTTTTTTTAGTACAACTTGTATTTTTTGATTCTTATATTCTCCCTGTATTCTTAACAAAAATCAATCATTCCTGAAAAAGAAGTTGCGCACCGAAGGTGTTGCATAAAGATGCAAAGTCCATTGTGACCAAAAGCTTGACTGATTGTATATTTAAAAGTAAAATAATCATAATTTTTAGGTTTCCAACTATCTCCGAAACTTTCAAGCTATTTTAGCTACCCTTATCTGAGGCTTACGTGGTTTGTTTTTTCGTATCGTTTCGCAGTGAATTTACATTTTTTTAAGTTTCACAATAAATATTTTTTAATGTTATAAGATGAAAAACTGAAATGTTTTCCAATCCAATTATGTCGACGAGTTGAAATGTGCTTCGGTAATTAATAAATGGAAGTGATGGTGTTACTTGATGTGCGGGTAAATATTAATCTCGTTTTTGTAAAACTGTTTTCATTGAATTCATCTAACGTCAATTGCGTTTCGATAAATAAATTGTGTGTACATAAGTCAAGGGACGGTTTTGTACTTTTGTATTTTTAAAGATAAAACAGAAAAATATATTGGTTGGATTGGTTTGTATTAATTAGTTTGTTTCTTAATTACAAACTAGAATATTGTTAATTCCAGACGCATGAGCCATTTTAACGCACATTCAGCAATAGTGACTCAGGAGTGGGAGGAATATATTGAATGTAGGCGTTGGTTGTTAAACTAATCAAATTTTAACAGGAGTTGAATCTGATTATATTTTATCAAATTGTCCTACTTGACATTTAAATTTGGATTGTTGGTGTTACATTTTCTTCTTATTCCTTCACCTTAAGCTTTGTGTTAGCTCTAATTGTATTTAAAGTTTGACCTGCCGTCTAAAGTTACTTGCTGTCTAAAATCTCTCAACGGTTACTTCATGAGAGTGTTTTTTATAAACAACGTTGAGCATTGGACAGTTAGTTTTAATACTTTAAAGCTAACCAGTAAACGTGCGTTGCCCAGCAGCAAAGTATAAATTTTCAATGTATGGGGTTGCAGTTCTAATTAATGGCTTAACCGATAAACTGTGTTTACTGTAATCAGGTGTTTAACGTGAAATTTCTATTTTCATGTTAAATATTATGGACAAAAACTAAATATTAATGTCATCTAAGGCTTTTCCCTGTTCAAAAGTTTTGTTTCCTGCAAAACTTCATGCTTTATAAATTTAACCCATTCCAGAAATGTAGGTAGTTTCAATAACAAAAATCTCTAGGTTATAATTTAGTACAAATGCTATGAACATTACACTATGCTCAGAGACAACCTTACCTTTTTACACATCAATTGACATAAATTGATTTTCAATTTTCAATTGACTTTCCTTCATGTGACTTTTTCATTTCGTAGACCATATCTCTGGTAAGGTAAATCATTAAAGGTGGCTTAAAGTAGTACTTAATATATATGAAATAAGTTTTACGTTTTATTTAAACATGAAAATTAAAACAAAAATACATAATAATTCTTTACTTATACACTTGGTTTATAGTTGGACTAAAGGTAGGAAATTCATTTTGTTAAGCCACATTATTATCATTTTTATTTTTTCGTTTTCTTTTACCTGCTGGAATACGGAAAAATATTTGAAATGGGGCCATTTCAGCCACGTAAGCACTCACCCTCTCTATGTTATCATTATTGATTTTCACCCTCTTTAACTCCCCTCGCCCGTAAAGCGGTAATTGGGGTTTAGGTCTAAATTTGCTTTTAAAAAGACCCGTTTGCACATTCACACAAACCTTCCGCAATTACTTATAAAGTATACATTTATATTGGTTTGGGGCTTTGTTTTGTACGTAATTTCACCCTTGGTAAGCATTTATAACTGAATAACATTAGTCACGAACCTCCATAAATTATAATTATTGTTTGTTTTAAATTGTAATTAGGGGATATGTTAAACAAATGTCGATTTCATGGGGAAAATACGCCTTTTTGATATTCCAGATTTCCTATGATTCTCCGTAAAACATGTTCCTCTTTGGCGATTTAATACTTTTGTTATATAGCGTACAAAACCATTTAACATGTATTAAGATTTTTTCATGCGTTTTGTTTATTTATAGAGTGAAGCTGTACCATAGTTTATTGTTATTAAAGATTTTAATTTTACGGGTGTAGTCAAATGACGTGGCCCAGGTGGTCCGTAAGCCCAATGATAACATTAACATTAGTCCTATTGACGGATGGACCAAGTTATTTAACTTCATCTATAAATGGCTGCTAACCTTTGCAGGAACTTACCAAAAGTCCTCTTTGCTGCCAATTCATAAATAAAATTTCCTAATTTCTTCAGTTCTATCGCTTTATCTGCATTTGTAAAAACGTAATTTCTATGAACGCCCAGGCCAAACCATTGCTCTAAGAGCACATCATTTTAAAGTATACTCTCCTTATACCTTTCGCAAGAGAGGTAATATACCTAAATATAGCACAGCTATAAGAAGGGAATTAAGTACTGACAAGTAATTTTACTTACTTACTTTAATAAATAAAATTCCTTAAGTTTTTTACATTAACGTTTTATGTTCAATTTAATTTTTGAACCGATTATGAAGCAAATATACCAACAATAATTGAACTTAGCGTTTTATTCTAATATCATAAAAGCTTTATATCAAAATTATAACCTCAGATTTACAGAAATTTTTACGGAATTGTTTTTTTGACGAATATAGAAAGGAAATTAACGGCATATAAAAAAAGTCGGGTATTATAAACTCAGTTTTAAAAGGCAAGAGCTCTGCGTGTTTTGCCTGCCGTAAAGCCGTGTTTTGACAGCCTCCGTCTGGACGCGTGACTACGTCCAATAACGTGGCCGCCATTAATTACTGCCTTTATTGCGTTGTTTCAGAAATCGGCCCTTTTTGAGTGATAGCTATTTGAAACCTCATCAACATGTTAATTTTTTGTTGACAAATAAATTGGCTCTGATTGGTTTCACACTTTGTCGAACTAATTGTGACGAAACAAAATCAAATTTAAAGCTCTCCAAATTTGTAAACTTTATCCCGATATATAAATGTTACGCTTAATAATAGTTTTTAAATATATAATTTGATGCAAAAATTTTTTTAATGCAAACAGGTTTTCCATTTAACTATCCTAATGCAGTGTATTAATGGGATCAAACTAGTTTAAATATTACCACAGTTACGTTTTAAGATTTTTCCCAGCGCTTTATTTTTTGCATTAGAACCTAAATGTCGTAGTTGCAACATTACTCAATTATATAGCGTTATATTAATTTAAATATCTAGTAAACTTTTACATTTTAATTGACAGGCAACCGATGCAAAATATTGTTCAGAGTTTTCCTCCTTTCGAAAATTCAATAACGATGCTTTTAACGCGCGCCCTCGGCGCTGTAACGAGCGGTTCGGCAAACGAGCGCTCGGGTTTCACAGTTCCACACCGCGTGCTCGGAGCCGAGGTTCCACAGAGTTCTGTTCCGTGTCAACTCGCCTCTGGGAGCTTCTTTATCCAATTACTCGACCAGATTGTTGGCGATGTGTTTTGGGTTGGAGAAAATGCTGCAACCAGATTCCTAATAAGTTATTCCTCAGATAGTTTTGATTTTTTAACTGAATACTTAATTTTAATGTAAATTATGACAGATATTTTTATTACCCATGGCCGCCTAAACTTTATTTTTATTTATTATATTCGAGCAATCTTTTAAGCTTAATGTGGTTAATCAGCTTATCGTTTTTCTGTTTATTTCAAGATTCGTCCCAGGAAACCTAGCTTTGCTCGGGTAAAACCAAAACATCAGAATTATCATCAGCTCTTTTGGGTGAATATTTCCTTAACGGAAGAGATTTATGACAGTCACCTAATGTCTCCGAATCTTGTGGCTCGTGGTCTTGTGGAGTCTTCAATCGATTCCTCGAGGCTCAAAATTCCATATTAAAATAAAAAATCCTTGGAGGAAAAAAATTGTCTGTTCAACCATGAGACCATTGTCATTGTTTTAGGGTATGAGATAAGATTGACTGTTCCAAAATGCAATATGCAATAGTTTGTGACTTATAGTTTAAATTAATATCCATTTCTAGTAACATCTCACTCTATCATGAGTAGGTTTGTACAAAAGGTTGAAGGTATGAGATTATGCCTTTTTTTCTTGTCGTAAAAACAACCTACAGTATAAAAATATTCGACAGTATTCGCCTTCTACTTAGGATAATTCTGCTTTAAAGGTTATTGAGATTTTATATCTAATTAAAATCAGAGTTAAACATTATTTATTATTGTTTTCTTTTACGTCATCGTTTTATATTTTACTTAAACGGTTTGCAAATGTAAAGTTGCGCAGTACTTTATTGCTATTACCTGCCTTTACATGAAGAGCTAACTCGTACGAATATGAGATAACATCCGATTAAAGTTCAGTCTACTTAACCTCCTTTTTAGATCTGCTTGATTGTTATATTAGCTGCACAAACAGTGAAGTATAATCCTGTATCATTGGAAAAGGGAAGAGTGTTTAACAAATCGATAGCTTTCGGCTAAGTAACTAATAGCCAATTCTCAGAACCTCCTGATTAAACTTTCACAAGTTTCTAACAGCGACAAGCTTTTGCGAATGGTGACGGACAGGCTTTGACTCGACGAGTAGATCTCTAAACTGTAGAAAATATTAGCATAAATTGTGTTTTCATAATTTAATTATTTTAAGCATTTGTTTAAAAAATAAAGATCTTTTTTTGAAATGAGAACAGAGTTTTTGAAAGTGGATTTAATGGAAAAAGATTGAAGAATAAAATATTTCGCTGCTAACACTTGAGTGGATTTAATTTAAACGCTTCCATATTAGCAATACGGTTCTCATTTTTCATTCCAGCTTTTCATTTCTTTGCTCGAATATTTTTCTTGGAAGTCATTGACCTTGCTGCTGCCTTGCTGCTCCTTCTGAGAAATGTATTTAAAAAAAAGTCAGAATAACCCTTGTTTTATTAATTGTTCCTTATTTATATTGATTATGTGTAACGATTTTATATACCTTGTGACAGTTTGTTGGTAAACCGTCATCTGTTTGAATTGTTTTTTTGTTATGTTGTCAACTCTCAGTAACAACACTGCGTGACGCACATGACACATGAGATAATGTGCAGAAGAGGTACATTTTTTCATGCCTAGAATCGACCCGCGACCTCTTTACTCAAGTCCAAGACGCAAACCGACAAACAACATGGCAAACAATATCCTAAGGGTTTATATGCGTTTACTATAGCTGTATGCTCATTCTATGTTATGTTCCTTCCTTGTGACCTATTACTTGAACATACAAGTAATGAAAGCCTTACTGTGATCAAGTAGTTTTATGTTCAGCTTTGAAATGTAAATATTACCCTTGTTAAATTTTACCAGACAACTGACCACTTGATTCTGACTACTTGATTAATGATAATTATTATGGTTTATCCGTAATCTTATTTATTTTCGCCATAATGAAAAATTCTGCTTAATACGATAAAAAGATTGCCCATGTTATAGGCCAGATTTACCGAGATAAAAAAATGTATTAGCTTTATGATCAATACATCATAATTTTTTCCCAATACGGTATTGTGTGGTATATGTTAATTTTTATTTTCAGTTTGTCGTCCACTCATGTTTACGTTTACACTCAATCGTATATTTTACCTATCCTGACAGAGATAATATATAATACACAGTTATGGAGAAAAAATAAAGAATGATGCTGTATGATCACAAATAAATATGTGTATATTTTTGTAATAAAGTGGTTAAATCTTTGCGAGGAAAAAATTGCTGAATTTTTACTGGATAAAAGATAAAAAAACAATAAACCTAGTTTTTCAATGAAAATTGCGTGCAATATCTTGATAAAAAATAATAAGTAAATTAAAGAGTCTAATTAACTTTTGGAACGATCGCCATAAAAAACCGTTCTATCGAATCCATTCGATGGAAAAGAGGCTTTGAACACATCGCATGAATCTTTAATCATGCAAAACTTTGTTAAGTGTATTAAAGGAAATTGAAGGCACGAAGCTTTTGTGGTGTAAAATTGCGCTTATAAGTTGATTTTTGATGCTGTGTTGTTTAAAAGACGTAGTCGAGCGTTGAAAACTTTGCATCAGAAGAGCGAAGTATCAGTGTTTGAGTTCATTTCACTGAGTCGTTTTCAGTAATCAGCAAACCAACGTCAATATACTCACACAGGGCACAAGACCGTAGTTCACAGGCTCATGTTCTCAAGTGAGATACAAGTTACGTGATATCAGGCAAGAGACCGTGAACTATACAGAGTAAAAGGTCGGAGTTGTCATCTACAAATTTGTGGAAAATTTAAATGTTTTAGACCACGCCAGTTATGTGCTCAGACTATTTAAAAGTGTTAATAACTTTGATCAATCACAAAAATATTTAAAACAATAACTATAAAAATTTTGGCTAACCTCTTTAGTGGAGCATAACGTTTTATTCACAATCTTAGAGAATCATCTCAGCTCTTTTAAAAATGTAAACGGAATGGATATGAAAATCGGGAAATATAAAGTGGATGTCAGGAGGAGGTGACACATTGATGGAAAGTCCCTGGGTGCTCTCCCCGCTGCTTGTCGCAGCAAATACAATAACGGCAGTCAGATTGGTACATTTCGGATAAGGGTTTTTTGCAAATAAAAACAATTTTACTTATTTAAAACTGAAAATTCCTCAATTAATAAATTCAAACGTAGTAAAAATGAATTCAAAAAATATTTATTTATACATTTTTTACTATTCAAAGAGTAAATGTACTTTTTAACATGATATATTTAAAATTTATCCTTGGTTTAATTTGATTTGGTAGTTGGTTCGAGTATTTTTTTGTGTTTCGTGATTCTATCTTTTGGTACAAAGATAGAATCTTGGTAAGTTGTTATAAGTTAATTTAAAATAAAATGTGGACCCTTTAGCATTATAAGAATCAGGTACAAAAAACTTTAAGATTCTAGAAATAAATCCTTGTATATACTGTATTTGTAACTTCTTATGAACCGTCATTTTTATCTTGTTGATATTTTCTTCCTCGTTTCAAGGTTCAAATTTTGAAGATATTTCAATAACTCTTTGTTTCGGCAACGAAATTCCTATTGTAAATGCAACAATTGTTTTCGCTAGATCTCACAGAAGATTGTTAATTTAATACAACAAATTTTTACTTCGTCGAATTTCTTTTTATATGTAGTTTTCCGCCATTTGTTGTGACATTAAAATCCCTTAAAAGATTGTCAGAGCTTTATTTGTCGTCATATCGGCCTCTCCCCGGAGCAGCAACAAGCATTATCGGAAGAGTACTTTCATGTTCTCGGCCACTCCTTGTTTTATTATGTCATAATTTACGTTTACTTTTATGGGCTCTTCATGCAGTTATAAAATGAAACAAAAATTCATACAGTTTATTAGAAATTCTCTAAAAATTTACGTTTTTGTCGGCTTTATAAAGCTAAAGAATTTGCTTAGAGGACAATATTCAAGAGTGACCTATAAATAGTCCCGAAAGAGAGTACTAGTACCTTTCTCTTTGTTATATAGATAATGTTTCGTGACTTATATAGTTTTCAATGTAGTTATGAAGAACATAAATGAGAAATTGAGTTTCCACGAACGTAAATACGATTCAAAAATATATGTATATAATTTGTTTTACCTTCGCCATACAATTAATTAAATTGCAGATCTACTAAAGCCTTTTTACAGTAGTATACTATTTAAAATTTACAAAGTGTAAGGTATAATTTGTTATAGATTTCATGTGGTACCTTATTTTGTCACAACTTTTTTTGTAGTTTTGGTATTTTTATGGTTGAATTGGCTGAAACAGCTAAGGTTTGGTGAAACCACTTTTAAAATTTAACTGTCCATTACGTGATGTTGCCTGGTTATTTTTTAAGAATTTTAGACACAGCTTTTAAAAAGATCGAAACTAAGTATTCGAATAATATTTTGCTAGATGTATCCCTGAAAAAAACGCCATTAAATGGTTTTCTTTCGCGTTTATTAGAGTTTACGAGCATCACGATCAGTTCATGACTTCTAATTCTTCTTAGTTAAAGTTATTGTTTCGTTTCTAGGTTTTCTCTCTTTATTTATTGGACTATTTTAATTGCCACAAGTTAAAATTATTTAAAAAATACGCACTTTTAATCAAGCATTTAGGGACCTTCTATAAGAACGTACATCTTAATTTAAAAAAATACATTTTATAGTACATGTAATGGTTATAATTTAACCCAATTCAGATTTTAATTTGGTTTATGTTATTTATTTTTTAGTAAAAAATCAGCAGTCATACTCAAAAGAAGCTGTTTTGTACCGGAAAGTGAAAAGTCTGATATTTTGTATGAGTTTAACTTCTTTTCGTAACACGGTTTGAATATAAATGTGTGTTAGACTATGTATTCGTTCTTCCTTTGGTCCTCTTCGGTAAAGGGGTTATAAATCTGGCTTTTCTTCCATGGTGAAACTCTAAACTGCTTTTCACATTTTCACAAATGTTTTCAAATTATTAAAGGATATATAAAACCTTGTTTTTTTCCCGCTAAATTTCCATCGATATAGTAGATTGTTTTCCTTACTATGTTTTCATATTAATCCAAATTCCACCAATAGAAATGGCTTCTCACTATTAGCTTTCTTTATTGAAAAATTGATAAATCCATGATATAAAAACGTTTGTTGAGTCAGACTTAGTGGCAATTTTATTCCACTATGGACAAGCTGTGACTAACATTGGAGTTGATATCCTAACCGCAGAGCGACGTTTAAAGCAGCGTGGCCTCACCACATCGTCAACCACTGCCGGACTTCCAGTTTGCATTCACTTTCTACAACATTTATTTAAATTTATATTGAGTAACAGGTATCAATTTTTAATGGTTTTGCTAATGTTTTGCCAATTTTAACACTGTATTATTACTTGATTTCTTAAAATTATACATTGCAAAATACGCTAAGAAAAAAATTAGTTTTATTGAAAATCTTTTTAAATATAACGTTTTTTTAACATGGAATTTAATTGAAAAATTTAAAATGTAAACCAAAACACATAGTATATCATACTGATGCATACTTCATGTAAATAATTTGGGCTAGGATTCTAAACCATACCCAATTATGGGTAAATTTAATTTCACTCACGACACATTGAACTATGTTAATTATTTTTTCGACTGACTGTCGTTCCGACAAATGACTTAATTTGTTTGTAATAGTTATACTTTAATGCAGAGGAATATTAAAATTAGATATATAAAAATTGTTTGTAAAAAATGTTTTGTTTCTTTGTCTAAAGAATATTGAATTTATTAATTTTAATTATTTTGTGCGTGTTGGCATCCACACTGCTGCACTCAGCACAGAGGCTGTGGTGAAGTGTATTGAAGGCTTTAAATATGGATGTTCACGGCACGCTAGCTGGCTTCGTCATGAAACGTGTACTTCCTGATTTAATCATGTCGAGGTTGAAATTCAACGGCCTGTGTCGAATTTTGGGGGGGGGGGGGGGGTCGTCGGTTAATGTTTATTGTACAGTGATATTTTATTTTACTTTGTTTGTATATCTTAAATGGTTTTCTATTAACTGTGTTCTTAATTGTTATCATGTTCTTTGTTGGATTAAATAACCTCTAAATTAGCAAGATTTTTCGTAACTCTTGAAGTTTAAAAAGTACGTGAATTATTATTTTAAGGTATTGTACTACGATAGCGTTAAGATTCGTTTTCCACGAGGTAACTGTATTCAAAACTAATAAAATTGCAAAGGGAGATGAATTTTTCAATCACGGAAAGTTTTAGATGCCCATAAGGGTTCTGAAAAAGCAAGGATTTCCATGATTTAAAATATTATAAAGTTTTACAATTGTACTTCTAAACTGCCATTACATAGAAATGTATTCTACTGTAACAAATGTTTTGTCGGCAACTCTTAACTTCTTTCATATGTTATTGACGTTATAATAATAATATTATATTAATATTATTATTATAACAACGTAAATAGTAAAATATTAAATCGCGTCCTTATTAAAACACTGCCCATTGATTAGTAAACTAATTAACCAATTTATTGTTAACAGCATCCTGGCTTTAATTTGTTTACCAGTTACATTTTCCCTAATTAAAGTACACTGATTGCATTATGATTAGTTGCTACACATCAATCTCTCACATTAAACATTGAACAGGTTTCTTTGAAGATCAATTCTGTTTGCTAGAAAGTTTTTTTAAAGCTATTTACGAAATTTATTTAATTTAATATTGGTGCAATTATTTACTTCTGGTCATTTGACGTCATATTAATTTTATTTAAGAGTAAATTAATAGATATAAATCAAAGCAGAAAGTATTTACCCTTGATTTTCTAATGACCTTTATTTAAGTCGCCCAATTTACCCTCTTTTTTCCATTTTATTTTAAAATTATATCAAGTGAACGTTTTTTAAATGACTTACCTTATATTCTTCGTTGAATACATGCTACAAAAATGAATGAAAATTACCGCACTAAATATCGTTTGAACTCGTCGGCCCAGTTATTCCATGTATTAAATTTTGTAGTAAAGAAGCTTGAGGGCCATAATACAAAAAGACACATTATATGCGCTCAACTAAACAAGAGTAGCTTAATAATTGTCGCCAGCGGGTTAGAGACATAAAACGGGAAGGTAAGAAACGGCGTTTATATCATGCTACACAGAAACATCTGCTTTCTGTGTCTTACGCTTGGCTCTTAAGTTACTCTACAGTACTGCACGGTAAATGTTCTGTGAAAAACGGAAATTACGGAAGTCAATAACCAAAACAATCAGCTGAACTCAGTAATCCGACGTTAAATGCATGTTTATTGGTTACATCAGAAGAATGTAGTGACTGCACTGGTAGCAGTAGCAAATGTTTGTTTATTATAGGCTGGGCTTGAAGAAGTGAGAAACGTCATAGTTTATGCAAGGAATACGTTATGATTAAAATATAAGTTTTTTGTCAGTAGTATGATGAGTATCGTACGTCACACGCCCGGTAACATTTACCGTACTCGCATGAACTATCATGCTCACACGGTAAAACTGTACTTACCGGGTTAGTAACGTAATATACTGTTAACCCAGAAATTTATATCAAAATTCGTAGAATACAATTAGATGGTGACGGAACTTGTTATCTTTGCAGAGTAGCCAAGTTCCGTAAGCCATAGTGTTTGCTTAGGCGAGTCCTAGCAGCCAGGAGGGTCCTTGCCTCTCGGTCTGGGATTGGAGTATTATTGTGAACCACATCGACCCGGCGCGCAATCTAACTTTCCCCAATAATTACTGTATGAATAGTTGTCGCTACACCGGTTGCGACGTCTATCTGGGACTGAAAAGCAATGAAATTCTGCAATTCCCTTAGAAAATCTAGTATAATGTCAGGAATTACCAAAATAAATTCTTATATTCTAATTTAAATTTGTATTCGTGAAAAATAGGTAATTGCGTTTATGTGTTCAGGGCTATTTTTTTTTTCAAAGAATAACTACCTTTTAGCGAGTATTTCAATTCAATTCAAAAATGCTTTATTCATATTTTGTACACTGTACAATGAATGATGTCAATCTTTGAATAACTATATTCAATACACAAAGTAAACAAATATAGTGCATTAGACATTGCAAATTACAAAAACATTTTTACAGTCATGGAGTATAAATTAAAATAAACATTTTCCAACTCTGCTCCAGGAACTCAGAAAAAGAGTAAAAAAAAGTAAAAGAGTATAGAATTTCTTACATGAAGATCCTTTGATAGGATCCTACATAGTATTGTTAAAACATGTCCCATGGCTCATGGGACATGTTAAAACTATAAAATAATAAAATGTTAAAACTATAAATAGTACATGTTTTATTTTGTCAAACCGTTCAATATGAGGGGCCACTCAATAGGGGGGTTAGCCTCAATTTTGGAACGGTCTCCAAACCACCACATTCTAGGGGCGGAGGAAAGGCTTGGAAGTCTAAAGAAAAAGTGTAGTTCTTATTTTGTAAAGTTGTGCCTAGCTTGGTGAAAAAGTAAGTTTTACCATCCATATTTTTTGATTATTCTGTAGAACCCTCAAGGTACATTTATTATGAATCATTTAAATGGGCCGTAAAACTAAATTAAATTGCTATTGAAGGGGTCAATGATAATTGGAAGCACTTAAAAGTTACGTTTACAGAGGTTTTATGGTTGTTTTTATGACTCTCATCGTGATAAGACACGAGTAAATTAGAGATTCTACGTGTTATCATCTTTTATAATACGTACCATTTAATGTTATCTTTAATACGATCGTTTAATAATCAAACCCTTGGGGTTTATGGACCGTATTTAGATGTGATTAATTTATAATTTATAATAATTTTCAACTAATTATACCCAAAAGGCCTTAGTACGAATACCTACAAATACGTTTGTTATGTGGTAAAAGTAAACATCATTAAGGGTTCATATGTGTCTTAAACGTTGGTCTTTTCAAATTCGACAGTACTTTGAATGTTCATTATTGTTATGTTTATTTTTTTATTTTATATCGAATTTCTATCAATTTTTATCTAGCTATTATGAACCAAGCTACTACTTCATTCACGAACCTCAAACTCTTATTCAAGTACGATTAAATCACTGCTTTAAGAAATTGTAGTATTATTTTTTTGTTTGCATTCTTAACTTTCCTTCTCTACAAACTAATTCAACAAAAACGAATCACAATTACCCATAAATGGAACTAAAACACAGTGATTTCCTTTTACAAATATCTTTATTATAATTTTCATAAATATCCCTGTCATGTTCCCTTGAACAGTTAATAGCCGAGGTGTGACGGGCCGTGAACTGAGTTGTGAGTTACCCGACCTGCGCCCATTACCGGCGTCTGTAGCTTCGTTCCCGGCGCGGCGATGTAACCGGAAGCGCCGGCCACAACGTGATGCGGCGGCTTTATTTGCTTTGAGCCGAACCCGCTACGGTTTATTACAGACTAAAACATGTTTTGTTTATTTTCATACACGGCATACGCCAATTTACAAATATGTAGCAAACAAAAGAAATGCTGAATAATTAATAGAAGAATAATTGCCGTGTTTCCAATTAAAGCTATGTTTATTGTCTGTTTAGCCTTTTTTTAAATCATGTGGAAAATTTCAACTAAGTTTTGAGTATTGTTTTAGAATTTACAGTTCAAAAATCAATTTCAGATGTCATATTATGGTATGATGCAGTACCTCAAATTTGTAATAGTATATTACGCAACTAGTGCGGGAAGTAGGTGTTTACGTGCGAGCATGATAGTTCACGCGCGACGCTTGCGGAGCGCGGGAATTTCATGCGAGCAACGTAAACACCTTCCCGGATGAGTTGCGTACGATAGTTTTCGCAACACTACTAGCAACAAGATACAGGGTAAGTAAAAAACAACACTTCTATAAAAGTTAAAAGATTTAAAAAATATTAATTAAACTGTAGAGAGAAAATAGAACAAAACTATATTTATCTGTGCGGGGGAGATAACAAAAAGCGTTATCTCTGCTGTTCAGCGACCGAGTAGGCCTTTCTAGGAATACGTCTTATCGTCACACAGACGGCAACAATTGATTAAATAACACTGCCCTTTATTAACTTATCGCTATTAACTGTACGTAGTCGCAACCTGGGAAACCAGTTTAGTTACAACTAAGATATGGTCGTCATAGTTAAAATGTGTATGTTGTGTTTATGTATAATGTATGTAAATTGTGTGATATAATTTTTTTTTCTTGAGTTGGCAACATTGAGCATTTACCGCACGAGTGCGGTAAATGCTCAATTCAAACTCTTTACCGCACTCCAGCTGATTTGTTACCTCACTACAGCTGATATTTGCCGTACTCTTTTGTAAACGGCGACTTCCCACACTGAAACGGAAGCGGAAATCGGCTACTTACTAGTGTAGTATTGCGAAAAAGCTTATTTTAAGGCCTATCAAATAGTTAAGCCTCCCAAAAAAGCTTTAAACTGTAGAACCTAAGTGTTTTCTTTTGGGAAATGACACAACACTGTCCTTGACGTTATCACTGACGGACTATTTTGCTTAAATCCTTATGAAATCGATCGGAATAGTGCTTGTTTAGTTGTAAGGATTATCGCGAAAAACTAATTTTTATTGCTTAAATGTAAATTACTATGTCTTGCATGGCTAATGCAAAGTAGGCACTTCGTTAATTTTGCCACACAAACATGTGAGTGCATGAACGATATTTCAGCTAATCATGCGTAAAATAATAATGCTATTGTATTTAATTTTTTGGGTCCATTGTCAAGCTATTTAATACAGCATGTGCCAAAATAAAAAGTGCCGAATTTAAATTACATTAAATTATTTGTAAACCAGGTAGGTCATCTTGGTCAGTTGGTATGGTTGGTCAATTCTGCTGAGGTTTGATTGATTTTCCAGTGGTATATTTGACTAGACGGAATTAAACGAGCGAGATTGTACGATTAGCTACGTGTTTTCTTGGACCTTTCCACCAGTAACAGCTTTAAATATGTAGAGTACTAATTTTTACCAGAAATTATGCAATTATAGGCACGTATTATGAAACTCTTGTGGACATGTTTCTGAAAATACAGCAATATGCGCTTAATTAAAAAACGTTCTCATATTATTCCGTATAAGCAAAAAATATAAATAATTATTACAATATTTCCCAGCAGTATTGAGCACCAAGCAAAACTAACCTCAAATTATACGAGTAAAACACGCGATAACGTATGGTTTACACCCAAAAAACTATAGATATTTCGTTCAGTACGGTAATGTTTTGATTAATTTTGCTAGCATGTTATTACTAACTATCTTACAAGCAATAGCCGCGCAAATTACTCATAATATTTTCCAGCTCCACGGAACGCATGAGCTTCTCACAGTCATGCAAGTTGTTATCGCAGTCAAGTTTTGCAAGTTTCAGTGTTAATAGGGCAACTCTTGAGGCGCCAAAACTGTATATCGAGCGCTTCAGGTACACTGTAGGTCCCTAGAAAATTCGTCATACGTTTGTGTACTTGGCGTAGAAAGAAAATGCGGACTTGAAGCGACTCTTTGAAAATGGAATACGTTGGTAGCTACTCTGTGAGAAATCAATACATTGGTCTTTACTACAGATTGAGGTGTTTGGATTCATAGTAGGGCTACTGCTTTCAAATGTTACCTATCGTGTTGTGAGTGTAGGAACTAAAGCTAACATAGCGAACAAACTATTTATTGTTTATTGCTGTATGTGTATAATATTCCGTTAGTTGATTAATTGTCACACGATTTCTTCCATTATTTATCTTTTATAAACCTTATGAAAATATGTTTTTGTTCAATGTTTTAACTTATTTCATACTTTCTTCTGTGCGTAATTTGATAAAAGGAAGCCAGCCATCAAAACACACAATTAATGTATCAGCCGATTCCTGCTGCACTGTCACGTATTCCCGGGATCAGCGCGGCACATTGGATGGAATCGTGTTTCATCTAAGTTTGTGAATAATTCTGTTTGAAACTTGCAGTCCCGTCGGCCCCATAGACCTACATAATTAGGTCTTCTACGTGAGCGCGATCGGTTCGTGTGATCACTGAAACGATTACACGCAGGTCACATTTGAATTTTTAACGCACCGATAGGTTTAATTGAAAGTTTTTAATGTCATTCATAAGTAACAAAAATTTTCATTTTCTTATATCCACAAATAAAGTAAAACTGAACTATACAGCTTAATTTTAACCGTTTTTGGTGCCACTTTACGCTATTTGTTAAATTTATACACCCGGATATAAGTAAACAAAAAAGCAGATCAGGCCCATATGAAAATCACTTTAAATATCTTATTTCACAGCAACTATTTCATCCGCATCATCACACTTGTGGTGGTTAGTGAAAAATACATGTTTGAGTGCGTTATCAAGGTTTAAATTATTTTATAGGATTTCTATAGATGTAAATAGTTTTGGAAACCTTTTTCGTCTTTTACCCTATCCCTTGTTCAGGTTGAGTAATGACATCAGCTCGAGAGCGGTTCCATGTTGTAGGTAGGCCTTGTTTTACTATCTCATTACTCGTCTTTTGCTTTTACGACTGTGTCATTGCATTCAAGAGAAAATAAAAATAACTTACTTTTACTCAATTGTGTGTATTAACAAAATTGTTATGTAAACTCTTTATTAGGTTTACTTGGATTAAATAAATAAATTAATCAAAATTCTTCATTAATAATTGTATGAAGAAATGCAACGGCGCCACAGTGTGACGCCATAATTAAGTACTGAATTATAACATTCGACAATGTTTAAATATAATATATTATATATTATTTAAAAATCGCTCAGAAAACATTTTCTAATTCCATGAGCGTATGCAACAATTGAATGATCTTGAAAGAAGATGCTTTGAGATATTTAATAGAACAATTTTTAAGGGATTCAAAGTACAGAAATTTTTTGTGCGACCTGTTTGCATATGTTTTTGTTTTTTTACTAAGTCGGATTTCGGCAGAGAAGAATATGATAGTTAATTTATACGGTGTTGTATAGAGATTACGTCTTATTTTTCTTCGCTTTTAAAATGCACAGTGATACATACTTTTACTGTTGTATTTTGCATGTTAAGCCTCACCTATATAAAATCTATAATTGTTAAAACTTTGCAATGTGCTTGTGAACACTGAAACCAACATTTGTGAAACATAAAAAAAATTTTAGTTTAAAAATAATTTTGATTACTGGTCAATAAGATAAGTATTTGAATTCTTTGCATTGTTAATTTTAATATACAATATTACTATTTTTAATATTCTTTGTTTGGTTTCGTTTTACGTATCTTATGATTATATACGCAGGTTTGCCACGACAGGGACAGGGACATTTTTCCATTATTCGTAAAAGTCATTTCCCAGGTCAGCTTTAGCGTAACTTTTAGTGTGCAATATAAAACCCTTGGACGTTGTTATTTTCTTCCATAAAACATTCGGTTAGAGTACCATTGCAACTGTTATACAGTTTTCTTGATAGTGTTTGCTCGTATGACATTTTATTTCTGCTTCACGTCATCTTAGATCTAGCGTATGATTGAGTTGTACATTATAGCTTTTGCACTGAATAAAACACGTGCAAATGGATTCTAAATTGAAGCCAAGAAAAATACTAAACATCCCAACGCGTACACAAATATAAAATATAAAATGTAAAAATATTTAAAATAAAAACATTTCCAACAGGGTACTCTATTTTATAATGTGGGTATGATAAACTAAAAATGAATTTTTAAATCATTAATAGGGCTACCAATATAAATGAGTTTGAACACGAGTTAGATACTCCATGTAATCTCCTTTCTTTTAACCTCTTAGACCCTTTTTTCTTTAGTTAATACCTTTTATTATTGGACAGGCTAAACTAACAATTTTTCAAAGGTACAAATATCGTTTAAATTTGCTCTGAAACATTTTGGCACGACATTTTATGATAGTGAATTATTGTTTTGGAATAATAGTAATTCAGTTCAGTGTACATTAACATACCTTGATTGATAAAGCCAACAAAGTCTGGGAATTAAACCTAACGAAATATATTTCTGGGTCTATAATATACATTAAACAATAATTTTTATTTTATTTAATAAATATTTAATAAATGGAATATTTTAATAAAATTCTTTGAAATTCAATCACCTATTTGATTCTCTGCATTCATGCTGTGATACGATAACGCAAAATCGCCCATTTGGTATCGCTGACGCATGTGCTTCGTATTCTCATCCATCTTGTGACCTGTGATCGAACGATAAACGATACATTTAGCTCACATCGACGTTTGAAACGAATTATAGAATTTGTCGTTGTTAATAACAGCTTTTAATAATAATAGTTAATTTTATTCAAGTAAACCATATTGGTAACGGTTAAGGAAATTTTGTTTTATGAATTTAATTTCAATTCTTCTAATTTTTAGTTAATTAATTATAAACTTATAACATTTATACACCCTTATTTGGTTAACCTTAAAAATTGAGTTAACCCACATGAAGATGAATTGATGTATTCAATTTGCGCCTATCTATTTAGTTCTGTTTTGTAAGTTAATATACTTTGCACTTTTTAGTTTAGTTTTATTTTTATAGTGTGGAATGTTTTAAAACAAGGTTGGTCCTATTTTCGTGGCAACGTTGATAGTAAACAACAATAAGACTAATTTATTTATTCACTTTTTAAAATAAAATACTATAATTGATATGTAAAGTCCATCAACAAAGGTATCTTGTTTCACGTGCAGTGAGCTAGTTAACAATATTGTTGTCATTTTTTATGTTGCTTATTGTGTTTTGGTTTCGGAGATAGGCGAAAGTGGTGGCTTGTCCAGTGTATCGCAATTTATTGAATATATGAGTTTTCTCATCTCGTCTAATGCTGAATCTGTTAAATAATGAGAATCCTGTACAAATGTTTTCTTACTTTGGTCCTAACAAATTAATGCAAACCTTTTTTATGTGCGAGATATTGATTTAGGAGTTGATGGATGTTATTAATCGTGTTTGTCAATAAAATCCTTCCCCTATTTTAAAACAATACGCCAATGCTGCAGAATAACCAATATAAATGATTTAATTTGGTTTGTTTACCACTTGTCCACTGCTGTTAACGTGTTTGTTCGCGGATACTTCACTTAACTTCGTGGAAAGATAATGTTGTTTACTCAGTTTTACCAACGAAAAGTTTTGTTTTAAGCCTTCGATGTATTATCAAACCAAACTCTCAATTTTAATAATTTGGTATTTTTATGTGTACGTACTTTAAGCAGTGCATTTTTTCAATTTTAATTTTAAATTACTAAACAGCAATCTTGTACTTTTTCAAGTTTCTGTGTGTCTGGCTATATTTTAATTTTTATTCTAAACAAACACTATGTAAAACCTATGTCTCTACATATCTGAAACAAACTCTAATCATGTTTTAAGGTGGAATATTTGGTGTATTTGTGCATTTAAAAAGACTATTTGATGGTTGAAATGCTTTGAAAAACTTATAAAAAAGACCATTTTGAGAAGAAAAAAAATTTCGCAACCTACTGAGCTTCCAAGAAATAAATAGAAATTAAGTTTTCCAAAATATGTTTCTCAATGCATTTTAGTTATCAATCTTCTTGAATGAAACTGTCCCATTTGTAATCAGAAAATGTTGCAATATGATTTAAATGAAGAAATCATAAGCAATTAAACAATTCATGCAACCGGATGCATGCATTTATTGATATTACCTCTTCCTGGTTCACTAGGTTGTCTTTATTTTAAACTCAATTATTTAACTGAAAAAAGTTCTGTAAGATCTGTTTCTTTGCTCTCATATAAAATGCAAATGATCAGTTTTAAACTAGGAAAACAAACTGCTTTAATCATCAATAGTTTGAATCGTTTTTGAGAATGTGATTAACTATGTATTTGCTATGTAACATAAATGGATCCGAACTACGTAATAATGCGTCACAGATCGGAAATCGTGCTTTAGAATATTAATCTTAACTGAGTAAGTTACACATTCTCTTACAGGGAATCCTCACTTGATCCAAGAGTGTGTGCCTCGGTATTGATTGGTTTGTTTGTTGAAACTTGACTGCAACGTCAACTTCGCACTTATGTCATTGGCTTAACACATAATTGTCTACAGTTTATACAAAACTTAGATTCCATAATTTTTAATGCAGATGCACAATTACACAGGTTATAAAGTAAATATATAAAATTGTATAGTTGCTCTTAAATTGTAAATTTTTGAACGTATCAATCTTTGCATCCTTGTGAAATCTAAAGGTATTTTGTTTAGAATCATGAAAATTGTATAGTTGCACTTAAATTGTAAATTTTTAAGCGTATTAATGCGTTGTATTATTAAAGGCTTGTGACATCGTCTTAACATTGAACAAGTCTCATATGCAAATAAAAATAAGTGAAATATTCAGTTAAAAAAAATCAACCAAATAAATCTGATATTTGTTTATATTATGCCAATAAAACAGGAATTTTTGCAAAAGGGCATGATCTAATACAGAAACCATTCTTCAAACTGTATAAGATGAAACTTGCTTTTGTTGTCATAGACCATAAAAACTCTTCGTGCTTGTGATGTGTGCAGTGTCAACCTCTTTTATTCTTTCCGCTTAGCTTTCTATGTTGCCTTATTCAGTGTTTTTATGAACATTTTTCGGGAATGTAGTTCAAACTAATTTTTAGAGAATGTGTTAGTAAAATTTATTTATATTACTCACCTGTAATCGCCTTACAATTTATATGATATATGAAGCTAACAGTATACAAATACATATCAACAACACGCTTACAATGTGTTGTTCGTGTTATTTTAAAAACTTAACCCAGCTTGCTTCAAGATCCAAGCAGCGTAGAACATAATGTTAGTTTAGAGTACAAGAAGGATGCCGAAGATGGCTTAAAGCCGAAACGCGTTCATGTATGAACAAAAACAGGATTGAAGACGTAAGCTTTGACGTAAGTTAAATATCTGCTGCAGTTTTAAAGGTGAACCAAGATTGCAGCACTTTTTTCCCCGTGAAAAGCCGAGACACCGTCGAATTATATGAAAAATTTATTCGACAAACTATTTTAGGGCATGATTGTAATACATTAAGGCCGTTCTAAGAGAAAAACTATGACTCCCGCTGCCTAAATAAAGATTGCGTCACATTTTATTATAAACAGACTAAGGTACAAAAGCATATGTTGGATAAAACTGATAATAAATTTAACTTTTATGTATAGCAGTATGACCTAAAAAAATTACAAAATAACCTTAAAACCACGATAAAAGGAATTAAATGATAAATTAGCTGTAACAACGTATCCGTTTGCGAAGCTAATTAATCTCTGTTTGATTGAATGAAATTGGAAATGTAAACAAAAGATCGTCCATCGCATGTACATGGGAACATTTCAAAATTTTGACTTTGCCAAAAAAACCTTAAAACTTGGAATTATGAAATAACCGTTCTTAGTGGATGCCTATACTGTAAAAGAAACGTCCATGCAAATTTCCAGGGATCTAGTCAAGTAGTTCGGACTGAACGGTGATAGGTTAGTGTTTTTTGACAAATAAATAGTGGAATAATAATCTACTACAGTATATTTGTCAAATACCACTCGCCCATAATATCAACCCAAACTACTTAACCTTGAAATTTTGCATTGACGTTCTTTTTAGGGCGTAGGCATCCGCTAAGAACAGATTTTTCAAAGTTCTTACTTTAAAGAGGTTTCCAGCGGATCCGTACGCCCTAAAACAAACGTTCATCCAAAATTTCAAGGTTGTAAGTTAAGTAGTTTCGGCTGTGCAATTTTAGGTGAGTAGTATTTGATTAATATATAGTAGATTGTATTATATGTTAGTGTTTACAGAATGATTTTAATATTTAATATCAATAAACATTTTAACATTTTATTTTAAATATATTCATAACATTTGTATATTTATAAATGTTCAATAAAAGTTCTGTATAGTAAAAATCAAGCGAAGTATAATAAAAGTAGTAAGTTCGGAAATTATTAGTATATTTCAATACTAATCTTAGTAATCTATTACTTCTAATTAGTAATAATTTTAGTACTTGTCTTTTAGTGCTCAAAAGCACGTTTGTAGGTATAATAACGTGGAAATTGGTTTTGATTATCATTGTTTCTATTCTCAAAATGTCTTCAGTTCTTTACTGGCTGTTAACAGGGGTCTGCGTCGTAATATTACGCGGAGTTACTTCCAGCCGCAGCCAAGGAAACACTGTCAAATTATGTAAACGTTTCTCTATTTTGGTCCTGTCTCTGTTTATTTAGGTTTTTTATTCACTCTAATACTCTAACCACAGAACCATCGATGGCAGCACTTTAATTCGAATTAAAGTGTGTTCTTACTAGAAAATATCACGACAAATAGTTTGTACATTATTTACGGTTGTTTTTTTCTCTTGTAACATTTAAGCTGTCTTAATTGTTTAAATTGTTTCAACTACGATAAGTAATCATGTTGGTAACTGAACTCCTTTTTTAAGATACCTCATGATTTGCATTTTAAAGGTATTTAAAAATGCAAGTTTTAAATTAATTTATTTTCTTAATGAATAGTGAAGAGTAATTTCTTTATGTACCTTGGTTGCATCAAACTAATTACAATTTTAGATTTCATACATTTACGAGGAAAAAATACTTTAAACGTTTTACAAGCTTTTCAAGTGATTATTAATATTATGAGAATTTGTAATCGGCTGTAAAAAATCTTATTGCAGGTTTTATTTAAATTTAAAGCATTTTAGCTAGAAATACAATCAAATTATTTTTATCCTTTTAATAGTCGAGGTTGAATTTTCTAAGAATATATTATAATTAATTATAGTTTGATATAGTACTTGGCGTGACTAATGAAGCTGTATTACGATTAAATATCGCCAATAGGATAATTTTTTTATTTTGAACAATTAGTTTTCTCTTTTCGGATCTCGCTTCACGGATATTCGCTTGTTAAATATTTAGTTTTTGTAAAGAATTAGTGTTTGATGTTTAAATCTGGCGATCAAAAGTAAAATGAATTGTGTAGATTAATTTATTGTAATATAGCATCCCATAAAGTTTATTCTACAACCATTAACCTTCATAATGTTTAAATGCGACTTATCCATCTAAGTTAAAAAAGGTATTACTTAGCTTTGCAGATTTAAAAATTATTTTTAAACAGAACCAATTAAACTATTTGCATAGCATAAGTGCAAAAACAATTAGTAGAACCACAGTAGTTCCGGTTGTAGGCCAGCTTTGGAAGTGGCATATCATCAACTGGCCCTCAAAATTATACAGTATATACTCGTTTTATTAATACATTTTTATGTATACAAATTATTTTTTCTATACAAGGGCGACCACATTTACATACATGCCAACATGAGTGTATCTCACAGCGGGAAACGCACGCTTAAATTTCCAGTAAAACACACAGCTATGACATTATGCAAACAGCACGGCCAGTTTCGTTGTTGTTAGTGTTCGCCCAAGACAATAGAGTCTTCTGTTAAAGTTATAACATTTGGCAATTCTGGTCATAATAGTTCAAAATAGTTATTTTCCTCTTAGAAGGTAGAACCACATGCATTCAGTTATTTATATTTATTTGTTAAGTTTAGTTATTATATTTATATTTGTGATATTGTACCATAAAAGATTGATTCACTTAAATATAAACCTATATTTATCAAAACCTTTTTTATAATGGCCAATACAGTTTAGAGGGTATTGAGTATTGAGGGGAAACAAGGTTTAAAGTACAAGGTTTACAAGGAACAAAGTATCATATCATTAGATATAATAAAGTTAAAAATGTTATTTTTAAGAATTCAAACGATTTTTTGACCAAAGTATACAATATTTCGAGAGCGAGTGTATGAAATGATCTATTGTGGGAATAAGTAATGCTGGGAGCCAGTAAGTGATTGTAGGTTGGGTAATTAGTCATGTCAGCCGCTGGGACGCGTCTGCCAGGTCGGAATCCGACGCCATTAATAAAAGTTCAACTGCACAATCGATATCCCGAACCCACTTAAATAACGTGTTCATGTTGTACCTTGTTGTTGGTGTTTTTGTTTAATTGGAAGATATTAAAAATACTGCATTTTTGACCTAATATTTTTTATTAAAAAACTTATGTGTATCCACAACGCACCAGTAATTTACAGTAGCATTTGTTATATCGTGATCTAGAAAAGGTTTCAGGCGTCTAAGCTAGGTATACCCTTTTAAATATTACTATGCTTTCATTATATCCAAATAAAATGTGGTTTACAATTAGAGTACTGAATGCTAGGGAACAGCCGAATGAATTCTATTTCTGCTAAAAAGTCTGCCAAAAATAACGAATTTATGTACGTTCTCAAGAATGAAGAACTTTATCACGCAGTATGATAAAAAATAAAATTTAGGTTATCGATGAATTCAAGATCTTCTCTTTTTGTACACTTGTTATGTTTATGAAAGACGTGAAAAATAGCACGAAATAAATATACTTGATATGCTTTTACTTTTAAACAAATTTCACCTTTAATATTACAAGAAATACATGAATTAAGTATTGCGTTTAGATAAAATAAAAAGCTTGTTTGGATATCGTGATATGAAAATAATTTATTATCACCGCAGAATTATAACTAAATCAACTAAATCGATCGTGTACTCATAATTAATGAAGTTTGAGCAGTCAAGTCCCTGTGAAGATTTAATTTAATCAAACTAAAGAGTGAGGAACATCCAAATGTTTGGGCAGATCTAGAGTTTTTTGGATTTTATTAAAAAAATTAGCTTAAAAATTCGTTGGCAAAGAGGATAAATAAGCTTGCATTGTACATTAGACATTATAGTAAAACATTAAAAAGTAACGCATGTCGTGTTTATTTTTATCAACTTACTGAAACTTTGGAGGAGTTAAATTAATGAAGGATAATTATAGAGTATAGTACCAATAACTTTTTGAATCCCAGAACGTACGTCTAATTACATTTTTTTGTTAGCCTCAAATTATCATAATATATTTTCAAGTAAGTATTGTTAGATATGTAATGGAGAGTACTTACACGATTTGCAATACCTAACATTTATTTTGGTATGCGATCCTTCTCAGAACGCTTAGTGTTTGTTTCCATAGCATTATCCGTGAGAAGCTCCAGCTGAAGAGACGTGCTCCTTGTTTGCCAACAAATAAGACGTGCATAAGTGTTGTTTTTATGAGGAGCACGATTCAACTAAAACATTGTTCACTTTATTAGTTAAAAACTGATGTGGTGAATGGCATGTTATCCTTTGTTCATTTTTGGGCATCACAAACCC
Source organism: Flexamia atlantica (assembly GCA_035578135.1). Taxonomy (NCBI): domain Eukaryota; kingdom Metazoa; phylum Arthropoda; class Insecta; order Hemiptera; family Cicadellidae; genus Flexamia; species Flexamia atlantica. The sequence continues at coordinate 27,443,466 of JAQJVK010000012.1, forward strand.
TTATGCTTGTGTATGTTTTCCAAGTACTGATTACAATGAAATAACCTTCACTATATATGTTCAGATGTAATGGCCCCATAAAAACATAATTTTTATTTGACGTTAAACGCAGCAACTGTTGACTTTTTCGGGCGTAAATAATAAATAAATATTACATGATGTTTTTTAAATCTCGTATTGAAGCGATATTATTTCAGCAGCATTAATTGAATAAAATCAGTATTTCGCTTGCATGTAATGTATGTGCTGCTTATTAAATTATACAAAAATAGAGTTTTATTACTGGATTATGAAAAATTACAAATTTATCGAGCGTTTCTTAGAACTTAACTAATGATTTATTATAATGGTAGTCTGTGGGCTATTAAATAATTGTGAAAAATGAGATACATTTGATAAATTACAAGCACTTCAATAGCATAGGCCTAATACACAGTTATACGCTAACCACACTAATGTTTTATTATAATGGTAGTCTGTGGGCTATTAAATAATTGTGAAAAATGACATACATTTGATAAATTACAAGCACTTCAATAGCATAGGCCTAATACACAGTTATACGCTAGTAAGTATATTCTGCCTGGCTACAAACAGAGAACCGGCAGTTATTACGACCAATCAGAAGAGAGATAGAAATATTTGGCTGAATGTGCGATTTCGGGGTTTAAACGCAATAATCGTCGTCGACATGTCGGTCATTGACAGGCCCTCATTATGTGCGCTCGTTGCTGCCTCATCACCTTTATCACCATTGGTCGCCGTCATTTGTATATTTGAAATATTTATTATATTTGTAAGAGTATAATATAAATGTTTCGGGTTTCGCCGATTCGATTGTTGAAAGTGTTATTAATTATAAAGTCTTTTGTATACCAAAATTGTTGTACCCATTCTCGCCTGGTTAAACTGGAAAATTATTAATTGTTCACATAGAAACCATATGAAAACTACAAACATCCTAAAAACTTTTACAAAATAAAAGTATAAGTAGCCAGCCCATGAGGCAAAACACGTGGGGTTTATAAGCCTACGCATTTGCCAGGTTCATGATCGATCTTAGTGTACAATTCACTCTCGTCATTTCACTTTTAGCGAATTTCCTTAAAGGAATAAGCTATTACGGTAGTACTCATGGTAAGACCTAAGTCCGAGACCATGTTACCTTTTCATTTTGGGGTCCCCAGAAGCAAAAAACACCATTCGTTTGAAATTTTATATATATATCTATATATCTATATATATATATATATATATATATATATATATATATATATATATATTAAAAATATAAAGATAAACTGAGTACCCTTTTTAAAATATTTTTTATTGAGCAACATGTTTCGCCTTTATGGGCATTTTCTAGCTCATTTAAATTTTAATCTCAAGGAGCTAGAAAATGCCCATAAAGGCGAAACATGTTGCTCAATAAAAAAATATTTTAAAAAGGGTACTCAGTTTATCTTTATATTTTTAATAATAAAAGTAGCCCTTCATTGTGAAAATTATAATATATATATATATCTCTATATATATATATATCTATATATATATGTCTGTTAACACGATAGCGGCCGTAAATATGATCCGATCTTAATGAAATTTGGAACAGACATGTAAAGTGGTAATCGAATGTGGACGAGTTCGTGAACCAGCCCGATCGGACCACCGGAAGGGGGGGGGGAAAGGGGGATAAACACCCCCAAAAATGGGTTTTTTGAGTTTTTTACATTTAAAAATAAAATTTATCGAATCTTTGTTGGCACCATTGAATTCAGCTCAAAAAAACAAACAATTTAGTATTTTGAATTACTACTCTATGTCCATTGGTTACCGAGATATTGAAAGTGGTAAACACAGTACGTTGTCTCAATGTTAACCTTATGGGAAATAAGTAAAATTCTATATTTCGCTTATTTCTCAACATATCTTGATAAAACTTGGTATATGGCTTCTTCTAGTTCAAATCTACTAAATATTGAATTAAAACCAACCAGTTTAAACATACCTGTAGCAGCAAACCTGCATACTCATTCCCCATGTTATTCTTATGGAGCTTACAAAAACATGTCAAATCTCGCTATGTTGGATTGAAATATGTTGTTTTGCACTTGAAATTCGCTGAGTATGCAGGTCTGCTGCAACAGGGGTATTTACGTTTACCTGAAACAACAAACACACGCCAGGTATTCTTTATAATATTTAATTTATCGGAATAGATATATAATACAAATGGTTGTACAAATATATATTGTTGAGAATTTATTCTTTTATCTTCCACCTTTAGCTCCACTTGTTATTTTACTTCTACATAACATTATTTTAAGTCTACACAATCAGTATGTGGTTTTTACTTTCACTACATATTTATTGCGTTTAAATGTATAGAAATGCCCTTTCTGAAGTAAGTAGGAGAAGCTGTCCCATACATTTTTTCGCCCCGTTCAAAAATAACAGTGATGTTTCTGAAGACGAAAACTACGTGGGGTGAAGAGTTTGAAGCCACAAAATGTTCCCATCTCGAGAAGCTCGTTTGAGACGAATGTTGAGAGTTTCCGTCCCACCCCGTGTAAACTAGTTTACCCAAGTGATGAAGACAAGCTTACCAACTTGGCCTCGGGTCCTGTAAACACAACAGCTTGAATTAGCTTAACTAAAATTTAAACAGCCTTACTGTAATAATAAAGAAATTTTAAGATAGTTTATGTTTGATTGTTATTCAAGTTTTGGCTACTCATCACTTTAATTACTAATAAAAACAAGAAATTGTTTTAAATTGGTATATTTCGGCTTCTTTTTATCTGAAGCCATCCTTATTTGTATTAGTAATTAAAGTGATGAGTAGCCAAAACTTGAATAACATTGAAACAACCATCACAAAAAACACATACCGTCAAGAATTTATGTTTGATTTCGAGCGTCATTAAGCCTTTATGAGCTATATATTTCTCACAGCTCATTTCAGTATTGAGTACTTATTTCACTATTCAGTATTACTCATTTGCATTTCTCATATTTTTCCCAGGGTCAACTGAAATATGAGAAGGTTTGTCCGCTTTTTCTTGTGTTTAAATTAATAACAACCGATCAATTAATTGAGACCCCTAACTTGCATTAGCTATTGATCAATGACTTTTAACTAATAGGAAACCACGTGTTGTTATTCTGGTTCTAAAATATTGCTTGGACATTTGTATATTTAGACGCTTGTAGTTTATTCAATGACACTTCTTTTTTATTTTGTTATAATTTGCTGTCAAAGGTTATTTAAACTTGTCAACCCTTTCTTTGTGGGCTTCTCAAGGGGATCTGGGTCCACGCATTTACTTGAGACCCTTAAAAACCGTATCTAGACGTTTAAGGTTTCCAAACAAGTCAAATGTCTAAATCATCATCACACTAACCCACTCATAATTTTTGCTATCATAAACCGGACAAAAAAACGATATCTTCTAGTATGTAGATATTTGCTTTGTGTGAAAGTAAATATTTATTAAAATCTGACCATTTTGAGTTCTTTTTGTCTCTGACTTAAACTTTAAACGTTTGAGAAAGGTATACAAAAATGTATTGACTTACAAATATTAAATATACGTAACTTTTAGTTTCCAGTGTCTGTTAGTTAGCGATTCAAACTAATTAAAGTAAAAAAATGTTGCTTTTTCCTGAAAGTTATAAAAAGGGCCACGATTTAAGGAAAACAAATAAAACATTATCTGTATGGTAATAATTTTATTTTATTTTTATTTTTATTTTATTTCATAACATTATATTATTATAACATTACATGAATTATTTTTTAACCAAAGTGGACACCCTTACAAAAAGCCATATTTGAGATATATTGCTAAATCAGAACACAACTTTCATTACAGATGACGAGGTTACTATTTTTTTCGAAAATTTTAAATATAGAGTTTACAAATTAATTAACTATAAATATTATTACTATATGTATTAAATTATCAAGAAGTTCAATTTTAAAAAGTTGTACTTCCTTGTCGAAAATACTTACATGTGAAAATAAACAGTCTTGTTAACTTTGATTTGATTGAAGTGTTGTAAGCTGCATCTCAATGATATGTTCTATTTCCCCAGGGTGCAAAGTAGTTTATCCGGCGATGAAGCTTTGCTTATTAACTTAGCCTCAGCTACTTGCTGAAGTTTTTCATTAAGCTCTGAGTCGGCCTGTAACTTAAACTTTACGTAAACGTTCAAGAATTTAGATTGCGTTTGAATTTCATAGTAGTTTTTTTTATTGCCTGAGCTGTCATAAATGACACTATAAATATTATATGTTCTGTCACGCTACAATCCATAAACTATTTTATGTTCAGTCAAAAATATTATTAAAACATCTAATATATAAATCGTTTTCAAACTACTATTTTGGTTAAAAAGACATTTAAAGTATTTAAATAAATATATATAGAGTTTTCACAAGTGAATGGTGCAGGTGTAAGTTCTAGAGAACTGTATAAAATATTTAAATTTTTATTTAATAGAATCCTCATTATAAATATTTTTATCGATATATTTACCATCCAGAAACATTTTATATTGATATATTTACCATCGTTTTCTAGGTACACTACTGTGTACCTAGAGTTACACGTCCAGGTACACACAAACTCTTTCTGGTACTCTCTCTGATACTCCGTAAACTCTTTTTAATATTTGGTGTTTAGTCAGTCGACACCAGTTTACTTTTAGTGTGTCTCGGATTTCTTCGATAAACTCCATGATGAGGTTGAGAACCCCCAATTTGAAAGTTGAGTCTATTGACACGCCCACTAACACGAAAAGTTGCCTATTCTAAAAACACATCATTTTAAAACTACTTATTTTCTTCACTCTGAGGTAAGACGTACCTAAGCATAATCCACCTGTTTATTTTCATCATTCGGTTTGATCCCGTGTATCAGTTCAATTTTATAGGAATGAAAATACTGCCCTTTAGGAAAAATATTATTCAGAGGTTCCCTGCACGGGTTCCAAAATCCGAGATGGAAAAGATTTTTTAGACTACTAAGACAAGAATATCTAACGTCTAACAGGTCCTATGAACTGTTTACTCCGACGTGTAATGTCATTTCTATGAGATGGAGCTTTATTAAATAATCACGTAAAGGCCCTTTGCACCTGAAACAACTGACCTTAATTATTAACTTAATACCAGCACATACTTGGCTTTCTCTTGATCACATAACACGTTTGTGCTGAATAATTCAGGGGTATCAGCCATATTTTTCTAACTTGCATATTAAATCTTTTTTATGCCTTCAAAACTCCAAGAGTTATGAAAACCCCTGAATATTACAAAAAGAGAATTGTGTTTTGGTATATTTCGTGCAAATGCCAAAACTACATGTCGTAGACCCTTGATCTTGGTGTCATATTATACCTTGGAATATCATGATGTGGACTAAGAGTCTCCTCCTACTCTATATTTCATAATTCATTTTACAAGAGTCCACTCCTCAACGATTTTGGTAGTCCCTTAGGTTTTATTTGTTTACATCATGTGGTTTAATCGAAATAGTGATCTCGTTTTACATTGCATTTGCCCCCCCCCCACACATGAACATCAGGCCTGTGCGTGGAAGTTATCAAGCAAAGCAAGGAGTGAGCCGGTTCAGTACAAGGATGAATAGTACTACTGAAAGTATGCTACATCATGGGGACTCGAGCCTGTGACTCTGCCGCCTCAGAACCGGGGCCGAATGCGCTACCATCTGCGCCACCGACTCACTAAACAATTGTACTGCAACAATTATATTATTACGAACATAAAGAACACTAAAATGTAGAGTTACATAATTCGTGAAGTAAAATTCTAAGTTAATGAAAAATTAAGGTGAAAAAGAGAATTTTTGTAATCCCGTATATTATCATAGAGGCGAAAGATTGCACGAAAAAATGAAACGACGAAGAAAGAGAAACGCGTCGAAGGGTATTACGAGAATGTTCATAGCGATATTGAGAAAATATGACCCCTGATCAGCTTGAACTTTAGAAAAAAAGAAAGATTGTCGTAACAGATTCGAACAGAAAGGGAGACGGGCGCCTTAGATGATGAAAGAAACAATCAGAACAGAGAGTGAATGGAGGACATTCGAAAAAGGGATAAAACACAAGCTAATTTAAACTAAACAACCGTGCAAGCTGTTTGTAAGAGGAGGACAGGAAACTGTGATTTGTACCATTAACTATACTTGTGTCAACCAGATTTAAATTATAATGAACACCCGAATATAGTAATTGGCAAGATGGAAGAAATTAGTATTTATTGCGTAGCAAAGAAATTCAAAAGAGAAACGCAAAACATGTGCTTTATTGAAAGGGCAAATATGCTACCCCCGATTTTCTCAAATATATGTATGGAAAAACGTAAAAATGTTATAATAAAATGTTGCAGAACATAAGACGTTATAATGCTTGCTTCCGAGTTACGTCCTCCGTAGCCAATATTGACGACCGTATAAGATAGCGAAGTGGGTTTCCATCAGCTCGTTCAATACAAAATAATTCAGTTGTGGCAAAACGTTTATCAAATGCTCAACACGTAATTTTAGCGAATTTCCCCTATAGGGAAGAAGCTATTACTGTAGGTCTCATGGTAAGACCTAAGCGCGGGACCATCATATTTTTCGTTTTGGTGCCCCCAGATATCAAAAACACCATTCGTTCAAATTTGTATATATATATATATATATATATATATATGTGTGTGTGTGTGTCTGTAAGCACGATAGCGCTCGCAAAAATTGTCCGATTGGAATGAAATTTGGCATAGGCGTGTAAAGTAGCAATTATTCGGATGAGTTCGAAAACCAGCCCGATCGGACCACTGGAAGGGGGGGTAAAGGGGGATAAACCCCCCCAAAAATGGGTTTCTTGGGGTTTTCACATATAAAAATCAAAATAATCCAATTTTAATTAGCACCATTGAATTCAGCTCGAAAAAACAAACAATTTAGTATCTTGAATCATTTCTCTATGTCCATTGGTTACCGAGATATTGTAAGTGGTAAACACAGTACGTTGTCCCAATGTTAACCTTATGGGAAATAAGTAAAATTCTATATCTCGCTTATTTCTCAAAATATCTTAATAAAACTTGGTTTGTGGCTTCATCTAAATAAGATCTAATGTATTTTAGTCTAAAACCCCCGAAATTTCCATTTTTGTGGCAGCAAACCTGCATACTCATTCCCCATGTTATCCTTATGGGAAATAAAAAATTCTATATCTTCTTTATTTTTTGACAAATCTTGATAAAGGTTGCTATATGGTTTCTCCTAGTTCAGATCTACGAAACATTGAATTGAAAACACCCAGTTTTAATGGACCTGTTGCAGCAAACCTGCACACTCATTCTCCATGTTATTCTTATGGAGCTTACAAAAACATGTTAAATCTCACTTTCTTGGATTGAAACATGTTCTTTTGCCTTTGAAATTCGCTGAGTATGCAGGTCTGCTGCAACGGGGGTATTCTAACTTACTGTGTCACTTACCTTCGATCATAAAAAAGGTATCACATAAGCCTCGTGTTATTCTTCGGTATAGTACCTTTAAGTTTTGACAAAGGTTAGGTCATTTAAAACAACGCTTAGTTGTGAAAATTATTGTTGAATTAAAAAATAAAGATTTTGTTTCAATTTTTCAATCCAGTTTTTTCAGAATACAGTGATATTATTTTAGGAATTACAAAATTTTTTTAGGAATTATAGGCTGATAAAAATAGTTTAGGATCTTACTGTAAGTATCAATAATTAAATGTTTTTTTTAATATTATATTGAAAAAATATTGAATGTTATAATATTATGTTATATTACTTAAATGATAATTCTGAACAATTAATTAAATGTTGTTTTACTTGTTTGTATTGTTCTCATCAAAATTGTATGTAACATGTTTTCACTTTCAAACACTATTTTCGCAGTTTACAGGTTTTATAATAGTTTTAGAGGTTTTGTATTAACTTACAACAATTAATTTTGCCCGCACAAAATTTGTATTTTTTAATTTGCAAAAATTTTTTAAATTTGATTGTAGGCTACAGAACGTGTTTTTTTTGCACCTAATGGCTCGATAATTATTCAGTTTAAACTCTTGAAGTTTAAGATATTCTCACTATTAGGACATCGTCAATGGGCCGTGAAATTGAATCAAGCTGCTCGTCTTGCTTTATTGTTCATTTGGGACTAATTTTTTACCTTTTCCTATTACTACTGATATTACTATTTGATCTTTTCCTGTGAATGGATATTTTAAACTTTGATGAAATATTATAAATTTTAATTGTTATTGAGTTACCTAGTATAATTTAAAAAGTGCTTAACACTTTCTTTTTTACAGTTTTTAACTTTAAGTTTTTCTTTATATAAGGTAGGTGTTTGGTAATTGGGTATGCCAAATAACATAAATATCCACTGTTATAACAAAATTGCCTAATAATGCTTGGTTTTGACAGAAAAGGTATTCCATTTTCCCTTGTCCACAGTTCTAGAATTATTTATTTAAAATTTGTTTAGATTGAATCAATTAATAAAATAGTCGATTAGGCCTATAGGTTTAAAATTTGCGGTTCAGTGTCTACCAACTTGCCGCTACGCAAATCACATACCAATTGAAGTCCCCCTCGTCGGACCCTCACGGCCGCTCCAACAGTGCGGCTGCTTTAAAAGTATAAACAGCAGCGTTCGATCGGTTCAACATGTTTATAGTGAATTCTATTCTAGTTTTGTAGTGATTTAGATGGATAGAAATCCTTGGCGAGGTAATACTATTATAGCTACTGTATTTTAGAATTCTCAGAAATTTGAAAACTAATGTAAAGACTTAACATTAACTTTGTTTAATGAACCTAACTACTTTATTTACTAATAGTATTCACCTCGCAACTAAACAAATAAATGTAACGACGATTCGACTATTAATTTGTTAAGCCATACATTATTTTTGGGTAACCAAATTTTCAACAAATTAATGCAACGAAAGCATAACAATTACTTACCACAAAATTTTCATTTTCCTTGATACTTGTTCTTTTCAGAGAACTCAGTTGAAAAGCCTCAACGGATTTTTATATTCACGTCTTCAGGGGTTTGAACTTTTATTCATTGCTGTTACCTACATTCCAGTCTAAAATATCCTGTACATTGTGAAATTGCACGTTAAGTTTGTTTTTCTTCCTTTTACTGAAGATGAAAAAGAAAATGATTCTATATGTTGTTGTAGTTTTTAGGATATTTGTTAGTTATAAAAGGTTGTTAACGATTTCGTGGTAAAAGAAAACAAAATTGTTATAGTAAGGAAAATTAAACAAGGATCATTTTTATCGTTCATTCTATGTATTTCTTAATCTACTTCTTCTTATGTATCAATATATCCGGATTATTTTGCTACGTTTCGTCATTTAACAACAAATTATATTTGAATGCTTAGGTTTATAAAACAGACTCTTTAAAAAAAATCACTTGGAAAATTTTTATATCCTCGTTAAATCGCTAGGACTCATAATTGGAGAATGGCAACATTTGAACGTGCCAATCGTCGACGCTTCCTCCGTGTAAGGTAGAGTAATTCCAAGTTGTCCCTTCGCCAAGTTGGCAGGCTTGTTTCATCAGTCGTTACCACCTCGCAACTCGTGGTTCCAGATTGGCAACACTGATCTCCTGAGGTGATAAAACTTTTACTCAGGAAGTTCATATCTTAATGGATTGTTGGCTGTTTTAGTTTTTATTGAACTGTTTAGTTGCGCTTCGTCCCATAACCGCGTAATTGAAAGAATCAATATAAGTTTTGAGTGTTTCACATATAACCAATGCATTTCTAAAAGTACGTTCTATATTTAGAAAAATAGACTTATTGTTTTTAGTACAATAAGTTTTCCATCTAAATAAAATTTTACGGAAGTTAGGAGTGATTACTCTACAAAAGTGTTAACAAGTCCACGGTCACGGTATAATCACGGTATAAGTTAACGGTATAATCACGGTATAAGTTAACGGTATAATCACGGTATACTATACATTTTACATAATGATTTATCGTATTAATTTTAATCTGTAGTTGATGTTGTTTGGTGTTATCATTAAAATTAAAAAAATTAAATTTTAGTACGCCATGTAATATTATAATTGTTATTTTTTCAGGTAAGGAGTGATAAAAACCGAAATAAAAGGTTATAGTTCGTAAGTACTATTTTCATGTTATTTTGATTCTTTGGAAAGTTTTCTACCCTTCGTCTTCTCTTGAAATGAAAAAAAAATTGGCAGTATTGGTTCCCTTCTGCAATTTTTGGTGTTTTGTGTTTACGCTGCGTTTTTCAATTTCACTTTTATCCATCTCACACGTTTTGAAGTTAATTATGCGAAATGCTAAAAACTGTCAGTTAATTCCTAATTAAATATTTAGCCTATACATTATTGACCATCACGCGTTATCCGTGAGTAAGTTGCCTCGTTTCTTCCTGATTACCGCTGAAATGATAAATTTTCTTATTTGATTATTGTAATAAAATAAACTCTTCTTTAGAAACCGGCTACAAACAGTAACAAAAAAATCATATTCCAATCACTTAAATTAATTCTTTATTTATATAAAATGCAATGAGTTACTCAGGTTTGGTTGCTTCTTCACTCATTAAAAATTATTCTCTACGTAATTCATAAGGCCAGAAAGAACAAGATTTTTAAATTTAATAAATTAAATCATGCGTGGGAGATTAATTTTAGTTTTTAATTATATTATTTAGATGATGCACCAACTAGGAAAAATAAAGGAGTTTTTCAGTTGTGATGTAACTTTGTGACTTAAATAGTTGAAAATCAAATATTGGTGATATGCCTCTTTTGTATGTACACACTCTAACCGATATGATTTTAATGTCTTAAAAATATTAAGTATCTGTTTGTAAGATAAGTTCGTACACGTATGTGTATGTAATTTTAGTTAATAATTTAAATTAAATAATAAAATGAAAAAAATGAAACCTTTTTTCTTTTTTTAATTAATAATATTGTGTATTTTTGCACATTGTAAAACAATGACTGCTTTATTTTTTATTCATATTATTCAAGTAAAAAAGGGATAAAAACAATTCAAATAATTATGAAAGTTGAATTATTAATGTAAAACATTTAGAGAGAGAAAACTGTTGAAACCACCATCGTGGTTAGCAAATGTTTGTGTTACACGGCAGAGCATAAAATTAGTTGGAATAACGGAGTGAAACAATTATACTGGATCAACAGAGCTAAGAAGATCCTTTTTGATCAATGAGCACGCAGGGCTTCTTTGGACTTTTGCTGAAGTCCAATTGTAACGAAAATTTACTTTTTCCCCTCCTACCACGCCCTGGTTAGTAGAAGCTCTCAACCGTTTACCTTCTGATATACATTTTAAAATGTTGAGGAGGTATTTTGCCTTTAACCTTCTCAGAGAACAGGATACTGGAAAGGATGACGGCACCAGCTCCCACTGAGTGCGATGTTGTTTTATAAATACTGTAGACTTTAATACGATGTTTGGTACTCTCCCATGTAACGTATGGAGTCAAGCGTTGCAATATTTTGCCAAGATTAAATTGTGAACTAATTAGTAGTAACTTGTTTATGCTCTCATACCTTTTATAATTAAACACAAACATCGTTGGAGTTTATTATCAGAGTTAACATACAAGCCATGTTTGGAAAACAATAACAGCTTTGCAGGCTAATGCTGAATACCGTATTTTTGCACAACCTCAGTCACGCTGAAAGCCGTGAAATACTATTAGACTCGGTTCTCAACAAGCAATCAGTTGGTTAATGGGGTGGACTGTTTAGCATTCCTAATCATTAGAGAGGGTAATGTAAATCATTACGCCGTCATTATTGACCTCTTGCTATTCCGCTTTAACGTTAATGATAATTCATACTGTAACTACTCATAAATTTTTATGATCACTTAAGTTTTAGCAATAGGCCTATTGCATTAAGGACAATATCCTCAATATTTCACTATTAAACTTAAATATCATAGTTGTCAAAAATATTTGTTTCGGCGTTAGATCTTAACAACTTTAACACGGAACAATTTTAAACATTTGAAGGTATGTTTAAATCGGATAATCGTTTCATATAATTTTAGTAAAATATTAGTGTATAATTTAATAATGCATATCCGGATATTCGTATAAAAAAAACTTGTATTAAATGAACATCATACATAATCAATAATTATTTCGAATTGGTGTTAATTATAGAAAAAACTCATAGTTTTCAAACGTTTTATGCAGTACGCAGTTTAATGAAACGCTGTGGATATTTTAAATGTGTTTGTTAAAAATCAAAACAACCAGTTCTTTAATGTTGGTCCAGTATAAATCTCCCAGCGGTCATTTGATGAGAAACACCCTAGTGATTACTTGACGACTACTTTATGAATGGCCGACCCTACTCGCCTGTTGAGTTCGTATTAATGTTTGTATTAACTCTGTATTCAGGTTTACTTTTACTTGATTTAAATATTTTTTAGTAATATAAACATTTTGTAACTATTATGTACGATCATATAGTATCTAGAAAAATGTGTAAGCGGAGGCGTGTATCACTTCAAATTCACTTGAAAAAATAAGCATTTCAAAGGAAAAAAGAAAAGGATGCTAAGAGCTGAAAAAATATAAAACGATACAAGGGTAAATTTGCAGAAAAGTAATATATATTTTAGTTTCATAAAGATGGTATTTCAAGTGTAGAATATCTTGGAATGATATAAAGTATTCTGATTCGTCAATCGGCCTACTTATTTAGTGTCTCTATGTAACAAACTGCAGGTTTATCAGTACAGAAGTGAAGTGTTGCCAATACAAAAACTAGATAAGACTCCTCGTTTTTTAGCGTTGAATCAGCAGTGTATTGTACCTGACAGTACTGTGGGTGATACATGTGTTTGTAAATAGAACCAAATTAGTTAAGTAAACAATCCTTTATATTACGTCATAAATGTTTTGTCTTTGCGAGTCATTGTTAAAACGGGATCACGTACAATATGTTAAATGTGTTATAAATACCGCAAAGGACGCGATTTTTACTAGATCACTTGTCCTTCAAAAAATAGAATTAGAATGGGTTCATGTATAACCAATAATTTCATCCTTCGAAGGTAAGTATGCGTGCATTGAAAAAACTTACCATTAGCTAAAAACAACCATGTAGGTCTTTTTTAATGAGTAATGACTATTCATTTTTTGAATTCTCATGTAGAACATTGTCAAGTATATATATTTCAAGGAACGTTTTTAATCATCCAGTGGCAGCGCCGGCAATATTTGCCGACGTTATGGTCCTAGTGATGAAATTTCCCACTGCGAAATTGGAAGAAAAACTTGTTCGAGAAAACTTAATAAAGGCCTCGTAAGTCTCCGCCCTCTCTTATATGTTACCTTAACCGTTATTTTGATATCTCAGGAGCATTATTTTATGTAGCTGTTGACATATTTTTGGAGTTTTGCCACGTTCAGTTTATGAAAAAGGATTTCTAAACATGATTTACCATACTATAACCTCTTTACCAAGTGAAAATTTAAAAAGGATACACAAGACCTGGTTTTTTTCAATTCGTATCGCAAAACTATTATGGGTGAGTTTTGACGGTTTAACGGGTATAGTACGTAATATCAGGTTTCTGATGTTTTCCGTACACTTACAACATTATGTAAGAAATATTCTTGACGATTTCAAGAAAACTGCCCGATCTAGGGTTGTTATTGAGATTATATAGAAAATAACAAAGTCCCTTTGTGACACATTGTATAAATCACACCTAACATTAATGGTAAAAACTTAGTTTATGTATATTTTTTACCCAAATAAACTAAGCTCGCTAACCAAGGACCATATAAAATATGCCACTATAATTTAATTACCATCATATTTTCAGGAATTTAAAGTTTATTTGTTTTAGTAGTTTACTGACAGTTATTGAACCAAACAAAGCACATTCCCCGTCATTGAACACTGTTTTTGAACTTTACCCTTAAGCTTACATTAAATGCTGTTCAAGTATTTTAAAACCATTGACAATTGTTGGACCAAACTAAGCCAAATGACAGTTTTTTAAAACTGTTGAGTAGTGCAATAGTGGGGCTTCTGGGCCAAAACGCATTAATCAAAAGTGACAGCTACATCCGGTCACGTGACCGGAAGTGACGTCACAGGCTGTGACGTAGCTGTGACGTGTTGGGGATGGTATTTAAAGTTTAAATGTCCAGCTGTGCTGGTATTTAAATTTTAAATGTCCGGAAAAGGGTCAAGGTCGGCCGGGGATGTTTTTAAAAAATATCTTGCATTTTCGGAAAATCCGAAAATGCAAGATAAGTTTTGTTTCTTTTTACAAACTGTTTTTTAATTGTTGTTTTGTTGATTTTTGTTTCTATTAAAATATTATATTAAAAATGGAATTGACAAGTTAACAAGAAAATATCCTGCTACAAAGTATCCAAATAAAGATGCAATTACATAAATATAAACTTTAAAAAATAGTGAATGTTCTTTCTTTTTATCTGTTAGTATTTCCTGAACAAGGTAACCAAAATTGTAACCACATAAAAATTAAAGTAGGAAAATAACAAATTTCGACGGGTTCACAAAAACCAAGTTGCAAAGTAGCGAATTTCTTTCTTCTTCCATTGTTGAATTTTTAGTCGAAACCAATTAATGATAGCATTATTGCTTGCGCATCAGAACTAACAGTTGATGAAATTTCGTTTACTTGTACACTTGTTGTAGTTTTATTTTCAGTAGGTAATTGTTCGGTAGTTTGTGTAGATGTAGAAGAAGAAACAGTATTATCTTGAAGCTCAGAGTCCATGTGTGCTCGGGTGAAGAGCTGGAGCGTTAATGACGTGTGGTAGCCGCTGTCCTACTCCGTGTCGGCAGTTGGTGGTGGGGGGTCGTTTGGTTCATGCACCGAAATGTAGATAGAATCATAATTTTCTGGAGGATGTACTAAAATTTGTTGTACAGGATCTGCATCAATAGTGAAACTTTGCGTTTCAATACAAAGTCCATCTTTGATAAAAGAAACATATAAAACAGAACTCATGTTTATTTAGATGTTTACTCTGCGAGTCCTACCAGCAAACTGATGTGATAGTGGTAGCGCTGTTACCTCCCTCGAAAGACATGTGCAGGACGGAACATCTGCCGCGCACCTGCCTTCCCCCACCACCATGAGAGACTCCTCGCAATATTTGGATATGTAGTGTTAGTCGTACTGTTGCTCTTGTTGAGTGAACATGTCAGTATTAAACAATCGTTCTGAACTTGTGGTTTTAAAATATTTGCAATAAAATATCGTTTTAACACTTATTTAACTTTGTACAAGTTACAATATTTTAAAGATGCCACTTTATTATATCACCTTGATACTTCTAAAAAATTTAGTCGCAGAAATGCAAAATAAACTACAGTTTCGATTAAATATAAACTTGGTTAAAGATCTAAATTTTGTTTCTTTGTTATAACTTTTACATTGTTGGTTAAATAACAAATGTTACCGAAGTTTTTTGTTTGTCTCATTATTTTGCGTTATTGAAGTACCACATGATAGGGTTTGGAAACATATAAAGTAAAATATAAAATGTAGAAAATTTTTTTTTTATGTTTTTGCGTTATAACTTTTATACCGTTTGTTTTATAAAAAAAGTTTACTGAACCTTTTTGTTTGTCTTTTTAATTCTACGTATTTTGAGTACCTACATGATAGGGTTTGAAAAGATATAAAGTAAAATATAATGTAAAGAAAGATAATTTTTAGTTTTTGCGTTATAACTTCTATACCGTTGGTTTAATAAAAAAATGTTACTGGACCTTTTTTGTTCGTCTTTTAATTCTGCGTATTTTGAGTACCTACATGATAGGGTTTGAAAGGATATAAAGTAAAATATAATGTAAAGAAAGATAATTTTGGGTTTTTGCGTTATAACTTCTATACCGTTGGTTTAATAAATAAATGTTACTGGACCTTTTTTGATCGTCTTTTAATTCTGCGTATTTTGAGTACCTACATGATAGGGTTTGGAAACATAAAATGAAATATGATGTAAAGAAAGATAATTTTTAGTTTTTGCGTTATAACTTCTATACCGTTGGTTTTATCAAAAAAAGTTACTGGACCTTTTTTGTTTGTCTTCTGATTCCGCGTAATTTGAGTACCCACACGATAGGGTTTTAAGCAATTTTCCAACCCCCCCCCCCCCGCCAATGTTGCCGGGACGAAACCTCCCCCCTCCCCCCCCTCCCCCCCCCTACCCCCCCCCCCCGACAACATCGATGGGGGGGGGGTCGCCGACTTGATCTCGTTTCCGTTCAACTTTAGAACTGCGTCGCCGTACATGGTGGCAGTGGATATAACAAAAATGCTCCAAATCGATCGTGCGGGTAGTCAAATTAAGCGGAATTAAAAGACAAACAAGAAAGGTCCAGTAACATTTTTTGATAAAACCAACGGTGTAAAAGTTATAGCGCAAAAACTTAAAAAAACTTTGGTGGCAGTGGATATAATAAAAATGATCTAAATGTATCATGCGGGTAGTCAAATTACGCAGAATTTAAAGACTAACAAAAAAGGTCCAGTAACATTTTTCGATAAAACCAACGGTGTAAAAGTTATATCGCAAAAACTGCAAAAAATCTATGGTGGCAGTGGATATAACATAAATGCTCAAATTATTCGGAATAAAAAGACGAACAAAACAGGTTCAGTAACATTTTTTTTATAAAACCAGCGGTATAGAAGTTATAACGCAAAAACTAAAAAAAATATTTTCCAACATTTTATATTTTTACTTTATAAGTTTCCAACCCCTATTTTTAGTTCAGTAACATTAATAAACTAGATTTATATTTATGATACAATGAAAATATGTATAATGTTTATTTTATTATGTATTACAATTGACTTAAAACATAATATTCCTTAAGTAAAACATGGTTACTCATTAATAATATATGAATTTAGTTTCAAACTAATATTAAAATTGTTTTAAAACAAGTTTCAACCTACATTAATACTGAAAAATAAAATAAAAAGAAGTGTTGTTGTCTGTTGGAACAGTAACAAAAAAATTATGAGTTTGAAAAAATTTTCTAAGTCCTAAAAAATGAATTATTGGGAAGTTTTAACACTTAAAATTTTTACAAGTCAAATGTAAAGTAAAATAAAGAAAGAAGTATTGTTGCCTGTTGGAACAGTGGTGAAGGAATGATGGAAATTAAACTCGCAGCAAAAAAACTTGATATTGTAAAATAAATGTTAAAGCAAATGTTTGGAAAATTTTCTAATTCCTAAAGCATTAATTATTGTGAAGTTTTAACACTTAAAATTTTTAAAAGTCCAACGTAAAGTAAAATAAAGAAAGAAATGTTGCCTGTTGGAACAGTGGGAAAAGAATGATGGGTTTGAAAGATTTTCTAAGTCCTAAAATATTAATTATTAGGAAGTTTTTAACACTTAAAATCTTTACAAGTTCAATGTAAAGTAAAATAAAAAAAAGAAGTGTTGTTGTTTGTTGGAACAGTGGCGATAGAATGATGGAAACCAAACCCGCAGCAAGGCTCCTGTGGTGACCTCGAGCCGAATTGGGGTCCAGAGTCTGCGCTTGAGGCCAGGTGGTCAACCAGCTGCCTGCCACACCTGCCCGGCCCGGCTGCCAGCTGCCGTGACCTCGAGCCGAGTTGGGGTCCGGGATCTGCGCGTGTGGTTCGGCATCAGTTGCTCGCTAGACAGTGAGGTGGTGACATGTTCAGAAGGCGCCCTGAACATTTTATCATTTTTTGCTGTTTGGTGAAAATATCTTGGTGTTATTTGTACAGTAACATCTTGATGTAGGACTGATTAATTTTAAGGCATGGTAGTTTAAGCATGGTAGTTGTTTGTGCTTGTAGATACCCTAGGGTTTGTAGTTTGTTTTTAATTTGCTGGTTTGGTAGTTAGTATTAATTTAAAATCTTTCTTTTACTTACAATATATTTCTGCCTGGAATGTTTAAATTTAAAGTAATATTTTGTTTTTAAGAATGTTATATGATATGTTTTTTATACCTTTCTATTCCAATTTCCTTTTTCCAACAAGCTTGTTGAGGGCATTCCCTCTCTTGTCTTGTACTCCTTTTTAGTTAGGGACACCTTTCAATTCCAATTTCCTTTCCTTTTTTCCTTCCATCTTTTGCACGGTAAAACCAATAATGGTAAAACCAGCTACCGCTTTTGTAGTGATTACGCTTACCAAAGCGGGTCACTTACAACCTCTATACGTGCTGGATGGGTAGTTCGCCTACCTCCGGAGTTTCGCTAGACCTCAGCTGTACTGCGTCGCTAATGGCGAGTCACTGGCTCCTTTAGTGTTAGGAAATAAAAACATATTTGTATAACATTTTTCCAAAATTTAATTAAGCAACGTGCTATTTCAGAATAACATTTTTTGTTTTAGCTTAGCGTTGTGCGCTTATGATGAGGTGTGTGAGTTCGCTTACGTGATGATCACACTGTAATCATGATGTGCAGCGCTGGGCTGTCTAGTTGTTTTAGCTTAGCGTTGTGCGCTTATGGTGAGGTGTGTGAGTTCGCTTACGTGATGATCACACTGTAATCATGATGTGCAGCGCTGGGCTGTTTAGCTTTTTTTTTAACTTATCTTTTACTTTTTATTAATTATTTTTCTTTTAACTTAATTTTTTTTATTAATTTATCAACTCTAGGCAGGTTGTATCGTAAATTAGCTTTTCTTCTTTTAGGTTTCCGGGGGTGTACGGTTCTGTCAAACCGTACACCCCCATTTTCTTTTTAATTATCGAATGACCTTGACCTAGTTATTTTCAAGGTCAACAAAAGACTTAGCGAAAATTTCTAAGTCTCAAGGTCATTTTTGTAAAAGTTTAAATTACTTTGAAACTTTAGTTTTTGCGTTATAACTTTTATGCCATTATATTTATCGAAAAATGTTACTGGACCTTTTTTGTTTGTCTTTTCATTCCTTGTAATTTGAGTACCTGCACAATAGGTTTTGAGTCATTTTGCAACCCCCCCCCCCTTTTACAAAATTGCTCCAAACCTATCATGCATATACTCAAATTATTCGGAATAAAAAGACGAACAAAACATGTCCAGTAACATGTTTTGATAAAACCAACTGTATACAAGTTATATCGCAAAAACTAAAAAAAAAGTATTTTCCAACATTTTATATTTTACTTTATAAGTTTCCAACCCTTATTTTGTGAGTACTTAAATTATGAGACCAACAACAAGCTTCGGTAACATTTGTTATAAAATCAACATTATTTTGTAAGAAATTAACAATATTTTGTAGCCTGGACGTTTTTACTAAAACGTCCAGGTTACCTGGACGTTTTGTAACCTGGACGGTTTTAAATCTTAAGTTTTCGCGTTATAACTTCTACACCGTTGGTTTTATAGAAAAATGTTACTGAACATTTTTGTTTGTTTTTTTTATTCCACGTAACTTGAGTAACCACATGATAGGTAATGTAAAAGTTTTAAATGACCTTGAAACTTTAGTTTTTTCGTTATAACTTTTATACCGTTGGATTTATTGAAAAATGTTACTGGACCTTTTGTGTTTGTCTTTTCATTCCGCGTAATTTGAGTACCCGCACATTAGGTTTAGAGTAATTTTGCAATTTTGCCCCTCCCCCCCCCCATCCCCCCCCTCCCCCCCCCTTCCCCCCCCTTCCCCCCCTCCCCCCCTCCCCCCCTCCCCCACCCCCCCCCTCTTCTCCCCCCCCATTCCCCCCCCCTTTTACAAAATTGCTCCAAACCTATCATGCATATACTCAAATTATTCGGAATAAAAAGACGAACAAAACATGTCCAGTAACATTTTTTGATAAAACCAACGGTATACAAGTTATAACGCAAAAACTAAAAAAAAGTATTTTCCAACATTTTATATTTTACTTTATAAGTTTCCAACCCTTATTTTGTGAGTACTTAAATTATGAGACCAACAACAAGCTTCGGTAACATTTGTTATAAAATCAACATTATTTTGTAAGAAATTAACAATATTTTGTAGCCTGGACTTTTTTACTAAAACGTCCAGGTTACCTGGACGTTTTGTAACCTGGGCGGTTTTAAATCTTAAGTTTTCGCGTTATAACTTCTACACCGTTGGTTTTATAGAAAAATGTTACTGAACATTTTTGTTTGTTTTTTTATTCCACATAACTTGAGTAACCACATGATAGGTTTTGTAAAAGTTTTAAATGACCTTGAAACTTTAGTTTTTTCGTTATAACTTTTATACCGTTGGATTTATCGAAAAATGTTACTGGACCTTTTGTGTTTGTCTTTTCATTCCGCGTAATTTGAGTACCCGCACAATAGGTTTAGAGTAATTTTGCAATTTTGCCCCTCCCCCCCCCCATCCCCCCCTCCCCCCCTTCCCCCCCTCCCCCCCTCCCCCCACCCCCCCTCTTCTCCCCCCCCATTCCCCCCCCCCCTTTTACAAAATTGCTCCAAACCTATCATGCATATACTCAAATTATTCGGAATAAAAAGACGAACAAAACATGTCCAGTAACATTTTTTGATAAAACCAACGGTATACAAGTTATAACGCAAAAACTAAAAAAAAGTATTTTCCAACATTTTATATTTTACTTTATAAGTTTCCAACCCTTATTTTGTGAGTACTTAAATTATGAGACCAACAACAAGCTTCGGTAACATTTGTTATAAAATCAACATTATTTTGTAAGAAATTAACAATATTTTGTAGCCTGGACGTTTTGTAACCTGGGCGGTTTTAAATCTTAAGTTTTCGCGTTATAACTTCTACATCGTTGGTTTTATAGAAAAATGTTACTGAACATTTTTGTTTGTTTTTTTATTCCACGTAACTTGAGTAACCACATGATAGGTTTTGTAAAAGTTTTAAATGACCTTGAAACTTTAGTTTTTCGTTATAACTTTTATACCGTTGGATTTATCGAAAAATGTTACTGGACCTTTTGTGTTTGTCTTTTCATTTCGCGTAATTTGAGTACCCGCACAATAGGTTTAGAGTAAGTTTGCGAAACGGGGGGCCCCCACTTGATATCGTCGCCGTTCAACTTTTGAGCTACGTCGCCGTACACGGTGGCAGTGGATATAACAAAAATGCTCTAAATCTATCGTGCGGGTACTCAAATTACGCAGAATAAAAAGGCAAACAAAAAAGGTCCAGTAACATTTTTCGATAAAACCAAAGGTATAAAAGTTATAGCTCAAAAACTGAAAAAAAAATCTTTTAAATCATATTTTTCTTTATATGTTTCCAAATCCTATCATGTAGGTATTTAAAATACGCAGAATGAAAAGACAAACAAAAAGGTTTGGTAACATCATTTAATAAAAATCATTTTATAAAATTTAAAAAAATAAAGTGTAGTTTATTTTGCATTTATTCAACTAGATATTTTTAAAATAATTTGAATACCCACATGATAGGGTTCGGAACAATTTACATAAAAATAACCTTGGGACTTAGAAATTTTCGCTAACTCTTTTGGTTGACCTTGAAAATAAGTAGGTCAAGGTCATTCATTAATTAAAAAGAAAATGGGGGTGTATGGTTTTACAGAACCGTACACCCCCGGAAACCTAAAAGAAGAAAAGCTAATTTACAATACAACCTGCCTAGAGTTGATCAATTAATAAAAAAAATTAAGTTAAAAGAAATAATAAATAAAAAGTAAAAGATAAGTAAAAAAGCTAAACAGCCCAGCGCTGCACATCATGATTACGGTGTAATCATCACGTAAGCGAACTCACACACCTCATCATAAGCGCACAACGCTAAGCTAAAACAAAAAGTGTTATTCTGAAATAGCACGTTGCTTAATTAAATTTTGGAAAAATGTTATACAAATATGTTTTTATTTCCTAACACTAAGGGAGCCAGTGACTCGCCATTAGCGACGCAGTACAGCTGAGGTCTAGCGAAACTCCGGAGGTAGGCGAACTACCTATCCAGCACGTATAGAGGTTGTAAGTGACCCGCTTTGGTGTGCGTAATCACTACAAAAGCGGTAGCCGGTTTTACCATAAATTAATTGGTTTTACCGTGCAAAAGATGGAAGGGAAAAAAGGAAAGGAAATTGGAATTGAAAGGTGTCCCTAACTAAAAAGGAATACAAGACAAGAGAGGGAATGCCCTCAACAAGCTTGTTGGAAAAAGGAAGTTGGAATAGAAAGGTATTAAAAACATATCATATAACATTCTTAAAAACAAAATATTACTTTAAACTTAAACACTCCAGGCAAAATATATTGTAAGTAAAAGAAAGATTTTAAATTAATACTAAGTACCAAACCAGCAAACTAAAAACAAACTACAAACCCTAGGGTATCTACAAGCACAAACAACTACCATGCCTTAAAATTAATCAGTTCTACATCAAGATGTTATTGTACAAATAACACCAAGATATTTTCACCAAACAGCAAAAATGATAAAATGTTCAGGGCGCCTTCTGAACATGTTACCACCTCACTGTCTAGCGAGCAACTGATGCAGAACCACACGCGCAGATCCCAGACCCCAACTCGGCTCGAGGTCATCACCCCCCCCCCCCGCTTACCCCCTCCTAAACCACAGGACCCTTGCTGCGGGTTTGGTTTCTATCATTCTTTCGCCACTGTTCCAACAGGCAACAACATTTCTTTCTTTATTTTACTTAACGTTGGACTTGTAAAAATTTCAAGTGTTAAAACTTTACAATAATTAATACTTTAGGACTTAGCAAATTTTTGAAACATTTGCTTTAACATTTATTTTACAATATCAAGTTTCTTTTTGCTGCGAGTTTACTTTCCATCATTCATTCACCACTGTTCCAACAGGCAACAATACTTCTTTCTTTATTTTACTTTACATTTGACTTGTAAAAATTTTAAGTGTTAAAACTTCTCTATAATCCATTTTTTTAGGACTTAGAAAATTGTTTAAATTCATCATTCTTTTGTTACTGTTCCAACAGGCAACAACACTTCTTTTTATTTTACTTTACATTGGACTTGTAAAAGTTTTAAGAGTTAAAACCTCCCAATAATTAATACTTTAGGACTTAGAAAATTTTTCAAACATTTGCTTCAACATTTATTTTACAATATCAAGTTTCTTTTTTGCTGCGAGTTTGAATTCCATTATTCTTTCGCCACTGTTCCAACAGACAACAACCCTTCTTTCTTTATTTTATCTTACATTGGACTTGTAAAAATTTTAAGTCTTAAAACTTCCCAATAATTAATATTTTAGGACTTAGAAAATTTTTCAAACCCATCATTCTTTTGTTACTGTTCCAACAAGCAACAACATTTCTTTATTTTACTTTACATTGGACTTGTAAAAATTTTAAGTGTTAAAACTTCCCCTTAATTAATATTTTAGGACTTGGAACGTTTTTCAAACATTTGCTTCAAATTTACTTTAAACAAGATTTTTTAAACTTGCATTATTTGACCTTGACACTTAGATTTCTTTTCAAACTTACATTGGATGATCTTAATACTTAGGGGTTTTGAAATATAAAAAATTTAGCAGCTATTTACACTTTTCGTGTTTAATACAGAAAAAAAGATTTTTTTTTAAACTTGCATTATTTGACCTTGACACTTAGATTTCTTTTCAAATTTACATTGGATGATCTTAATACTTAGGGGTTTTGAAATATAAAACGTTCAACAGTTATTTACACTTTTTGTGTTTAATACAGAAAAAAAGATTCTTTTAAACTTGTATAATTTGACCTTGACACTTGGATTTCTTTTTAAACTTACATCGGATAATCTTAATACTTTGGGGTTTTGAAATATAAGAAATTTAACTGTTATTTACACTTTTTATGTTTAATACAGAAAAAAGTGGTGGGGGTAATGCTATAAATAGGGGGAGTTTTAGAGTGGTTTTCATTACTACGGCAACTTTTGTGGAGAGCACACCTACGTCATGTATTACTGCATTAGTTGCGAAGAATCTTTTGAAGATGAAATTTTACTACAAATACACAAAGAAGTTTACCATAACAATGAAACAAACCAAGAAAGAAACCAAGAAACAAACCAAGAAACAAACCAAGAAACAAATAACAATGCAGAAGAAGAATATTTGGAAGATTTAGATCAAATACTGGCTACCGTACAACAACAACTAAATTCAAGATCAAGTGTTATTTAATACGCACCCGGACCATCTTTGGATGTGGAATTATACGCCCGAGCCTTACCAGGTAGTGTAGTAACTCATTTTAAGATTGACAATGCTCAATTGCAACTTGCACAGTTTATTTCAAAAGCAAAAACATTAGTAACAGAAACATTAAACAATGAACTAAGAAGATTAAATTTTATAAAGTTTGGAATATTATTAGATACAGTATTTACAAATGTTCAGAATGAAACATCACCAAGAGGATTTTTAACTAAAAACAAAACCATCATGTTTGCATCAGATATAAGCTCAATTGTGGATGATTGTTTTGAAGAACTTTTAACAAAATTACAAGAACATGAAGGAAGAGGTTCTGGATGGAGTTTGTTAAGTATAACAAGCTTAGATGTAAGAGTTCATAAACATGGATATGGAATGAGAGGTAGTAGTCATATTGAATTGCCAAAGAAAATTCAAGACACCAATTCCTGTATTAATGTTCAAAATAAAGATGCTGAATGTTTCAAGTATGCAATGCTTGCAAAATATATAAGAAATCATGCGGAACGACCGAGTAGAGCATACAATGAGGTTTACCATAACTATAATTTTCAAGGCATGAGTTACCCTGTTTCAATTCAAGACATATCAAAATTTGAAAAGAAAAATCCTTTTGCATCTGTAAACATCTTTGGCTTGGATTCATCCAACAATGTTTACCCCTTACGTATAACACCTACCGAACGCAGAGATCATACTGATTTATTATTAATAACAAAAGGTGATATTTCACATTATGTATATATTAAAGATTTTGAAGCTCTAGTTTGCAAACAGTTATCAAAACGTAAAGAAGGAAAAACCACTTGTAAAAGATGTTTCTGTTTTGTAAACAAACCTTTGAGAAGAGGAGGTTCAGAATGGCTGACGGAACATCAAAGACTATGCAGTGGAAACTATGAAGTAAGAATTAAATTACCACACCCTAGAAGATCTCAAGTAAAATTTGACAAAGTTATCCAACAATACAGAATTCCCGTTGTAGTGTATGCAGATTTTGAATCTTCATTGCTTCCACTTGAACAAGAAGAAGGAGAGGAAAATACCAGCAGAACAAAGTATCAACTTCACAAACCAAACAGCTACTGTTTAATAGTAAAATCCACTCTGTCTGAAGAACATCTTCAAGAATATGGTTTGACATCTACACCGAAGATCTATCGTGGAGAAGAAGCAGCTCGATACTTTGTTGATGATTTATACAACATCGCCGGGAAAGTGGAAGCAATGTATAGCAATGTGGTTCCTATGTCACCTATGACGCCGGAAGAACTTCATCTTTATGATTCAGCAACAACATGCTATTTGTGTAACAATCAATTTACAGAAACTAAAGTTAAAGTTCGCGACCATGACCATCTGACAGGAGCCTACAGAGGTGCAGCTTGCAACGGATGTAACATCAACTACAAACTACCATCTTTTATTCCTGTGGTTTTTCACAATCTTAGTGGATACGATGGACATTTTATCATTCCCGAATTAGCAAGAGACAACGGTGAAATAGATGTTTTGGCACAAACTATGGAAAACTTTATAAGCTTTTCAAAAAAGGTGGGCAAAATTAAACTTAGATTTGTTGATTCATTTAGATTTATGCCTTCCAGTCTAATGAAACTTTCTGAAAATTTAAGAAGAGAAAATTTAATAGAAACAAGCAAAATTGTACCTGCAGAAAAAATGGATTTGGTTCTTCGGAAAGGAGTTTTCCCGTATGATTACATCGATGGACTACATAAATTTCAAGAAACATCACTTCCTCCACCAGAAGCATTTAAAAGTAAACTTACCGATTCGGACATTTCACCTGAAGACTATCAACACGCATGCAGAGTTTGGGACGAATTGGAAATGAACACTCTGGGAGATTATTCTGACTTTTATGTAAAACTTGATGTGACCCTTCTCTGCGATGTGATGGAAGAATTTAGAAACACTTGCTTTGAAGCCTACGGATTAGACCCTCTTCATTCTTATACTTCTCCAGGACTAGCTTGGCAAGCTATGCTAAAAGAAACAAAGTGCAACCTTCAATTATTAACCGATATTGACATGGTGTTGATGATCGAATCGGGCGTTAGAGGTGGATTGACCCAAAGTGTTACTAGACATGTTAAAGCTAACAACAAATATCTTCCAAACTACGATAAAGAAAAACCATCAGTGTTCTTAGGATATTTCGATGCCA
This sequence comes from Flexamia atlantica, assembly GCA_035578135.1. Classification (NCBI taxonomy): domain Eukaryota; kingdom Metazoa; phylum Arthropoda; class Insecta; order Hemiptera; family Cicadellidae; genus Flexamia; species Flexamia atlantica. The sequence continues at coordinate 27,469,918 of JAQJVK010000012.1, forward strand.
ACAATTTATACGGATGGGCCATGTCTAATCCACTTCCTTTTGGAAACTTTGAATGGGTTAATCCAGACTCTATTGGTGATATTACACAAATTTCAAAAGACGGAGACACCGGATACATATTGGACTGTGACTTTGAATATCCAGAACACTTGCACGATCTTCATTACGATCTTCCGCTCCTTGCAAAAACACAAGTTTCACCAATTGGCAAACATCCAAAATTAATGATGACTCTTGAAAATAAACAAAGATACGTAGCTCACTTTTGGGTTGTTCAACAAGCACTCCAATTGGGTTTACGTATAACCAAAATTCATAGAGTTTTAAAATTTTCCCAATCATGCTGGTTAAAACCGTACATTGATTCAAACACCAGAAGAAGAGCAGCTGCAACATCAACATTTCAAAATTAATGAATAATGCGATATTTGGAAAAACATTGGAAAACAAAAGAAAACACAAAAATGTTAAATTAATTACAGATCCTATAAAACTAGAAAAACTTGTACAAAAACCAAACTTTGGAACATCCGTTATCATCAATGAAAACCTTGTAGCAGTATCTATGAAGAAGACAAGCGTGAAAATGGATCGTCCGTTGTACGTTGGAATGTCAATCTTGGATATTTCCAAAACCCATATGTATGATTTCCACTACAACAAAATGGTTGCCTTCTACGGTAGAGATAACATCGGAATCGCCTACATGGACACGGACGCTTTCATCTACTGGATTCTTACTGAAGATATGTATTTGGATCTTCGAACATTTGTTCACAAAAATGAATTTGATTTTAGTGACTATCCAAAAGATCATTTAAATTATGACAATGATCGGAACAAAAAGAAACTTGGAAAATTTAAAGACGAAGCAAATGGAATTTTACTAAAGGAACTTATTGCACTAATGTCAAAATTGTATTCACTACAATTGCATAAAGAAGAAAACAATGTAATTAAAAAAGCTAAGGGTGTAAAAAGTTTGTATCTTAAGAAGAATGTAAATTTCGAACACTACAAGCAATGCTTATTTGAAGAAACGACTATAACTGCAAAATTCAACACCATCAGAAGTTTCAACCATCACCTGTACAGCGTAACAGAAGTAAAAAAGCACTCTGCTCCAATGATGACAAACGACACATTCTTCCAGACAAAATTCACACTCTACCATTCGGCCACTATTCTCTCAATCCTATCAATGAGTAAAAAGAAAAAAAAGAAAAAAAAGAAAAAAAGAAAAAAGAAAAAAAGGGGAAATCACAGCATGCTCGCTGTGATTTTCCCTTTTTTAAAAATATGTTGAAATGACCTTGACCTATAAAAGCGGATGCAGAAAAAGAAACACTCAATACTAACTTGACTTTGTTAGTAAAAACATCATGACAGAGTTAAAGGAAAAGATTGTTAATGAACTTCATAAACCTGCAAGAATAAAGTTTCCACGAAGAAATACTGTTGTAAAAGGAATAAATGATTTATATCAAGCAGATTTAATTGAAATGCAACCGCATAGTAAAATAAATAAAGGATTTAGATACATACTTACGATTATTAATTGTTTTACTAAAGTTGCAGATGCTTTGCCATTAAAAGACAAAACCGGTAACAGCATAACAAAAGCTATGGAAGTAGCTATAAAAAGAGATAAAAATAAAATTAAACATTTACAAACTGATGATGGGAAAGAATTTTTTAATAAATCTTTTGCATTGTTAATGAAAAAATATAAGATAAATCATTATTCTACAAATTCTGAGAAAAAGGCAGCTATAATTGAAAGATTTAATAGAACCTTAAAAGGTGCAATGTATAAAATGTTTTCGAAAAGAGGTTCTTACGTATGGGTTGATATCTTACCAAAATTAATAAGCGATTACAACAACAAGTTTCATAGAACTATCGGTATGGCACCTAACAAAGTGAATAAGAAAAACGCTAAACTAGTTTTACAACGAATTAAAAAGAATACACAGCCAAAAGCGGAACAAAAAAACCAAGAAAATTTAATGTAAATGATAAAGTTCGAATTAGTAAAAACAAAGGAGTGTTTACTAAGAAATACCTGCCCAATTGGACAAACGAAGTTTTTACAGTGTATAAAGTACAACCTACTGTACCGGAAACTTATATTTTAAAAGATAACAAAGGAAATTTGTTACAAGGCGGTTTTTACGGACATGAATTGTTAAAGTCAACAGTAGGTGATGTCTATCTTGTTGAAAAGGTGTTGCAAAGGAAAAAAGACCAAGTTAAAGTACGTTGGTTGGGGTTTGACAAAACTGAAGATTCGTGGATACCTATAAAAGATTTGATTTAGTTATAAATCAACTTATTTATTCTTCAGCCTTTGAATAAGATGGAGATTGTTCACCATAAAGATAAATTTAATATTAATAACATTGATGATTTAACTGTAGATAACGTTAAAATCAACAATGGTAAACACGGCAGTTTATTTCCAAACACTGTACGATGTATAGTAAGCGGTCCTTCAAACTGTGGCAAAACTAACGTTGTGTTTAACTTAATTACAAACACAAAAGGATTGCGATTTAATAACCTATATATTTTTTCAAAGTCCTTACATCAACCAAAGTATCAATTGTTGGAAAAGATCCTGACTGATGTGCCTGATGTTAACTATTACAAATTTAATGCTAGTGACAGTGTTATGCAACCAGACCAGGCTAAGCCGTATTCTGTATTTGTATTTGATGATGTATCTAGTGAAAATCATGATACTATTAGAAACTATTTTGCCATGGGAAGACATAATAATATTGATAGCATATATATCGGACAAACATATAGCAAAATTCCAAAACAACTAATTAGAGACAATGCAAATATTTTAGTTTTATTCAAACAAGACGATACAAACCTAAAACATATATACAACGATCATGTAAATGCTGATATGTCATTTGATAAATTCAAAGAGCTTTGTGGAAAAGCTTGGGCGGAAAAATATGGATTTTTGGTAATTATGAAAGATAAAGCTATAACAGATGGTCGTTACCGCATAGGTTTTGATAAATTTGTTTTAATACATTAATTAACAACATTATCGTCCAAGTCTCCATGGTGTAAACATGGTTAATCAGGAAAAGCTATTAAAAGAAATAAAATCACTTAGTGATTCTATTAGACATAAAAACAGAGCGTTAAGATTAGGAATAAGTGAAAGAGAGAAATTTCTGGAATCAACATTTAAACCTATTACTGAGCCATTAAAACAATTGGGGCAAAATGTTACACCTTCAACATTTAATTTTTCCGGAGATGCTATTTTACCCATTTCAAAATTTGAACAAAAAGAAGAATATGAAGGTGATACAAGTTTTACGCAACAAGGAGAAACAACTGAAGAAGAAAGCGAACTAGGTGAAGAAACGGATGTTTTAACAGAAAAAGAAGGTCTTTCTACAAGCGAAGAACAACAAGAAGAAGAAGAGCCTATTAATCCATCCAACTTGAGCAAATTGGGCTCGGATATTGCGTATAAAGGGCCGCTTGCAAGACAATTTGTATTAAAAATGTTACATTCTGCACAACCAACTCGAAAGTATCATACTTTTGGTGCTAGAATAGAAGAAAATGGCCTAATGATTGGAGATAGCAAGCTTGATGTAGACGAACATGACAATATTATTATAAATAATAAACAATACAAAGGTACAAAAGGATTGTTTGAACTTATTTTTAAACCGAAACCTAATAAATATACTAAAAAGGATTTAAACATTTTTAAACAAATATTGGAGGATACAAATGCGCATAAGAAAAATTATTCTAAAAATTTCAATGTTTATAGAAATAAATCAGAAAAATATAAAACTATTATTGCTAAACTTTTCCCACCAAAAAGAAGGGCACCCATAAAAAGAAAATCATTATCTTCTGCTGAAATAAATATTTTACATAAAAGGAGAAAAACAAATCAATCAAGTTTATCAGGAAAAGGATTATTGAAAAACTTGTATGATACTAATATAATATACTACAACGATATAAACAAATTGGTTGATAGAATGAAGTTGATATATGAAGCAAAACAAGCCGGACATAGCGGTTTAGAAAACGAATGGGTAGCTTTGGTCGGCGAATTGCGAAATCGAGGAGTAATTGCATAAAAATATGAGTATATAGAATACAAGCATAACCGATTAAACATTCAGTATAACCATGAGTGTGGATAAGTTTGGACGGTATTCCGAAACTGGAAGCAAATCAGGATCTTATGGAAAAAGAGGTGGTTTACCACTAACATCCGATGGAGATTATGATATAAGTAACAAACGTTTAAAGTTTGTAAATGATCCAAAAGATGATAATGATGCAGTAAATTTCAAAACTTTAAAAAGTGAAACATTACCTAGCTTAAAGCTTCAAAATGAAGTGTATAACGCTAATTTTTATAGAATTGCAAATCTTCCAAAACCAATAGATAAGAATGATTCGGTAAATAAAGAATATTTAATGTGGTACATAAACCAAACCTTAAGATATGATCCTAAAAGTAATAATAAAGCATATGATGCAAAAGATCTTAGAATAGCCAATATAGCAGATCCTGTTAATGATCAAGATTCAGTTACCAAAAAGTATTTACATTCAGTCATACCTGAAAAAACAGATAAATTTTCCTTTTACAACTTTGTAATACACGATATTGGAGACCCTAAAGATATGAAAGATGCGGTAAACCTTCAATATGTTACAGATCATTGTATTACACATGATATTAAGTCAATTGATTGCAAAAATAAAGTGTTAACTAACGTTAAGGAGGGAACTGCAAAATCAGATGCAGCTACAATAAGTCAAATAATGAAATTAAACAATAACAAATGGGATGCGGATGCAAAAATAATTACTAATGTTAAAGAAGGGTTGAATGATGTTGATGTAGCAACAATTGGACAAGTTCCTGCATTAAAAGAAATTTCATCAAGACTTGGTCAACAAGGCTTTGATTGTAAAGAAAGACCCCTATTTAATGTTGGAATGGGAGTAAATGACAGTGATGCAGTTAGAGTAAAAGAATGGCGTGAAAGATGCTTAAGAACAGAAAAACACAAAAAGTTTTTTCATTGTCAAAACTTGCGATTGACTAGCTTAGATGACCCTATTGATATTGTTGATGCTGTTAATGTAAATTACATTATAAGACTCTTAAGTGTAGTGTTATATGATGTTTATAATACGATAAAGCCCATAAAAGCTGATCAAAAACTACATTGGGTTAAGAAAAATGTTATAGAAAAATATTTTTTAAATATGAAAACTGGAAATTTAAGATTTGCTCAAGTTGATGTTGATAAAAAGGATACAATCCTACCAAAAGACTGGGTAAAAGTTTATTACCCATAAACAAAATACATGTTTATTATAAATAAACAATGTCAAAGGATAAGTGCATCATTCATTATAAAGAATTTATAAAATAAACAAGTATTGGCATTTCCTTTCACTATAAAAAACCATGTTGAAAGTTCAACGCATCAGTCATAATCGACACGTTATAAAGAGAGGAAGAGGAATAGCATCAACAGCACTTTCTCTTATTACTAAGCCGGTTGGAGCTATAGTTAACAAAGCTATCGATTTATTACCTGTAGAACTACATTTACCAGGAGGTTATCAATATTGTGGTCCAGGAACAAAATTGAAAAAAAGACTTGCTAGAGGAGATCTTGGAATAAATAAACTTGATCAAGCCTGCAAACAACACGATATAGCATATTCAAAGTTTGCAGATACTAAAAATAGATCAATAGCGGATAGAGCACTTGCTGAAAAAGCTTGGCAAAGAGTAACATCCAGTGACGCTAGTATCGGTGAAAAAGCAGCAGCTTTAGCGGTATCAGCAGCAATGAAGGGTAAAACGATGTTTGGAGGTGGAAAGAAGAAAGGAGGTGGAAAAAGGAGGAGAAAACCTGCAAAGAAACGTGGAGGAAATATAAGAAGAAAACGACGATCCACCGCAGGTAAAAATAAAAAGAAACAAACAATATGGTCAATGATAAAAAAAGGAGGAGGATTATACCTAAGACCGTATCGTGTGTATTAAACAAAAAAAACAATTATTAATTCCAAATAAAGAATTAACAGATAAAGAATTAATTACTTATGTTTCTTGTTTAAAAATTCCATTTTTTAGAGGAGTATTTATGAAAGATGCATTACCTGTTAAAATTTGGAAAAATGAAACCGGAATAGTAAATTTAGATAATAGTAAAGGATCAGGCACTCATTGGGTATGTTATAAGAAACTAGGATCAACTATTTACTACTTTGATAGTTTTGGTAATCTCCCACCACCAAAAGAACTACAATATTACTTTAAAACAGCTAAAAATGTACTATACAATTATAAAAGAGAGCAACCTGATGATACGGTAATCTGTGGACATTTATGTTTAGATTTTTTAACAAAAAGCGTTAGTCAACTTTAAGATGTCTTCCTATACAGTATCATTAACTGGAACTTCATCTACTTTGCGAAGTGTTCTTTTCCCTGCGTTACGTTTGGAAAAAGATAAATTATGGGAAGCCGCATTATTAGATATAACAACTTATAATTCTATTCCCAACGTTACTGAAAATGTTAATGACAAAATACATTATTACAAAACAAAAGATAAAAATACAAACAAATATTCAGATATACAAGTATTTAGTTTACCCACTGGAGCATATGAAATTGATGATATAAATGAAGCGATACAAAATCATATGTGAAAAGATAATATAACAATAAAAGGAAATAACAATACTATGAAAGCTGAAATTAAATCTAAATATTATATAGATTTTAGCAAAGAACATTCAATTGGTAGTTTATTAGGATTTCCTAAAACAACAAAAATTTTAGAACCTAATATTAACCATTCAGGTACTAGAACTGTGACAATAATGAAAGTTAACAGTATAGATGTTACATGTAATATTATACATGGTTCTTATAGAGATGGTGAAAATACTCATATATTGCACACATTCTATCCAACAGTCGCTCCGGGTTTTAAAATTGTGGAAAAGCCACAAAACTTGGTGTACCTACCATTAAACACCAGTTTTATTTCAGACATTGTGGTGAACATACTAGATCAAGACGGAAATCATATTGATTTTAGAGACAAACCTATAACTATACGAATACATATAAAATCAACCGTATAACAATGGGGTTATCATTTAAAAAGAAAGAGCTGACTGGTAAACAAGTCAGTAGCACGTCAGCTATAGAAGGATTAACAAGTGATAACATTCGTTTTCTAGAAGAAATTGGATTAAAACTTATTAATAATGGAAATATTGGATATAGCGCAGGGTCCGACATTCGACGAAACCTTATGGGAAAAGGAATATCATACGCACAACCCTTACGCTTCGTCAAAATTAAACAATAATGATGAAATTAGAATTCCCATACAACAACAAGATATTTATACACTTCCATGTGAAAGTTATTTATATATCGAAGGAAGAGTAACAAAAAGGGATGGAACCACTGCAAGTACTGTTCCGTTCATAAATAACCCCATGGCATATTTGTTTGATGAAATAAGATATGAAATTTCCGGAGTTACAGTAGATTCAACAAAAAAGGTGGGAATTACAAGTACATTAAAAGGATTAGCATCTTTAACACCGAGTGAAAAAAATATGCTGGCCGCCGCAGGATGGGTAGCACCCGATTCCAGTACAATCACTCCAAACACTTCAGGCAATTTTGACTTTTACATTCCTTTAAGATTACTTTTAGGCTTTGCCGAAGATTACCGAAAAATAATAATAAACGTAAAACAAGAATTAGTTTTGTTAAGATCATCAAACGACAAAGATATTATTCAAGCAACTGATGGAACAACGGAAGCTACTTTAGAATGGAAAATGCAATTAGACAAGATTGTTTGGAGAGTACCGCATGTACGGTTAAACGATCAGAATAGAATTTCATTATTGAGAACTTTAAAATCAGATCGTGATATCGTAATACCATTTAGAAGTTGGGAGTTTCATGAATATCCGGTTTTACCGGAAACACAACGTCATACATGGACTGTAAAAACTTCTACTCATTTGGAAAAGGCAAGATATGTAATATTTGGATTACAAACAAAAAGAAGAAATGAAATAACTAAACATGCTGGTGAATTTGATCATTGCAAACTTACAAATTTTAAGGTGTTTCTAAACTCGCAATTCTTTCCATACGACAACTTCAACATAAACTTTACAAAAGACAGGTTTAGTGTTTTGTACGATATGTATGCAAGATTCCAAAATTCATATTATGGAAAAACAAACACACCTTTATTAACGCCAAACCAATTTAAATCTAACTATCCGATTGTTGTAGTTGATTGTTCCAAACAAAATGAATCTGTAAAATCTTCCAGTGTAGATATAAAAATAGAAATGGAATTTGAACAAAATGTACCCAAAGATACATCTGCTTATTGTTTAATTTTACATGATAAAATTGTTACATATACACTTTTAACCGGTATTGTAAAAGCAGTGTTGTAAAATGAAAAGAAAAAAAATACCCCCCACCACTCGGCTATAAAAGCAGGAGCGGGAACGCAAATTGTTTAGTTGACTGTCTACAGTTGTATGGGTAACATCGTCTACAGCATTATAAACAAAATGAGTTCTTTATCAGTTGTACAAGGCGTTTCCGAAACAACACCTTTATTGGAAAATGATGATGATAAACATTTTGAAGAAAATGTTGTAAAAGAAATTGATGAGTTTTTAAAGTTTGGAAAACAAAATAAAAAGTTGGAAAATAATAAAACAAACGTAAGAAAGAAAAGAAAACTTGAAGAAAATATTCCACCGAACATTTTAACTGAAGTTTTCCTTCGCATCTTTTATCCTATTTCATCTTGCATGAGTAAAAGTGTGTCGATAGGATTGGTAAAATCATTAGACTACTCTCCCGCAGTAATACTAAGCCATGGTACAAAGATGGTTTTATTTTCAGAAAATGCTTGGGATTCCTTTTTAAAACATCTACATCTTATTGAATGTTATTTAGCCAACAGTTTCTTTGGAAGAAAAACTAACATTCGACTTTTGGATTGTGACAATGAAATTGACATTATTAAACATCGTGGCCAACAACAAGTAAGAATTAGAGACTCGACACAATTTGAAAATAAAATTCTACTAACACGTGAAGAATTCTACATTTTAAACTATGCAACATCACCTATCACTAGGTATATGAAACAATTGGTATTTTCAAGCTCTGTTATTAAGGAATATCTGGTAGATGCATGCGAAAAACAACCTGACAGCACTTTACAATACGGACCAATAGATACATCCATTTTTAATAGAATACCTCACGAAGTGGAAATGTGGAGGCAGTTGAGAAACTTTGAACCTTTTACTGAAATCGCAACGGAAGCTACAGAAGAAGAAACCAACAACAACAATACAGAAGAAGAAACCAACAACAACAATACAGAAGAAGAAACTTTGGTAGTTTAAAAAAAACTACAATGTAGTTTAACAAAAGAATAAACCGTGGGGTAGGCCTACTGGGGACGGTGCCCACGTTAAACATACACCAACGCGCCTACAACTGTACGGCCTGGTTTATATATCTAACCTACCGTGGTGTGGAAAACAGTTAATCACCAGACATCGTGATGAGCGGACTGGATGAAGAAATGGCAGCAAAACCTTGTGTAATTGAATTTCAAGCATTTCGCGGAAACGATGATAGATTTATTATAAAAGAATTGGTGATTTTAGATTTGCTCACACAAGTAGCATACCCGTTTTTATTTGAAGCACCGTGTTCTATCCATGCACTAAAGTCAAAAGCTAAAATAACAAACAGATGGTTAACAAACAATTTTCATCATATACATTGGTTTGAAGGTTTTCTACCGTACAACAATGTACACAAAATTATGTTTCATTTCTGTAAACAATTTACGCACATATACACCAGAGGATTGGAAAAAAGAAGTTGGATACAACAGTACACAAACAAAGAAGTTTTAAGCATAAAAATGGACAAAACCTTTCATTGTGATGTTAGAAATATTTGTGTTTCTACAATAGATCCGAAACACAACCAATCTCAATGCGCATTACAAAACGCATATCACTTGGCTGCTTACTTACAAGAAAAAGAAGAATGTGGTGGGGGTTACGAAGGTTATAAATACGAGGAAGCAACACACCCCGAGTATCACTCCAACTCCATACTCCGAACAGACAACATCTCCAGTGAAGAACATGGCATCACAACAGTTTCTCCAATGTTTAGTTGAACAATTCAACTTACATTCAAAATCAAATACTCTAATTATCAAGAAATGTTCAGAATTAAAAGAACAGAAACATTATATTGTTCATGAAATGAAAAAAGTTGATACAACGCATGGAGACGCAGTCGTCGTATCTTTATCCGATGCACCATATACACCAGGTGATGAACCAAAGTTTCAAGTATATCTTCCAAAACGATTCGTCCAGTTGCTGCAAAATGAAGATCTGCGGGAAATTCAGCCAGGATCATTATATTTGGTGTCACACGGAATGAGCGGAAACAACTCTACGGAACTTACTCTGCACATCGCACAAAAATAACATTGTAAATATTGTAAAAAAAATGTTTTAAATAAAAAGATAAAAAACAACATATCAGTATATGTTTTTATATACTGATATGTTGTATTTTTTTTTAAAAAACTCAAACGGATGACCTTGAACTTTTAATCGATGGTATTATTCGATTATTTTGATCGATAGTTTTATTCGATAGTTTTATTCGAATACTTTATATAAATACGAAACCTTAACGTTGAGAGGCTCAGTTCTGTTTAAGACAAGCTACAACCAACATGTCATCCAAAAGAAATAATGTACCACTTTTATCTTATTGTTGCAAAGAGAAATGTTTTAAAATACCTGAAGATCAAGTTGACGGAAAAGCTTGTACAAAATGTAATTCTTTCTGCTACTGTAAATGTGGTTGCAAAACATATCAAAAGAACCGGTTGGATAAACTAGAAGAATTGCAACATCGACTCGGTCTATTGTGGCAACGATTAAATGCAAAGTGATTAAACAAGCGTCTACAATTTTTATCCCCACCACTACCCCCACCACTAGCCCCACTACTATCGGAGGTACCCGCAGCACCGGCTTTGCAATAGTCATTCCTGCTACACCTCTCGTCGAGAAAACAACTCTAGTCATGTCTCTCAACATTCGCGGGATTCACTACAACACTATCAATCTTACAACCTACAAGGATTTGGAAATTTTTAGTGAAGAACTAAAACAACTTATAACCACTGGGTTCGGTTTATCTTTGGAACTTTATGCAACAAACAATCAAAACGAAAAGAATGTATTTTTGCCAACTTACAACAACAACAAAAAGAATGAAAATAAGCAAGAAATTTCACCACCGACAACAACTTACTTTTCAAATTTGGGAGCAAACTTTTCAACCTTAATGTAAAATAAAAAAAATATCTTGCATTTTCGGATCTTCCGAAAATGCAAGATCTTTTTAAAAACATCCTCACCTGACCTTGACCCATTTCCGGACATTTAAAGTTTAAATACCCAGCACAGCCGGGCATTTAAACTTTAAATGCCCACCATACACGTCACAGCTACGTCACAGCCTCTGACGTCACCAGACCGGATGTAGCTGTCACTTTTGATTAATGCGTTTTGGCCCAGAAGCCCCACTATTGCACTACTCTGTTGTGAAACGATAATCCTGTAGTATACATTAAATCTTCAGTATCGATCAACTATTCATTAATATTCAGTACTCCTCCAAGTGGTAACACTGTTCACTCCACAATCCTTATATCGACAGAGCGATCCTGGTATAAAGCCACTTAAGTCCTAGTACACGATCGATGAAGGTTCGATGGTTGACCCCATGATCATTCTTCTTAGTGTAATAAATTCATTGCTTTCTGTTCCAAGAAATCTAACATAAACAGTAATAAAATCAGAGTCTATACAGTTTCCTAAAAATCTAAAAACAACATATAATGACAAAATAACATAGCATTTTCAATCTCTACATCTCTACATGTGTCATTTTCCTGTCATTGTTACGTCTTGGAACTGTACAATATTTTTTAGAAATATTTATTTTTTTACGATGTTAAAGTAATTTCAGATCAGTTATCAAGTTATATTCGTTTCTTGCCCGGGTGTGTGTGGAGGAGTGGGGGACGAGACGGTATGACACGATCCATCTTCCTGACACTCGCGGAAAGACTGGGACACCAGTTCTCACCCGTTGTCTCATGTTTCCTCCAAGTCGCTTCATTTTTGTGGTTTCTTTAAGATTCGTTGATGGTACTTCTAACGAAAAATAGGTTTTACTATAAAAGTTTTGATAAGTATAATCTTAAAAAAACTCTGAATAAATATTATAAATAATGTATAATAGAGTAGTACACATCATCTTAACATACAGGGTATTTTTAAAAAGCAACCCAAAACTTTATTTGATCAGTGAAGGATTATTTCCACCCAAAGATCTCGTTATTTGACCCCACTATATTATTTTGTGGGGATACGTAAAAAGTAAGACCTACGGAAATAATTCACAGGATAGTCAGCACCTCAAAACAAACATAAAAAATTTAATGCGATAAATTCAAAGCGGTACCTTGCAACACGTGTTCAGGAATTTGATGGAGAGAGCACAACTTTATACAATTGCCAATGGCGTATTGTTTGAACACATAATGTAAACTAAATGTGATCAGACTTAAATTAATAGGTTGTTTAAAATATTAAGATTAACAAAACAATTAATTCTAACTTCATATTTATATGAACGTTATTCAATCTTAAAAATGGGTAGCGTTAAAAAAAAAACACCCTGTATATTGAAACAGAGTTAATCGCGTAATTTGCATCCATTTGTATACAAACGCTTTAAAAATCAGATATATTTTTGTTTTCAAATCGTTTTGTGTTTGTATTGTACACTTTGTAATTTGAGATAATCTTCCACCTTATTTTAATTTTTACGAATCAGACATGGATTTCGTTCAACTAGTGAGTTCAGTGTTTACTTAACGATGAACGTTTTATCTCAACGTTCGCACCTCGTTTTGCCTCTTAATGGTCGTGGTTTTTTATGCATTCATCAGTTATAATTAAAACTGTAAACTTTAATTTAAGATATTAAAAAGGTGTTTGAAAAGACCACAAGTCGGTTATTTTTTTACCACAAACAACATCAATACTGCGCTACCGCTCTAAAACTCTATGGCAAAATTACGAACAGAGTCTTAATATTTCTCAAAGCCCGGCTGAGGGCATGTAAGGTATTCGATACACAGCATGTAACTTGCGTGGGGGATTGCCCCCAATTTCTATCCACCACTCCTCTAGTTTTTTAACTTTTCAGCTAGACTCACACTTTGTATTTGTTTTCAATGATTTGTTTATTTCTATCCACCGCACTTCACCTCTAGTTTTTTAACTTTTCAGCTATCAGACGTAGACTCACACTTTGTATTTGTTTTCAATGATTTGTTTTTAAAAAGTGAACTGTAAACACTTACCTACATTTTCAAAATATAGCAAAACTTTATTATAAATATTAAGATTTGGGTTTTAGTGTAGGGGCATTTGTAAATATAGGAAAGTCCGTGGGATTTCAAAGAAAGCAATTGTATGATTGGTGGCGATAGATAGGTAATAGCATGTAGAATCGTGTACTACCGGGTGTTTTGCCTGAAAGTGTGGCCGGGCTGGTGTATGACGTCATACTTCCAAAATAGCCACCAACGGTGACATTGATGCCTTTCTAGCGCTATAAATTTTTTATGGTTGATTTTATGAAAATTCTTTAAAGGAGGTTTTTTATTAATAACAAGATAAGGAAAAAAAAAGTTCTTACAAAAATTTTGATATCTCATACCAATGTATAGATATAAGTTGATAAAACAAAATATACCAGGTATCCCATAATAGTCCCCCCCTAACATTTTCCTATATTTTTTCAAATCTCAATTCCACACCACCCCCAAATGTTATTGGGTAGTTTATACCTCATTTTGAGGGGATACCCAATTTTGGCCGCCATTTTGGATCCGCCATGTTGGATCCAAACTGTGTTTTCTAGCATAAAAGTGGTGTTGCGACCCATTACTTCGAACTAATTTTTTTTCTGATTACAATACTGCAATCCGTTTTTCAATATCTCAATTGGTTCTCATGATATGAGCACTTTTAATTAATTTATTTTCAACCAATTTAAACATTACAAATTGATAAAATAGGCCCATAGCCACAAAATATTGCTAGATAGTGACGAATGACCACGATCAGTCATTGCTGAGCGATTTAAACTTAAATTTCACCAATGTAAATTTTTTGGCCGCCATCTTGGATCCGCCATTTTGAAATGAGGTAATTTATTTCAAATAGGAAGTTGGTATTGTGACCCATAATTTCAAACTAGTTTTTTACGCCGAATTCAATGCCGCAAACCGTTTTTAGCTATAATACTTAGTTTTCAAAAATTCATATTCTTGAGAATTTTATTAGAAACATGTCAATATCTTGAAAACTAAACCTTATAATTAAAAACGGGTCGCGGCATTGAATTCGGCGTAAAAAACCAGTTTGAAATGATGGGTCACAATACCAACGTTATATTTGAAATAACTTAACCTCATTTCAAAATGGCGGATCCAAGATGGCGGCCAAAAATTTAAATTGGTGAAATTTAAGTGTAAATCGCTCAGCAATGACTGATGGTGGTTATTAGTCACTATCTAGCATTATTTTGTGGCTATGGGCCTATTTTATCAATTTATAATATTTAAATTGGTTGAAAATAAATTAATTAAAAGTGCTCATATCATGAGAACCAATTGAGATATTGAAAAACGAATTGCGGCATTGTAATCAGTGAAAACCATTATTCCAAAATAATGGTTCACAACACCACTTTTATACTAGAAAAAATATTTTAGATCCAACATGGCGGATCCAAGATGGCGGCCAAAATTGGGTATCCCATCAAAATGAGGTATTAACTACCCAATAATGTTTTGGGGTGGTGTGGAATTGAGATTTGGAAAAATATAGGAATACGCTAGGGGGAGGACTATTATGGGATACCCGGTATACTTTGATTTATCAACTTCTATCTAAACATTGGTAAGAGAAATCAAAATTTTTGTAAGAACCTTTTTGTTCCTTATCTTGTTATTAATAAAAAACGTCCTGTAAAAAATTTTCATAAAATTGACCGTAAAAAGTTATAGCGCTATAAAGGTATCAATGTCACCGTTGGCGGCCATTTTGGAAGTATGACGTCATACACCAGCCCGGCCACACTTTCAGGCAAAACACCCGGTAGTACACGATTCTACATGCTATTACCTATCTATCGCCACCAATCATACAATTGCTTCCTTTAAAATCCCACGGAATTACATATGCCCCTGAACTATTTTGCAGAAAATGATTACATATCCATCAGACAATTACGATTGAATACAGGCGTTTTTTTTACAAATTTTACTATCTTAATCAATTTTATATTGAGGTTTACCATACCATGGTGTGAATATTTTAAGCAGTTCAGTATTTTTTTTCTATTTGTAGACGTATACTTAAATTTTAATTTTGAAAGAATTCCTGGTATACCTTTGCTTTAAAGATATATTTTTGGTTTTCCATTAATCTCGTTATAGACGTATACTTAAATTTTAATTTTGAAATAATTCCTGGAATACTTTTGGATTAAAGATATATTTTCTGTTTTCCATTAGTCTCGTCAGCTTTAGTGGCTTCACAACATTAATATGTTTAATGTTTAATTATATGTACATCGCTACTCGCAGACAACAGTATAAAAAATGTTTTTAGTTCGTTGTGCGACTCGTTATGTAAACGGTATTTCAAAATGTATTTATTTTCGAATAACTTTTTTTACTTTGCTTATCTTTGTTGTTAATGTATTGTTTTTTTGTTTGTTTTCATTCTACTTATCTACACCCGTAAAGTCGAAAAGTTGAAAGGAAGGGAAGAATGTCTTTTAGCGACCGAAACCCAATATGGCTACACCCTCCCTTCCATAGGCTCGCCAGGAAGATGTATGGGTTATATGCGGGGGGAAAGTTCACCAGCTTGTCACAGTGCTTAACGCTCTCGAAGGCTTGCCAGTTTATCGATAAAAGATATTGAATAAGAATTACTTAAGTTCTACCAAAAAATTCGAAAAAAAATCCTGTATTTGTTCTAGGATGACCTGATTTGTCTTTAATTTTAAAAACTGTGTCTATAGAAAACATTAACAATCTAAACGTTCCTAAATATTACTGTAAAAAACTCCTTTTTTACTGTAAAAACTCATTAACCACCGATTGCATGGTTTATTTTAGCTTTTAATCACCTTTTTTCAGTTTGTTAATGCCGATCTTAAAATAAAATCTGGATTCAAATCAAATCAATTTATTTCCACCTGTTAATTTATTTCATGTCAATTTATTCCAATTTATTCATGTTTGGTTTATATAAAAAACGATTATACCGAGGGTTGAAAAGTTTGGAATCATTTCAAACACAAACCTCAGACCATGGTGTTTTTAATAAAAGTACAAAACAGGGAAGAGTAACGTTTTGAAATCAAGACATAATAAATTTGAGATAGCGCGTCATTTGCCAACAACCGTGTAATTTATGAGAGGGGCGAATTGCGAGATTCTGCTGGCATATTTATTATCAGAGGTTGTCTACAAATGTAATTTGCTTGTGAAGGTTTTCTCGTTATTTCGCGAACTAGAGTTCGTTCACGTTTGTAAATTCGTTTCAGTTTTTGTCTTGTATGACAATGATAGCTTTATAGCTGGCGGGAGGCATTAAAAAGAAATTATGATATATTGGCGTTTTTTAATTATAAATTTTAAGAAAATGTAAATTGACCTATTTTATTTATATATTAAATGTTCCGAGACATACTCTTGCAAAAAATTATGGTCTCAGTTGTTATTTGTGGATTTCGTATATTAAGACTAAAAAATATTAAACCTTCAGACAAGTTTTAATTTCTGAGAAAATAGGCTACTATCGTAAATCTTTTTGATAAAAGCTGTTTATAGTAAATTTAAGGTGTAGCAAATTTAATTTCATTGTCTAAATTTGAAAAAATGCCTTGATGATTGCCTTGATAGTGTTTTGTTTGATTGAGACGTAAACGCGTGAAAATATAACATTGTACAAGACAAATTTAAATTATGTTAACAATTTGTCATTGATCTGTTCAATCTTTAAGTCACTCTGTACAAAATGTATAAATACTTGCATTTGGTTTAATCTTAGTAATTGACTACTTTCCAATACAGAACTCAGGAGTGTACGAAACTGTCGCTCTTAACTAATTATATTTTGTAAATTCATTTTAATAAGTTAAGTTGTTATGTACGTTTTGTTGAATGTTTTATAATAAATATTAAAATAAATAATATTAAAGATAATTTGGAGAGTGTTGTGATTAAATTTACTTCTTTCATTATAATTTAAATACATTTTTTATCGCTTTAATTTGCTTATCAGCTTAGACACTTACTGCAAGTCTCAAAGTCAAATGATGGGACTCAATTTTAGTATTACTTGCGTACAGTAGTATAATTATCTGGGGTTTAATGGGTTTTAATTAAATGGGATTTAAAAAATAATTCATAGTTTTTGGAGGCGTAAAATTGGAAATTGTTATTAAACTTCTTTATTCACGGATTTTTCTAGTGGAGGCCATTTTAAATAATAATAACAACAAAAACAACGAGGTTTAGGGATTAGCCATTACTCATTGCATGCAAAGAAAAATATATCACGCAATAATAATCTATGTATTACTAGGCAAGCATGGCTTTTGTGATAATATTTCTTTAGGTCAAATGAATGTTTGGAAAATTCAAACACATAATTTTAAATGTATTTCCTATAGTTGTATACAATCCCAATAACATAATATGTTTGAGAGGATACAAAAGAGTTATCTATCTTAAACATATAATGAACATGGGCTTCATGAGGTGCCATGTGGTTACGGTATAATAATAAAATATAAACGAATCCGGTCAAATGTTTTTTTGCAGTGGAGTATAGGCAAATTTTGTACTATTTTCTCATCGAATTTAGACCAGTTTTCGATCTAAATTCGCATACTGATTCGCAGTATATGATTTTTTTAGGTTTACTGAAAGCGTAGATTGCTAATTAAAAATTAGATTTTCTTGGTGAATCATCGGCAACAAAACAAAACAGTAGGGAATTTTTACATCCCAATTGATTAAATTTGAACTCGACTAGTCAAATTGAGCTCTCTTTTATAATATGTTAAAAATTAGTGCACATAAAATAGGGGATGTTGCTATATTTAATTAAAATTTCAATATTTTGATAGCCCACTTTATAGCGAAGATCTTAGAAACTAATTTATTTTTGAGAAAAGATCTTTTTACTAGATCTCCAAAGTGTATTAGTCGTGTTTTATCAACGAAATCATTTACAATTCAGATTTTTATTTGGAGCTTACTTTGACACTTTATTCTACAAAAGTGATGCGTCTGACTGTAACCTTAAATTCTTCGATAGCTCATATTTTTCAACTGAAAAAGGAGTACAAATCTGTAAATCCTATCAATATTCAATACTATATTAGTTGGGAAAATTCTTCGAAGACCAACTGAGTTGCCAAGGTAACGAACGGTCTTTGATTACTTGGATATTACGTTATTTGGACGGGTTTGCAGCTTTGTTCAATGGGCTAACTAAAGTTATTACTTCATTGAGACCAGTTTATCTTTTGAAATTACCACCACTCGGAAATGAAAAAAATGAAATCTAAAATTATCATGGGTAAGTGTTTAAAAACGTTTATTTGAACACTTATTTTAATAATTGATAATTGACTTTAACTATAGGTCATAAGTTATTGAGAAAAATTTTAAAAGCGCTTTGTTGGATTAAAATAGCAACTGAATTTAAATCGGCTTGCATTGTAAAATTAGGACAATAAATTATTTTCGTCTCCAATTACTGCTGAAGTTCGCCTGCACGTACTCCTAAATGAGAGATGAAAGAAGTTTTTGCAAAGCTCACTCATTATTGTTGGTGAACTTTTATTTAAGTCTTTTAGCCCTTTACTCGTTCCGAGGGACAAAACCTTTTAAATTAAAAATGGTGTCTTGATAAACCGTAATTCCATACTTCCTGCAGGTTTATTGTCTTAATATGTGGTATAACATAAATAATCCACATTAATGTAGAACAGCCGATGTATCATTATTTAAAATGTTGTATAGGGAACGAAAGCCTAATTCACTCTCCCCTCAAATCAGTTGTAAGGAAAATAGTATGGCGAGTCTACACAAAACATAATTAGTGCTATGCAGTTCGCATTTTAACGTCAGCCAAACATTGTACAGTCGGGAAGACCCGGTTCCGCAGGCTTCTCGGCGTCATTGTCCTTCCTTCCAACTTTGGCTTCGTCGTACATTTTGTAATTAATTGCTTTAGTTTGTCAATGGGATATCCTCCCACACAAACCTTCGTCCTACCTTTCACGGATAATTCAAACGAAACGTTTTTATAGTTTTCCTAATATCATTTTTTATTGAATTCCATTTCAGTAAGATGTTAAATTATAACTGTTTGTTTGAAAATGCTGGATTTGTTTCAATTTGTCTTCAAATTGGACGTTGAGAGAGATGCAAAAGTGGCATCAGTAGTACTGTAATATTGAAAGTGGCTTGATACTTCATGGTTGCGTTTATAACTAAGCCTAGTTTCTTATCGCGTCTTATATTGTATCTATAAGATTCTTAGTAATAATAATAACGAACAAACTTTAAGTTGAAATGTATTTTCAAGAAGTTTTTTACTTTTTGATTGAATTAAAAAGAACAATAACTGATACAGAGTTTGATACAATGCTACTTTACTTCTTTCAGTTTAAAATACTTAAAACTGTGAGAGTTGTTGTTGTTTACTTGTGAAGAATAAAAACGTATGAACGAAGTTTCTTTATTACCAAGCGTGCTATACTAGATTTGAAATTAAAATAAGTTATGTTTCCGACGCTTTTTTTGTATAAAAAAAAACTGTGATTGAA
Organism: Flexamia atlantica; assembly: GCA_035578135.1. Taxonomy (NCBI): domain Eukaryota; kingdom Metazoa; phylum Arthropoda; class Insecta; order Hemiptera; family Cicadellidae; genus Flexamia; species Flexamia atlantica. The sequence goes on from JAQJVK010000012.1 coordinate 27,490,076, forward strand.
AAAATGTTAGATTTAGAATCGTCACTAGCCAGCTTTAGAGAATTAGAATCTAATAGAAAAGGAAAATAAAAAACTAATCTTTTATCACAAACTTTTGTTTGAATATAATTAACTTAATTTACTTTATGCATTTTGTAATTATCGTAATAGCAATAGTTATTTCAAAGAATTTGAGATCTAAGAAACATCTCAAGGTTTGTGTTGAACTTTAAAAGCCTAGAGGATAAGTTTAGTTTTTGTGTAAAGAAAAGTTTTAATTAATAAATATCTCTCTTTAAATTAGTTTTTAAGTTGTGAAACTTAAAATTGAATCCTGAAAATAATACTGATTCTAAAAACTAAATTCTCTGTTTATGAAATTAAGTTAATTTCTTAATGTTAGAGAAACAGTGGTGAGAATTTTAAATTTTTAACATAAGCGAACAGTTTTTCCAGAAGTTTCTATTATTTTACTTTGTAATTATTTCTATATTACAAAACTGACTGAAATTAACTTGTAACGGAAAATATTTTGTATTTTTTATTGCATGTAGCAATTTGATCAGTTTTCTTTTTCCTTTTTTAGAGAAACGAATAATGCGTTGCCAAATTTCAACGAAATATTTTATTGCAAAATCGGTTGACAGGGCAATCACGTGCAGTAGAATACAGTAAAACTATACATTTGCCATGTTCACACGCAAAGTATTTAGAACAAAGCATTCGTTTTAGTTCTAATGTATCTCTGCGATTGTTCGAAGGAAGCTCTAGATCAGTTTGTTTTTCTGAAACACTATCAAGACATATACAATCGTCGTAAAAAGAGGTTTAACACTCTGCAACTTCTCAAAGTTTATATTGTTTTTGAATACCTGTACATGAAAGATTTTTTTCGTTGCTATTTGCTCTTTTACCATAAGTGCTGGTCATGACGCGTTGACGCGACGACCATATTTATTTTTGTGTTTGACAAAAATTGTCTCAGCTCATGTAATGTCTATAACTGCACTGTAAACTGGGCATCGAATTCAAAAAGAGCTCATAATTATCTTCACACTTAACCATGATCACGATCACGAACACCTCGCAGATTATCGAATAAGATGGTCGGAAGGTAAACTGCAATACTAGCCTCCTGAAAAAGGCTAATGATTTTAATTACACAAGAGAATTTAGGCATAAGTCCAATAATCCGAATTTTGATACAGATGCCTAAAGCTTAAAATTAAATTTGGAAGTAATGTATATATTCTGTGATGGATGTTTTATGGATATCATCACAAGCTCTGAATAGATGCTGAGACAGCCTCAGATAAGATTCATTCACTCTTCCCTCATCAAAAATGTATTACGCAGCATCACAACGTAGCCGTAATGTCTCTTTTCCTGTCATAAGATTTACAAATACAGTATGAGATTATTGTAATGAAAATGCATCATGTATTACTGTGGTTCACGGCTCTAAAGGCAAAAAAGTGTTTATTGTGAAGGAATGAAAATATAATAATATTTATCCAAAGTTTTTAGGTGTTATAAGGGAAAACTATTTGTCATTGAGATTTTACAAATTAAACGGAACGATATTTAAATAGTTTATGGATTGTTGATGATCTCGAAAGAAAAACTTTTAGGTGCGTATATGAGTTTACTTAAATTTATTGGTAGTTTGAACGAATTTTAAATGATTGACATTGGACGAAAAACTTACAGAATACTCTTCAAATCCCCTTCGTCGAGGATTTTAAATATTTGTTTTAAAATTAAAATTGTAAGTTAAAATGCTCATAACTCAGTGAAGGCCTCTATCAATAGTGACTGGGAACAACCTTTTTTCTGTTGGCATTGTGTTAACAGAACTCCGTTTTCTATTAAAAAGGACGTCATTTTCAATGTCATCTTATAAGTATACTATTTTTTATCATTATGGAGCACATTGGGAGACTCGTTAAGCTCGGCGAGGAGTAATGTAACCGTCATGTGAGCCATCCATCTCGTCTGTCTCTTGCTATGTTGGACGGTGGTCCAGAGAATCGCATCAGACAGCAGGTTGCTCAGACAGCAGTAATCATTCGTCTCGTTTTGTAACCCCAGTTTGGACCAAAAATAAAATGGTTGCCTGTCATTTGACCGAATTGATAGTTGTTCGCCGCGACACTTGCCCACTTTTTAAAAATAAAATAAAATAAATAAATAAAAGCCTGAATCCACTTGGTCGAATTGATAATTGGTCGTTGTGACATTTCCCCAACTTTTTAAATATTAATATTAGTAATTAAATAAAATAATGAAACCACTTGTTCGAATTGATACTTGTTCGCTGTGACAGTTGTCCGACTTTATAAAAATGTTATACGTATTAAATAATTGAAAGTTGACCGAATTGATAGTTGCACTCCGTGACACTTGCCCACTTTTAAAAATGAAATTAATATAAATAAATAAAAGCCTGAATCCATTTGGTTGAATTGATAGTTGGTCGATGTGACAGTTGCCCGACTTTTTGAAATTAAATAATAATCATTTAGAATTTGTGTCATTTGACCGAATTGATACTTGCTCGCAGTGACAGTTGTTAGAAGAGAGGAGGGGGCAGCGCGGAGAGGGAGAGGACGGGGCGTAATGCCCCTATTCTCTGCTATTGGACGGCCCATGTGGGCATGTTCCCACTGGGCGAATTGGAGCTGGGCGCCTGGCTCACTCCCTCTCCTTGCTGCCCCCTCCACTCTTCTGCCAATTGTCACTGCGAGTAAGTATCAATTCGGTCAACTGTCACACATTTTAAATTCTTATTATTTAATTTAATAAAGTCGAGCAACTGTCACATCGACCAACTATCAATTCGACCAAGTGGATTCAGGCCTTTATTTATTTATTTTAATTTATTTTCAAAAAGTGGGCAAGAGACACGGCGAGCAGCTATCAATTCGGTCATTCGTCAATTATTTAATACTTAATATTTTTATATAGTCGGACAACTTTCACAGCGAACAAGTATCAATTCGTACAAGTGGTTTCAGTATTTTATTTAATTATTAATATTAATATTTAAAAAGTTGGGGAAATGTCACAACGAACAATTATCAATTCGACCAAGTGGATTCAAGCTTTTATTTATTTATTTAATTTTATTTTTAAATAGTGGGCAAGTGTCACGGCGAGCAAATATCAATTTGGTCAATTGGTGAGCTTCCAAATAAAATATCCAGGTAATAAAAATAAAATATTTAGGTAATAAAAATAAAACTAATCATAGCTTTTGAATTCATTATTATTGTTGAATAAACATAATATAAGGCAATTCCTATAAAAATATGGGCACGGTTTCGACAAGTATTTTGTGAAATGTAACATTCAGCAAACTATTTTTCAATATAGTTTTTAATGATATGAGGAATTTAAAAATAGCATTAGTCGTAAAAAGAGTATTACCAACATTAAAACCCTCTACCTCTATCTAACATGGTGGCCTGACAGGTATTTTGAAGGTGTTTTCACCACCTACAAAAAATGTTGTTTAAGTTGTTTAGTAAACCAAATACTTGTGTTTAACAAAACAAAACCAACTTTATAAAGAATGTAATTTATAAATATAGTTCGCTTTCTTCTCCTGTCCTGTCCTGAATAGTTTAATCATTCTAATTTATTATCCGTTAAAGGAATTTGTGCTTGTTTTATAGCATGTTTTTGTAAACTATCCTTTATAATATTTGTAATTTGAAACTGAACGACCATGAAATCTTATTTGAACTCCTTCCAAATATTACCCTCTCCCCTCCTCTTGTAGATTAAATAGGGTTGAATAATAATGGTTGGCGCACTGGCTCAGACTGTGGCAAACAGAATTATATTGATACTCCACTTGTTAAGGATCTCAATTGACTAAGGGAGTAGGGATTTTAAAGCTTATATAAAGAATCCTTACAAATTAATGGGACAAATATAAATTCTTACTTACGGAAAAGTGTGATAAACAATATTTTATAATCTTCACTGTATCTTTAACATAATTCTTTAAAAGCCTTCAGTTACGGTTCATCTGTAGTTTTCTTTCTATATTTGACGTTGCTATTGTAACAATCCTTTAATTTATTTGGTTTAATCCAAAAATTTATAGGATTACCTTTTTAGTTAACTGAGTGATTCGCATAAATTAGTCATTGTTCATATTCCTCAACAAGCCTTTGTAATGTTCCTCGGGCCATTAAGTGATAAAGGTATTTTAAAGTCTCTTGGTGTAGATTTTATTGGTTCCTCTCATTTGAATTGCATTGAAGATAAGTTCACCTTAAAAGAGTCAGATTTAAGCCACATTTTTACATGAAACCCTTGTTATTCTGGTACACATGTTTGTACATCTTCCTTCAGTTAAGCTTGTCGTTGTTATAAGTAAATTCTACTGACTCATCGCTTAGTGAAGGTTGTTTTATTATTTTCTATAATCACCTTTAAATTAAAATTGTATAATAACTAATTTTTATATTTGAAATCATGACTAAGCTTTTAATATTTGCTGATGTGATTAGCTCTGCATGACTTTTACGCTGTTCATTTACTTTGCAGAAACATTGGTACTTCTAGGTGATACGGTATCGAGACAAAAGAATAAAGTGAGCAACGCTCAGATCAAAGTTTTTATATTTCATAAGCCAGTGCTAGTAGAAGGGGTGGGGGGATGTAAGGTATTCGATACACACGATGTAAGTCGCGCAGGGGATTGCCGCCAATTTCTACCAACCCCCCTCCCCCTCTACCTCTCCGTTGCACTCCTGACTTTTTGTATTTGAGACGCGGTATCTCATCCTGTGTGAATTGTTATATTTCCATTTTCCTTTTATATACATCTACATTTCTCTGAGATTTTATTTTTGTAAACTTAAAACAATGGGTTTGTGGCGTTTCGTCTTCCCCCTTTTGTAAAAATCGGGTAAACTGTTTCTATTATATTAGATTTATATGGAAATGAATGTTGCTCGTAATTTGGATATTTTAACTTTAAAGTTTCACCTATGCCATGTTTTTACATACTGTAAAATAGCCAAATCAATTTCATATTCCGTATTAAGCTGCCTCGACATTATTTTATTTAAAAACAAAAGTAAATTTTACTATTTAGTTTGCTGGAAATGTCTATTTTTGACGAAAAGTTATATTAATTTGCTTTTTAATTGTATATAATCGAAAACATGGTTAAATAACAAGTGATGTAGTGACCTCAATAATTTAATAAACATTTACAATGTTTACTTATAACTTTTAAATTCCTTCAATTTATTTCTTAAGTTATGATTGTACATTTAATTTACATTTTCATCATTTACGCAATCCGTGCATGCACAACTACTAAAAAATAAAGTAAATATCATATATATGATAAGTAAACAAAACTTAAATAAAACTAGATTGAAGGCAAATGTCTCTATCGCTCTTTTCAAAGGCTATCAAGTTCTTATGGCTATCATTTACATTATTTCTCGTGCCATTTATAAGCCTCCTTGTCCTCTAACAGGTTGGAGTGATTTTAGTTTACCTTTTTTAATCCATGTTAAGTCATATTTTTTCACTGCAAACTATTGAACTATCCCCAAGATTAGTAATCACGTAGAAAAAACTATCCGTATTCCAAATACAAGTTCAAAGTAAATACTGGAAATCCGCAACGTAATTGTTTCATTTCCAAATAGCAGAAAGTCCTGCGTTGTTATTTATTCAAAGTTGAACAGGATATTGGAAAAGTTTGTTTCCTCTTTATGGTTTGAAAGTTTTACCGTTTTTCAGTTCAGTTTAGACTTACTTCCAAAAGCACAATAATGAAGTTTTCTCATGTGTTATCCTACATTTTAGAAAAGTTAACGTGACACTAAACATTCTACCGCACTCCACAACAACCCCTTTTACGTGCGAAAGCAGACTTATTTTATCCGGACTTTTTGAATTAAAAATAGAAAGTTAAAATGATTACAAATAATAATTCCACTCTCTTTATGAGTTATTTGTCGTACAAAAAATAAAAATACTATGGGTTGCAAATACAAAAATATTAACATATCCAGTTGTGACTGAGTATTATTATTTTTTTATGTTCTTTATTTTTTGTTTTGTGCCAAATTAATACTTTTTAAAATTGATAATATAATGGTTTCAACCGTGTTCAATGGTTTCAAAAACGAAACGTTCACTTCTTCACCTTCAGTTTTCGTTTCTGTCTGTTTTCTTAGCTGTACAGACAAAAATATTACAAAGCTTAAATTGACACAACTTTAAAAGTGATTCTAATTATGTTCTGTGTGTTTTAGCAAAACTAGTAATATTTGATATGTCAAAAATAATATATTATTAAAGCAGGAAAGTGAGTTTGTTTTTACTTAGACGATTTCATACAACATGTGGAAGCGGCTGATTTGAAGCCTTTGACGTTAAAACCAACAGCTTTAGCATATTCACGGGCTTTGACTTTCATATTTAATGTCTCTTGAAAATCAAATATTGCTTTATTACGATCCTTTTAAACTAGTTCAGATATTTTTCTTTTTTATATCAATCACCTACCTTCAATTACGGTTGAAAAGTCTGACAAAGTCATTGTCAGTAATTTAAAACATGTAAATGTTACTGCTCTTCTTGCAACATAACTCCTTTTTCTTAAATTCATATTGTTGAACTTAAGCAAAATTTGTATGATACCCATAAAATTTGCGTAAGCGGGATTGATTCAATCTCTATATTATAGGTTTAGATAGCTCTATTTAATATAATTGAAATGTAAACCGAATTCGCTTTAACTGTTCACAAAAGAAATATGGAAGAAGTTTCGGTGAAACGCATTCATTATTGTTAGTGAACTTCTGCTTGAGTCTGTTGGCCTTTGACTCGGGTAACAACGAGACCGATTAAATTAAAACTTGACTTTGTTAACTACCAAAGCATTGCAATATAATTAACGACAATGATGAACAGTGTATCAGAGTCTCTTAATTCGTGCAAAAAGATAAAGTGATAGTATTCTTTTATATTTTTAATGCAGTAAATATTAAATAACAGTAAAATAAAAAGTGTCCTCATTTGATTGGTTTTTATTATTGATTTATTATTACGATTATGTTATTATTCGATTGGTTGATATAAAGTTTATTGACTTTTTACTTGTTATAACGATGTCAAGTAATCTCATTCGGTACAATTATTGTTATTGTTTTATTTTTGTACCCGTTTAGCATTTTAATAATGCAGCTATTGTGATTTGTACAGCTTTTCATTGTCTAGCTCGACAGTGAAACTACCTTAAAATGTAAATACTTTTGGTCCACTAAATGTTTATTTGTTTTCCTAGTTCTTCTCTTCAAATTCATTCATGTTAAAATGTACAACAATATTTTATGGCATTTTATTCGGATTGTTTAATTTTAAGATCTCTGAACATATGTTAACAAATAATTATCACATGGACGATAAAAATAAGTAACTAACCGCGAAACTGTCATTTGAGCTGGAACAATGCTCGCCATAATGCAAATGGAATCCATTTTCTTTTGTTTTATTCTGTAGATGTTGAGCAAGAGCCGAGTAATTCTAAGCTCGAAGTACCTCTTTCATTTTCGCACCAAATATCCACTGCTTTAAAAGCTCGATTTTCTCACTTGTCAAACCCATTTTCAGCTCCGAGATATTATTCGATATCAGTGAAACCTTGAAATATATTGGAGAATGTGTTTTCTTTGGACCTATTTTGCATTTGCTAACGACTGACAACCTTACGTCTTACGGTCATTCAAAAGATGGGCTCAAATTAATTTATTTAAATTTTATACCATAAATTAACGAATTCTAAAGAATTCTATACCTTTGAAAAGAGGAAATGTCAAAGTCATCAACCATAGTAGGGTAAACGGGCGTTAGAGTTTGTATAAACGTCAATTTTGTCATTCACGAATGTGGATTGAGCTTTTTTACTTGCACAAACTTCAAGTTTCTTCAAATTGACTAAACCAGTTGGTTTTGCTTTTCTAAGTTGCCACATCTAAGTTGCCTTTTCTAAGTTGTTGCATTATAGAATTTGATGCGAAGTGCCTAATGTACTGTTTCAGGACTTTGATTCTAAAAAATTCTGCTCTTTGGGACAAAATAAATAACGTTCGATCCATAGTTTTAATTAAACCTGTATATTTACCTTACGATCGCACTTAACTACGATGCAAGTGGTATACGTTCAGTCTATTCCTTAGATAAGTTAAATAAGGATTTTTTATATATTAATTGGTAAACACTTGAATTTCTTGCTAAAATGAAACTGTATTCATTAAAATAACTATTTGTAACGCTTGAGTAAGCCTATAACAGTGGCAGTGAAACGCTCTCTGATGACAAAGGGTAAAGGGTTCGCATTGCGTGTTTATATCATGTCCGAAAGAAACGAAAATTAGGCTAAAAATCCTTTTATAAAAATACCGTAAAAGGTTCCAACCACGAAACGAACTCTGAAAGAAGCACGTTTTAACTTTCTCAAGTGTACTCTCTCCACTCCGTAACACATTGAGACCCGCTCGCTTTTCGCACGTAACGTCCATTCATGTAGCGTACTCCTCGTAACATTGCGTTTTTCCATCCTTCGTGACTATTTTCCAGATTTCACTTGGAAATTATTCCTTTCAATACAGTTATCAGTTTATTAGTCACTCTATCAGCTACGATTTTCTAGAAGAAAAACATTTTCGTAGGTTAATTCAGTGGGAGCGGGTGGGGCGGTTGAAAAAATACTAAACTTACGATACATTACCGTGCCTCGAGCGCCTAAAAAAGTATCATGCTCTTTAATCTGATCGGTCAGTGATTTACTTAAATTTGATTTTGGTCATTTTGTTTCCCATGCATTTTGTAGTCGGTTGGATTTAAATTTTGAGCTTCTAGAATAAAATAGTCAAAAACAGCTTTTTGCATCCATGCATGACTTGTAGTATTCACAATTTCTGTTCATCTGATCGATCAAATCTCATGTCAACAACTTTGTTTACATCCTTCTATAATGTAATCGTTAAAGCTTAATAAAAAACCTTGGGCGTGTCCCGAAGATTTCTTACAAATGAAAATCTACTGAATGCGTCTTTTAAAATATGACCTATCTTTGAGCAAAATGATTATATCTTATCAGGTCACCTCAATTGTACATTAGGTGTCAACTGTAGTATTATAGTTAAAGTAATTGTGCAACTAAACTGTAAAACATAATCTAAGGAGGCAACAAGGATAGTTACTTCACGTTAAGTCGTAAACACGTTCAATTGCGAGCCACTCATTACTTGAAATTATCTCCCTCCAATCGTCTTCATTAAAAAAACAACTGAGACCAATAACAGATTACCAATCTATATTATGAACAATGAATTATCAATCTCAAATTATCTTTATAGAATTTGTTAACTATTTCAGTCGAAATAAATCGAGAGTGAACTCAGTGATGGTATATATGAGTCGGGATGTGTGAATGAGGTGAATAATGGGGAAGCGGCGTACAAAGGGCGTGCGACTCCAACAACAAGAAGAGACGGAGTGGCCCATTGTGCGAATCAGCCCCCATAACCGCCACTTGTGGGTGTTCGTCTTCATTGACTCAAACACTTCTATTTTATTTTTAGATGTAAATTATTTAAATAACATATATATATTGAAATATAATTTGCTAACATTCGCACTATGTTTCTATGTTTTTTTCACGGATGCGTGAAAGACTTTGATTTTAATCCGATTAGATTATGTAATTTCACAAATCATTAAAAATTATAGCCGATACGTGAATAGAGGTTGTTTTAGTTTTACCGTATCTTAAAAGTAGGAACACTTTGGAAAATAATGATACGACGCGGAATTCCTCCAATCGCGTAATATGTATTAGCTGATAATAACTACTCAACTGATTTCATGTTTCCTGTAACTCTCCGAATAAATTGTACTCTATTTGTACTAAATGTTGTTCTAACAAATCTTTTAAGTTAAACTTGAGGGAAAGGTTTGATAAAAGGTATTTTAAATTAAACTCAATATTTTATGATCTAATTGTAGAAACGCTTAAACACACTTTTCACTATCCTGTTGATCAACGATACGTTCACCCTGTATTGGAGAAGTGGGAGGACTAAGGGCAGACCTTGATTGAAATTGTTGACATCAACAAAAAAGATTTAATTGACTTATTTTTTACTTCGATAATATCGCTTCTTTGGAATAAAAGAGGTTTTTGAAGTTTATATGATATTGAACATTTTTACATAAGCTTGCTTAATTGTTTCAGTAATGCTTGCATTTTAATTGTACATGTAACTTATTTAATACACAATTTGTTTTTATTAATTATCTGACATAACAGTCCTTTATAAAATACCACATAAAGCACCTCTAAGAGGATAATTTTAGTCTGATAACACACAGTTATTATTCACAACATCAGTCCTCTCTACTTTCAAACGAATTGTTCCATATTCGCCTTTTTTATATGAAAAATTACAATTACACTGGAAGACCAAATCATAAACATGATGTAGTCGTTAAATTCTCATTATTATATTAATGTTAACATATTACACAGAGGGATGTTTAGTATTGTGTTATTGTTGGTTTTATAATTAAACACGTTTAACAATATTAGAATATTTAAGTTTTACTACAGTTAAGTAATATCATACTAAAGATATAAAGCGGTTACATTTTTTGTGAGCATATTTATGGATATTAGGCTTATCTGTCTAGCTTAAACATATTCAATTGTATATTTATTTCAAGCTTGGTTACTTCTCTGTCATAAACAAGGATTGTCTCAGAGCAAGCAAACAATCGTTCGCAAAAACTGTTCACAAATTGTTCTGACTCCTGCGATGAAAAACTTTCTATTGTTCACTCATAAAACCCAACGAAAGTTAAATATACGAAGCCTTCCACACTGTTTGAACTTATATAATAGGTACATATTAACTCTTTTCATATTTCATCTCTCGTTGTTGTTTGCTCAGGATTCAACGAGAAAACTATTCATTTTTCAGGATTAAAAGGCTTATTTACGAGTTCAAAGATGTTATTTGCAGCAGTGTTTAAATTCTTGCTTCATTCTCTTTTTGTTTTGAAATATTTCCTTTTATAAAATTTGCATTAACTTTTTTTTACTAAATATAATGATGATTACGCTGTAGTGGGTTCTAAACTCATCAAAATATTGTTTTTTAAGTTAAAAGCAATTAAGTTTACCCCCAATGACGTTAATGAAGTTAAGCAATGAAGTTTAATTTCTCCACTTCATAGTAGAAAACTGTACGGAACAAGCTAGCTGAGGTAATGCCGTAAAACTATCAGATAATAGTTTTTGTTTCCAGACTCGTTTGCATGCGTGGTTAAATATATTGCAATCAGCTGAATGGAGTAAAATTGATAAAGTTTTCCCATAACGTCCGGCATCTGACCACTTAATCTAACTTGAGAATGAATCGTTGCGTAATGCGTGGAAGAGAATGTTTTCGCTATCATACCACATATAGTAGTTACTTTTCGAAATATAATCTCATTGGAAATATGCAAAAATTTAACTACTGATAATACCAGATTTCTTAAGACGCTAGTTTTGTTGATAAATTTAGATTTATGATTGGCTGGTACTATAATACAGCTGAGGTTTATTTTTAAAATGTAATGTACAATTATGTAATTTGATAAACAGCAGAATTAAGAGTTGCTTAAGGCAGTGAAAAACTGTCAGACATTAAACTTTCAGCGGAGCTTGACTTATCTTTTAGTTGATTCACAAATTAATTAAGGTAAATTCAAACTAAATAGTACACAAAACCGTGTTTGGAGACTATTTAATTATTCATCAACCGAAAGGAGTTTCAAAAAACGGATGGGAGCTTTAGCAAACAGAATTGAAACTGGACGTTCATTAATTAACAAGTTGTTGCGAGAGAGCCGTATCCCACGCTCAAAACTGTTCTGTGATTTTGTAGTTTTCTAACTACTTGTCCTTCAGCAAAACTCTTTTTAGAAACTGTTTAGATACATTTAGTTTCAAACAGTCGAGTTTCAATTTAATTATTCTTTGGGATTTTGATAAATGTTGTTTAGTGACAGTTATTTTAATTAGATAATTTTTCGTCTTTTACCTGACGTAAATTTTACCGGAGTTTCCTTTTATTTCAATAGGTATATTACACGAGTTTATAAAATTAGCGGAGCCTACGTTTAGAAATTTATTTTTTCATTTAAAAATGTTTATAAAATGTTTTATAGAACTAGTAAAAAAAATATTATGGTACAGTATTCTAGAACTATTTAATTAACTAATTATATGGTTGAACTTCCTTTTATACTGAAGTTTTTTACGAAAGAGTTTTTAAACTAAAATTCTTGTGAATACTCAATCATCTTTAATGAGATGTCCATGATTCTTTAGTGTTTTCTACGAATATTATGAGCCCCTCAAAGGAGTTGGCTTGACCTGCCGCCTCATATACAGTAGTTCATGAGAAAGTACTGGGGAGGGAAGGTAAATTTCAACTTTTGCAATGGACTGACCCTGAGCTATATACCTAGTCATAGCGAGTGCTGAAATTACTGGAAACTGGATTCTTTTTACTACAGAACATCACTCAACACACAAAGAATTGTTAAAATTATATTATTTACATGTTTACATCATTCATGGTTAGCCTTTCATATTTGAACTAAATTAAAGTAATTTACATTTTCATGTAATTTTCTTTAGGTAATTGTTTACAAACGCTCCACATTAACATTCATCATAAACTCCAATCGAAGCGTATACTCAACCAAGTTCATCAAGATGAAATTAATTGTCATACATAAATTAATTATTAGTTGAAATACCCCATGTACTCCATGTGTTCATGTATGAAAGAAAATGAACCAAAACAAATTGTTATTTGAAAATAAACTGCAAATTTGTTTAGACAACACTAATGTTACTAAATATGTTGTTAGAATTAAACCTGATGGGTAGGGAAGAATTGAATTATGTTTTGTAAAAAAATAATGTTAGGCTAGTTGATTTTGTGGGGTTTACGTTATTTTTTAAAAACATTCTGAAATTCAGTATATGTGACTAAGAGCTGCTCTCCCCAAATCTACGTTTAATTGAACTTCAGAAACTTAAGTTTAGTAGAATTTATATTTTCCTGGTCATATGGTATATAATTTGAACATTTGAATATTCATATGGTTTAAATTAAACTCACGTTTACTTTAAACCTTAATTGGGTAAAGCGGCCTTAAGTATCATATGGCCCGTCTTAATCTCAAACCAAACTAAAATGGTTCAATAAATCTACTCGTAATGAATGTTAGGTCTGCTTCTTTTTCTTTTATTTCTATTTATATTTATAGAATTTATACATACGAATTTATTTTTTCTTTTATTATTTTTCTTTGGAATATGAACATTTGTGAACATTAAGATCTTCACACTTGTGATTAAAAATAAATGTTTTTAAAGCTGAATTCTGACCTTAAGTATGTATTAGGATAATAGTTTATTTATTTACATCTTCCATCAACTGAAATGCCTCCAGTTCTACATGCAATGGTTTCAGTTCCATTAACATATGGCTTTGCTGAAAACTTTGTTTGCTCCAATCAGCTGCTTTATTTGAAATTTATATTCCCATGTTAAATCTTATGGACTAATATGAAACTTTAAGGGCGTCTAGGGCTCTTCCCTTTACTCAAACCTTTTTAAATTTTATTTCCTGCAAAACTTCAAGCCAAGCTCTTTCCAATGACACCTAAATTATTGAAATCGGCCCAGAACTTTAGGAGGAGTAATGATCACAAAAAACCCCTAGCGTATTAAATAAGTATATATATAGATTTCAGTTTTTCCAATTTAATGACAACACATGCATTTAATAATTTAAAAAACGCCAAATCTTTACACCGTACATTTGTTTCCTTTTATTCAATTTTACAATATCCGTTTCCTATAAATATACCTCAACGGCAATATATAATACTAAATAAATAATGCCGGAACGGTAGAAAATATTTGGGAAAAGATAATCCAATAAAAGTGATGGATGCTGGGAGAACATGCGTCTGTTGTGTGGAAATATATATTTACCTTCTACATAACAAATTCTTACTTCTACATTCTACGTTAACTTTTACTTTCAGTAAATTAATTATTATTTTGCTATATTGATTTATAAGAAAAACTCCTGTTCGCATGAACGTTCAAAGTAAATGCAAACTTGAATACTGCTCTGAAATAAATTTTGTATATTAAAATCACAATAATGTTTACTAGTTTTGATGATATCAATCTATTTGAATTAATTGTTATATTTTTTAGCGAGGCCTTTATTACCTGAAAAAGATAAAATTATGATGAAGGTGATTTACTAAGCTCTCTACTTTTTAATCCTTTTATTCCTTAGTTTATTTCTCAGCTTATTTCCTTAGCATTTTATTCTTTGTCTTAACTTAACGTTCGACCATTATTTATGTTTGCTTATAGCATTTCCTTACTATCCAGTGACATTCTTGGTTGTTTCAAAATGAAACTACAAAAAATACTTCTTTGCTTTGTGTTAGCAAATTTCCTCAATAGGAAAGTAGAGGAATTTCTTATGCCATTAAGCAGGTAGAATACTCCCAAGAGATTCATTTAAATCAGTACAAAATACATTAAAACTAATGGAAACGTTTAATGGTTTTTTTTTTTCACAACAAACATTTTCAAAATCAATGCACGAGGAATGTTATAGGGTTGACTCGGCTGCATAATTGAAACCGACCATCGTGGAAGTTAATGAATATTGGATCATATCTGCCAGCCACACACACATCAATTTAATGTATTAAAATTAAAACAATCGTTGGTAAATATTTGTTGTTTGCACATAACCACATAATTTATTATATAAATTAGTGGAAAATTTGTTTTCTGTTAATGCTTTGGCTACCAGTAGATGACGTCCACCGAAATAAAAAGTAGTAGCTGAATTGTTAAAAATTAAAAGGTGTAATTTATATTTAAAAAGCTGGCATTAGATTAAATATATTCATATTACGTGCAAGCGTGTTATTTTTAATGTATTATATAATAAATAGTCAAGGGTTATTCAAAATGCACTTGGTATTAAATAGATGTAGTGCATGTTTATTATTGTTTTTTAAATCTAATCATAAATCATTACAAAAAAAGTGTACCTTGATGTTGGTGCATGTTAGGTATGTTAAAGTTCTCTACAAAAGCGTTTTGCGATGTTACGCCAGGGCAAAGCCAGTTCCAGCGGCGTTTGTTCACATTTTAATTAGAACCCGGGATACCGCCTTAGGCAGGATTACCTCATGGGGCAGGGCATCGCTTCCTCTGGTGAAATTGTTGTTTAAATCAGCTTTTACAATCTTTTCTTAATATCACGTGTGCATAGAGTTTGCTCGTGGTCAAACATAACCTTGCCGCAAAAAAATAAAATAACACGTGTTTGGAATTGTTTATATTATGTTGTTGCTACTCCTTAAGCACCGTGGAAAATTAATAAGGCACATGTAAAGTTTTGGGAATTTCGAATTCATTTTTTACATTCTCAGAACCTAAATGAACTGTTGGTGGGTTTGCGCACATCTATAGATTCATATAGAAATTTTTTCAACGATACGGTCGAGCTTAGGAAAAAGTATCACGAAATTCATGCTTATTAATACTTAAATAACTTTAAACCAAGCCGGTTGTCTTAAAAAAACCGATAACTTCATTAAAAATAAAATAAGGTGTGTTAAAAGTATAAGTTCTTCTTTTGGATATTATAACTTAAAGGCCCCTCAACAACAAGGGGAGGGGCTGTTGGAAGTGAAGTATGGTCAAAAGTGGTTTCGGGAATGGAACCACGCCAACTGTCAAAGATAGAAATGTTCCAAATAATGACAATAATTACGATTTTTACGCGTTATATGTTTTGTTGATTTTCTGTTGTTGTGTAGATATTTGGTATGATCACAAAACACCTCCACCTTAATCACGGCTGACATTGAGACCCTCAGAGTCGGCCCCCCTTTGGTCATTAAGATTAAATGTTCTGTTTAAGGCTTACTCGCAACCCGAAGACCATAGATCTTACCACGAGGGACAGTGCCATCTCTTGTATCTAATGTTTGACCTTGGTCATTGTTGTCTAAAATCTTTAATTTCTAAAAAAAGTAAACCACTAAAAAATAATTTGATTTCGAATCTTAAATTGTATTTATTCATTGATTCAATTATTATGTATAGAAAAACGCGGGTTTACGGTACAAACTGTTAAATAATAGTTAAAATAAAGTTAAGCCATAATTATAAATCAAGTTAAAACACGTTGGTGTTTGACTATAATACTCTAGAGGCTTTACAGGATTGTCGTGCACTTGTATCGAAGACCTCTGGCGAATACCTTCACGTCGCTTTGTCGTTGCTGTACAACACAAATGCCTTTCGCGTAGTTCCTCTCATTTTCTCTTCACACACAAAATATATCCTTTAAACTCTATAAATAAATTGACTTTAAAATAAAAATAAAAGGTTTCTGGTTATTATTTTAAAATATATGGTCATTCATAAACTCAAATAAGACTGTTATTAAGTACATTAAATGAACTGTTAATTGGGTATTTTGTACCTGTGTCAATCTTTTTGTATCTTTTTTTTTATTTGTAAGTGCCAATTAAATTTTGGTGAGGTATTTTTTTAGCAAAGTACCTTTTTTACACAATTTTTTTGGTTGGTATTTTTAATAATTGATAAGCTACTATCTTTGAGTACAAATAATTTAAACCTTATTACCTAGAGCTCATGCTACTCTACCCGGCGTCAAATAATCGCAAGGTACCATTAAAGCAGCAAGCTGCTTACCTTACTCAATACGTCTTACCTAGCGGTGACGCCATTTGATAACGTATTGTATTCTTTTCTAGTGTACATCACAAACTGGCTCTAAACGACAACACCGGACTAGAAATCCAAGCGTGCAAGTTTTATCCGTTCTTAACTCGGTTTAGTAGCATTATCTGTAGTCAATAACAATATAATGTAAACATATACTATTACAAAGCCAAGTAACAAAGAAAGTGTAACGACGAAAAAGTTACAACGCGGCTGATCTTGCTTCTGTGATTCAAATTATTGAATCATTCACAAATTTTTCTATTCTTTTTTGTTTATACTATCCTGTGAAGTTAATATTAAAACTTAACAAGTTTACCAAACAAACTATCAAAGTGTCAAGGGACTTTTAAGAACAGCCTGAACAAAAATCTTGTTAGACATATCTGAAACAACTTCTCAACATGTCTTTGCGATCAGATGAATTTTTAAGCAATGCACGAAAGAAAAAATAGATGATCATTGGTCCAAATATATATAGATTACTAGTGGCTTTAGGGGCAAAAGCCCTCAATTAATTATAGAAGAAAAAATCGTTATTATTTGTAGTACATTTAACCTTTTTAGCTGACTTTTAAATAAAACATATAGTAGTATCTAGCATATGGCTTTGAATCAAGTATCAGCACCACATGTTTTGAACAGATTCAGACGTTTTAAGATCCAAGTGCTTTTTAAATAGCAGATGTTTTATACATCTTTATTTTCTGGTAAACCTAAAGCAATTTCAGTATTTTTCCCGAGTCCCTGGGATCAGGACGTTCAAATTCAGCCCTCTCCCATCATTTCCCAAACATCTACAATGTCTGAACTACAAAAACCATATTAATGAGAGGTGGTTAAAGAAAACAAGAATATTATTTGGAAGGTAACTTCTAATATTTTACCCTAACCATCCAGAAAATATCTAACCAAATATTTATCAAAATGTTTGTCAAAGTTTTCTTATGAGTGAACTTGTTAAGCTGGATAACCTTTTTTCATCAACTCAAAATGTTGATGAAGTTACGTCGTAAACCAGTGTAAACACAGTGTGCGGTGGATGTTTGGATACCCCCGAGTCTCAAAGAGGCTGCTAAGAACCAGCGAGAACGTCAGTAAAGTAACTCTCACCCCCTTATTAACTCACTTTATCATTTTTGGTGAATTTGGTTCTAGTTTCGCAATGTTCATAGTTAGTTATTTTATTTACTAAAAGAGTGTGCAGGTTTTTAATAAAATATCTAAGGTTGGTTTGGCAAAAGATCGGAAACACGATATTTAGATAACGGACGTTTGAGTAGTAGTATTTACGACTTGGCATGTAGATTTCCATTAGTAATACACAGAGATAATTAATTATTAATTTTGAAATCAAGCTTACTTAGCTTCGGCGTCCTAACAACAGATACAGGTTTGCTTATACAAAAGAGTCACAACAATATCACTCTTCAGTATCACTTGCCAAACCCAATGCAGAACAAGAAAGGCAAGGTCGCATTAAAGACATAATGAGTTACTAACAATAACAGTACATTATTAACAATAATAATGTTTTTAGCAGCATTTCGAACCAATGTTTGTTCGGTCCAAAATACAGATAAAACGCAAGTGTGATTAGCTTCCAAAGTAAAATACGTATAACAAAAAAAAACAAACGAAAACTATGCATATTGTCTCTTTGGCTTGCTAATGGTGTCAGTAAAGTATCGTTGTGTGTAAAAAATTTACATAAATAACGTAGCTACCTGGACAATCCACGCGAAAGAACAACCAATAAAAGAGATTGATGATTGTAATTCACGTGATGTTCATTTTACGAGCCACGGATTATTTGCTTAAGCCAAATGAAATCTTATCAATTTTACATGTAAATTCGCATCTAATAGTTCATAAAATTATTAGAAATTCCACGTTTTATTAGTTACCAGTTGAATTTACATCATATTAGGTTTGTAGCCTACCTTATATATTGACGTGAATAAATCTTACATAAAATCTACCATCAATCACTTTATGGCATTCAGTGTACCATGGCATTAAATGTTCATGGCATTTAATGTACCCTTTTTAACTATACTGTTTTGTGTGAGTCACCATTTTCTTTTTTCCTAAATCATTTGATTGTTACAAGCTCGATTATGTTCTATTTATAAATCATTGAATTAGATATGGTATGGTTAGGTTATCGTTTTTTTTATGCCTATTTAGGTTTTTCGATATTCGCAGATTCAACTTGTATGAAAACTATGTCATTTGCAGAGACATAAATTTGATAACCAAACAATTTAAACTCATATTTTAACTAAACCAACCAAGTGAACTCATTGCTAGTCTCCTGTTACATTTTGAAGTAGGATCTCTTGAATCTCATTATGGTTTTCTGAAAAAAATATTTTTTTTTATTTATTCTTTTGCAGCTACTTATGTTGAAATTATAACACAATTAATTGTTTTTCATTCCTATGGCTAAGTTTGCTTGTATTGATTGTAATTCAATCATAGTTACTGGCATTTATACGTTATATTTCATACACTAAAGTCAGTTAGTGAAGTTAGTGAAGTCAGGGTTTGGAGAAATGTAACGCATAGAAACAATTAAAAACAATTTTTGAACAAAGTTAACCATTAAGTCATAAATAAGTCGTAATTAAAAGCTCAGAAATGGGAACAGAATCGGATGTAAACTATGAAACCAGGCTTAGCAGAGGGAGGCGTCATATTGGGGCCATTCGCAACAAAACGCCGCCTGGAGCCTGCGAACTCGGAGAGAAATAAATTAACGAATTAATTAAATATGAATAAACGCGCCGGGAGACAGGGCTTTGGCTTAACAACACCGACTTGTTTGCATGGAACGCCCAACATACACACTCGTTGTGTAACCTCGCTATCAAGCTTTTTAATATCTTGTAGTATTTATTGCCCCAAACTACTACTCAACATACTCAGACTTAACGGATATCTTTTATTTCTGTATTATTTAAAGCGGCTGTATATATTATAGATTTATGTTTACATTGACTCTAAACTTAATAAAACGAAATCTATTTCGTTTTCAAAAAACTGTTTCAGTTATGTGATACAATTTTGTTTGTTTCGCCGGGTTAGATTCAGCAAATGTCGCTTCGTTCGACTGATGAGGGCAATAAGGATGTCGTTGGTTTGGAATTGAACTGGAAATTCTATACCTGTTCTGATTTAGTAATAAAGGGGAAAGGAATTTTCTTTTTTTTGTCACTGGTATTTGAAATTTATCTGAAATTTCCATTCATAGCTGCGAAGAGACAAAGTAGAACCAAATTTCAATTGTTTGATTTAAATTTTATACTTTGATGTTGGTTGCTAAAGTAAGACATGGTAGAATCATGAATCTTGCTGCATTATTATTTATATGAACTCCAGTTTTTCTCTCCTTCTGAGCTTTTAAGAATACACGTAATGAAAACTGGACTTTTATTTTTAAACAACTGTAAAATCAGAGATGAAGTAATGAAATTGGTAGACATCTGCCGAGTAATCATGATACATTAAGATATCCATGATATCGTTCTCTCATTTAATGATAATGCAGTCAAGCCTCGTTTCCATACGATATTTTCTAAGGACAACTAAAATAAATCTTAATGCAGTGAGTCTGTACAACGCAATGAAATCTGTTCGTATAGATCATTTTCATTTAATAAATGTTTTTTCAGCAAATTTAAAATAGTTTAGCGAGTTAAAAAGCATTTATAGCTCATGAAACCATTGCTTTGGGTCACGTGTCCCCACCGTGACCGCCGATTTCAACTAGTGACTCATTGATCGCTTTCAATTTCGGCGCTCATGCGGTGCAAGTTTCGGCAAGCCACGGAAAATCACGTTGAAGATATGGATGTGTATGAGGTTCCGCGAAATATCGGGATTGGTCTGCGCCTAGCTTAAAGTACAAGGTAAAAGTAGCTCAGCAGGTTGTAGGAATTGGCCAAAGAAAGAGAATATCATCTGAAACTAAAACCACTAGGTATCAAGGTTTCAGAACAATAACCTCTAATCAAACTAACGTTTTTTTAATCTGATCAAATTATTTTACTCGTTCATGTAAGGTTAGTTATTAAGTAATCAGACTGTAATGTTAGAATCATGAAATTTTTCATCTATTTAGCTATTTAGACAGGGGCCAGTAGCTAGGTATATAGCAGTAGTGATGTGATGCCGGTAAGATTACTCACCATTACAGTATTAACGATTTAATCTGTTATTACATACGTAGATAAAATACTATTTGTAAGTATTAATACCTAGGCGGGAATGTCACAAGGTTGAATTGGTTGAATTTTAATTATATTCATTTATTCCCACCGATTTATTATATTAACATAAATACATAGAATTGCACTAACGTAAATCGTTAATTTTTGAAAAAAAACCTAAAAGATCCAAAGTCCACCTCTTGATAATATCTTGGTCAATAACCAAAACCATCCATGCCTAACGAATTCAGTTAAATAATAGTTAGTCTCGGAAAATAGTTTTCACTTTGTGCATTCTTCCAAATACGCTATAATATCTTTCCTTTCCTGTTCTTTCTTCACCCCCGGGAACATTTTTTTCGTACCAGGAATGTATTTCTTTGGATTCTCCAGATATTCAAGTAGGGTCTGCTTGCTCCAGACGACGCCCTTGCTGACATGGGCGTCCGAGTATGCGAACCCGGGAGCTTGTCCTGCTTTTCTGCCAAAAATCCCGAACAAGTTTGGGCCCATCTTGTGCCTCTCTCCTCTCTCCACTGTATGGCAGAATGCACAATTTTTTACAAACAGTATTTTACCTTTTTCAACATCGCCTTCTGGTATTCCCATAATCAATTTTGGGGTTCAACAGTGATGACCATTCTTAGATTTACAACCCACTTTTATCACGTAACCTGAATGTTTCACTTAACCTAAATTGAAAATAAAAACATATTTACACGCTCTAATATGATGATGTTTATCGATAATAATAATTGATTATTTAATGATTACATGTGTTTTCTTCGTCAGCTAAAGTCTGTTTGTAATCAGCTGTTATTTTGTTTTTGACCGGGATTTTATCCAAGTTTTAATAAGTATTTTATTTCAGTACGGTTTTGTGAACTCGTCTCAAGCCGTGATTATAAATCAGAATCAAGAATAGCGATGACGCCGTGATAAGCTGGTTTAGATGCAATGTTAGCCCGGCCGAGTAAATCCTTCAGGCCTGACTCGCCTTTTAATATCCTTCTCTATTTCTTCAGTTAAAGCCAAAATAACTTTATATATTGGACGTTATGGAAGAGATTTTGTCAGTTGGTTATGGTTCTTTCGAACATTTAGTACTGCCAGCAACTTGTGCTATAATTCAAAATTACCAAGATAATAACAATTAATTGTAAAGTATTGCTAGTAGTGCTATTAGAGATGCGATGAATCTTTCATCACGTTAAGATTAAAGCAATTTCACTATATAAACCAGATCAGAAAATAATAGTTATATACATCAATTGAATTTATCTTCTCCGTATTAATCCCTTATTTATGCAGCAAAACCTTTTTAGTTCATTTTATGCAGCAAAACTCTTATAGTGATGATCCTTTTTGATTATTGAGGTACATATTTAAGGGTGTTTTCTGCAGAAGCCATTTAATAATTTTGCCTACGGCTTTCTGTTATGCTTTGATTTTTTTCATGAGAATTACTCAGTTAAAACCAATCATAATCAAATCAAATTAACACAATCAATTCTAAAATACATTTATTTCACGTTTAGATACAAATGAAAAGATTGTGATACAATTAAGAAATCTAAATTAAATTAAATTGAGTAAATCTTAATACTATACAATAAATCGTGAAATTAATCCCCACATAGAACTCCCCGTGACTTGGGATGTATCAGTCTGGTTAGACAACTGTTAAGTGCCTTGACGTTTCTGTTAATTCAAAGATAAAACTATGAAAATATAAAAGTGGGGTAAGACTGAAGGAGACCCGACATACTTTCCAAACGTACATTAGTATTGTGACGTCACCGTGTGAGGTCAGCACATTAAAAATTTCCAGGACGCTCGTTCAGCGAGGATCGTCCCAGGGGTCGGTTTGTTTTGAAAATTTCGGTTTAACAACTCTGAATTTTACTTTCCCTCGGCTGTATTTACGGCGTTAACTCAGGTATGGGAGCTAGATATCAGTCTGAGAGCCTCATCATCGTTAACACCTCAGCCATCAGATACATTTTAAAATGGTCGTTAAATTTCGACAAAAGCGGCCAATGTATAAACAATTGTCGGTTTTCACAGGAGAAAAAGTTGGATAGTCCTAATAGTGCAGTCCGTAGTCCAGACCCAAACTTGGTTTGTTTAGTGGCGGTGGCGGGTAGGGTTTGCCACTCCAAAAGGGACTGAGGGTGTTCGGTCGTGGCGGGTAACGGGGATCGTTATTCCTTAAGGATCGTTGGATAAGGATTTACTGTCCAGTAACCCTAAAACATGTAAACGTTACCTACCCACAAGATAGAATTTGCAAGTGGCGGATAGACAAGGTATGCTACTCCAACGGGATTCCGGGTTGTCGGCCGTGGCGAGTTTCGGGGGCTCGTCACTCTGTACGGAAGGTTTTGGTAGTGTGGATCGTGAGCGTAAAGAGGCCCTATCGTGTGCTTGTCGTAGTCGTGTATTACCTGTGTGTACAGTAGCCCTATTGTACACCTAACATGGCCTTATTGTAAGTATAACGTAAGCGTGACACTAGATGGGATCAATTGGTTAGAGGCGGAAAGTGAAGGGGTTTGCCACTCCAAAAGGATCTCAGGTGGTCGGTCTTAACGGGTAACTCCGCAAGGAAAGAGTTTGGCGAGGAATGCCTATCGTAAACTAAACGCTAGCCTAGTATGGTGCAATCTGTCCGTTCGGGAGTATGCTGTACTTTTGTAAGAGTGCCGTGCAACAGGAACAATTGGAATTGGCCGGTTAGGCGGAGGCCAGTTCCATATGATGTTGAAGTGTTCGGTCAGTGACAGGCAGGGTGATGCCACTCCGACAAGGACGGTGTAGTGGATAGGAGTGTTGATAGTGAATTTTTAACACCAGCACAGTAGATAGAGAAGGCGTGGTAGGTCAAAAGAGTAAAAAATCACAGTTTACAGGTGCAGAACTCTCAATTTCCCACAACTAATGTTCTAAATCTGGTAAAATACAAAAGTTGCGAAATATCGTACCATGCTTATTATATTTTGCAAAATGCAACGCAGTATAAACAACACACTATAAATAACTATACAGCTGCGCACAACAATATACAGCAATAAGCGTGCACAGGCCTGTCAGGCTTCGTTATTTGAAGCAATGACTTGTTCAAGCTAGACTGATTTATACAAACTTATACATTGTGGTCCTGATCGAATGTTATCATAAAATATTGGCGTTATTAATAATCAAAATGTCGATAATGTAGCAATAATAATGAATTAAACTGGGCTATCGCCACTGGTTTCAACAAACGTGATAAATAAAACAATCATAACTCAAAACTCTTTATGATGTATATAAATTATAACAAAATCTTTACTGATTTCCTCATCTTAGGAAATTACCAAACAGTAATAAAGCAAATAAATATTCTAATAACTTAATAATAATATTCTTCGGTATTTACGAATTATTTAGACAACAAATCGGCCTTAATCTTTCCGTGAAAGACAAATTGAGTTCGTGAACAACAGCTAAAGTAAGGAATAGTCGATTCCTACCTTACTTGACGCTCTCTTGAACAGCCAAACTACAATACTCTGTTTCCAGCGTTCTTGCCGTTCGAAGACTCGGTCGACTTGTTGCGCCGCGCGCGGCTGCCCCTTCCGTCGATCCTGCTGCCCATCTGGTCGGCTGCGCGGGAGGCGTTTTCTGCTGCGCCAAATTCAAATCTGCCTAGTCGTAAAATAATCTTTCCTCCAAGCTTATAAACATAAAATGCTTTATTTATTATTACAAATATTGCAACATTATTTACAATAATTAAAATAATCGTTCACAAAATAGAGCCCGTTACAGTATGTTTTTAGGAATAGAAACGTCCATGGTTTGGTCGGCAAAAGACCTTTAAACAAAATAAAAGAAAAGAGTTCCTATATTTAAATGATTTTATTTTACAGATAAAACGACATTGTGCTCTAATACTGATTGCCACAACCTTTTACTCATAGGTTCATTCGTCTATTTAGTTATTTTTTATTTATTTCTCATTAACTCCCACGAAACTAGCCTATGATTTTTCGTCTATATACTAAAATTTTGAGTAAATATATATTTAATTAATATTCATCAGTTTATAACAGTGTAAGCGCTGACTCTTTTACGAGGTACAATTCTAACAATAACACACAGACGTATTTTACACTGGGGATTTCCCCGACAAAAGCAAGTTTTTCATTTCACAAGGCCGCCCTTTCATTCCGTGCAACTTTGTTCTCTGACCAGTGTTTTACTAAATTCATCGTGTTAACTTTACCATAAAAACCGAAAACGAAACGTCCGGTACATAGTCCCTCAAAAGTTATATCGTTGCTCATTAAATTGAGTTGATGTTCAAGGAATAAAGAAGAAAATGCACAATATATAATACAATTTTTAACAAAGGTTGATTGTAAGACTCGCACAATTAATACCCAAAGGGCTACAACCACATTAGGCACGTGATGTGAGGAGGGTGGTTCGGGGCGAGGGGAGCCATCGTTTCGGTCAGGAAGTTATAGACCAGGTAATCAATCACTTCTGCCTCCGATGTCAGAATGACTACTCAATACTCAGCGCAGCTACAACTGAGAGTTCTGTAGTTGATGAGTGCATGAAAAGAGGTTTAGTTTACGTTTGGTGGTAAATCTTATAATGCATATTTATGCCTTGCACTATAGAAAGAGTATACCCCATCCTTCAAATTTTGAAGGAAGGGATTAAAAAAAAACTTGTGATTCTAAAAACTAGTTAATGAATCAGGTCAAACCATTTTACTGTACATAACACAAAATAAATAAATCCATAATTATGGAAGGCAAATCATGTTTGGTGTTTTTTTATAGCAAAAAGGGATTCTTACCCAGGTAAGCCTTAATGTCCGCCCTATTCTAACGTTGTATTTAATATGAGATCGCTGCCGTGCTTTTCAGTGGTTTGCCCTTGGTTCAGTTGGTTAAACTCAAAAGCCTGTTCGTACATCTGTTTCTTGTAATTGGAGCTAATCAGGTCAAGTGACAGAAAGTGGTGTCGTGCTGTCTTGTTGAGTCGTTTGAGTGCAACGTACAAGCAGGTATAGTCAAATTAAAATAACTTGTCTCAGTACGTCAATAAGCCTTCAATTGTTAGCGTTGCGCTGACGGACGGCCAGGGACCAAGTTGTTTGATTCGGAATATACACAATGATAATGAACCGGATCGACGCGGCGGGGAATAAAATGATGATGCAGGTCTAGGCTTTAAACCGACAACAGGTTACCACGTGCTATTTTCTGCTGAATATTAAATACTCGGACTATAAAGTAAAGTAAATATGTTTAGTTCATATTTCATTGTTAAATCTAAATTCTAACCATGATGTTTATCTTAAAGTTGCCAACGTAAGGCAGAACGTTAAATGTAATCTCTCTTTTGTAAGATGAAAGGCCTGGACTGTGGCCGCGTCGGATCCAGACCCCGGCCTTGTTGTACGAAAGTTAGACTTTGTTATAAGACAGCTTTACTTAATTTAAAATTGCCTAGTTGATGAAAAGAAAAACTCTTATGCACGTTGTATAAAGTTTACCTTTCAGGTGCTAGATATGTTTTAGAAAATTTATTTGTAATTTACAATAATCCCTGATATGGATGAGGATCAGTGTTTTGTATATCGACCATCCTGTGTGTCAAATGCTAGGCTTTAAACGAAAGTGTTTTTCTTAGTCAAGGCTACGCATGGATAGCGTTAAGTTGCATTTAAATTTACCTGACCTGATACCTAACATTCCAAATTAAGGGCCATATATGCAAATTCTGAACTTTAAGGTAATGTACTTTTTTGCTATGCCGAAATCTAATTGATCCTGCACCATGTGCTAGTACCACGTAATCAACCCTTTTTAATATAAAATATATATTGTAAGCTTTTAAATAAAATTATTTTTAATGGCAAACTCCTGTTTATAATTTAAGCTATGACTGCGAATTCATCCAAAAAAATTGGATAGTGAGCCTACAAAGTACATCCAACCAATTATATTTTTTATCTGTTATCCATAATATTTATTTAGCATGTAAATGGATTTTACAAAAGGCGACGAACAGTGAAGTTGTAACTCTTTTGTCGAATAAAATAGATTTTTGATTGATTTATTGGCTTCAATTGACGGTCTGGAGTGGACTTTATCAATCTGCCAAAGCCATAGTAATGTTTTATTGACATTCTCAACCACCGACCTTTGATCAAATGAAATTTAATAAATGATGATAATAACCATTGTATTCTCGAGTTGTTTAATACCATCTGCTGGATGTTTTATAATAAATTTAATTTTTAAATTTATAAAAAAATAAATGTTTTGAATTAATTTTAAAACCCTTCCCAAGTCAATGAGCTGATCTACAATAAAAGCTAGTCCTTCTTGTATTTTTCAATTAATTTGATCATGATAACTTTCTCTCAAATAGTTTAACACAAAGAACGGATTATGTGTGTGGTTTCAAATTGTATGTAACAGGTAAGTTAGTATGGGGAGGATGTTAAATACCTAATTTCACTTTCGTACAACGACATTAGATTTTCGCTCAATGCATGCAGTTGATCTTTTAATAAAATAACTCAAAAACAAAGCGCGCGCTTGCGTTTAACAAAGCAACTATTACCGTCTTCCATAAAAGTATTCGAGATAAAAAGTCTATTTTTT
The DNA here is from genome assembly GCA_035578135.1 of Flexamia atlantica. NCBI lineage: Eukaryota > Metazoa > Arthropoda > Insecta > Hemiptera > Cicadellidae > Flexamia > Flexamia atlantica. The sequence goes on from JAQJVK010000012.1 coordinate 27,517,846, forward strand.
TAATTTATAGCTTTTTATTTTTTTATGAAATCAATGGATTTAATTAGTAATCCACCTACTTCTCTGGGTCACTGTGTTGCTGATCACTGGGATCGATGTGTTTTTAAACATGATCTATTGTTGGTTAAGAAGTTGATCGAATTTGGATGACCCTACTGTCAATTATCAGCGATCCCTAACCGTCCGTTGCACAGAGTATCTTGTGTGTTTTATTCCCCAGTTTTTCCAGAATATGTACACACAGCTTCTCTGATAATTCTCTGAAATGTTATTGTATTTCAGTGCCTCCAGAGACGAGGGCAAGCCTGTACCACCTCCGCGATTGTTTGAGAGGTAAATTTCGGTTTGCAAGGTGGCAGGACTGAAGGCTTGGTGTGGTGTGGTGTGCACTGTACTATCGCCTCTCTCGCACTCTGTACTCTCATCATACTGTGATAATCGTAGCACATACTCATTAGAGCACATACATTGATCAGTAATTACTTATATATTCGAGTCAATTATGCTGTTACTATCCTTTGATGTTCTACGTTATCGGTAAGAAAGGCAAATTATGCAAAGCCTCCTTGAATAAAGGTTTTTTTTAAATATATGGTTATTTGTTTAGAACCGAAAGTATCACATTCTGTAAAGTAAGATAAATATTTTTCAATAGACTGTTTTTGTAAGTTTACTAGTATCACACGTAAATCTATGTTAGTAACTGAATGACCCAAAGCTAAACTCAGTTTATTTGACGCAGTGATCAATTTTAATTCGAACATTTTGTACTAAACTGATTCGTATTCTCTTTGCTAGGCCTAATTAACATTTTACACATTGTACAGCTCCCTGAGAAATGTTAGTTCAGCAGTTTTACAGGACTTATTGTAAAGATTTCTGAATAATTAATTTTGGAACCTCTTAAAGATGTCTTGAAACTGGCATAAATCTTATAGCGATCTCTATAACTTTTTTATCCTTACGTTTTATTGTATGAAATATTATTGTTTGACTGTAATTTTGACCATATCTGAAATAACTGTTCCACTGTAGTAACTATACTCAGTTTATCATAAGAACAAAGAAAGTATGCAAAATGTTAAATTCGCTGTAAATTTTTTTCCTATCATAACATGCACTTATTTATTTGTTATACGTACACTTGGATTAACTCATCTGTTTAAAAAAAATATTTTTTCATTTTTTTATAATACTTCGATTTTGGTCAACCGTCTTCTATCAAACTATCACCACCGACTACTAAATGAAACATAAAAATAACACATATTAAAATATTTTATAATAAACTTAGATACAATTCATTTAAATTTAAATGATTCTCTTATAGATGACATATTTTCCTTGTCATAATTTCATTTGTATTTTATGTTTTTCTTGCTGTTTTCTGAATATTAAACTTCATTTATTTCAGTACTAGCCTTATTTTTTTACTGAGCAAACAATTTTAATAATTAAACATCATACTTTCTGTGTTCAATGTTAACCTTTTTTCATCTTAAAGAAAATAACTATTTTGAATTTTATTTATTCATAATATTTTTATTCATTTTTCCAATTTGTATTTATTTTTATTCATTAAATAAACTAATAAATATCTCGTTGATGAAAATTATTGTTACGATTAATGACTTCCCTGTTCTTTTCACTACTCAATTTCTCCCAACCGTTTTAAATGTTGTTTAACCTTTAGTTATTCTCTTCTACCTTTAATTCTTATACTTCTAGGTTTGAAATTGGAATCAACCTTTTCTAAAATTTAGAGGCTGAGTTTTATTTGTAAATGCATTAGGGGACATTAAAAGCATTTAAGCATTAAATGAACAAAAAAACACAGTATTTATTTTGATACAGCCTTATTTCAAAATAAGTTATTGATGAAAATTTATGGATATAAAACGTTTTGGTTAAATACCACATTGTTATTTTTGTGTATTTATATTTTAAATTTGAATTAACATCAGCAAAAGTCAGGAATCGCTTTAATTAAAACTAATTTTATCTCATTTTGATAAGATATGCTGTCAGTTTGAGAGGGTGGTATTGGGCAAGTCTTGTCCCTGGAATGCAAAGTAGCACCAGGATCCAATTTAGACTCAGAGGGAATAATGAAGAGCGGTGGAAAAAGTTTCCTGATCACTTCCATGCAGTAAATGATACGTAGGGGCGAGTTCCTTAATGAACCAAGCCGGCGTAGCACTGGATTTATAAACAAATAAAAGATAACATTTCACATGGTATCTTTTTATAACATGTTATTATGTTTGATGAGGTGTATGTTTTTAAAAGATTTACACTTTCTTTGATGGGTTGGCTACTTATGTTTTTACAAGTACTTTATAGGTGGATTAATTAGTTTTCAAGTTGAGTACTACTAATAATAAGCCTATTGTAACTTTGCCACTTAAATGGGTCAGAAAAATGTTTTTTTTGTTCTTTTTTGTAGATATTGGTTTATTTTAGTTTTTTATCAAGAATGTAATTTTCTCTAATTTAAGAGTGATAGGGCTAACACCGTTATTTATCTATGAAGAAACCATTCCTTGCTCATAAAACTTCAGTTTGATTTATTTCACTATATTACTTTCTTTACGGCACAAAACAGTTGCTTTACATTTTCCCAAAATATATTAGCAGTTTTTTTAAATATTTTCATGTCACTCTTTACATTTGCATTTTATTGTTGAGCACTATTGATAAAATAAAAAATTTAATTGCTCAGATATTAACTTCATGATTTTTAGGAGCTGAAAGGTTTTCCAAAGTTCAAAAACTACTTTGCATTATAAACTGGTTTAAGAGTTACGATGAGGTTCTTATGCTAATTTTAGTTCGCATTGTACATCATGGATGGTCAAGGTGGTTTTCCCTATTTTATACTGTGAGTCTTCTCATCATTGTCTGAATGAACAATTTTTGTTTTCTGAGGTGTGTAATAAAAATACTGTAAAAATAAATTACAATTTCCTTTATTAGTAAAAATTAGCTACGCAAATAACTTACACTCAGAATGGAAAACAATATTTAAAAACAATGAGTGTTATAAACGCTTTCTTAAACATATCAGTGTTCCTTTATTTTAAAACATTCTAGTAACCACATTTTGTTTCAGTACATCCACCACTTTTCTAAACACCTCCCACTTATAAAAACCTTACACTCGTTATTATTCAAAAGATAATCTGAATTTTGATAGAGCACCCGCTAAATGGGGTAGTTTGTTATTCAATAATTGAATCGTACTGCATAAAAATGAGAGCCAACTAAGTTAGTTGGTCATTAAATTGAAAAATGGGCGCCGGTAATGAATGGGCAGAGAGGTCTTTCAGCTGGCGAGAGTATGACAAAAGTCTGGTTCGATATATCACTGTGAAACGGGACAATTTACACTTCTCGCAACGCATATGCGACTTTGAAAGGAACCTTTGAGTTTGAAATTCATCGTTATTTGATCTCGTACGATGATATTGTTGTGGAAGTGTTTCGCAATAATCTCTTTTTATTTATTCAAAATGTAAAATCAGAAAATTTTTCCATAGTTTAATAACTAGTTTGCATTGTAAACTGGTTTAAGAGTGAAACAAAGTTAAACTAGTTGAGATGAAGTCTCTTTCGAGGCGATAATTCTAATCTGAGTTTCTTTGAGTGATAATCCGTTTGTGTGCAAGGCAATCGCTTTAGTCTTGTTTATTGTATCTATTAAGGCAATCGCTTTAGCCTTGTTTGTATGTAGAGCTTTTATTGCGTCCAAGCGAAATTAGTTTTAATCTCCTTAATTTCGCTCTTGAAAAAAGTCTAGAAACCTTTTTGTAGAAATTTTATTGATGTTTCAGTAATGAATCAACCCTGTTGTATTAGGCCGTTTCAGTTGATTTTTCATTGTGAATAACTTCACAAGCCTTGCAATTTCAAGTGTAAAAGGTTTTTAATTTCAAAGGAAACTCAAAAACTGCTTTTGACTGTGTTAACAAAACCACCTTTTTGTATGTATACTAATTAATTATTTGTTCATTAAATTCTTACCTGTTAGAATGCACAAAAAAATAATGCACCTACTTTTTTATAATTTGATATATTTCTGTACTGTTTCCAAAATAAATGGTTTTTGTCATAGGTTCTTCACATTCTAAACTGTTTTTTTATCAAAAAGTGGATATTTCCCTTACAGTAGGATTAATACAACTATGAATTCAAGTGGGAGAGGGAGAGAAACAGTTAACTTTTGCTTACCACAGGTTTGTCTCTCACGTAAACAATCGAATCGAAAACCGATGGGTTTAGTTCGTAAAATACCGCAAACATCATTGGCCGGAGAGTTTTTTTTGTCACGACGTTGTTTCCTATTTTGTATTTGTATTTTGTGTCTTTCTACGCCAGTGGCATTTTTCAACGTTTTGATCGATAAATGTTTAACATCCTATTAGATAAATGTTGTTTTAATTTTGTTCTAAAAGATTATTGATTGACCGCTTGATGGTCACAAGACTATTAAGTTTTTGGGTATTTCTGAATTCCTGTGTGTTTACGCCAGTCTTCGTGGGATTGGCCTGTCATTGGCAAACAATAACTTTATAAATTACTCTCTTTCTCTTGTTTAATATTTGTATTGATTCTTCTTATAGTTGTATTAATTAGTTCTGCTGTAATATCTCGCCACATTAGTTCTGCTGTAATATCTCGCCACAAACCTTTCCTCTTGTCACAAATGAAGAACTATACAGATTGGCAACCTAATGCATTTTTCAAACCCATTTTTTCTAGCGGTGTCAAGTTTGTAACGTTATTTTGTCGCCCATATTGCATTGGCATCAAGGATTATTTCGTCAGTATCAAATCTATAGATTCCAAAGAACAGATAATAATGACTTCGATACCAGTGCAATTTGTGTGGCATGGCAGCCCCACAAACTTGACGCCACTAGAAAAACGGGAACAAAAAAAAATTAGGTTATCAATCTGTATAGTTCTTTATCTGTGCTCTTGTTCACCACACGACCCTCTACTAACCCGCTGTGTCTGCCCGCAGTGACGAAGCTGCGCGAGCACTGGGAGGAGACGAACGCGAAGGTGCTGCAGCGCAAGGCCGTGCTGGACGCGATGCTGACGGACTCGGAGCGCTACGAGGCCAAGCGGCAGGAGGTGGAGGCGTGGCTGGCGCGGATGCAGGCGCGGCGGGAGAAGATGGGGCTGGTGGGCGACACCGCCGACGTGCTGGAGGTGCAGCTGAGAGACCAGAAGGTACGGTCCGAGCCAGATAGGGATGGCTATTATAGGGAAGGCAATTATTTTTAAAATACCGATATATCGCTTTTTTGATGTATCGGAACCATTAATATCAATGCCTACGATGTATCGGCAGCAAAATATCGATATTTTCGATTTATCGAAAAAACGATATTTCTGGAGAAAAGTGTCACAAGTTATCCGATCCATTAACATTAATACATACAATATATATGGAGAAATATTGATACTTCCGATATATCAATAGAACCATATTTTTGGAGAAAAATACAAGTTTTGGTTTTTTTAGAGAAATTTTTAAAGTTCAAAGAGGATTTGAACTATTTTCAGAAAAAGGGTTTCCCTCCTAGGAACTCAAGATTTTTTTAAATCTTACCAATGGAGATTTCCATACTTATGCTGTAAACATTTTCATAGGGTTTTCCTTATTTCAAAATGGATTTTACAAGGACTAGTTACAAATTGCCATCAACCAATCTGTAACAAATTTTATTACGTACACAATAACACCTAGGAATATTTGTTATTGTCAGTTTATGGTTTACAAAGTTAATTATACTAATTTAACAATATCGTTTTGAAATAAGGCCCTAGAAACAGCCTCAAAAAGTAACCTTTTTCAATTTTTTCTACAAAACCCTGTTTTCTTAAGTTGATATGTACCAGAAAATAAATATCGATACATCGATAATATCGGAACCAAAATATCGATATACTTTTTATGATACATTGGTACTAAAATATCGATTACACCGTTATATCTGTTGCCATCTCTAGATTCAGATGACGTGACCCGAAAAGTCTCTCAGTTCGTTCTTTTGACCTGAGAGCCTTTAATCAGCCCCTGTTCATGGCACTTGTCATCTCATAGAACTTACTCACCGTTTCACTGTAATTTTCCAGTTTTAATCAAGCAGTTTTTTAGTAATATGACATGATTTTTTTTAATGATGTGGCTGGGTAAATAATGTGTTTTGTCCGTAAGCCCAGAGCTAGAATTTGCTTAATAAGGATTAAGGACAATCTGGGCAAAGTTATTTTATGCAACCTATAGTATTTTACTGCAGCCCATTTGTAATAATTGTTATTTTGCAATATTTTATATTGTAGTTTAGTATTGATTGTGTATGGGTGATATTGGGGCAAAAAATTATTTGCGTGATATCTTGAGTGAGTTCATAAAATTTTCAAATACACTGGATAACACCAAAAGGGCTGAACCATCATCGCAGTAAATGTCCCTTACCCAACTAGTTCTCGGTTGGCACTTGTGGCCTAGGTGATGTTTTAGCATAATATCGATTCAGGGGTTGTGTGAAATATCCAACCTTTTGTGGAGTATATTAAACTTGTTTAGCGTTTACCCAATATATTATACAATAACATTGACCAGTTATGACTTAGGTTGGTGGAGCTAGGAAAATTAATTACAGTGAAATAAAATAGTGTAAATGTTCTCTGTTTTGGTACGTGCAATTAACAGAGGATGACCCCTACAGTCTCTCAGGTCAGAATGACGAACTAAGAGGCTTTTTGTTTTCATTCTTTCTTAGAAGCTAACTGACATTTGCCTTAAGAACCCCTCACAAAAAAGTAGACTGTATTGGAATATATTTGTGTAGATTGTATTGGATTGGTCGTTGTCCTCAGAAATCCAACATAATCTGCTCTTGCCTACACTTTTAGTAGTGTACTGCTAAACATCACTAACTAGGAACAAAGTCAAACCTAAGGCAAGTCTGTTGTGATGAACGGTAAGGCTCACCACACTAAAAAGTAACTTAAAATTGATGTATTCGTAATTTTCTCATTTTAAATCAAGAATGAGTGGAATTCCATTCCAAACCATTTTTATCAAAAATGAAAATCAACCATTATTTTTTTCTAACAAAGGTAAAAAACCATTAAACTGTTCTCCAAAATGAAAAGGAGGAAAATTGATTTGTAGTTCTGGGATATCTAATCAAAGCCATTGTTGACATTAATTTTCTCTAAATAATGAACTTATTAATTTGTACTCCTACGGAGGTGCCAATCCGAGTTTCCCTAATGACACTAGTTTACTTGTTCCACTTTAACTATTTATTTATCACAGTTATTTAATTAAAATTGAACTATCAAGAGTTAGATTTTCAGGATCTTTATGCATTTTAATTTGGATTAACCTTGAAATTTCTGTTCCCACCGTTGAACTAATAATGGTTCATCATGATTTTCAATATACCATTTATAAGTAAATAGAAAATAAACTCTGCAAATTTTACAACAATTCCTTTCCCATTCCATGTTTTATGATGTGCTCAACTCTGCACCTCAGCTTTCTTCAAACAGTAGACAAAATCCTTAGGATTTCAAAACATTTTGTTTATTTTAAACATTAAAGATATGAAAATTTAATTTTTGTTTTTAGGAGATTTAGATTTATATTATATAAGAAAAGATAAGAAGTACAAATCTCACACTAACAAAAAATGTTTAGGTTTTTTTTGTTAGTGTGTGCATCACAACACATTGTGATGTCTGTTTTTTTTGGTTTTTTTTGCACCAACATGTCAGAAGTTCTGTGTTGATAACCAAGGTTTTTATTTTATTTTTATTTTGCACCAAAAAAAACTCAAATTTTCTATTTATTATAAATGTGATTAATTTTGACCTTATTCCACAAGTTCATATGAAACTAATATAAGTCCAGTTTTATTTGGTCTGAGAGCTTCGTTTTATGAGAGCATCACATCAGGTCCGCAATATATGAAACTAATCTTGTTTTCTTGAGATCATGTTTCTCCATTTTCTCCCTTGGGAAGGACAAATCGTTTCTTAGTTTTCATGTTCATAGAGCTATCTATAAAAGTTCTTAGAACTATTGGCATTTTCTTTAAAAAATATAAAACGGAATGAAAAGTTACTTTTGTATATTAAAACATACCAAATTGGTGGTGCTATGAGAATAAACTATACCAATTCACTAATTTTATCTTGTCAATCATTTACCTCTTAAAAGTGTCTAAATAATAATAACAAATTTTATAAATTTAAAAAAATTTATGATTGGTACAATTTTATAATTTATAAAACTTTATAATTTATAAAACTTTATAATTTATAAAATTTCATATTTTATAAAAATTTATAATTTATAAAAAAATTTAATATTGTATGAACAATGCTCAGTATGGTCAATATGCAACATGGTCAATAAAAAATGTTTTAATACAAAATAATAGTTTTGCTTTCTTAATTTACCAAGTAACTCCAAAATATATGTATTCCACCACACTGCACAATAATAGTACATTAACCAACAAAGCTTTGTGAGATTGCAGATTAATGCAGTGATTTGCTTAGATTACAATAATGGTCTATGTGATTACGGGAGAGAGAATTTTGTTGACATTTTGCTTTATGTTAATTTAGTCTACAATTTGTTTTGGTTTGTCACAAATAAATGCAGTTCTATATTTGTTCATGTCCATTTGTTCTCCGATCACAGCTAATATTTTGGCTGATTATTAATTTAGTTATTTGTAAGGACCCACTAGGACCTTTTTACAATGGTTACCATTATTTTAAAGTTTATTAGTTCTAATCAAAACTCTTTTTTTTGAAGTTTTATGTGTATCCTATATGTTTGTATCATTAAGGAGAAAATGACATTTCCTATATAAAGGAATTCCAGATATAATATATATAGGGAACTTCTTTAATGTTCCAAATGGAATGTATACCAATGTAAAAAAGTGTGTTCAATAACAGTAGAAAGTTTGCAATTGGTTTATTTCCGAAAAAATCGATTACTCAAATTATAATCAAGTGCAGAACAAACTCTTAGTAATAAGTATACACTTTATTGTACCTATCATCGATTGGCACCTCTTCAGTATTCATATTATTCAGAAACTTGGAAAACAGTTTTAAACCACTTGTTAAGCTGGGCAACTTTTAAAATAACAACTCTCTGACACCTCTATTTTATGAGATTCATAAAAATATAACTTTGATAAAAAACCAGTATCTTGTAAGATCCTTTGGTAAAAGTGTTGTTAATTTTCAATGACTATAATTAAGAATACACTTTACTTGAATTATGTCGCTAGCAATAGTGCTTCTTCGTACGAAGTATCATCAGCTACTCAATTTTATTCGAACCGCACTACCTACAGTCACTCTACCTATGCACCATAGTGAGATTCTTAATAAAAGTACATCCTGGTCCTTAAACAGACTGATACAGAATATAAATTATGAACATTTATAGTAATTAATATGTACCACCTATGATTCCTAAATACTCTACGTCGGTATTTGAGCTCATTAACAAAAAATATTAAAGAAATCTAAGTTCAAAAATAAGTTGTTCTAAATTGTAATTTTCGATTTGCAGGCATACCACGCAGAGCTGCACCAGTACAAGCACCAGATCGAGCTGTTCAACCAGCTGACGCAAAAGCTGATCGCCGTGTACCAGGACGACGACACCAGCAGGATCAAGAAGATCACGGAGCAGATCAACCAGCGCTACAACAACCTCAACTCCAGGTGAGTCGCCGACAGTGTCTTGATTTGCCAACAATGTCGAATGTCTCGATCGTTCAACAATGTCCTGGTCGTTCAATAATGTCCTGGTCATTCAAAAATGTCTTGGTCGTTCAGCAAAGTCTTGGTCGTTGAACAATGTCTTTATCATTCAACAATGTCTTGGTTGTTCAACAATGTCCTGGTCGTCCAACAATGTCTTAGTCTTTCTACAGTGTTTTTATCAGTCAAAAATGTCTTGATCGTTCAAGTTTGCCTTTATTATTCAACAATATCCTGGTCGTTCAACAATGTCTTGGTTGTTCAGCAAAGTCTTGGTCGTTCAACAATGTTGTGTTCATTCAAAATGTGTTCAGTGATTTTTCATTGAGAAAGGTGGATGGTGAGGGCTTGTTGTATACTTTGTCGTGATTATGCAAGAGTTCTGAATCTTTTAAGTCATTTTAAGTTCTGTGGTTGGTGTTATAGAGAGTAGAGGTTTTGGATTTAAAACATTACATATTTTATCCTGTGTCTTAGTACTTTATCTGGATTTTTTTTGGTACTATATCTTACATATAACATACTATTTAGACTTAAGTTTGCATGCATTATAATGCCAACTGGAGGTGCTATAGTGTGTAAGAAATTCACACTCCCCTATTAATTCTAATGTAGGCCGCTCAAAAAACTAAATATTTCGTAATAATTTATGATACACTAACCTAAGCAAACCTCTAAGGTTGGAACACCACTTTGCTAAAATAAAATAGAGTGGGTGAGTCTATATATATTTTTGGCTCTTCAACAATTATTACTATGAAGCCTAAATATTTCCTTAATAACTAGGTCCAATCATAGTTTCATTATTTCTAAATTATTGATCAAATTACCATTAATTGTGTTTCACTCACAAGGTACACATAGTCTTTATTTGTCATGACAAGTAAATGACTAACTCCTTTTGCCTATTTGTAAAATGTATAATTTTTTATTCATGAGAATGATTTGTGTGTTAGTGAGGGACCCTTAAAATACTAATATACATTTTTAATAGAAACGTTTTTAGTAAAAGCTGCATTTTTTTGAGGAGCTACAAAGATACAGTGTGTGAATATTTATCAGACAGAAATTTAAGGTTAAACATAGTTTAGCATTGGTTCATCTGTTAATGTTGGTTGAATTTGACGATATCACCATTTTTATTAGTAATGCTGTAATATTGGAAGGTTAGTAGTGATAAGTGATTTGAATTTGAAAACACAGCTAAGTCACCATACAGTATTATTTTTATTGAAAAATCCATAAAGTCTTTGTTTAATTGAATTGTATTACTGTATTAGTAATTAGCCTAATCTACTTATTAGTAATTAGTCTGGGATATTTGATTTGAATCAATTAATGATCTTGCCCAATGACTTTATAAATTCTACATTTTCATAAGCGCACTTGTTTGAGAAGTTAAAAATAATTATTAAAACACAATGTTGTTTAGACAAAAAGGTATCTCTTAACATCTGAGGGTCATATTTAACCCTGACTACAGTATTTACATTAATCTGACCTAAAGCACAACAAATGGCAGTGATGTTATGGAAGCGTTGTTTTATATTTGCTCCATTATTTCGACAGTCTCTCTCCCGAGGCCAATAAAGCTCTCTTTACTCTATTCAGAACCGCTTCAGGCAAAAAACATTGTAATAAAAACCTCTCATCATTTGTTACACTTTTCCAGATGTTAGTAGCCAATCCTGTAAAAGTTTCCATAATTTATTAAAAGAGAAGATTCTATTGAAATTCACATTTTCAGATATATTTTTTAGTTTGCCAAGGATGTTCTTTTAAGCAGCCTTTTGAAAATTCTGTAATCCTTCATAATCAGTTTGAGGATTGATTTTTTATAGTACAACAATCATAGTAAACTGATCACTTTACCGACATAATTTTACCCCTCTTGATTTAGTTTGTACAACATTTCTGATTAAGTAATTTATTAATGTGGTAATTATTATTTATCTTTATGTTTTTCTATGTTGACATTGCACTATATTTTAATTTTAGGAATAGAAGGATAGGCTAGCTTACCTTTGAAAGAGTCTAGGCAGGCCATAGAACACATAAAGTAAATCACAACAAATCACAATATTTTGTCCCAATTAGGGACTTGATTTACTTTATGTGTCCTATGGCCTGCCTGAACTCTTTCAAAAGTAAGCTAGCTGTCTATCCTTCTAATTAAAAATTAAAATCCTGGCCTAGAGCTTTTCCTAAAAAAGACTAAATGTACTATATTTGTTTTCCTGAATTCAAAGAGCCGCTTTATTGGTTACAATATTTTATTTAACCATTTTTAATTTATAATATTCTAAAATACATCTGTATGAAATAAATCTTCATTAACTTATTTCAATAATTGAAACAAAGTATACATTTAGAATTATTTACATTTCTTTCATTTGATTTTACTTATTTTTATTAAACTTCTATATTTATTACAAATGAAGGATCACCAACAAGTTACATAATTGAAACAACCTAATTTTCATCATACACAGAGTAAACTTTGTCCAAATTACATAACCGAGATTTGGTGAAGTTGGTGGGTAATGAAGTTACTGATAACATGCTACCATTAATACAGCCGCTGAATTTGCCAAAGATAAAGGAATAAATTCAGTGGGAGATGGTGATTTAAGAATACTTCTATATTTTTTGTTTTTAAGGAAGATAAAAATAAATTTGAAGTTAAGAATGTATTGCATATAACTTTACTTCTTCATATTTCCCAACTTTGTTTTAACATTTTAATATAATGAAGCCTACACCCTAAACCTTTCTGTAAATAAATTTGAATGAAACCTGTTATAGATTTAATGATTAAATAACATATAACATATCCATTTTTAATTGTGGATTCTTTTCTTGACTCAAAAATATATAATTTTCTCTGGAAACAGCGAGAGTGATTGGCAAAGCAACAATAACTTGATTAAGTGTGTCAGGGAGGAGACAATTAATTAATTTAAGGCTAATAGTGGAACAGAGGTGAGCGTCTTGCTCCACATATTGCCTTCTCTATGCTCCTTATTGTAAATAAACTCTATTGTCACAATCTTTTAGTGATAAATTTAATGTTCAAGATTAAATTGTATTTTATTTGAGTGTATTAAATAGAAAAAAATGATTTGGAACCACAGTTTTTCTAGAGTATCCACTTTTTATATACATGGCTTTTAAAGTTTTTGTGGGTTTGGCTTTCTCATTCACATAGTTAGTGCTAAAAAGACATTTAAAATTAACCATTCAAGTCCACTGTATTTGTGTAATTGATAAAATTGTATGGATTTTTTTATATTGACTACAAAAATTAACTTTGATGAAGTTTTAAAAATACAATTACTTACGATGACTACAAACGTTATTGTGTACTTCAATTGGAGGAAAAGTTTATTTCCCTCAGAGTGGGAAAGCTATTGATGAGTAAAGATGAAGATTTAATTAAAACTAAACCATCTCTACTAAAACAACTTTTTTTCTATAATTTTATAAAGTTTTGGTTAGCTTAATGAATCCACAGCCCACGTTTCGATGACTAAATCAGGATTTCAATGTGCGGCGGTAAAATCAATCTAAATCAGAAGTATTATAAACCGCTTTGACATCAATGAAATAAGGTACAGTAGATAATTTGAGAGAGGCTGGACCAGTGAAGAGGAGCAAGAGAAGGGATGAAATAGAATGAAGGGGTGGTGAGGGGGTGAGCCTAGCTCCAATATAATCCTTGGGATGTACAGGGTGTGTCGAGAGGATCAGCAGGAGCAGGGTCGATCGCATCATCACCATGCAAATCCGGCCGAGGAAAATTGCAATCAAGTTCAACACTTCATGAGACTGCCTCAGCCCTGGTTCATGCTCAAATCCAACTCCCCCGAGTTAAATGTTTATCCACAACTGTCAACACTATTGAAAATGGTTTTTATTTTTATGTCAGAATTGACAGATATTACTTAAACTAGGTTTTGCTTAGAGCTATCATGAAGAATTGATTAACTCATTGATTTTTCCTTCTTAATACATTTTGGATTATATTTTTTCTTTTTACTTTACCGTCGAACTTTTAATTTCACAAACTATTGTTCTGGTAAATGTAGTTTTAAAGAAAGTCTGTTTTCTTTTCTTATGAATCAGAATTTTGGCAATTCAATTTGTGTAGGTTCTAAGTTGCAAAATGTCTTTGACAGAGAGCTCTCTGAAGTGTGTTCAATGTTACTCAGTGCCGGACTGGCTGCTCTGTGGGCCCTCGGCAAAAATTTGTCGTAGACCCCCCCCCCACTTGCGAATGTTTTACACCCAATGTAATATAAAAAAACTTTTTTAAACTCATTATTCTCTGTACATTTAGCATACATCTATTAATATTAACATAAGACCAATGAAATAAAGAAAATAAGTACCCGTTGACACTAGGAAATTAGGTTATAAATATGGTAATGTGCGTGTATAATTTCATAGAAATAGATTTATTAAAGGGTATTAAAAACAATAAGTCTATGTTAGTTAATATATTAATAGACAACATTTTTTAATGTGTGTCATTTTCTTAGAAACACATACATATAAGAATATATCTTAAAAATCATAATTATTATGTACATTGTACACTACTTAGTTTCTTCAAAAACATGAATATTTTCAAAAAACCTGTATACGATTATTTTGAAGTGCATAACATGACAATATGATTACATTATCAATATGTTGATTGTTGAATGTAGGCTATCTAACGGCAACATAAAGAGTCTCAAACCATGGTCATAACTAACTAAATCACACTATTAACATTTTCTTAAGCTCTTCACTTGAGCAAGCTATTTCGTTGATTATAGCCTCTCTATTCACGTTCTTAAACAAGTCCCTCTCGCAGTTCATCAGAATTACATTACTTAGAAGTTCTTGGTCCAAAGAATTTCTTAACTTACTTTTTACAATTTTAAGTTTTGAAAAAACTCTCGCATGAAACCTGAGTGTATGGTATTGGTATTGTAAGCAGGTATTTGTAAACAGAGTACAAATTGTTAAGCAGGCCTGATTGAGATGACAGATTGTACGATATAGCAAAGGCACACGATAAACATTGGGCACACCTTAACTTCTCTTCGGTCTTACATAGAGGTTTCTCGTCATCATTAGTAAGCAATTGATCATCACTTGGCCTAGACTGTTTATTCATTGTAAGCAATCACACACAGCCCACTATTAATTTCACTATTGTATTGTTACTATTTCACTAAGCACTAAGAAATATTAACCTATAAACTTCTGATCGTGAAGTAAAGAGAGCAAACATCAGAAATAGTAAACCTGTAATAATCACCATGCAGACGACAACCACGCGCCCACTGTTTGCGATCGCGACGACAACGCCTCACAGCTGATCCTGGTGGCAGTGGCGTCTAAGCAGACAGCTCACGTAGTGATAACGAATAAACAAAGACATTCGTCTGTGCTAAACATAGACGAATGTGTGCTGTGCAGTAATCTTATAACGTTCATTAGTCAAATTTATCAGCTATCTTATTGATAAATAAAATCAAAAATCTTATTTTCAAATAACAATATTGTGGATTTAATTTTTTAATATTGAAAAAACGGTATTTAAATAATTTTGTATTTTTGAGGCCCGTAGGCCCCTTAGGGCCGTGGGCCCTCGGCATTTGCCGACCTGCCGACCTGGCCAGTCCGGCACTGATGTTACTTGTAGTGTTGTGTGGCGTTTTGCTCAAGTTAACACTTTATTTCAGTGTTACATAGTGTCATTGCAACATCTGTGCATTGTTGTAATATCGTGCAGCATGTCAAGCTGCTTATGTTTGTATGTGACACCGTCGTTTTATTGTTGCAGTATCATGCTGTGTGGCAAGCTGCTCAACTCGGGGCTGAACTCGCTGCACAACTTCGACCGGTCGCTGGACAAGTTTCTCGCCTGGCTGTCGGAGGCGGAGAGCTCGCTGGATGTTTGTGTATGACAACGTCGGTTCACTGTTGCAGTATCGTGCTGTGCGGCAAGCTGCTCAACTTGGCGCTGAACTCGCTGCACAACCTCGACCGGTCGCTGGACAAGTTCCTCGTCTGGCTGTCGGAGGCGGATAGCTCGCTGGATGTTTGTGTATGACAACATCGGTTCCTGTTGCAGTATCGTGCTGCGCGGCAAGCTGCTCAACTCGGGGCTGAACTCGCTGCACAACTTCGACCGGTCGCTGGACAAGTTCCTCGCGTGGCTGTCGGAGGCGGAGAGCTCGCTGGATGTTTGTGTATGACATCGTCGGTTCCTGTTGCAGTATCGTGCTGCGTGGCAAGCT
The DNA here is from genome assembly GCA_035578135.1 of Flexamia atlantica. Lineage (NCBI taxonomy): Eukaryota > Metazoa > Arthropoda > Insecta > Hemiptera > Cicadellidae > Flexamia > Flexamia atlantica. Next base: position 27,533,961 of record JAQJVK010000012.1, read on the forward strand.
TCTCAACTCGGCGCTGAACTCGCTGCACAACTTCGACCGGTCACTGGACAAGTTCCTCGCGTGGCTGTCAGAGGCGGAGAGCTCGCTGGAGTGCGTGGAGGTGGAGGCGGACCGAGCGGGCGGTCGCAGGGACGAGCCCGCCACCCGGCAGTTCACCAAGCAGCTAAAGGTATGTGGCACGCTCATACTCCTCGTCGTAGAATACACCTTAGATTCATGAATTTGTTCTAATTTGTTGAAGAAGTTTGTTAAAAATATAATCATGTACCGTGACTATATTCATTATTGTATTGTATACTTCAATTTCAGGAAAATGTTATTTTCTGCAGCATAGGGAAACTATTTCCAAGTAACGATTAAGGTTTGATTATAATAATCGGTCTCTACCAAATTATATTTTTCTATAGTTTTATAAAGTTTTTGGTTAACCTAACAAATCCGGGCCGATGTTTCGATGAGGAATTCAGGATTTAAATGTGTGGTAGCAAAATCAATCTGATCAAACAAGCATTTGAATCGCAGAATATACCTTACTAGATTCATGAAATTTTTGTTTTTAGTGAACTAAAGACAACAAGATGAATTATAACTTCTTACAAAAAACAGAAACATTGTCTACAAGACTGTTGATTGGAAATATTCACTTACGTGCAGTATGCCCTCAGTATGCGCACTACAGTTATATATACAAAAAAAAAACAAAGTAGTTATTTCAACACGAAAATTGGTTAAAACAACTTGATGATAAGTGAAAAGTGCTCATTTGTAGCCACGAACAAATAAGAAGAAATAATCTATAACTGTACTTTTTATGGCATGGTCTTAAAGCATAATTGCATAAAAAAGGGCCAAAGGGGGTGTGTATGTCCACAGAGGACAAGGAGGGTTCTCTCAAAACATGTTCAGCATAAGGAAGTAAATTATCAATATCTTCACGCTATTATATGTGATGAATAGATATTCAAAAGTATATATGCTTCACCAAAAAATTCTAATTCTGAACTAAAGTACATGAAAGACACTGAAAGATTTTAGTTCACTTTGAGGAGTGAAGTTCAGTGGACTTTTTATAAACCATAAAGACAGATGTACATTACAAGAAGAAGGCACTTCAGCTCTCACACAATCAGTTATGTTTATTATAGCGTTATTTCGTGAAAAGTGAGTAAGAATTGTTAAGGCTTTGATCATAACATTTAAACATGTTATTAAATTAAACTATGATGTGTTTTTATCAAAGTTGAGATAAATTTGTGATAAAAGATAAAAGGCATAACACGTTGCATCAATAATACAATTTAAGTTAAAGGGATTAGCGTTGCCTAGAATCTTGGACTAGGAAAGGCTTTAATTTTGAAATAGTTGTGTTAAAGAAAGGGGTTTTCTTTGAAGAGGTCGAGTGAAAAAATATGTTTGAAAAAAAGATGTTTTTTATAACTTTTCATAGATTAGCAAAATTAGATTCTAAATTTTTAAGTTGCTTATAAAGTTCTCCATAAAAAGCACTAGAAACCCATTTAAATGAATTACTCTTTGGAAGGAATCCATTGCAGTCAATGAATAGTATATTCATTGTCAATGAATAGTATATTTTATTTTAGTGTTTAAATTTCCCAGAAAATGTTCCTGAAGACTAACATGCACAAAGTTTGGTGGTAACGGTTTTCATAAAGCTCAAGGAACGTTTGGTGATCTCTCAACTCTTAAGTTTAGAGTTTACATAGTTTATAAACTCACATCAAAGTTTTTGATGATGCATAATTCTATGTGTGTACTTACTTTATCAACAACATTACTATGTGTCCCGCATAGACGAAGAGTTGGTTTAGTAGTTTGTCTCGTTTTTCTACTTTGTTATAGATTTCTTTTCTTTTGATGATTGCATTTGCCTTAGCTATGCATTACTATTAGAGTCAGAGATTTCAAGGTTTTTTTGTCCATGGTTTTGTTAACGGCTTTTACAGTTCCCGCAACTTCCATGTTTTTGAAGAGATGACTGTTGATTTTCTTACGCGTTTTTTTAGAATACTTTTTTCATGAAGTCTTTAAACAAATTACAGGCTGAACAGTTGCGTTATGGGCGGCATATTATTAAACATGCCCAAACAAAGCAGAAATACAATAAAGCCAGGTGAGTTCAATGTGAGCCAAGGCAAGGGAATTAGTTATAATCAAATGAATGTGCAAAGAACTGAGGAGATTTGAAAGTTTTATTCCCCATAGTTTCCTTAACAGCCACAAAGAGTTCTTGCACCTATAGGCAGTAATGTTTTAATCATAAGTTATTACATACACATGTTGACTGAGCTCTTTCCCTAACTTTACTTACAATAATTTATTTAAATTGCTTAAATCAGTGGGATTTGCTTTTTCTAGTTTATTTTTCAGTACTAAACATGTGGAATTCCCACTTCTATCTGACTGGAGTGTCATGTTTTGTGAACTCAATGAAGAGGAAAAACTTATGTTGCATAGAAGCTATCTTACATCTGATGGTTAAACAAAACAGTTGACTAAAGTTGTGAGAGCTCCAGGGGTTCGTTGATGAAACTGTGGTTAAAAAAGCTCTTTTCATTCGTATGTAAATTGTAGATACTAGCAATACTACCTATTTAAATTGAGTAAATAAAAAAAATTTATCTTTAGTTCAAATAACATTTTTGTAGAATTTTTTAAAATAATACAACACATTGTTTAATGTGGAAAGCACAATCTTGCACATACCATTTCCTTTTTTGTTATAAATTCTTTTAGTGTTAAAGATGCCCTAGCTAAGAATTCCTATTATGTGTCAAAAGAAGAAGGTAATTAGTAACATAAATTAGTAATGGTTGTCAAAGATTTGATGAAACCATTTCTACCTCCCCTTCTCTCCATCTGCGAACCCAACCCCTATTGTCTTACCCTAAGCGCATTTACAACTGTCAACTCAGTTTCAGTTGAATTTCATCTTTACATTCAGGCATCAAAGACCTAAGTCGCCTTTATGCTTCAGTTTCCGGTTTTTTGTTTTTTTTTTAAGCAAGATGATAAAAGTTCACTCTGCATAGGGGTAAAGTTGTTTCAATAGTTCAATATTGAAATATCTTGAAGCTAATATCCCAAAATTAACAAACCGTACCTTTATTTTGTTTTTACAAGTACGCTTTAAAAAAAGATAGTGCTAAGACTCTTGGGAAGACCTAAACCGGAGGCCATAGTGAGGTTTTGTTTTGAAGCCACAGATACCAAAAACACCAATGGTTTAAGTTAAAAGTATTGATTTGTTCACTATTGGGGCTGCTATTAAAGTTATTCCCTAATTAAGAAAATTATTCAAATACCCTTTTTGAAATCATCATTTCATTTACACAAGTAATTCCACGCTCATTTATGCCTTTTTCAATTATTGTATACAGGGTGTCCCTTAAGTAAGTACAAAAACTTTGGGAATATTTTCCTGGGGTCCAAATTAAAAGGGAACCAAGAATAACTTTTCCCAAAAACGCCCCATTACCAAAACATCCGCCATTTTGTATTTTTACATAAAAAACTTATGTATTCAAAACTACAGAAAATATTTCAATGAAACTAGTTTTTGGAGCAAAACCATAGACAATTATGCCCAATAAGTAATAAAACAATCAATTATTTTAAAATTAACCTGAATAATTATACAAATTTTAAAGATGTTATTATGATTTGTTTTATGATTGTTTTACTATTTAATGGGAGTAATTATTTAGTTCCTTTTGCTGGGAACTTAGACAGTTCCTTAGTAGCGCATTAAATTGTTCAAAATACCCACCAGTGTTACCAGACGTGAAATAAAATAATGAATTTCATACTTTTTCATCAGATAATTTGTAATGAAACAAACACTTTATTTACCTTTGGTAAGTGACATATGTCAATAAAACAGTTGAACAAGTGTTTTCCAGCAATGTATCCACGTTTGATGAAAAATCTGCTAATTATCGCAAGTAATAATTGCTTTGATGTCATGGTGTGCCATACCTGTACAAATAAAAGTTTGACAGGTTTTAAAAACAACATTAATTTTTTTATGACAAACTTCCAGATGTTAGTGTTGCTGGTTCTTACTGGTGGTTACTGGACAAATTAAAAACAGTTTCTTTCATAATTTTGTGTTCTTTTGGGATCAGTTTGTAATATTTCTACATTTGTGGCAGTTTTGAAAAACCTTTAAATATTAAATCAAGAAAAGCTTTAAAAATGTATTCACTGTTTTTAATGACTAATATTTTGTTTTCCTTTTCAAAATGGAATTCCTGCATAATAGCATATAGTTGTTTGTGATTTTCAAATTACATACCCTCAGTCACAAATTTATTTTCACTGGCAACAGAATTAAAGGTCCAGCCAAATCATTAGGCGGGTGGCAAAAAATGGAAACTCCAGCTGCATAAATGACTTGATGTTAAAGACACCTCCGCTCCTCTACACAGTTAAGTAGTTGAACATATTTCCAATAGATAGAAGCACATTTACTTGGCTATGTTTGGAGAACTTACTCAGCTGATTTGGAGAACATAAACAAAGAGCATAACTGTCTATAACTTCTAAATAGATTCTATAGATTCTTGGTAAATGATTGGCCAAAAACATATTTTGAACGCCAGCAGCGCACTCACTCACCCGCTTAATGATTTGGCCAGAACTCTAATTGCAATTATTACTTATTTAAAAAGATATTATGATTAGCCCTATGTTGTGATACAATTTTTTTAGTGAAAGTAAATAACTGAGAGTCGGATTTCCTAAACACCTATTGTTGTGGTTTGAAGAAAATTGGGTTTCTGTAATTTTTGCAAATACAAATTAACTTATATTGCAGTACAGATTAACTTTTGCAGTGAAAGAATTTTTTTTTGGAAAATCTGTGTAAAAATTGTTGAAAACAGTTTTTTTTATATTTGACACTTCCCCCGCCCCTTAGTTGTCGGATGCCATTGTCTCTTCTCTAAGCTCATTTACAACTCTCGCTTTACTTCACTTAAATCCAATCTTTCCCTTAAGTATCAACACGTCTATGTCTCTAAATATTTTCTTTTTGAGCAATGACATTTTAGTAAAAGTTGAAGTATTGGTTATTTGAATGTTTTCTCGTACATGCAGCACCAAGATTTACTTCAAAAAGTACTTTACAAGGCCTTTAACTAAAAATGTTTTGTGTTTATTTTAAAATCCTGTAAAACCTATAGTAAAAATTTCCCGATTACTTTTAGTACAGAACTATATGTCACCTATGAATTCTGGGTTGTTAGCAATAAAATTTAGTTTTTATAACGTCACGTTCTGAAATTAAGTGTTAGTTACCATACACATACATTCTGAACACTCATTACTAGGAAAAACATTGATTAAAATACTAATCAATAAATTTTCAAATGATTCCAGAAAGTTTGTTGGACAGTTTTGTTAAAATAATATACAGTACAAAAAACTTTTGTTTTAATCCTATCTTAGTTTCTTTAACCTAGTTTGTTGATTTCATTCGTTTGAGAAATGTTCCATTGTTAATTTTCCCTGCACAATGGGCAAATTCTTAGAACGCCAGCAGCGCGTTAAATAAATAAATATTTAATTTATTTATTTTTTGATTTGTCAGTTATCGATCAAGCAACTCTTAATAGAGTAATACAGTGAATAAGTTGTTCATCCTATAAATTATAAAATAATTGATCCCCCTTAATAATATAACACTTTACTTTTTTTTAGTTTGTTTTATTATTTATCTTAAATATTGAACTAAGGAGAAAAACCTATTAAGAGGATAAATACGTTTTGTATACTGCTGTGTTTTTCATACATTTATGTTGTAAAATAGAAGGAAGAACAAAAATAGTAAAACATTGTTGAATGTTTGTTATGTTTGTTATGTTGCTGAAATTGTGCGATGTTTTTGTAGAAGTTTCTTTCCATTTGTTTTATTGGATCACATAACTTAAGTAGATAGAATAAAATACTGGAGAACGTCGTTCTTAAAATAAATGATACAAAATATGAATGATATGATAATATATTTAATTCAAAATACACAGTATATGCAAATATGTTAATCTTGTATAGGTCATATCAAAAGTAAATGTGATATAGAAACTGTAAGAAAAAAATCGGTAGAAACCATCATTTGATGTCCCATGAGAATTGTTTTTATCTACGATTAAGGTGATCTCGCGAAACATCCATATTATAATGATTTCCCTCAAAGTATGAGCTTTGAACTTTAAAAAATTAATAGTGATTACAAAACTTTTCTGAAGGGAAATAGATTAAGTTTGGGGAGTAATTCAGAGCTAAAAACAGCCTTAAACAAATCGTAGTGCAAGGAGACGTCTTAGAGAATATAACACTACTGCACAAGAACATCTGATCCCATTATCTCACAAAGCTTCATTAGGTTAATGCTTGTTGCGCCGACTGTAACTAATCCCCTCCTGCAGATGCAGGGGAAAAATCAGCTTAACTTGTCACTGTTGGAAAAGCAAAGAGGCTAGTTTCATTTTGCTTGCAGCTAATAGAAGGTGCATGTGAAAATGATTCCTGTAAATTTAATTTTACTTATTTAATTTTACTCATATTTTATCATCAGAGTACCAGAAAAATCTTTGTTTCCAGCAACAAATATAACTATTCTCATTTATATATAACTTAATTTATTTGGCATTAGTTCATTACATAACTTCAATTAAACCTCTTTAAATGATATTACTAGTTTTCAGCATGATTTCTTTATTTTCTGTTTATTGTTCTACTGTGGGAATAAAGTATAATCCGTAGAGGATCGGTTTTCAGTTTGAATATTATATTTTATTGTAAGTTTTTTGTCCTTTTACTATGTGTTTATTATAGTAAACAATTAAAAGCATAAAAATTGTAAAAGTCCATTAATTTTAATGCAGAAGAACAAGGAACCAGAAAATTACAGGAAATCAGGTTAACTAAATAGAAATGAATACCGTAAGGTATTTTTTTTTATTTTACTCTATTGTACTATGAGTAACATAAAGAAAAAATCTCTTCTTCATCCTTTATCACTTTTAATGAGTTTTGATTACACTGCATTGAGACTGTAGTATGACGATGACTGACAAGAATAGGTACTTAATTTGTAAAAAAAAAATGCTTTAATATTTATACAATACCATACAACAATCAACCAAAGTTTTGCTGTCCAATTTGCTTTCCTTGTAAGAAACGTTTACAATCTGTTATTGTGTGTTATTTAACATTCATTTAAATTAAAGAATTTTGTTATTTATTATAAATATATTAACATTTCAAAATTGAGATAAATTTAAATATTTTAGGCTTAATATTTTTAATTTTCAAGTGTTCTCTTATAAACACACTAGCGGAACCCGTGGCTTTGCTCACGATAAAAATTATCATCTAACCTTGATATGAAGAATCTGGAGGACTGAATAGAAACTATTTATATCAAGGAATATGTCATGTAGAGATATGTTTGTTTTATGGCGGAATGTAGGATAAAATGTAGATACCACAGTAGATAGTGAAGGTTTTCTTTTCACCGTTATAACTCGAATACGGCCGGACCGATTTTAACACCAAATGTGTCGATTTTAAGGTACTTCTTTGTAGATTTACCATTACGTCCCTGGATTGCCTAGTAGGGCATCAATTAAGTACAGTAAAGGGCTGAATGTTCGAAACAGTTATGGTGCTATCCGTGGGCAGTATTTCAAACTCGATTCACTTATTTTTTAACTTAAAATATGGGCGGGTAGTAATAATTTAAGATCAACCACTGATTGCAGCATTTATTTTCCCGTGAAAAGCCGGGACACCGTCGAATTAGGTGAAAAAGGAATATTGCCAAATTATTGTAACTGGAATGATTGTAATTAAAAACATAAAGGCCGGCCTAAGAAAATAACTATAGCTTCCGCTGCTTAAAAAGATGGTACCACATAATGAGCTTATGATTGAACGTATAAGGTACGAAACTAAACCAAATGTTTTATATAATACGAATAACCTAACAAAATCATCAAAACAACCATAAAACCATGATAAAAGGAATCAAATTATAAATCAGCTGTAACAACGTATCCGTTTGTTAAGCTAATATGCTTGATTTAATTAAATTTGAAATTTAAACAAAAGATCATCCATTACATTAAGATGGGGCATTTCCAAAGCTTCAGCTCCACCAAAAACCTCTAAAAACCTCGAATTAAAAAAAATCCGCTCTTGGTGAATGCCAATATTCTGTAAGGAACGTCCATGCAAATTTTCAAGGTTCTAGGTTAAGTAGTTTTGGCTGTACAATGATAGGTCAGTGGTATTTGACAAAAATATAGTAGAAAAGATAGTATAAATATAACTTACAATCTGGGATTTGAATAATTTATCAATTTTTACAAAAATAGATCAAAGAATGGTATCATTTCAGCACATTCTGTTTGATAATGTGCTTTTCTCTTTCCATCTTACCGGGATTTAGTCTCAAGACTCAGCCACAAAAGGCAGTATGCTCTTTACGTTTAAAACTGCGTACGTCGATCTATACGAAACACCAAATCATCGGACAGGCATAGATGTAATAAAAAAATGATTACGAACGCCTCCAGGAAAAACGATAGCTCCCGCTACCGAAATATAGATGGTGCCACTTAACTAATTAATGGTGGATTTTATCTAAACTAAATGTAACCTTTATATAGTACATAATTATGTCCTTGAAACAAATCAACAAAAATCAATGAAGCCATGATCAAAGAAATCAAATATTTATTATCATCTGTATCAACGTATACATTTCCGAAGCAAACTACCAGCTGATTGTTTTATGAACATTAAAAATGTAAACAAAAATTGTCCAAAATACTTTTAAAGGGAAAATTTGAAAACTTCGGCTTCGCCAAAAACCCCTTTATACTACAGATTTTGTAAAATCCGTTCTTAGCGGATGTCTACGCCCTAAGAGGAACATCCATGCAAAGTTTCAAGGTTCTAGGTCAAGTAGTTTGGGCTGTACGATGTTTCCACTGAGTGGTATTTGACAAATATATAGTAGATTGACTTTCTAGAAATCAATGGCATGTATAGTTAAAAATAACATTCTATTACCAACAATATACATCTACCATTGTGAAAACATTTTAACTTGTGTAGGAGTGGTACATTATTATACATAAGCAATTCCCAATCTCCACTACTGTTTGACTCACTTATTTGCATTTTGTTTGTTTAATTTAATCTCCACCATTCTTTAACCTACTCAAAAACCCTTTAAGCTTTAAGTTTCTTTCATCCCTTATTGATAATATAAATAGAGTTCAATTTTTACTAATTAAATAATAAAATTCATATAAGTCTTTTTTTCTATTTAGAGAAAGGTCTTATAGAAATGCTACTTGATGAATAAGAAATATTTTAAGCATACTGTAACATGCACGATTACTGTTTGCAAAGCAACATGTATCATATGTCATCACAATTCTTTCACACTCCAATTCAAATACAAAGCTAACATTGCATTTTACAGGTATTGGATTTGTGAATTTGTTTGCATCCTCGATATGTGTTATAACATAAAGACACTGATAGGTCTGTTTTGATTTCCATTCTAAATTATAGTCATTTCATTACAATTTGTGTGATCTATATAACTTTTTAAGTGGCTGATTTTTTTACATTTTATTTAAAATCTCAAACTATGGTTAAATTTGTAAAACTTTTTAAATACAATCACCTTTAATGATGTCTTGCAAAAATATGATTCCATAAAATCTTTCCAGAGAAAGGAACTTTCTAATGTAATTAATAACAAAATCGTTTCACCTCGTTTTTTATCTCATAGCAGTGTACCTCCTCCATGTTATTTCGGTGAGTTTAAATTAACGCAGTCTTCAGTGTTTTCTTGCCGTTCCATCCAAATTAATTTATTTCATTGGTGGCTGTTGGATTGGATTGATAGGAGTCCTCACTTAATCATAAAAATATTGTAGATAGTTTTTGTGTATTACCTTTAATAATCCCTATAGTTGTAACCACAATTTCATGGTCTTGTATATGTATTTGGATTAGCTGAAACCAGTAGTTAAAACTTGACATAACATTTATATTGTCTTTACAACAAAAGCTTTTCCTTAATAAATATTAATAAGTACAGACTATTTTGAAGATAGAAAATATATACTAATAATAATAAATAGTTAAACATTTAAGAATATTTTTAATACTATAAACCTAGCTTTCCGAAATACTCACTGAAATACATTTTTTACATGAAAGTATATACTTAAAGTATTAAATTGAAAATAAGGAATAATTTTAAGATTACTCTTATTTTTTCAACTCATAATCTTGAATGTGTTATATAAACTCAATAAAACTGTAAAAACCTTTTTTTATAAATATTCTTTCAGTTAAAAAGGTTAATATATTTATATCTACAATTCTTTTGGTAAGTTGTTACCTAAAGAGCTGCTTGAGATGGAAGATTTTTGAAAATATTAAGTGTATGTTTATGTAAATTTTGTATTATATTTGTGATAAATTTCCTATTTAATTCATTTCTGGGAAGGTAAGTATACTAGTGTTTCTAAAATATAAATACATGGGAAAGTGAATAAATTCAATATTAAATTATCAAATCCTCTATAGTTATCTGTTTACAACTACAGCTCTTAAGGAGAAAAATAAAAATGGAAAGCTTGTTCGTGCTTTAATGTGCAATCCTATGAGAGTGTCTCCATTAAGGCCGGATGGAGCTCACCCGTGTCATTTCGTTCGCATTTGTAGCATTTACATCCATTTATTTGATTTGCATTTGAAATAAATATGATAAAATGTCCTATGAAATTTATTTTCTTTAAAATGTGAATATTGTTTTATTATTTATGTAATAAGCTATTTATGTTGAATAAGTTGTGGTTGTCTTAACACATACAAAAGAACCCACAATATTTTTTCCAAGACATGCCCTGTTCTAGAAAAATCTCAAGAATGTAATGTAAATTGAAGTTACATTATAAGGAATAGGAACCACAAGAGAAAGGCGTTAAAAGGTTTCAAGGTGTTACACCTATTAAAGTATATTATGTCATATGTTAAATTTTAACCGCACTTCATGCCTTTTATAACAAAAACTAATGATTCCGACAACTTTTTACCCCCTTAATTTTTAATTAACCTCTTCTGGCTTTGACATTTATATACCTTATCGTTTTATCCTGTGTTTTATTGTAGAAGCATTTTTATTTGTTGCATTTTCAAATTGGATTTTTTATTCATTTTCTGTAATTCGGAGAGTCGCTGATCTTCCAATAACGAAACCTCAGCAAATACTATCCTATTTATTCCCTTAAGACACTGTTTAAAAAGAACCCCCCTGTTTAAAAAGAATGCCCTGTTTCAAACAGCTCCTGCCTCTAAATGATCACAATTTAACTTATTCACACGTTAATAATTTATTTAATTACACATATGTGACCCACCAAGGGAAAAGGAACCTTAACTTCCATTTTTTCAAAATTGAGTTATTAGTGTATCCTTAATTAAACACCAAACATTAAACACCAAACATTAAACACCAAACAAACTGGTGAAAGAATTTTCAAGATATCTTAAAAATGCCTGAGTTATAAATTGTTGAATTTGAAATATTAAAAATATCAATTTTAGGAAATCGAGGTCTAAAGTTTTACAAATTTCTGACTTAAATTTTTTTTTTACTACTTACATTATTGGTTTTGTTTTATATATCATTTTGTCAGAAATTTAAAGCTGAATATGAATCCACTATTGAATTTGTGTCGATTGATTGTATTTTGTGTCAAATGCTGCTTAAATAGATGGGAGTAATAAAAAAAAGAACACAAGGTTTTAAAGACAAACTGTCTTGTTACATGATAAAAAATAAAGTTAATTTTAATTTTATACTCAAATAAGATTATGAATAATCTTAACAAAATATGACATTATATTAGGTGTCTGAGTTTTACTTTTTTATTTGTTGACCTTCTAGTACATTTTTGTTTGTTTTGAAACCAGGATCTACATCTTCGACTACTTCTTTTGGAAGATCCTTTACATTTTCATGATCTGATTCCTGGATCAGGGCTTAGCAAGTCCTGCATTTATTCCTCATAGAACTCTCGGAGTTTCTTAACTTAAAAGCGTTAAAATAGCATCGGGGAAGTCAAGGTCCTCTTTCTTCAGATTGCTAGGGTTTCGAAAAAAACTAATTTAACCCTGTTAAAAGTTAAATGCAGGTGTAAAATGGACCAAATATTATTTTGAAACATATAAACAATGAAAATCAGAAAAAGTGTATTTTTGACCCTATACTTTAAAACTTGCTGTCCTGTAAAATTTTGTCTGGGAAGATAAGGTTCCTTTTCCTTTGGTGGGTCACATATATAGCTCTAAATACTTAAGAGAAGTTATATATCTTTAATCTTATTTAAGTCCTTCTGCAAGACTAGATACCCTCGAAGTAAAATGTTTCAGTTTTTCATTAACGAACAACTATTATATAATGAATGAAACAGAAAGCCAAAGAATGTAAGACAATCCATTCATGTCGGTGCACATTGAGAGCATAGTATGTAAGGAGTGGTAGCTGACGAGTTGTAGTACTAGACTCACGTCTCTCTATTGATTCCCTCGCGCCTGCGCTGTCGCTCCCACAGATGGCAGCACTGCTCGGCCCAGTCTGATTAGTTCAGCGTTTCCCTGCTTGGGAGCGCCACAGACGTCAGGGTCTCTTTATCTCGTTAGTTCAGTGTGTCCCCGACAGATGGCACGCAGATTGTTAATAAGTTTTATTAGAACCGAATTTATTTGTTCCTGTTTACTGATACATTTTAGTATTATCGTACGACTTTATATTTAATTGACCAGTTCGATATTTTCTACAAAGTAGTAAATGGTAATATTATCATAACTATTACCAAGTTTGATTTTAATGTAATGTTTGTTTCATTCTAATCTTAAAATATTGTATTGTTAAATATGTTATTATATCAATAGTCATGTTTATTTATTGATATAAAACATGTAATTTTGTCGTTTTCATACAAATTGTTGTTCTTTATCACAAATATTTTGTAGATCCAGCGCATTTACCTCTAAAAGTTTTTTGCATGTTTGCACACAATGAATCGCATTACTGAAAGATTGTAGAAATAGACCTTGGATCTGAATTTTAAAAAAACATATATTGTCCGTTGAAATAAATAAATCCTCATCCTTTACCTGGGAAGTATTGGTTTTTTACCTTTCCAATACTATGAAATGATAGAAATAGACAATGGATATGATTTTTGTTAATGTATTGCCCGTTGAAATAACTAAATCCGCAACCTTTACTTCACCGAACACTTTTTTGCAAGGTTTTGGGGCCTGTTGGTTTTCTACCTTTCCAAGTGTCTTCGTATATATCATATTTTAATATCGGTTCAAGGCATGGCCTCCATACCATAATTTATTTCGGTAAATTATATAAATAATCCAACGCATAATTGTGTATTGCAGTATACAAATGTATTTCGACATCAAAAGTGTATTGCATGTCCGAAAAAACGAAATCTTAAAGCTGCTGAGCAGCGTGTGACCACTAATATTAAATAACAACTTTAATATAGAATTATTAAAACAACATCAATGCATTTCAAGATTTTTAAATAAAAACTAGCAGATATACCCGTAGCTTCGCCCGCTGAAGGGATAACTAATTTTAATAAAATCATACCATCCCATAATTCCCATGTGCAAATGTTAGGTATCATTAACAAATGGGCTGGTTTTTTTTGGCAGCTTAATTAAAGTGCAGCTGTTAATTCAACCCTATAAGCAAATGAGAAGGTGTAACGATTCCTTTAAAATGTTTCCCTCATGATTAACAAATGGTATTAATTAGCTCCATCCTATTTCCCAATACAGAGAATGAGGATAATCCAAAACGTAAAAGAACAAGACGCTAAAAGGTGCTGCTATACAATGTTATACAATGTTATAATACACGTCACGTCACGTCGCGTCCATTTTCAAAGTGAATGAAACATGTGTAATCAAATGGAACCGGCTATACATACACGTCACGTCACGGCACGGCCCGACTCGAATGCTCTGATGAGCATACACAGCCGAATTGGGACGCGACGCGACGTGACGTGACAATAGCCTACATCAAGTCCACTCGGCTATTTGGCTCTTAGAAACTAGAAAATGCGAATCGATGCGAATATGTATAGCCCTCCACCGGCATCGTCGAATTGGCCGTAAGTGGACGCGACGTGACGTGACGTGACATGACGTGCATGTATAGCAGCCATGTACCTTATGGATGGATTTTCGACTCAATATCAATCTGAATTTAGCACGGTTTTTTTAAATAAACCGAAAAATTTAAGAAAAAGTAGACGGTAAATGTCTTGGCCAAAATCCAACTTCCCCAAAAAAAGTCTTATTTAATAAATTTTTACATTTTATTCTTTTAGTAGATTGGATCTCTTCCCTTTTCTATCCCCTGAAAAAATTCTACAGTACTCATTTATAGTTTGGAAACTGGAATGGCCGCCATTTTGATTTTTTAAATACTCTATTTTAGCCGTCTGAGTTAAAATATTTTAAAAACCTTTCTTTTTTGGTATCTAAAGCCTATAAAGAATAATTGTGCCAAGTTTCATAGCCCAAAGTGTTGTCGTTTTTGGGAAAGTAAGATTTGAAAGCTAAAAATGGCCGCCATTTTGATTTTTTTTGTAGATTAATATATTATATTTAGGGCTTTTGAGAGAAAATATTGCAAAATCCTTTCTTAGTACGCAGAACCCTTTCTAGAGCCTGTAAAGAATATTTGTGCCAAGTATCATGGCTCTTAAGCCTTATAGTTTTTGAGAAACTGTGATCAGTCAGTTAGTCAGTCAGTCAATGGTTTTTGGCTTTTATATATTATGTAGACAAGCAATTTGACGTTGACAACGATGGTTTGTACGTGATTTTCGCCTTAGTTGTTTAATTACTCATAGATTTATCTCTTATTCAGACTACACATTTAGTTCAACATTGCTTTTTCTTCTACATGTTTTAGCCATCAGTTAGAAATTTCACCCAAAACTTCGTTAACGTCTCAACAATTTGTCCACAATAATCATTGTGATAAATTGAATTTGTTTATTCCAGTAATGTAATTAATTCATCAATTAATAATCATTTACAATCACTGATAAGTAATCAATATGATCTGTAATTATAAATTTAATCCATACAATTAAAACTGTTTCAAAATCTTGAATTGCATAAGCACACTTTTTTACGTGTTTCTTTGATATGCTTCAACAAAATATCGTTAGGTAGGATTATGTCTGCTAAAATGTTCAATTCCATAATGTATATTTTACTCATTCGTCACAGACCAGCAATTATTATCACCGCAAATGAAAAAAATGATTTTATTGAATCCCATAATTCAATTTCCATCTATTTTATCATTGTTAAAATACCATCTTCTAGGTAAAATATTTTTCCCTCCGCCTACATGTAAATAAACCTTTTCACAAACCACCGAATAAGTTGACTTCGATGACATTGTACAATCGTGGGCTCACTCAGTCGTGTACCGGTGGATTAAAATGTTAATTATGGCACGTCGACATTAACGCCGTGAATGGTGCCGCCATCCATCGAGTGCCATTGACACTATTGACTGGTGTTCTCCAATTAGCACGGGTCTGCGTGGTTCGCGCACCCGCCACCAGGCAGCGCCGCAGCGCCACTGCTGCTCGCTTACGTTATCCAAACAAGTTCACTCGCCCATAAAATCCGCTTTCAAGTTTCGCTTAAGCGGGACAAACCAGCTAGTTTTGAAGATAATTAATGTTTAGAAGAATTTTAATTCGAACGAATTCCGTTCACAGTATATTCAATAAATGTTCCAAATTTATTAATAAAGACTACTTTATAGACTGTTTTAAGAACAACTAGCAGGCCATTCCTACTTTGAAGCTTTAGAAAGCTGTATTTTTATTTTAAAAGTAACACTATCAGCTTATAACAGTCCCTTCTGTTTTTTTTTTTTTTTAATTTTTGTTTCTACAAGGCCGGTTTTGACTCCTGAGCGCTATCTATGGGCAGATCAAACCCGTGCTGATCAACTCCCCCTCCCAAGTACGTTTCACAAGCCGATCGAATACGGCATTTTGTCAGCAATTCCTCTCGTTTTATTCGTATTTATTTTATATTTATCGTATTACACCGATCGCTGAAATCAGATCGCCGGGTACGTACACGTGCTATAGAAATGTTATTGTGAGGGCAGCGTCAGGACGCAGTCGTGTTGCCGCGACCCTCCCTAGTATAGAAAAGACCGCAATCTTTGCCAGTTTTGGTTCGGGAGGGATTTTTCACTTAACTCCACCTTAATTGGCGAGTATCTCCGCCATCCACCACCCATGAACTCGCCGTCTCCCGGACTGGCAGTCGGCAACCGTAAAACTGTAAATTTTCAGTTCAGTTGTAGATATATAAGTGGCTATAGTCATGGCAGGTTCTATACCTGTACAACCTCGGTTGACGGTAACACGGACCACCCGTCACCCTTAATTATAATTATTATATTAACACAATCCATTCTACATAATTCATTTGTCACAAACCATTCATTTGACAGTTCGTTTGGTTTTTATCATAGTTTGGCTTTCAAAGTGTCCCTTTCACTGGGGGTTTCTCCTAATCTTTGTGATTTTTGGAGCCAAGTTTGAGCGTGATGTCACTTTGAAAAGCATTAAGCAAACTATTCTATATGTAAACGCAAACAAATCATTTTACAGTTTATTTTGTTTTCATCCTAGTACGGCTTTCGAAGACACTGTTACATAACGGGATTCTTCCTGACGGAATAACCAATAAACTCACAGGACGGGTGGCCTTGGTGGAAGTGGTGTGGGGAGGGGAGGGTGGCCTTGGTGGAAGTGGTGTGAGGTGGGGAGGGTGGCCTTGGTGGAAGTGGTGTGGGGAGGGGAGGGTGGATTGGTGATGTATATTACACATTACAGGAGTACACGAGCGCTGTCTCATGAATTCTAACGTAAAACTCAGTTCACAATAACGAAAATGTCGCTATCGCAGTTTTTCGCCCCCTTTTGCCGCCCCCAGGGCACTGGCGCCCCTGGGTAGGTGCCCATTCTGCCCAGTTATATAAACGGGCCTGATGGTTTTTCTACAGTAATCGGCTGTTCCTTTAAATCTTTGTTCCAAAGATAAATCTAATAAAGGAATACCAAACTTTTAGGATGAATAAGACCAGGCATAAGGCTCATCTCTCTTTGTCTAACTTTCATAATTTGCAATGTTAATGTCTTGCAAAATATTTTGCCGATCTCTCCAACAACACTAAAATTAGTAAAATCGGTACAGAACTGTCTTTATCACAAAAGAACCTCTAGAGTGTTTAATAAGTATAGATTGATTGTTACTTTTATAACCGGGTTCTGCAGCCCATTTTACACTAAAATCGAATTTAAATTAAAATCTTACCACTTGTTCTACATGTAAATTTCTTCGGATTAGATTTAAACCTGGTTTTAGGTAATGGATAATTTTACCCTTTATCACCTTCGTTTCAGGAGACCAAGTGTTCCAGTCATAAAAAAGCGGAATTCGCTTACAATTGAGTTATCTAAATTTTTTACATGTCGTCAGAGTACATTAAAACGGGTTGGCCTCAAATTTGCAACATCGAAAGATTGTAGAAACTTGGCGATGGTCTAAAAACAGGATTTCTCAGGATTCTTTGTAATTGTATACAATTTTTGAAACTTTCAATCTTCAATTTTGGAGAAGACCCATTTTCCGTACCATTTGAGTGCTTTTGCAGCTCTGTAGGGTCTCTAGTTTGAGTATTTTCCCGTTGGATGCGTGATTTTCAGTACATCTGTAAGAAATAAAGAAGTCCCGAGAAATATCGGGTTTTTGGTCACCATCGAATTGCTCTAATGTTTTCTAATGACATCATCCGACCAATAACTGAACGTATAGGATGGTTAAACTATATTACAAATTTTGACTAAAGGGGATACACTAATGAATAATGTCTTTGATTATCAGTTGGAAGTTAGTGTATTATCGTAATCTAATGATATTATTTATTTGGTTTTCAGGTATGGTCCGCAACGTAAACCGTGAGTACATACCAAATATTAAAATTACTAACTTTTGTAATAAGGAGAATAAATAATGTTAACTACTTATAATGCTAAGTATGAATTTGAAAACTGTAATAATAATTTTAAAACAGCTTACATGAAAACCCTGTAATTTATTAAACTAAGTGTGTTAAAAAAAATCTTCAATAGCATTTGTTTGTTTAAAAATACCCTTCGAGGGTCAAGTAAAAAATGTGTTAAGATCTTTACGTATAGGCCATTTATTTACTACACGTAGGACTTACAGAATAAGAAGTGATCAAACCAGAGAGTTGTGGCGAGTCGGTGGTTTGCGTCTGATAGAGATTCAATTTATTGTGGCTGTGTCGGTCGCTATCAGCCGAATTTGTTTAAACCATTGATTTATAACTCGCCCTCGATCCACCGAACTGCCATCGATATGTTTTGCTTTAATTAGACTCGGCGACTCTTAAATGTGATGGTTAAAATTGGTAATGTAGATATTAAAAATGTTTTTATTACGTTCCCCTATGGTGTATTTACTTGAAGTAGAGCGTGGTTTTGAGTTTTTACTGTTTTTACATAATTTTTAAAGTTTATTTTTAATTTTTGAAGTGTTTCATTATTGTGTTACATTAATTACTCATTTGCTTACTACAGTAACTAAGAATAAGGTACTGTACGTTCAATTTAGGATCAAAATTCAAACAGTTTTTTATCATTATATTATGTAAATTTGGTCTACAAAAAAAATACATGAACCATTTATTAGTCATGGTTAGTTTTGAATTTCATTAGCAATTGATTTTTTATTGTGATAATTCTTCTCTCCTCAGGTGAATAAATTATAAAAATGTTATCGTTTCAAATAGTATAGAGATGTTTCCTCTTTAAGGCACTGTCACTTGACTCTCTTCTCGGTCTACTTAAAAATGTAAAGCCTTCGATCTTAACGCTTGAAGTAAAAGTGGAACAGGAAATCCAACTACTGTAACCGTGTCTGTGAATTATTTAACCAACTCACTTCTCTTAACAGTGGAAATCTTTGTTTCATTGATTTTCACTTTAGCTAAACCATTGCGGCTAATAAAATACAAACAATTAAGTTTAAATAAAAATATACCATTGTTTAAGTAAAGTATTTTAAATAATTGAAGGCACCACGAATTTCAATTACATTAACTACAGAATGTTCGATGCTCGTTTTATTATCCCCTACTGTGACAATGATACATCAAATTACGCCACAAACGAAGTCTAAAGAATCATGTTACTTAGCTTACTCCTTGGGGTCAGCGAATTTTATATTCGATAATCTACTAATATTCTATAGTAACCATACTTCAATATGAAAAATGAAGTTCTCAATGGAAACTTAAAAATATATTGTAATATATTGTAATCGGTAGCTGTAGTCATTAAACAACCCTTTATAAATAAGTTAACACTATTGATATTCACTGATCATGCCTTAGTTTTAAAAACAGTTAGTCTCTTAAAGTTTGAAATATTTGTCGTACAAAATTGAAATATTTGCGATTGCGAACTTGGACGGGACGACCGATAACCGCAGTTGCGACTGTTACGTTTTCAATATTAAAAACCGCGTCCCCCGAGACCCGCCCCCGTCAGTCGCCAACTGTATTGATTACACATTCTTTTTAGTAAGCGGTCCGACTAAACTTTATGCAACAATTATCATCCTTTGATGGTGCATATGTGGTAGTACAATTGTGTTATCTTTTCTTGTAGTTAATGAAAATTATGTGTAGCCTATATGAAAGTGGCATCGTGGTTGTCATCCTTGTTGTACTTATTTTACGGTATGTTAAGCTAATGTTTATCTTAGTAAGAGTCCTTAGTTAAAGTTAATCAATTTTTTTTCTAAGCCTTAAATTTTGTTTAAAACTTGAGTTTTTAAACATTAAAAACATAACTATGTATTAAACATAACATAACTATGTGTAACATAACATGTATGTTAATAAATATGCTGCGGTATAATGATGTATTTTTGCTGTATGAACCGCAAAAAATCCATAGATGCCGTTTAACAAATCTAAAATACATGAACGAAATTTTATTGAATTGGGTTACTACTAGCGCAGAGTTGCTTTTAGCGAATTTCCCCTAAACGGAAGAAGCTATTACCGTAGGTCTCATGGTAAGACCTAAGCCCGAGACCATGATAACTTTTGATTTTGGGGCCACCAGAAGCAAAAAACACCATTCGTTCGAATTTTTAGATATATATATAAGGTATATATATATATATATATATATATATATATATGCATATATATATATATATGCATGTCTGTGTCTGTTAGCACGATAGCGGCCGTAAAAATGGTCCGATTTTGATGAAAATTGGTACAAACGTGGAAAGTGGTAATCACTCGGACGAGTTTGTGAACCAGCCCAATCGGACCACCAGAAGGGGGGGGGGGTAAAGAGTGATAAACCCCCCCAAAAATAGGTTTTTTGAGTTTTTTACTTGGAAAAATAAAAGTTATCGAATTTTTGTTGGCACCATTGAATTCAGCTTGAAAAATCAAACAATTTAGTATTTTGAATCACTGCTCTATGTCCATTGGTTACCGAGATATTAAAAGTGTACAACACAGTATACGTTGTCCTAATGTTAACCTTATGGGAAATAAGTAAAATTCTATATCTCGCTTATTACTCAACAAATCTTGATAAAACTTGGTAAATGGCTTCTTCTAGTTTAGATCTACTAAATATTGAATTAAAAAACCCCCCAGTTTTAATATACCTGTAGCAGCAAACCTGCATTATTGAATTAAAAAACCCCCCAGTTTTAATATACCTGTAGCAGCAAACCTGCATACTCATTCCCCTTGTTATTCTTATTACGGAGCTTACCAAAACATGTCAAATCTCGCTATGTTGGATTGAATTATGTTCGTCCAACATTTGAAATTCGCTGAGTATGCAGGTCTGCTGCAACGGGGGTATTTAATCATATCGTAATCATTTGTCAATCAACCGAGGTAAATTAAATGCAAATAAAGTACCCATGCAAATGATTACAAACTAAACTAAGAAAATTTAGAATTTATTTGTTGTTGTTACTTATTGTTAATCTAAAAAAACGAGTAAAAATAGAAGCCGAAGCTAACGATTTACTGTTAAATACTTTATTTATTGTTTCTTTCCCAACTTCAAGACTTCCGATCAAATATTTTAGCGTAAATATCTCCGAAGCATTGAGGTGTAGGATATTCGCGCAGCGGTTGTGAGTTTTTGTGTCACATAGTCAATCAAACTTAGATATTTATAAATAAAACTATATTAGTATTAAAAAAATTAAAGTGACAAGTGCAAGTCGCAGCGGCTATTGCAACAGTAGGGTATCGGCTTTGTTGGCGCTATTCATCACCGAAGTAAACATAATTACCAACCCCACCGTCTAGATGATTGATCGGCCGTTTTGGTTTAATTACTTCCCAAGCGAATTCATTTATAGTAATACGGTTTCGGCTTTATTAGACGACTTTGTTAATAAGTAATATTTTTAACGAACGGAACCCGTGGCAAACACAACTCGTGTTTTTTGCAAAGTCGACTTGCCCTGCAAATAAAAAAGACTTTGATTCGATTATTCAGTGAGAGTTGATTATGTAGAATATTTTAACTACTCGCTGGGCTAGTTTTACAAGATCGCTTTATAGGTTTTTTTTTTCAATAAACTACCAATAAATAGTTGTAATTTATTTCTAATTCCCATTTTTTCTTCCTACTATGTCAAATATGAAATCGTTACTTATCCTCACTGAATCATAACTAACTGAAACCATAAACAACCTAAGACAAAAACCTTATACGATATCTTTAGGAAACAATGACTTAAAATCAGTCTTAGTAATAGGGCAGATGTTGTATATGGTTTATCTTCTCACACAAACCCGGTTTACGTAAGTCATATCAGCAAGAGTAACTTCCGGATATGGCCTTATTTTTTGAACTAACTTATATAATAGTATTCAAAGGCAAAAGGTAATTTTACTCTCCAAGTTTTTGAGTTAAGGGATAACACAACTGTCAATCTGGGATTTCTTGAGTAACTGTGTCCCGAAAAATGCGAACACGAGAAAAACTTTGTTGTAACTATTTTTTATCTGTGATTGGACGAAGTCTTATCCATCAATGCTTCAAGTTCTGTTTCTCCAGAGGAAGAAGGTGGAATTAGCCGTCCATCTTCTCGGATCCAATCTAGAGTTATTTGGAAACGGACGATCTCATTACAGGTATTCTAAAATCAACCCCATCTTGCGCTCCGTCACACAACATCTGCTCCTGATGGAGACGATCGCTCAAAGATTACTTATTTGCTCAGTCATTGGGGAAAAAATCAATGTCTGAGTTAAAATTAATTTTGTTAGTTTGTTTAGCAATTTTGTACTTCTCTAGTTTGCAAAAGCAAAGAAAAACTACGAAGAGTCTCACTGAGGTCGTAAATGTGTTCTCTTCGAGAATGAGCTACGCTGGAATTTATTAAAGATTCAGGTGCACAAACAGGTAAACTAGGTGTTGAATAATGTACAGAGGCTTTCACCGCACTGAAAGTTGCCACTATTTAAAGACTGAGCCAGAACCTCTATTTGAGATGTTTCAATTCATTTTTTTCTGAATCTACCTCGAGACAGGATTTTTAGAAGGCTACATTTTAAACTTATTTAGAATAGATTGTGTTCTTCCCTGTGAGTAGTGAGGAATGCTTTTAAATACAAGTTTGCATAATACTAGGCGCTCCCTGGCGCACACATTTATAAACCGGAATGAAAAGTAGAAAACATATCTACGCTGTAAATTTATAATTCCACATATTATACCGCAGTTGGTAAATTAACGGTGTAGCACGACATGCGAACATTTCTATAATAGCATAAGCACAGCAATGCCGGGCACTCTCGGAGTTTTTTTTCACCTACTAATACCTTTATCAGCATTTTCTCAATTTTGTTCTCACGTAACCCAATCCATCCAAATATTTTTAATATTTAAGAATTTGGGATGTTTGCCTTAAACTTTGGTAGTAAAGTGTACTTAATGACATATATTTGATGGTAAACTGTACAATTGATAATAATTATACCTAAATTGTGATAAGTTTTTGTATGTGTAAAGAAAAATTTAACAAATTGTATCCTGTTAAAATAGTTTTTATACTATACTCTGCATTTTACTACTGCCAACTTTAAAATTACTTAGACAGCTAGTCAGTTACTACTTTACAAAGGGTATCAGTTGTTCAAGTAATTTCTAGCTCGCAATTGTATGATGGAACCACAGCGATCTACCTTTATTCACTTGTGTGTTTTTGTGATCCGGAGTTAGACGAGGCAACACTGTTTAGACTCGAAAACGTGCCAATGTCAACATTTGCAGCACGATATTGCGTCGGTCAATTTATGTGTTTGGCGGCTGCTATCAGAGGAAACAGATTCACCTCTGCCGCTGCACACGCGTAATCCTGGTGTGAATGTTTAACTGCAAGTAATTAATTTAACACGTTCACCACACTACCCAACATTCTTTTCTAAAGTAGTTTCGACTTCGAGTCAAAGAATCCAAGTCGGTCTATTCAAAATTTGATTTAAGCGTTGTTCTTAGTTTTAGAAAAAAATTATTACGATATCACATAAGTAAATGGTAATATGTAAATGATAAAACAATATTATACATATTATTTAAATATAAGTTTTATATGCTAATGTAAATAAAAAACCCTGTAGTACCAATGCGTTTTAGTACCGGTGTGAAAATTATTAAAACGAATAGGCCCCTAGGTTTATGGATTATTCCTTCATTAATTGTTTATAGAGATAGCTAGCTACATTTTTATTAGTGACCGTGTTATGTGGCCTCGCTATAAAAATTGCGGAATTTGCTTAGGAAGTCTATAAATCAAAGTACGGATAACGTTCAGTTAAAATAATCAGAATGTCCTAAAACAAAGAACTGTTTAGATCAGCTCACATCTCAAAAATTGCAAAATATCGAGTTAAATTTTACTGAAAGAGTACGAAATAGTAGCCAGGAAAATTTAATCACGGTAAAACAGATTCGGTTTTATGTAGTCGGTTATTGCCGGGTATCATGGATGCATGAAGCACATACTCGACCGAGTGAACGAGGCGACGCGATAAACCTACAAATAACTTTTTCATGATTTCCTTCTATTCATTCTGATTCAAAAGAGAGTTTTCACGTTTTCACAATTACAAATGCATTGACGCCACTTTGTTTTTTACTGTCTATGATAATCCGAAATAATTATTTTGTAGGCCCTAAATATTTTTGGGAGGCTCTAACTGATTAGTGATGCTTATTGTTTATGTTTCTTGATTAACATAATAATTATACAGGGTACCTCCAAACTGACCTCTTGTAAATTTCTTCCTTGGTATCAAAACAAACCGATTTTTAAAAATATAACCATGGGTCTGCGATGCCTGATTTTCTGTCCGCCTATCTGGATGTGAATGTTTTTACTGAACTTTAAATTACGATCTATTATGTATTTTATTACAGGAAACAAAATTGTGCTAAACTTCTTACTTCGCCTTTGCCCACTTAAATATGACGGCTACTTGAAAACTTGATGTAAAATTTCATGAAAATATATATTGGGAGTTAAAACGCATCAGGATGAAAAAGGAGAATAAAAGAAGAATTCCAAGTTCAATCAAACGACACCTTGAACAATGGAATTTTACATACCAAAGTTTACAAAAACAATCTTGAATTGGCTTGTAAACCATGACTTTGTTTGTGGCTTCAAGGTAGAATAATTAAATTTGGAACAAAAATTATCCTGTATTAATTAATACACACACAGTCGAGCCGAATTTAAATTTCATACCTTATACAAACATTGAGTTTACATCTTGATTTAAACAAAACTTGTTAAACGATTCGTAAAAATTACATTCAGACAGTCGTAAAACTCGGACACCCATCGGAGACCCATGGATATGTGGAAATATAAGCTATTGATTCAATAAACACATTCAAAATAGGTCTCCTTAGAGTTTGGTAACACCTTGAATATTCATAACTGATCGCTGAATCCACGGACACTTGTATCCTAGGCTCGATCCTCACGCGGGTTTAGAAAGCATTGGTCTATATTCAATTGTATTCAGTTTATTTGAAACATCTGGCCTTTCTTACGATATTTAAACTATTGAAGTATCAGATACCGTTTACATTCCTGTATATGAGTATTTAGTCTGAATGTTTCCCATTTTGGAAGGAAAAATACAATAAACCTTTCCTAAACACAAACTCTGTAACTTTCTATGTTCACGGAGCGGATCCCAAAGGGAATTCAAAAGCGTGAAGTGGCCTATGTTAAGGCCATATACAAGATCTAGCTTAGTGCAAGACTTCAGTCCTGTTCATTAGTTATTACGATTACTGCGGAACAATCAGCCTCATAGATATACAGATACACAGAAACCATTTCTATTCTATAATTTTGTTGAGTACAATTTGTTATGTATATTTTGTGGTTCTATGTATACAAGAGCAATAATTGACAGTTGACAAATGCAAGGCAGACGGTGTCAATAAAGCTTTACCGCCGGCAAACACATGTCGGCTGGCTGTGTGCCGCTCGCCCCGTGTCACAGATTAATATATCGATCCCCATATCTTTAAATGTGGGGTTTGGGGGAGGGGGTTGAACATGGTCCATGATGAAAACCGCCCCATTCCTCGCCGTTGTTTTTTACTCGCTCGCACTCATCTTTTATAGCGCTTAAAATAACCGTGTCATACCAAGCCAATATTTTGAGAGACTTTTCAAGTTAACAGTGTAAATAATCAATGAAGTTATATTTTTTTAATAACATTTCGATAAATTAGTATTAACATAAAATAATCATTAACAGTTTTTAAATTAATTATTTCGAATCTTGTTTTCTGCTGATGTTAAAAGATCCGATTATCGTACACAATTTCAATCTTATTTCATAGACTAAAAAAAGTTTCATTTAATTTAGTTAAATATTAATATTATTGAAGTTGTATGTACAAAACGTAATTGTTGTTTACAATTTCTGCTAAAAGAATATTAGATTCAGTTATTTAAATACTATCATGTGTTTCCATTTTCAGGAGGATGTTTAACTCCTTTGCCAAACAAAAATATACTGTGTAAAAATCTTAACTATTTGTTTAGAGGTACTCAGACGTTGTAAACAGTGGCAGTTCGTGCCTTGCATAGCTGCTACTTTTAAATGGTAAACCTAAATCTTAAGATAAATGTTCTTTTTTGAGATCTTCTTAATATTCCGCTATTATTGTCAGTCATTGCATTAAACGATTATTAGATCTTTTTATTTATTCCAAATAAAATTTTATTTTATCTAAACCAACGATATACTTTTAATATAACCTTTGTGATAATTTGTATGTTTTGACCTAAGTCGTCTTATTGTAAGCGTGATTTTGTCTTAATCCTTTTTGGAGCACTTCCATATACCTTTAAAGTACTGGAACACCTGGTTTAAGTTGTTAAAGTATGTTCAGACTTCGGATTTTACACAACTTAAAATAGATAGAAGCATGAAATCAAGGTCTAAATGCAAATGGCGTCTTACGATACATTAAAGACCAATAAATTCAAATTAGCAGGATTCTGTTAGACATTTTTTTGTGGTTTTTTTCAAAAGCTAAAAACGTTTAATTGTTATTTCGATAGCATTAATTTAGACTTACTAAAACCCTGGTTTTCCAATGAACGGCTGGTTATGCTAAAAATGTAGATGATTGCCTTAAAATGCTTCAATTTAATTAAACCCGTTGATAAACATTAAGAGTGAAGGTCGTGTTAACACTAACGAGTGAATAAACAAAGAGTGGATAGAACCCGTCGGTCAGGCGTAAGTAAGTGCTGGCCTCGTCCGCTTTCATTTACTGTATGGGCGCATACGTGGGGTTCATGCATGCTTGATTTGGTCGGTCGCTACAAAACTGTTCATGCATAATGGAAATGCACTCTTGGTGTCATTGCACGGCTCTTGGCTTCGCTGATTATCCCGATGAATATCGAGATGCAGTCGAACACGTCGTCAATGTGTGTGGGAGAAAGCAATTTGATTTCATCGAAAGATACCTAACACATTTTAGCTCTTTTATGAGTGTTTGTTCAAAAGTTATTTGTCAAAACTGTTTCGCTCAGTTATTGACTTTGAATCTTTCCATCGTATCCTCAAATGTGTACCAGGTTTTGAGTGACGCAGGATTAAAAGAGCTCTTAGTTATAGTGAATCACCATCAGAGTGTACTTATGTCACCCGTTAATTTTGGAGGAGGTAATTCTTTACAAAGAAAACAAACAATAGTCAATAAATTATTGATTTATGACTTGTAGGAGAAACAAATTTAATTTCAATATTTAAAATAAGGGGTTGACAGAAGCACCCTCTGTTAGTGATTAATCAGACTACGTCAAATTAAAATCGTGGGTCACCCAAAACTAGCTACAGCTGGGCCATAAGATGGTAGGTCTAGGTTCAGTGCATTAAATCAGTGAAGCCAGTGCCGAGGAATTAAAAAAAAGGTTCAATGCAAATTGTGATAGCTACGGTGGTTTAATGTGCCCAAAAATGCTCAAGTTGGTACAACTCCACAGAGAATACGTCAATCATGTTTATCGTCATAGTTACTAAGTTATTTGTATGCAGCTTTCAAAAAATAAATTAAACTACTTCATATAATTACAATAGTAAAAATGAATCTCTCATAACATTTGCCATAACATTTTTTCACGTTCTACTTTTAACCATAATGTTTGTGTTATTGTTTATGTTTAATTTTTTGTTAATTTATTTTTTTGATTCTGGATTAGTAGGGTAAATGCAGTGCTCAATATTAATGTATTTCTTCTAGTACATTTAAGTTGTTAAGAACCAAACAATTAATTGTTTTATTATTTCGTCAACGTAGATCACAAAAGCCTATCCCCGGGTCAGCACTCGGCCATTCCCCATGTCGGCACGTAACGAGCGACAGTGCTGCTCCCCGCGGTCGAGTCGGCTGAAATATACATTTTCCTCCACAAGTATTAACCCCGGTTAATGCGGTTACAAAGGTCTCGCCGGCCGCCGGGACTTGTTAGAGGTGCTTTTGTTATTTCGTAAGACGGTTACCGACCCGATGAAACCCCACCTGAGCTTTATACTCTTTGTACATCTGATTATTTTACTGACTGAATAAATTGTTCAGTAGTTTTGTAATTTTTCCTTTCCTTGATTACATTCGTTGCGTTACATCAAACTGTAACGCAACGAAGCTGTTTTTCTAGACTATAGTCGAATATTGCGGTAATAACCGCAGTTCACTTTCTAAATATTATCTTAAGTAACGGGTCTGTTAAAACAAAATTTATTTTCAATACTAATTTCAGTATTCAGCCTGTTTTTAAAAGTCACTATATTGACAAACATCTATTTTGCTATGGTGATGGTATCCTACCATAAATTGACTTACGATATAACCTAGTCGTCAGATATCAATGCTAGTTGATTTATGTCAATGATTGTTCGACTTTCACTCTTGTTTGGTGCAAATACTGTAGACTCCCTCTTATCCGGACACCTTTTAACTGGACGTTACTTTAATCGGACTGCGCTCCAATGAAGTAACATATTTTTAACCGGACAATTTTTTTATCAACATCGGTTCACCGGACGTAATCGACAGAAAATGGACAGTACTGTATCGACAATTCTCGTAGGAAATATTATAGACCAGATATTAATTACAAGTCCAAATCGGAATATTGGCTACTTCAGAATGCATTAGAGTTATAACTTAACGTGTTTTAGGGAACATCGGTTTAACCGGTAAACCCGTTATCCGGACGGATCTCGGTCCCGAGAGTCTGGATAAGAGGGAGTCTACTGAATTTATTTGGAATTCCGCAAAGTTTCTTTTAATTCCTTTTTCCAAATTAACCATGCAAAGTATTGTTTCAAGGTCACTCAATTCAAACACTGCGTCTTGCGCACTCTCTCCCCAGGTTGCCTGGAGCGCTCGGCCGTGCTGCGTGTTTATCGCAAGCTCTATTTATACCTCAATTAACCGCGGTATCGACGGAAGCGGAGGCTCCAGAGCGATAACGCGGCGCCGATCACTTGAGCTCAACTCCCGGCTCCCACTAAAATAATCATGCTCAAGGGGTTAAAATATACTGGGGATATAACTGGGCAGGGGGCTCAGTCGCTATAGATCATATTGTAGGTCAAATAACAACTACGTTATTTTACTAATTGCATTTTCAGTTTTGTACCAAATGTTCAATGTTGAACGTTAAATGTTGTAAAGCTTTTGTCCATCTATAATTTATTTATTTTTTTATTTTACAAAACAGCATATAAGCCAATAACATTACAGCACTAAGATTAAAGTTTGACCACTCACAAGACAATTTATTGAGTTCTTCTTCAGTCCTCAACATACAAAATCTAAACAGATTATGAATAAAAATAATAGTTGTAACAACAAGTTTAAAAACATTTCAGTAAAACACTCAGAGAATAAACTTTTTAATTTAAAAACAAGTGATTGATTAATCTTTTTAATTGAGCAATTACTTAACTAATAATCTAATTCAAACTGATTGTAAAAGCGTTTTGTCTTCGGCGTAATTAACACAGATGATCCTTAAACCTTATTTTATTTTCATACAATAATTATTACATTGTTTTCTTTTTTCGCCAATTAAGCTTTAAAATCGATAGCCTTGTTAATTCGTTTCTTAGTTTTTGAAAGACTGGATGAAGTCGTTTTTGAATGTTTATTCATATGAAAACTACAAGAACGAATCAATTCTTCAAATATCATAGCTCTTTTCTGATTGGAATCACATTAAAATAAAGTCTTAAAAATTCGAACTTTTAGACTTACCTTGAGTTTTTAGTCAGTGTATTGTTGCATTGAAATATTTGATATTGAACTTTGAAATAAATTCAAGAAAATAATACAAATGAGATGTTTCTCACATGTATTTACATTAAAGTTGTTAAAAACATAGAAGAGCGTTTTAAAATAATTACTCTCCCCCTTCTCCTTAAAGGAATCTCATGACAAAAGTACTGGTTTGTAATGAAAAGCTAAGCTTTTAATAAAAGAATCGATAGCGTCGTCGCCCGAGGATGATGTATTGAGTATCGGCAGCACTTGGGGGGGGGGGGGCTGCAGTTACTGAATTAAGCAAATCGGGGGAGAAGAAATACTTTTAGTTATATTAGATCGCTTCAAAGTCTATTTTAAATTTTTAAACAATACATGATTTATTGTACGCTTAAGATTTCCCAACCGTTTTATAGAGATGATTCATTAAATAAATGTGAATAGTTTTTCAACGTTCTTTTATTAAAGAACTGAGTATCATTATGGCATGGTCATTACAAATTGAGCTTTAAATCAAATTTTGCAGTGCTGGGCTTTAAATCAAATGATCAAGTAACGGGTTAAGAAGACATCAGAAAACGAAAGGTTTGAATGCACTCGACGGTCTTACAATAAAAATAACATACATGATGATCACCAGATGAATAATAGTAAAAAAACTTATGACAAAGCAAAAATTGTTTTTGCTGACTAGATAATCGGTATTAAATGTATTGTAGCTAGAAAATTAGTCTAAAAAACACATACAATGCCAAATCAAACATTTTGATTTGGAATTTTTTTTATTAATTATTTGATAAATAATCTTGATTGCCATGATACGTGTTTTTTCAGGTACTGGATTTGATATTAATAAAAAAAACAGCTTACATCACTTAAAGTACAGTCACACCTTATACTGTACTCACATACAAGTTGGTAAATAAACCAAAAATATTGGAAAAGATATTTCCTTATTGTGCCTGATGGTGATTGAAGTGACCAATCGAGATCTATTGTCATTTTCCATCTTTTGTGTATATTTACCGTCTTTTATGTGAATAGGCCTACAATTTTATTTTTTTTGTGTGTTACAAGTGTTGTAATATGTTTTCTGTTTATATCCAGTGTATCATTTGAACTGCTTCATTTTAGATTAGTTGATTACATGTATTTCCTCTCGTTAGTAATGTAATATAACATAGACGTATTGTTTACAGTATTTTATGATGATAATAATTTTACAATCTAGATATATAACCAAAACAATTATGTCCATAATTATATTAAAGCTCGCTAGGGAATAAAATCCAATCAGAGGACTGACTTAAGTTTTTAGTTCTCCAACTTTAAATTGATTCAAAGTTTAATTCAGTGTCGAGTTGTCGTCAGCTGTTTATGAAGTCGGCTACCACCAGAACTAACGAACTCGGGCCGAAGTCAAATAAAAGTAGTTAGGATGACAGTTGACGTTGTGGATTGATTAGTGATGTGTTATTAGCGGCGGGGGTGGCGCGGGGGGCGGGGCGGGGCGGGGGTGGTCCAGAGGCTGGGGGCCGCGCCGCCGCGGTGCCGCCCGCCACCACGTGAGGCAGTCGTCGCTCGTCCGTCGTCATGGCGCGCCGCTGAGCCCCCTGACTCCCGACGTCTCTCTCAATGGGAGAGCAAGAGGCGAGAGAGAAAAAGAAAGATAAACCGAGTACACTCCAGCTGATCCGTCAGAGCCCGTTCTACCGCAACGTCAGCGGCCGGTTGAGCCTCAACGATCGTTCGCGCCGCGTGGAAAACTCCGACAAAAGTTCGGGGATATTGAACGGAGGTTCGTTGTTCCCGAAGAAGTTAAGTTTCCGCAAGTCGCACTCGGCCGCGGCCACCCCGTCCAGCCCGGACGCGGACGATGGAGGGTTCGCGACGTGGCGAGGGTCCTGCGAGGGGCTGTCCCAGCTGCAGGACATCATCCGCCGCCGCACCGACGCCCTCGCCGAGGAGGACGAGGTTCGCAATGTACCGAAGTCGCAGTCGGCCTACACCCTGCGGCAGCTGCCCGCCCAGCCCGTCACCGCGGCGCCCACCGTGCCGCTCCGGTCCGGCCCCTCCAGGCACGGCTCCAGCCTCGACCTCCGCGGCTCCCGCACCTCTCTGCACACCATCGACAACGACGAGCGGCTCTACGACATCCCCCGCCGACACACTAGACCTACGACTCTGGAAACGTCCAGACACTCCTCTCCGGCCAGACCCACGAGTCTTCCCACATCCGCTTGCATCGAGCAGACCTTTCCGAAGAGACCCGCCTCCACGCCGAACTGCGACATCTGGATTCCGCCGGAAAACATCGTTCTTCGTAAGCCTGTGGCCGAGCGCCCTTCCACCGTTTACCAGGACCCGGCTAGATACCGTTCCGAGGCTCCCGCTAGTCGGCCGTATAGTTCGAGTTATACTTCCGTCGGGATGTCTAGATCAACTTCTCAGCCGGGGACCTCCAGTGCCGCTCTAGAATACAACAATATAATATCGAGTTTTCCTTTTTATACTCCGCCCGCCCCTCTTCCTTCGCATATGGGGACAAGAGCAGTTCGCCCTTATGGTCTTGTCTCGTCAGCGACCGTGCCGTCCGGGCTGGGCTCTGCGAGCCACCAGCCCCAGATCGTGTCCACCCCGGTGGTCCACTCGTCCAGAGAGATGAGCTGGAACCCTCCGACCTCCTCCTCCAAGAGACCCCACAGCATCGCCTCCTCCTCCCCCGAGTTCGACGCCTACCTCAGATCCTCGACCTCCTACCCGGCGTCCAGTGCGAGTTACAACCCTCAAGGATCGTTCCGGAGACACAACATCCCCACGTCTCACACCCCGGTCACGACGTCGGCCGCCTTGAGCCCGTCGGACTCCGGGTACCGGTCACTGCCGTCCTCCTCTAGTGACTACCAGCTGTACAAGAGCGCGCCGGCCTCCGCCCCGCCGGCGCTCTCCACGAGCTCCCTCCCGCTGCCGAACCGGAGGCTCTCGTTGCCGACGTCCTCCCAGAACCACATCCGGGCGGCCACCCCGCGGCCCAGCCCCACCTTCCACGGCCAGCCCTTCCGGCCCGTCAACCTGAACGGACATCCCACCACCAACGCCGCCCGCCAAGCCCTGCAGATGCTCTTCAACCAACCCCGCAACGGGTTTGTGCTCGGGGACGATAAAGTCGCTCTGTTGTTCGACATATTGGACACCCAGGAGCGCTTCGCCAAGGTAATGTTACACATGTTCGTTGTAAGGGAGGTGTTAGTTTCTTGTTTATGTTCGGCCTGTGTTTAGTTTTGTGTTGATGCCCCGCGCGTCGTGAATAAAGTATGACCCGGCCTGGGACGAACTCTATTTACGACCGGCGAGAACTTTGCTCGGTCTCGCTGCGCACATGCTGCCAACTTTTGTCTACGCTATTCCGGGTAAAATAAGTGGATAAATAGTTTCAGTTAAATGCAGATTTATTTATTTGTTTGGATTTTCTCACTAAAATCTGACGATAACATTTATTTATTACTACCTGAACATCCATGTTTGTGGCGTTTACATCTTTAAAAGTACCTTATCCGACCCAAAGCTAATGTTTTTCAATAAGCATGTAAGATTAAATACCATCAATATATGAAATCATTTTTTACTAACATTTACGAACGAAGTAAGAAAAACATCTCAAATTTATTCGTTAAATTCATGGTTTGCCATTATGTGTTTTGCCAAGAGTCCACAAATTATTTATTGCATTTAAAAACTTTTTATATGTTACAATCGTGTTTTTTTTTACATTTAAGAATAAATATTTCAATATTAAAAAAGTAAGTAATTGTTTTACTAATTAACGATAGAAGTAAAAAACATCAAATTAATCTGTTAAAAAGATTGCCGTTATGTGCTATTACTACCGGGTGTCCACAAATGATTCATCTGATTTTAAAACTTTTTAACCATAGGTTTTTTTCTGTAACCATTTAAGATTTCATATTACAATATATAAAATTATTTTCACTAAAATTAACAATAGAAGAAATAACAAATTATCTCAAATTCATTTGGTAAAATGGTTTGCTTTTATATGTTATTTTCATACCGTGTGTCCACAAATGATTCATTAAATTTAAAAAAAAATGTTTAATTAGTTATTTACGATAGCCTCAACCACATAAACACATTAAAAATTAGGTGGTTGATTTTATTTTTGATCTTTAATCATATAGTACAGTTGAAAAATACTTCAATAAAAAGCAAAACCCCAAAGTTTTATGCTTCTAAAAGTTCTTAATGTCCCTTAAATAAGCTAGAAAACAAATTTGCAATTGATAATACGTAATATATGTTACATCCTCCATAACCATGATGGGTTGACATAGACGATATGACGATGAAAATCGTTTACGTCGCTCTTGAAGCGTTCGTTGGTGGGTTATAAACGTCGTTCCACAAAATCTCAGGTACCTTGAGGACCAGGCATTTGGTAGGTTAGATTGTCATTGTGTATACTTAAATATTTTAACATTTTAAAAATCAATATGAATAAACTAATGAAAATTGTATTTGTGAGAACCAGGTATTTTAATGCTTATTGTGTAATGCATTTCGTTTATAAAAACAATATAATATTACATAAAAAAATATTAAAAGAATATCAAAGGATTTTTGGCCATCGTTTTTGTGTATATACTAAACAAAACAGATCAATGTACAACAGACCTTTCAACATTTTTCCTACATATGATTTGATTCGAGTGTGAAAATAAAATCATATCAAAAGTAATTAGTCAAATTTAAGAACAGAAAAATTTTAATACAACTGTTAACTTGAAAAAGTAGTTGTATTATAATGGGTTTTATTAATGTTCCTTTTTGATACCCGCGTAAAATAAACGAATACGCTTTTGTTAAAAAAATGTTGTTTGCTTATTGAATTATCTCTGTATTCAAAATAAACAGGGGTTTCCTTAATATATCGGTGACAGACCGATATTTTGGTTTTTTCGATTGCACTGCTTGTGTCGGTAAATTTTAATTTTTTTATTAAATAGTACAATAATTGTGTTTTATAAACATTTACCATGTAAATATTTTTGCCTATATTTAGGCCCACTTATAACAATCCATTACATTACACTTTTTTACCTGTGATTAAGTCGGGTACGTAAAACGTAACTGCGCATTTCCCGGCCGTTTGGTACACCACATTACGTTTTGTTTCCAGTAAATGTGCAGCAGCTGCCTCGGACATTGTGACATTCGCGTGATTTAAGGACTCGGAACAAAATGTATTAAGACGTTGGAAATAACATTTTTACGACTTCGCATTGGCCGCAATGTGTAAACTAACACTCAAACGAAAAATAATTTCTTTCTATCGTGTTTTCTGCCATACAGGCTTAGTTATCCACTTTTCTCACTGATATCTACTAGCAAACTTGTTATAAGAAACGAACATTTACCATCATGATGAGTTTGCAACCTGGGCCTTGTGTACTTTTATAAATTGACAAGTTATAAAATTATGAATTACGTTAAAACTTTGGAAAAACTTTACCAACTTTGAACTTAACCTAATTACTCAGCTTTGAAGAACACTTAAATGCATGTTTACAAATTTTACTACGTTCGTTTGGTTGATTGAAAACTTAGTAATTTTTTTACTGTCATTTTTTCTCATTTAAATTTCGACAGTATATAAAACCTGAAGGTAGACAATGTCACGAATAAATCTTTATCCGTATTTCGTTTGAGATATTACCGTGAGTAAGGGCTCATAACCGGGTAATTTCTTCCATCGGTTACAAAAAAATGCTTGTTTTTGCTTCCCCTATGATTGTGTCACTGTCCTGTGATCAATGATGATTTAATTATTATATCATCTAAAATTCAGTTGACGGTCGCACAACATTGTACATTAAGCGCAATATACCTCCGGCTATGGCTACTACTCCTACTCCTAACCGTATCATTTTATATGATTAATATGTTAATATATATTGGTAAATAAAACCTTGGTTAAGCAGTGAGGCTTTAAAGCAATGTTTTCTGAAAAGAACCCCCCCCCCCTCTTCCCCTTTGGCCTTTCAACCAGCTGAAACTGATTCAGCCATAGCCGCAAAAATGACACGCAAATTGCAAAGCGTTACTCCTTATGAATATTCAATATTTAACCTAGTAAATATTTCTTCTGATACGGGTTTTTTTTAATATTTAACTTTTAGTACGTACCCGGCGCGGCGTCCCCGGTAGCCGTTCGCAGCTGTGCGAGCGGCAGGCGGGGACGGCGGGGAGGCAACTTTTTGTTTCTGCCTTCCATTACCTTGATTGCGACTCACAATCTCACCCACTTACTGGGCGCTCTGTTCTTCCTTGGTGTCAAGAGTGTATGATAATTCTGTATCTTCTTGTCGTTGTTGTTGGATATGTGAACGTCTATTCGCAGCCGTGCCGTAAAGCAAATTAAATACATATTGTTCCTAGCTTTTCCTTTCTCAAATAACCAAATTTCATCCATTTCTGAAGAGAATGGCTTTTACTTATTTTATTTTCGTACATCGGAGATGTATGTTGTATAATTTATTTTCCTCAAAAATCAAACCTAAACATCACAGTGATGCTTGTGAAGTACTCAAACATACGTTTTAACGCAATAAATATCCATTTTGAAGTGTTATATTTTCGTTATTTTCTTTCATTAGCATTCCTTAAAAATGAGTCTTTCCGTTTGCAGTTTAGTTCTCAATAGCGGAAATCAATTTAAAGTATAAGAACTTCTCCAATAATTAAAATTTCAAACTTCGATTTAGCCTACTTCTATTTTTTTTTAAATAGTGCAAAGGCAATTGAAACATATCTAAGTGAACATGTCCAGTACACGGGTTTTTTCTATACAGTTAAAACAAATACAGATATACTTCGATCTCCAGAAAGTATTACAAGTATAAAATATAAATATTACCCAAAACAAAATGTTTTTGCTATCGCATCGTTAAACCAGTCAATACACAACTGTACCCAATCGCTTAAAACACCGACTGTCCGATGTTGAATCAATTATTCATTTCCACCGGTTACAAATGACGCGGCAGATCGCAGATTTGAGCTGCAGCAGGTGGCAATGTTATCACGGCAAACGGTCGTTGTTAACAGTAAATCGTTTACTCTTCCTACCATTATCTCTGTTATCAGTCGACCATCTGATAAGCGCTTGACACGTCCGCATCACCCGTGCTGTCAGTGTGAAGCTGTTGGTTTGATTCATGGTGGTACGATTTTGTCCTCACATTTTTATTCTGATGCTAACAGTGTTGGGTATTTTATTCAATAGTCACATACCATCCTTGGTTTTAAATGTGTTTACTCGAGTAAAATCCTGCTATTGTTTTTGCTTAGTTTCATAAATTTATTGCAAATGCATGTTCATTTGCAGCGCTTTTAAAACATAATTTTCAATTCCTGGCTTACTTTAAAGAAACAATTTTTTTTTAAATATGCTTATCAGTTCACTCACAACTTACGAATTTGTTGACTTTTCATTTATTCCATATTAGGATCAAAGGTTTTCAGGAAAATTATATAATGTGTATTATGAATTATATAAAATGTGCTTAAGCACAAATCGTATATTGAAATCACAAAACAGCGCAAAACTTTGATCAGTTATCTCTCATATCAAGTTCTAAGAAGCCACCAACATTTTTTTTAATACAGATTGTTTTCTTCATTTCTGTAAATACTATATATTGTAAATTTGTCCTCTAAAAAGGTAACAACTGTCCAGTGCAGTGCCTGTCTTAAGACTGACCGTAAAATGGGTTAGAAGGTTAAGAGTTATGTTTATGGTTGGTCAACAATTTCGAGAACACAAAAGTCCAGTCCAATGTCAGACGGTGTGATTCCTTACCTCGGAAATATCTTTCATAAAATACTTGCGCCTTAATATCGGATCAAGGTGTACCAAATATTATTTGTAATTCAGTAATACTTTTTAGATTTTCGGTGTTTCCTTGTATTAGTTAATCAATCGTCACATTATTTGTTGTTAATTTAGTTAATGATATTTTTTTCAATTTCATTTATAACGCTCTAAGTAGTTTAACTATTACTATACGGTTACTGCAGTTTTCAACTTTATGAACGAAATATTTTTTTGCTAACAAAAATATCCATCTATTTTAATTATAATTTGTTGGTATTAAATTTTGTTATTATAGTATTACATTGAAAAAAGTGTAGGCCTTATTGCGTTTTCAAGGCTTTAGTGATTATGACAATTGGCAAAGAAGTCACTAAATACAATTAATTACACTCATTTGCAATTAATGACTGCAAATTTATTTTGATTTGACTTAAATAAACTTGAGTTCTTCAGTTACCGTCGGCAACTGTGGTTTTTGCCTTTATCGCCAACACGAGAGCGCTTTAAACACAAAGGCAATTGAAAAGTTTCTGGCCATTGAGACTTCATCAACTTACAGTTAACGCCTAGGAGCTGCTTCCGGTACGTTTTTACCAATTTTCTTTGTACTGCAATTTAATTTAAAAGAAATACGAGTAGTTTATAATATATAATATTTAAAAATAACTTGTTGAGTTTAAAAGCTAAAAATATAGTTTTTTTAGTCTAAATATTATTGAAATGTATCTTCTTAAAATGAATTTATTTTTCAAATTTTTAAATAAGACTTCTTTTTATTTTGTTGATTAGTAATATTTTACTGAAGTTTTGTTCAAATTGCAAATTTTAAAACGCTCTGTGATCGATTATTTCTATTTTATGGGATTAACATTTATTTATCTTATCTAATTTCTCTCTAAGTTTTATGTAATGTATTGAAACAATAGCCTTTGGTGAATTTTATCTCTGTTAATAGGCGGAATAAACCTGTTTCATAGACCAGGTTAGATCAATATGTCAATATGTCAAAATTTTGAAATGTTTATAAAATATTGTCCATAAAATATTTTTTAAATCATTTAACTAACCAGCACAGTTTTCTCAACAAACAAATTGCAGTAATGAAAATCAAATATTTACAAAATTTAAGTCGAATTCCTCTCCCATTCCGAGCATCTCAGTGACTTGGAGATAAAATCAATAAACTCTGGTGAAATTTAAACTACACTAAGATATCTTGTACGAGCCCAGCCCCTTGTAATCTATATGCTAAGTATGACATTTGAATATCTCCGAAGCGACTCGTGATCGCCCCGTTTCCGATATGACACTGATTTATCTTGGATTTTTATTTTGGAATTGGAAGTGTTTACTTGTACGAAAGGTTATTGCTACTTGTCTTTTTCCTAATGAAAAGTAGAATTCTGGAAAACAAGTGTAAGAAAAAGCTTCAAGTCGACAAATATTAATTAATAATTTTGCTTGATAGTCTAAAAAATCTTTTAGCTGGCGGTTTCATTGTTAGTTCGTTGTAAAAAATGTCGAATTTAATATTACACTCAATCCTTGAAAGTCTCTATTAAGAAACTTTTATTAAGTTTAGTAAAATACAGTATAGTTTTCTGTTTACTATTAATAGCCAATAGTAATAGATTGGTAGTAGGTTAACTTTTTGGCGAGGTTCTTACTATATGGATCCATTTAGACGGTGGATATCTTATTAAGGGGACAGCCTCCTCCGATAAAATCTTCTTTTTATTTTTGAATCCGTGGAGTCTCTACATTATGATAAAAGTCAGTTTGTGTGGGCCTACACTTTAGTTGTGGCATAGGTCAACCGAGTCAATACGAGTCAACCGTATAAGGATAAAAGGACCTCGAGGTCACAATCTATTTGTTTCAATTCCCCGTATTATTTAACGCGATCATCGACCCTAAAGTCGGAGTTCATACCGATTGAACGTCGATTTCACAGTCATAAAATCGCTCGGCACGGCTCTGCGCTGAATAGAATGGTGAACTGAAATAGCAGCAGTGTTTACACGAGTGCCACATGGCGAGCGATGCACCTCTGTAATGCCGTAATGCCCCGCCACCGGTCGATAAAGGTAACCCGACCTCTACACAAACACCATGTATGCCTATGTCACCTTTCTCGATGTATAACAGCAGTGTTTCCACGAGTACAACATGGGGAGCGATGCACCTCTTTAATGCGCCGCCATCGGTCGATATAGGTACCCCGACCTCTACACAAACACCATGTATGCCTATGTCATCCGTCTCGATGTATAGCAGCAGTGTTTACACGAGTGCCACATGGCGAGGGATGCACCTCTGTAATGCGCCGCCATCGGTCGATATAGGTAACCCGACCCCTACACAAACACCGTGTATGCCTATGCCATCCGTCTCGATGTATAGCAGCAGTGTTTACACGAGTGCCACATGGCGAGCGATGCACCTCTGTAATGCGCCGCCATCGGTCGATATAGGTAACCCGACCCCTACACAAACACCGTGTATGCCTATGCCATCCGTCTCGATGTATAGCAGCAGTGTT
Organism: Flexamia atlantica; assembly: GCA_035578135.1. NCBI lineage: Eukaryota > Metazoa > Arthropoda > Insecta > Hemiptera > Cicadellidae > Flexamia > Flexamia atlantica. The sequence goes on from JAQJVK010000012.1 coordinate 27,574,489, forward strand.
TACACGAGTGCCACATGGCGAGCGATGCACCTCTGTAATGCGCCGCCATCGGTCGATATAGGTAACCCGACCCCTACACAAACACCGTGTATGCCTATGCCATCCGTCTCGATGTATAGCAGCAGTGTTTACACGAGTGCAACATGGCGAGCGATGCACCTCTGTAATGCGCCGCCATCGGTCGATATAGGTAACCCGACCCCTACACAAACACCGTGTATGCCCATGCCATCCGTCTCGATGTATAGCAGCAGTGTTTACACGAGTGCCACATGGCGAGCGATGCACCTCTGTAATGCGCCGCCATCGGTCGATATAGGTAACCCGACCCCTACACAAACACCGTGTATGTCTATGTCACCCGTCTCGATGTATAGCAGCAGTGTTTAAGCGAGTACAACTTGGGGAGCGATGCACCTCTGTAATACGCCGCCATCGGTCGATATAGGTAACCCGACCTCTACACAAACACCGTGTATGCCTATGCCATCCGTCTCGATGTATAGCAGCAGTGTTTACACGAGTGCCACATGGCGAGCGATGCACCTCTGTAATGCGCCGCCATCGGTCGATATAGGTAACCCGACCTCTACACAAACACCGTGTATGCCTATGCCATCCGTCTTGATGTATAGCAGCAGTGTTTACACGAGTGCCACATGGCGAGCGATGCACCTCTGTAATGCGCCGCCATCGGTCGATATAGGTAACCCGACCCCTACACAAACACCGTGTATGCCTATGCCATCCGTCTCGATGTATAGCAGCAGTGTTTACACGAGTGCCACATGGCGAGCGATGCACCTCTGTAATGCGCCGCCATCGGTCGATATAGGTAACCCGACCCCTACACAAACACCGTGTATGCCTATGCCATCCGTCTCGATGTATAACAGCAGTGTTTACACGAGTACAACTTGGGGAGCGATGCACCTCTGTAATGCGCCGCCATCGGTCGATATAGGTAACCCGACCTCTACACAAACACCGTGTATGCCTATGCCATCCGTCTTGATGTATAGCAGCAGTGTTTACACGAGTGCCACATGGCGAGCGATGCACCTCTGTAATGCGCCGCCATCGGTCGATATAGGTAACCCGACCCCTACACAAACACCGTGTATGCCTATGCCATCCGTCTCGATGTATAGCAGCAGTGTTTACACGAGTGCCACATGGCGAGCGATGCACCTCTGTAATGCGCCGCCATCGGTCGATATAGGTAACCCGACCCCTACACAAACACCGTGTATGCCTATGCCATCCGTCTCGATGTATAGCAGCAGTGTTTACACGAGTGCCACATGGCGAGCGATGCACCTCTGTAATGCGCCGCCATCGGTCGATATAGGTAACCCGACCCCTACACAAACACCGTGTATGCCTATGCCATCCGTCTCGATGTATAGCAGCAGTGTTTACACGAGTGCCACATGGCGAGCGATGCACCTCTGTAATGCGCCGCCATCGGTTGATATAGGTAACCCGACCCCTACACAAACACCGTGTATGTCTATGTCACCCGTCTCGATGTATAGCAGCAGTGTTTACACGAGTACAACTTGGGGAGCGATGCACCTCTGTAATACGCCGCCATCGGTCGATATAGGTAACCCGACCTCTACACAAACACCGTGTATGTCTATGTCACCCGTCTCGATGTATAGCAGCAGTGTTTACACGAGTACAACTTGGGGAGCGATGCACCTCTGTAATGCGCCGCCATCGGTCGATATAGGTAACCCGACCCCTACACAAACACCGTGTATGCCTATGTCATCCGTCTCGATGTATAGCAGCAGTGTTTACACGAGTACCACATGGCGAGCGATGCACCTCTGTAATGCGCCGCCATCGGTCGATATAGGTAACCCGACCTCTACACAAACACCGTGTATGTCTATGTCACCCGTCTCGATGTAGTCGTGGACTTATATTTGATTTCTTAAGCTTATGTAGGGAGATAGTTTAAAGAAGTTGTAACGAATTTTATGAAGTTTAAGAGGGCATAACTCAGATCACTTTTTAGACTGTTTGTTCTTATATGGTTATTTGATTTAAAATTGTATCGTTTAAAATGAAAACACATATGAAAATCTTAAGGAACATATGTTATATTAGAGACCCGAGAAGTATGTTTTAATTGAGAAAAATTAGTGAATATTACTTTAGATGCTTTCGATACCGTATCTTCTTTTATTTTTTTTGACGTCAAAACCAACATAAAAAAAACAGTTAACTCTAAATCACCCGGATATATGAAATTAAACTTTTTGATTTAGGTATGTAAAATGTTTAATAGTTTCGAACTTTTTTTATCCTCGAAAATAAGCTTACACTTTACTATTTTTAAATTTTAATTATTCACAATTATATCAGTTTGTGCTCCAAAGGGGGCTTCGTTGGGGGGGGGGGGGGGGCTACAATGCGGTCGGGCTTCAGACCCATTTGATTGACAAGCAGTTAGGATCTCCTGCTTCCCAGTTGTTACCCGGGGGCTAATTGTCTCCCGTTTGCTTAATGACTCGCTAGCCGTTTTCCAATACTTATTTCTGGCCCCTGTGTTCGGTCCAGTGCTTAGTTTAACTGCCCTACAATCCACCGTTACACGATTCCCCTCTCCCTGGGGAGAATTTTTCAAACATCACCCGTACTGTTTTTGTCCTGTGACAAATATTTTTATTGTGTTGCAGTCATTAAATTTATTCCGTTTTGTTTTAAGGTGAAATCAATTGCTTACACTCTCAAACTATTCTAGAGGAAAAAATAAGTATACACCTTAAAACAAAACTATCGTTAAATTTAAAAAAAAACATTACTTTATGAAAAACCAGAAATGTTAAAGATTAAATTTGGCGAAGACCATGGAGATAATACAAATGAAAAATATACATAGATGATACTCTGCTACTCTTATTTCGTTGATATGATGGGACGTTAATCCCTTATTCAATGTTTATCATCGTTAACAAACATTTCGGACTGTTATCCTCTGGATCTCATTAAATAGGCTACCAACGGTGATTATCACACCTGCTTTATCCAATATTGTAACAAACGTGCCACAAGTCTTGACTTTATGTGGAAATAATTGCACATTTGTGCATTACATATACAAAGCGTTACATTAGATATAGCCATAAGGTAGGTATTTTCATTATTATTACGTTCATAAATGTTAAATTTGTTTATTTACTCCTCAAACAGTTAAATTAATTGGAGCTAAATTCATGAAATAAATTTCATTTAATGATTAACAAATAAAATTTATTAAACGTACTCATTTCAATTCAATTTATTAAATTTATTAGTTTATTTTTTGATATTTAATTATTTTTCATTTAATGGTATTTGTTTGAGTAAAAAATGAATAAATGTAAATAATAGCTCTTTTAGAGAATATACCAATGAAAATGGCTTTGATATTAAAAAACTATCTCTTCCGCATAAACAATGTCGGCCCCCTTTTATGAATTAAGATCTTTGGGGATTTGGGTTTAGTGATTTTTATAATTGATACTTGTAATATATATATATTTTTTACTATTTCATGAAAAAGAAATACATTGAGAGCCAGTCTATTGAATCCGAGCTAACACTGTTGCCTTAGGTAACAAGAGTGGGGGTGAGTGGGCATCGTGCCGGACAAATTGAGCGCATCATCAGAAGCAAACAAGACGTCGTCGACGCTTCTGCTCGACTTGACTGACTCGTCAACATCCAATTATTCCCTTACCAAAAACAAGATGCATTGATTGGTACCGTTTGTTGAGAGTTTCAAGTTTTGGCCATTAAAGCTAAATTGAAGTGATTGTTTGGAATTACTGTCGTGGTTTTTGATTTTAATCTTATTTTATTGTTAAAGTATCTTGAATTGATACAATAATTTTCAGCTACAAAAATAATTTATGTATTTGCATTTACTTTTCTGAATAAATGATATAAACTCTTTGAAATAAAGTACATCACAGAAAAATTTCACTTTTTGGCCACATGACGCATAGTATTAATACCATAGGGCCTATGGACGTTAGGCATTTCCTATAAAAGGGCAGACTCCTCTGATAAAAATTAATATTGAAAAACCGATAGTTTAATTATAAAAAAAATTCAATTATTTAACTAAAATAAAGGATGTGGGGGTTAGTGAACAACGCTATCCGTGGTCAACTTGTGCAAATTACATTTGGGGCTTAGTTGTCCCTTGTAGTGCCCAAAAACATCTTCAGTACGTTTCTGGGTCCGTTTGTTTCCATTATCGAATTTTTGCCAATGGGATTTTTTTAAGATCTACCTAGAATGCAGGTAACCTAGCGCTGTTTGGATGTTTAGGACTGGCCTAAAACCTCCACTACAACAGTTGAAGAGGACAATCATAAAAATTCTAGGAAAAATATAAATACAAACACTCCCGAACAATTGCTGTTCAACCCCAGATGGCTTTACACTTGGGACTCATCTGTATAGTTGTAACTTTTCCTTGTAGCTACTTACGTGAAACTAGTAACTATCTGGTTGCTCATCAAGTGGCGCCAAGTGAGCAGCGCTGTACCACTGACTGTCCGCGTCCACTTGTGCAAGTTTGGAGCGCCGCATCGCCCGCCGTCGCCGCGACTTGAGAGCACTTAAACAGGAACAGCAATTGAAACTCGCGGAGCCCGCGCCTCACAGCCCGCAGTCAAGTTGTAAATCCACCCGGTGGAACAACAACTCCCTTTTGTGAATTTTTACGACCTGTCTTTTATTTCACGTTATTTTTCACTTCTGAAGCTGTCCTTTTAAGTACGAAGTTGAGTTCGTGAAAACTTGTTATCGCGCACTGGACTGTTTTGTAAATTAGTGATTAGGTGTTACTGGCAAAATTTCATTTGATATATATAGTTTCTATCAATAGAAAGCACTTTTTTAATCCACCGGTTTCTTAATTTTAATCTTAAGAAACCAGTCTACATAATAGGTAGTGGGCATATGAGATGGTGTCGGGCTTACCTTTGAAATTTGAAAGTAAATTCGACGACCATGAGCTGTCATGATAAACCATTCTATAGGTTTTCAATAGAATCCGGCCATCATAGTTAATTTTATGTAACGTACAACGACACGGGCTAAAAAATCAAACGGTCACAGTCGGTAAATAGACTAAACATAGGGTCTTGTACATTCTGCATCCGTAATTTATTTATATCAATCCTAAATTATGTTTTTTAATGTGTTGAAGGGTTCCTAATGCACTATTTTAGATCACGCAAACATATTAAAACCTTATTTGCTTAATCCAGTTCACCAAAAATACTGGCTCCATTTCTTTAACCCAAAAGTGTTTTTATAACAATACACAATCCATAAGTCTTTTTATAACACACTTGAAAATTATTTGTTTAGACTCTCGTAGTTCCATCAGTTGGCACTTGTTTTCACTCTAATTTATGTGATGCGTTAAACATTAATACTGTAAGCAAAACTCTTTTTTTTTCCAAATTTGATTAAACAAGAAGAGTCGATGTGAAATTGGAGAGTATAATGTTGGTGCTGTGTAAGAGTACATTACACGTATTGATTATTCAGTCAGGTAACCGATAAACGACTCTGTAGAGTTCGTTTACCGATGCACAAAGTCAGGATAATCAAACAATCTGATCGGTGCATAGCCGTGAGTCCCTCAGAAAGACTTGCGCTCCTTGCAGTGTATGATTTGATATCGGTGATTCAGTTTAACGAAAATCTTTTCTTTACATCTCGCGTCAATTTTTTCTGTTCATTTTCCTCTCTATTTTGCATTTATTTTTTCGTAAAATGCACCACTTCATAACAAGCACAATGTACCTACGCAGTAGTAAAATATTTTTAAGTGCCTTTTAATTTGTACTTCTTGAAATACGATTGTAGATTTCGGTTTAGCAGTTATTTCAATATACTGTAGAATGAACATAAAGGAAATGCGGAAACTAAAACCGTGATGAATACAATGTTTAGGAATGACAATATAGAAAATCTGGATTGTTGCTACTGCATGATTGACGACAATTTGGATTTCTCATAGCACAATCCGTAGCTACGGAACCTACCATAAATTACGTAATCACTTTTTGACCATTTTTGGACCCCCTCTTTACAGTTATCCTTCCGTCATAATCCTGCTGACCCCCCTCCCCACACACAACCATTGAAAAATTATGTCAGAAGGTACAAAGTCCTAAAATATTCCAGTCTTTGAGAAATCTCAACTATAGGTTTCTTCTATGGAGTTGTTAAAACCATTAAATTGTTTTAATCCATTTTGGGCTATTTTTATATTAACCAACGACTTAAACCAGAACTTTTAAACTTTGTAGTCGTATTTACTGTAGAGATGGATGGTGACGCTGTGCTGCCTGCAAATCTAAAAACGTTTATCTTTAAAGTCTGCATTTCATGCAGCTTTTTTGACCTGAGCCTAAAATTATTTTGATTTTCCTAAAAGCTGTTTAACTTGAATTTGATGTATTTACATACAGTAACATGTTTACACTTTTGCTATTTAACTCTGTTCCATGTTCACCTTTCATTAAAAGCCTTATCAAAGATTGTTATTCTATTACCTTTGCTAGGTTTACTTGTTTACTATATCTGTAGCATGGTATAATAAAATCATCAGCTGATTGTAATATAATTAATACCATACTGAAAGGTGAATGTGGAACTGAGTATAGATTAGTTTAAATCAAAATTTGAAAAATTACGTCACCTCAGCGCCAACCCCCCCCCCCCCCCATGCACATCATCCGACCTTCATTTCCATTCTGAATCCCTCCCCCCTATTTTCAGATTACGTAATTTATGGATGGACCCTATTTGCTCAACGCTGCGCTGGTTCGATTGTAAGATCCACAAACTGCATTGCCAGGCCACTGTTATGTGGTTTTACCTGCTCTGCTCCCAGTAATTCATACGTAATGTCACTATTTCCATGTCATTTTAATCCAAATTTTACCTCGTTTAGTTTTTATTTGACACTTAATATTTAAAACAATCCCCGCTGAATTCCAGACTACTGTCGAATTTAAACTGTTGCTTTTTCATTGCCAAGCATTTTAGTCATGCAAAATTAAGGTTATGTGCTGGTCTACAGGAACAAGCTATGTTAGTATTCGATGGTATTTAACTGAACAAGCACTTAACCTGAACAGTTACCTCTATTCCATCGCGTAGTAAGAACTAAAATGTTTGATAATTTCTCGATATTGTTGATTTTTTACCCATAACTGATGAACTGCCCTGTAAGGGATGGTAGGGCTGGGTATGGCGGTCGGTTGGCCATGGGGGTGGTTGGTATGGGGGTAGTTAGGCTCTGTGTCGTGGCATGCGGGCGTCTACTGGTCCTCTCTGTTTAAACATCTAAATTATACTTCATTACGATAAACACAGGTCAAATAAATTAAACGTTATATTGTTATTATGATATACTGTTGCTAAACTTATTTAAGAAACACTGAATTATCTACCTATACTATTATAAAGAAGAGGCTGTTTCTGTATGTATGTTAAGATGTATGTGGCAAGTGAACGCGAAAAATACTGAACCGACTGGGTTGAAATCTTACACAGAGGTAGATCTTGAACCTGGGAAACACATAGGCCTATTCACTTCCTTAAAATCCTCTCGGGCCCCATGAACGTCCTCAGTTTCAATGTCTACATTTTATAAGGATGTAAATATTCAAATACTGAATAAGATCAGCTGTAATTTTTATCGTGAGCGAAGCCACGGGCAACTGATAGTTTTAGTTCAGAGTTCAGACATTACCACTAGACAAATTTTAATTAATGCTCTGGGTAATGCTTTGTAATTTACATGTCAAAAGTACGTTCGTTAGTTTTATTCCATATTGGAGTTATTTATATATATCTTTTTTTGCATTCTTATTTTTTTTATTAAGGTCTTATGTAGATTTATAAGGATTCTTGTTATTTCTTGCAACACAAGCTTAAGTTTCCTGCTCCCGTTTTATTAGAAGAATTCCGCTTGTTACAACAGATTCATTTATATGTACATTTAAAACAATTTGCTACATAGATTTGTCCGTAGGTTCGTTATGATTTATTTATTTATTGTTAATCAGTAAACTTTTTATTTCCCCACACGATCCAAAAGAAATTAAAGAAGAAAGAATTAAAGAATTATGAAATTAAATACAATTGACAGATAATTATTTCAATTATATTAAATAAAACTTACCCGGGCTTATCTAATTTCTTAGGAAAATTATATGCGTATCAGAAACTTACCAAGCGCGCAGGTCTGCTTGGTCTGTTGTTTTCGCTCAACAATCACACAGAAAGCTACCACGTACAACCCCAATTGTCTGCTCGGAGACGCATCGAGCGGGCACTGAGGCGTAGGACAGCCAATTGTTAATGATTACCTATAGAGCGCTAGTTGCCAGCGATCCGTCTGCAATTAGTTGGGCCAAACAATCGGAACACATAACGGCCCGGTGCTCTTTTAGTGTTTATTGGAAACCTAGAAATATCGCACGACCTCTATGGATAATTGAATGAACCTTTAATGATTTTTTTTTATTTTTCTTTTATTTATGTTGCTTGGCTTCTAATTGTTATTTATCTTGCTTGGCATCTTATTGTTGCTCAATTAATAGAAATTGTTCACTTTATTTGCGTCAAACGACGTTTTGAATGTTATCTTGTGTGGAGGGTTGCTGTTCTCATATTTTTATTTATCATACACCTTTTTAAGTTTGCTGGAATTGCGCTCAAGCTTGTAACTATAAACTTTCTTCGACTATATCATTATTTTGTATCTTCATTTCCGTTCCAACTTTAATCAGTACCCACGTTGCAGTTCAGTAACATAAGACGTCATAAAATATCAAAACGTCTAGTCATATATTGTAATTGACGTTTTTCAGGAAATTTCAACTTGCCTACCGCAAACATTGTTTACAATGAAGCCGTGGTTTTCATGAGTGTTAGTTACATGTAACAGAGGTCCGAACGGATGTCGACATAACTTCGACGCGGTCTAGAGCTGAAACCATGACTTATTCAGTCGGTGGTTCCGACGACATAAATCCTGCACGTCTCATCTCGCGTCTGGGGACGTTGCGGCTCATTTTTGATGCATACTTCCGAACATCAAGTCATAAAGCTAATAACAGTAATTTACTTACCTTATTTGGTTGTCGCCAATTGCAAGGCAAAACGTTTCGTATACCTTAGACCATTTTCAGGCCAAATTTGTTATTGTAAGTTACCAAGGAGTAAAATGCATTGCGTTTGTGATATATTATGTTATTTCATGACAAATTTGTCGAATTCAACACACAGGGTGTTTTAGCGAATTTCCCCTATAGGGAAGAAGCTATTACCGTAGGTCTCATGGTAAGGCCTAAGCCCCAGACCATGATAACTTTTCGTTTTGCAACCCCCAGAAGCAAAAAACACCATTCGCTCGAATTTTTAGATATATATATATATCTATATATCTATATATGTGTCTGTTAGCACGATAGCGGCCGTAAAAATGGTCCGATCTTGATGAAATTTGGTACAAACATGTAAAGTGGTGATCGATTGGACGAGTTCGTGAACCAGCCCGATCGGACCACCGGAAGGGGGGGTAAAGGGGGATGAACCCCTCCAAAAATGGGTTTTTTGAGTTTTTTACATAGAAAAATAAAATTTATCGAATTTTTGTTGGCACCATGGAATTCAGCTCAAAAAAACAAACAATTTAGTATTTTTGAATCACTGGTCAATGTCCATTGGTTACCGAGATATTGACAGTGGTAAACGCAGTACGTTGTCCCAATGTTAACCTTATGGGAAATAAGTAAAATTCTATATCTCGTTTATTTCTCAACATATCTTGATAAAACTTGGTAAATGGCTTCTTCTAGTTCAGATCTACTAAATATTGAATCAAAACCAACCATTTTAAACATAACTGTAGCAGCAAACCTGCATACTCATTCCCTATGTTAATCCTATGGAGTTTACAAAAACACTTAATCACTTAATCACTTTATTAAGACAGGTACCTCATAGAGGACGTTACCCTGAATATGAGTGAAGGATGAGTGTGATGATCGTGATGATAGTGGCGCGATCTTGTAGCCTTGTTACTGACTAAGGTTGGCATGTTCCTTAGACAGGATTGTTAATTAATAGCCCAACAACCAATGACAGCTGGCTCCAGAAACAACCCTTCAAAAATCTACTAACATTTCTCGGGATCGATCCGGCTACCTACAAGTTTGTAGGCGGGCACTATAACCACTACACCAACATGTCAAATCTCGCTATTTTAGATAAAAATATATTGTTTTGCATTTGAAATTCGCTGAGTATGCAGGTCTGCTGCAACGGGGGTATTTTTTAAATGCAACCCAAAACTTCATTATATCAATGAAGGATAGTTCCCCCCAAGATCCCCGGATCTGACCCACTCTATTATTTTCTTTGAGGATACATAAAAAGTAAAGCCTAAGAAAACAATTCACAGGATATTCAGCACCTCAAAACAATCATAACAAATTTAATACAAGAAATTCAGAGATGTACTTTGCAAAACGTAATCAGGAATTTTATGGAGGGAGCACAACTTTGTATGAATGTCAAAAGCGGATTGTTTGAACACATAATGTAAGCTAAATGTGGTCGAACTTGAATAATAAATTGCAAAAATGCAAAGATTAACAAAAAAAATACTTATTTAAGCTCTATATGGGCATTATTTGATTTTAAAACTGGGTTGCGTTAAAAAAACACCCTGTATTACATTACGTATTTCTGAAGACATGACTTAACGTCATTGGGGCAAACTTATACAACGTTTAACGTATAACTTAATATTTATACATGAGACAATAAAGCAAGATACGTTAATTCTCAGTCCAACGCTGAATGAAATATAACAATCGATAAGTGAACCAATGAACATATTTTTCCAAGACAACAACACCCTACAATGTGCTATTATTATTTTTAAGAACAAATAGTCAATTAAACAATATAGTCGAATTAAATTGGAACTGGCTATTATTTCTTCTGCGCTGTGCCATAATACATTTTTAAATAATTCGCAATCAACAAATCTATTTATTTTCATAAATTTCGTAAGGTAAAATTCGATTTTCTAATGTTGATTATAAATAAAACCTGACAATAATAGTGCGTATTCGCCGCCGCCGCCGCCGCCGCCGTTGAACACCGCGGAATCCCCCGCTCAATCTTCCCATCCGTTGGAGGCAGCGGCTTGATGACATGGCTGTATGGGGTCGTAAAGTGAACATACAGGGTGTTTCATAACCGGCGGATTTATCGCCTTTCAACATGAAAACATTTGTGTTCGCTTTATGACTTTTTTCAATCAACTCTACGTATAATTTTTTATTTCTCTTTTTTTATTGAATCTATTTTACAAACTGTATGTGGTAACTGTATTTCCATAAACCGATTGACCAGCTACAGAAAATGAAGCGTTCGTTAAATGTTCTGTATTAAACATTATTATGTATATAATTATTTTAATAACTAACATGCAATGTGTTATTTTCAGGTAAGAACCGGCTAAAACCATAATCAGTATACAACTCAAGGTAAGTGTTACTTAAGAGAAGGGTTAAAATTTTATTGGATACTTGACTTTGAAGTGTTAGCTGGTGATTGGATTTGCAATCTGTGGTAAAACTGTAGAACTATTCAAACCCTGTTCAAAAAAATGTTTAGTTGTAAAGAAAGCAAATTTAGTGCAATCCAATATCGGCACATATTGCCACTATTCCGAAACTTCAGCCCTTTTCAATACTGAAGTGATTTTTTTACTATTCTTTGACGTATTGGCAAATATATGTAAAAATGTCATTAATTTAATACCTCAAATTTTTACCGTTATCAAGCTAGGACTTTGATGGAGCATTAATATATTAGAAAGGATATAAAAAACATGTTTAAGCTTGTCTAAAAATGTAAACCATATTTATCATGTCATCTTCACTTTTAATTTTTTTACAACCGAAATTCCCTTCATCTTCAGCTTTTAAAAAACCTTTGTTTTTCAAAAATCCAGGCCTAAAAAAATACATACAATTTCACTGTCAATAAAAGTATGTTACGTGTTTATTTTTTATTTATTTATCAAATCGTAAATTCAATAATAAAAAAGTGCATTGAAATAAATTGAAAAAGTGCTCAGTAATACGCACTCCAGGCAAAAGCCACCATTGATTAACGAAAATCGGTATCTTTAAAAGTGCTTGCCTCTTTACAAATTACTGTCCAATTACTCTTACTGTTTCAACGGGACAGATTTAAATTGCAATTAATGCCTAAACCAATTTCCTGTACCTCGTTTTTCTATTTGTCAATAATCTTAGTCAGAATTAATTGTAAGTATTTAACCTCAGTGGTGAAAAAAACTATAATGTTACATTTTGTTAACTACACTGTCTTTGTCTATTTTCTCCACAACGATTACATATAGTTGTTTATTTTGTTCTTAGTGATGTATAAAATGATATTCTATATCACATATCATCGCTGTGCGTTCGTAAAAAAGTCATGAAATTGTTTAGTAAATTGTTGAAAGTATTAAAGTACCTAAATTGCATATTAAAGTTTTTCCGAAGTTATGCGTTTTGTAATTGATTATTTAATTTTATGTTCAATTATTTAATTGTATTTTATTAACCTATTTAAACGTAACTATTAAACTATTCAACAAGTTTAACTATGTATGATTGCTGTTTAAAATTTAAACATAATCTTCAACGATTAAAACATTTTTAATGGATAGATTATCAACAAAAAGACTTAATTTTAGTTTTGGTAATTTTTTCGGTTTATAGTGTCAGTCTTAAAAAATCTCTTAAACGGACACATCACTTTCTAACATCTTAGTAAAGTTTGTTCTTTAAGGTTTATCAGTAAGCCTACTCCATCAACACTGCATGCTTATAATCACTTATGATAAAAAAATAAAATTAAGGTTTTTTAGATGTCTTTGTCGATACAATTAAATGAAATCGCACAAAAGTAGAGATTAGATTGCACATAAATAATGATCGGTGGTACTACAAAACACCCAATAGTTTTTCTACTGTAATTGCCCGTAATTAGGCCAAAGCGTGTTTATGCTAATGTGTGAATGTCATCGGAAGAGCGGCGCCCAGACCAATGCAAATGTGACACGCCCGTCGAAACACATCCAGTCGATCGCGCTCGGCTAAATGACAAATAATTTAAACTAACACTTCCATTTATTCAGTTTCAGATTTTATTATTGGACCGCTAGATAAATGTATTTGTTGAATCATTTTCATGCGAATTTAATTTGTTTTTTAGCATTTTATCAAGATTGGATTTATTTTTTTAACTTTTTATAATATGGATGCAAATAAAAATGTCTTATATTACTTTAAATTTATTTACACTTTTACGAGTTTTACATGCGAAGCGGTAAATATACACTGAAGGTGGAAAACAGAGATGGATTTCGACCAAGCCCAGTGAGAAACTCAAGAGCTGAGAGGCAGCCTCATTGGGCCTGATGATGATCGGTGTTACAGGTTGAAATCTAACGCCTTTTTCAGTTTTTGTGTATATTTACTGACTTAAATGTATATACAGTAATAACTGTAAATATATTTGAAGTAATGCAAGTCGTTTCCATTAACATACATTACATTTTATGTATATTAGTTTAAGAATTTCAAAATCAACTTAAAATAATGCTTTATCATACCAATAACAAATAAGCGACAACTATTATAATTAGTACACTAATTATCCTGGTTATTCTATTTCAAATAACTTTGCCCTTTTTAAAACACAAAAAGAAAGGAGGAAAATATTAAAAAGGGAGTGTTTGGAGCGAAGCAACAATATGCACCACGGGTTTTGAGGAGGTGATTTAAAGAAGCCATGAATGCGACATCGATCCAGCCATGAGCAGAGGCAGGTTCCATTCAGCGCCGAGCGATCTGTGTGATCACAGAGCACTGGCTTATGTGCACTCTTTCCTGGCTTGAACAACTACAAACTGCGTAGACTACTGCACCAGATAAATCGGCTCTTACCAGATTAGTGTTTACCGAGGACTTACTATGCTTAAAATATATGTATCGAACAAAAGATTGAAAACAAATGGACTATGGATAAATAATTGTAACTTTTGGACAATAGGAATTAATCTAGCTAGCGTACGGGCTTCAGTTCGATAACTCATGGGTTCGAATACTAGGGTACGAAACCGAGTAGGATTATATAAACAGGCTTGAGCCGTATCCACCGAGAGCTTGGGAATGTATTTCAATATTAGACATCATTTTACAATATTTAATTTCATATCTCTGTGACATAATAATGGATTACAAGGGTCAACAATTTGTTTCTTTACGTCTTCGGCTTTTTGACAAAGATTATGGCTAACACCAGATAAAAGAACAATTTATATTATCAGTAATTCGAACACTCGGAACGATAAAAATCTTAATTAACATAACAAAAACAACGTTTTACCTATTTTGCACATTACTTTATAGTGTGCTAAATGTTTTTATTATAAGCATTCTTTTGAAAATTCTCAAAATTAGTTCTCAGTACATAGGTTCTCACCTACAAACTCCCTTTTTTAAATCTATTAATATCTATAGGCAAACAATTTATTCATCACAAAAATATAATTTAAATACATCAAAACAGGAGTAAATGCTTACTGGAAGGTAATGTTATTATGCCATTTGCCTTCGAGATAGGTTGTGCACAATTCGCCCTGATGTTGATGCTAGGTTGTTCAGTTGAGGTTATATAAAGGGGAAGGGATTTAGCAAAGATCGATGTCAAAACGAGAGGGATGTTAACATTGAAATACTTTTAGCCCCAGAATCCAAGTGGGTTTAGCCCCAGAATCCAAGTGGATTTGTTCTGTAAGTCCTTGACCCCTATTAGGAATTAACAGTCATCCTCTAAATGCTAATAAGTAAATATGACTTGCTCTTATATAATTTTTGTTCGTGTAATGAAATATTTATTGTTATAAATCTCCTCAAAATTAGTCGTTAGTTCATTGGTAAAAACATAAAAAGCAAATATCGAAAACCAGTTCAACTAATAATACCAAAACACAACAAAAATGAAATATTTAGAAAACCACTTGTCATTTAACGTATATTTCAGACCGTAATACCTCTATTTACTTATTCACATATATTACAGGTATTTAACATTTATTGTCCATAATCCTAAATATTACTTGTATATAATACTTGGTTCATTTTTAGTCTTTGGTGCACAAATATAATATTATAATATACAGGGTGTCCCGTAACTATCTGGACAAACGTATATAGCGTTATAGCTTAGGTCAAGACAAACACATTTCACCATAGGAACATGGGTCTATGGTGCCTAGTTTTCCGTCTGTCTGTCTGTATGTGTTTTTTACAAACAAATTCATAACTCCTAAACAATTTTGAGGTACAGCGTTGAGATTTTGCTCAAATGTATATCTTATTAGGATCTATCTTCGTTTAAAATTACACTAAAATATCATCAACCGTTTCAAAATGGCGGCCTTTTAAATTATTTGATGCCAAATTTCACGAAAACCATTAATTTAAACAAAAAATTGCAAAATACATAAAAGTAAGTCCATTTTGTGTAGTTTTCAATGATACCTTATTTGTTGAGATTGGATAAATATTTACTGAGAAATTAAATTTGTTCGTAATGCCTGACCACTTTTCTCCATTTAAACAATGTTAAAATTAAGGGGTGTCCAACTTAACTGTGCCACCGTTGGTATCTCAGAAACTATTGGATTTAGAGATAACTTTAAACGGGGGACTTCACCTACTTTTTTAAGACGTTTAAAAATATGAATTCTATTTTCTTGTAAATGGCCGCCATTTTCCAATATGGCGGACAACTTTGATTTTTCTTATTGAACACCCTGTATTTTATTGCTTACTTGGATTCTATGCTTAATTTTAAGAACTTTTTATTCTTCGACATTTTTTCCTAAACTTAATAGTTAAGTGGATATAAGCCGTTAAAGTCTGATTTTTAACACCCCGTATTTTAACATTGCTTATATGGGAAAAAGTGGTCATGCATTACGAAAAAACTAATTTCTCAGTAAATCTTTATCCAGTCTTAACAAATAAGATATCATTGAAAACTACATAAAATGGACTTACTTTTATGTTCCTTGTAATTTTTTATTTAAGTTAATGGTTTTCGTGAAATTTGGCATAAAAACATTAAAATGGCCGCCATTTTAAAACGGTTAATGGTAATTTGGTGTAACTTTAGAGGAAGATACATCCTAATAAGATGAACATTTGTGCTAAATCTCAACGCTGTATCTCAAACCGTTTAGGAGTTATGAATTTGTTAGTAAAAACACATACAGACAGACGGACGGAAAACTAGGCACCAGAGACCCATGTTCCTATGGTGAAATGTGTTTGTCTTGACCTAAGCTATAACGCTATATACACTTGTCCAGATAGTTACGGGACACCCTGTATATGTGTGTGTGGGTATATATCTATTGTTTGGAAACCTTTTTGAAGAACCCGGCACTCAAGATCTACTCGTAGGAGGTAACAAGCTTTTGGGTCTCAACGAGCTTGCCTTTATTTACCTTTCCCCTCTTTCTCATTCACAATGACGTACATTTTTACACTGTTAAATTTTATCTTGTTGACTCCTACAGGATTTTCATTTAATTTTTTATATTAAAAATATTAATACATTTATTTATTCAAGTAAGATTTCTTATTGTTCATACTTAACTTGATGACAGCAATCAAACTAAGGATCAAGTATTTTAAATGTGATTTTTTTAAATAGTGAGTTTTTACAATAGGATCACTTTACTTTATTTCTATAAATGTGTTAGTAAAATTTCCGATTTTTGACTGAGCAAGCAATCATAAACATAAATAAAGGCAAGGTTCTAAAATTACTGAAGTATGATCAGCTACCACGTTTGTGGTAATATCTTAGCCAATCTGATATACAAATCACCGGTTGCACAAGTGGGATGTTTTGTTGATGTAATGAATTGTTACTATTGATAATTTCCCCTTCTGTGGTGATAACATTTAAATTTGTAATCCTGTTAACTTGTTTTTCGTACATAAGTCAAGTTTTTCATTTTATTTAAATCTTTTAGTCTTTCTTATTAGCACTGTTGTTACCAGAAAGTAATCGATCCAAAACACTCACGTCACGTAAATATCGTTAAGTTCCAGATTGAACCATTAAACGAACAACGTACCTAGATATTAAGGTTTTCTGTTTTATGCCACCACTTTTTATATTGTTACCCCAAATGCAAAGGAAAAATTAAGAAAAAACCTGAAAGTCCCTTTCAGTTTTTATATAAATTTTAACTCTTTTTTAACGCCAGTAATCCATAAAATTACGTATCTGTTTGGGCAACAGCTATTCAAGCGATACAAGGAAAACAGGTTCACACGTGTTGAAGTGCGCGTTGAATGTTGAAAGCTCCTCAGTGTGGGGATAAAAGACAAGCGACAGAGAAAGAGAAATATGGAGTGAACATAACATCGATCCGGGGTAAGCGACGTTGACTCGTTTTTGAAAACGACCTGACGTCGTTGTCGTTGTCGTCGTAGTTGTCGTTACGCGGATCATAACATGATGTTTACATGCTCTCCATGCAGTGGTTGCACTTACCTTGTTTGGTTGCGTGAAAGATGGAAATGTGGTTAGATTAATGTCTACGATTCAGGCAGATTAGTTTTTTCTGCCTGCTAAACTATAATTAAAAAATCTTAACAATCAAAAATTCCTTAAAAATAAAATCATAATGCATGTTTGTCAAATATTTAACTTAACAAAGTTCATATCATTTATGGTTTAACAATAGCTATGCTGAACATTTAAGTATTCTATAGTATTTCAAACTAACAGTAACTAACTGGAAAAGATAAATAGAATGAATAAATAAATGGAGCTCAACATTAGGGTTGCGTTGCTTAAAACAACCGCAATACAAATTTAGTTTCTTATCGTTATAAATAAACTTTTTTAGGTTTTAGTTCTGCTCCTCTATTTGAACATACCAGAAAGAAGTGAACTTGAACAGAAGTGCAAATGCCACAATATTCACTCATGATGGATTGTATAAGTTTACAAACAGTAATTTAATTTATTATTTTCACTTAATTACAGTGCACCACTACGTAGAGATCTGGATAGTTTTAAAAACTCTGTCCTCACCCTCTGTCACAAATATAATTGCTATTGTGGATACAACTTATTTTAGATTTTTTAGTTCAATGTTTTATGTGTCTTATTTCCTTATACTGGAAAATACTGCGAAAACGAAACATATTTCTTTTTGAGAATTGCTCAGATCGGCTCTTAATGTTCGGTTATGTTATTTGCCGTTCAACGTTTGGAAATTTATTTGCTTGCTACTTGAAGTTGAAAGGGTTTAGAATGATAAATCAAACTAGACTGCTTGTATGGTGAGCTCGTTATTGTTAGATGTAGCCAAGCAAGTAGACGCAACATTGACTGGCTTGTTTATCAGAAGTCAATATTACACGAACCAGCGCCTGCGATCTTATGGAAGTATGATAGTTGCATTAATCAAGGTAAACATTTTCTCTGTCAATGTTTTATTAGTGTTTACAACTTTGAATATATTTTGCAACAAAATCCTGCTATATTACATTTTAATATTTCTTTGGTGGTAGTTCAGTTAATATTATTAAAGTGGTACAGTCAACCAGAATCTCACTCTTAGTGATGTGCAGTATCTACAACTATTTTCCCAAATAATGTTTTTTTATGTTTCGCTCGTTTGGTAAAGATTTAATATGATTCAAGTAGTGGTAGTGGTGAATTTGTGATTATTGATACACGGATCAATCTAAAAACATCGACATGAGGGTTAACTTATTAACTTCGCCTGGTGTGTTTTTAATTGAGTTAGCTGTCGTGATTGTGTGAAACTTTAAGAAATGCTTTTCGTAACATTAACTGTTTTTTGTATTTGACATTGTTATCACTGTAATTGTTCTCCAAGATAAAAGAGGAAATATTTTCACTATAAAATTATTCTGTGCTAATAAATATACTTTTTGCCGACTACCCATGATATGCTCAAACCTACCATAGGCTTTATCAACTCATTAACCTTGAACGTAAAAAAATTAACATCACGACCATAAATGAAACCAGATAAAAGCTCTAGGACCTTTACCAAAAGCAAGCCTTCCATTTAGTAGAAACGTAATCTATCCATAAATACCCAAACATAACTTGATCTTGTCTCACTGACAATCAGTAAAACGTCAACAATAAATTATTACAAATATTAAAACAGTCATGTTGATTTATCTGTCCTCAAATTATATTTCGATTTCTTAAGTTTTCAGCACCGTAAAATATTTTAACGAAGTGCTGCATGGTTGTAAAAAGACTAATGTCTGAAAAGAATAAAGAGCAGGAGACACAGATAATTACGAAGTCCCATAATGCAATGCCCGAGGTCGAGAGACAGTGGAGGGCCCATTGTTCTCCGAGCACCCCCACCCTGCGAATACGTTTAGCACAACTCTTTAACTCACCATGTTGAATTTATTTTAAAACCTTGCAAGTGATATTACACAACATGTTGATTAAAATTATGACGGCACTATTGTAAAGTTTTGATACTTTTGAATATTTACTTTAAGAAGCAAAACGTTTACCATGTTGAGTAAATACATTTAGTTGTCAGCATTTTGATAAAAACATTGATACAGTTCCCATTGATTAATAAAAGATATGAATAATTTTAATTCTTTATAAAGAGAACAAAGACGTAAAATACGATTAAAATTACATCTCTAGAATCGTAATTGGCTGATAATATGGCAGTATCAATCAAAGTGAAAGTAAAATTATAAAGATTTAAACAGAAGGATTGAAGGATTACTTTCTCTTCCTTTTATTCGCTGTTGCGAATCCTTCCTTGTGGAATGGATTACGCTCAGTCAAGCGTTAAATTCCCAATAGTAAATAACTTATGGTTGTTACATTTTATCATACATATTTTAATTACTATCGAACATAAGATACTTAGTTATTTCAGTTCAGTTTAGTTAAGCTATATTATATTAAGGTAATAATGTTAATATATTGCATAATTTTGTACACCTATTTTTTAAATACAAGCCTTTCATCAAATATTTTATTTTCTTTACACTAAAAAGTAGTACTTGCAAGATATGTTATAGCCTATGATTCGGGTGCATGAGTCGGGTTAATTATGTTTAATTATCGAACGGGTCGGGAATCAGAGCAAGTCAAACTATCATCAACTGTAACTGAATATTAAATAGAATCCAATCACCCGTAATCCGGAGGGTAATTGATTAGCCTTCAGATTGGTGTACATTTATGGCAGCTGCTAAATGCGAGTGAGCCAAGCGCGTAGAATGTTATTGAATATAACAAAATGCTATATTTCTTAAAAGATTCCAAATAATTATCACGTTCCTTCTTAAGCCTAAATTAAAATTTAAGCCTTAGAACTTAGGCATTTTTAGGAACCTAAGTAAGTTTTACGAGGTATATTATAAGTTCGTTTTATTTTATTTTTCTTAACGAATCCACATTAAACTAACTTAATTGTAAAATGCGATAAAACAGCATGACAAGGCCATTACAATGTTACAATACAGTATTTTACGGGACGATGTAAAAAAGGTAATCAAAAATAATAGTAATAACCCCCGTTGCAGCACACCTGTATACTCAGCGAATTTAAAATGCTTGAATAAATCATTTAGACTGCGCCTCAAATCATGTAAAACCAATATAAATCCTAAAATGAGAATACGAAAAAATTATCTAAAAGAATAATAACATGGGAAATGAGTTTGCATGTTTACCGACATGGAAATGTGAAATTAAATTTTTTTTCAGGAATCCAATAGATATAAACTAAATGAAGCCACATATCGAGTTTTAGTGATATGTTGAGAAATAAGCCAGGTATAGGATTTTATTTATTCCCGCTAAGGTTAACATTAGGGCAACGTACTGTGTGTTCCACTCTCAGTATCTCGGGAGCCAATCGACATTGAGCATTGATTGAAAATACCAAATCGTTTGTTGTTTTTTTTTTCAAACTGAATGAAACTGTTTAACCCAAAATTAAATTATTTTAATTCTTATTTGTAACGAATATAAAATCATTTTTGGGAGTTATATCCTCCTTGACCTTCTCGCAGTGGTTCGATAGGGCTGGTTTTCGAACTCGTCCAAATAATAACTACTTTCCACGCTTTGGCGGAATTTCATTTCGATCTTGTGACCATTTATGTAAGCGCTATCATGCTCACGGACACACACAACATAGAATTTTATTGAATGGTGCTTTTGGTAACTGGGGGTCCCAAAACGAAAAGTCATGAATGTCCCAGGCTAGGTCTTACCATAAGACCTTCGGTAATAGCTTTTTTCATACAGGAGAAATTTGCTAAAAATAAGTTAAGGGAAAAGTCCTTGTAAATGGTCTGTTTTTTTTAAAGATGTGTTCCACATACCGTGGAACATCCCATGCCGTGGGAAATGGTAATAGCCGGTTATTTAGACAATATGACAACACTGATGAGATAACAAATTTTCCCAACGCAAGTTAATTTTTTTAGCTTTCAAAAGTTGTTAAAGTTCAACTCTTCAGTAAGTTAAACTCCAAACATAAACATAACAAAGACATCAAATTTACTTCCTGAACTAAATCTTGTGGGGTTGTGAGATATCTATAAATGTATTTTTAAGATGTTCTAAGTATAAATTAAGAATTGTTAGTATTTTAAGAAACAAATTAATTAGTAATGGGATGCTTAATCTTCATTTGATCGTTACAATACGTTATTATCGCCAATTGTCATCTTATAGGAGTATTGACGACGAAGCGGATCGCTCTGGTTTATTACTCTTGGATCCAAATTATTTCTTTATGGTCCTCTGAGCTCTAAGTATTTGGAGTTGCATTTGTATTCAAACGAATTACTCACTGGAATATATTAATAATCTATTTTCCAGAGCTTCTTTTCGTAAAATGTATGTTAACTTATTTCTTTGTAAGGTATAGCCCGTTAAAAGATTTTCGACTAAGGCATTAGAAGTATAGTAGTCTTTCAAATTACAAATTTTGAAATAAATGAGAATTGACGCAAATGAATGAGATTCTACATGTGTCCCAATTGTTTATGACAGCACAACTTTAAAAAAATCAACCTTAGAATTTTTTAGGTCTGATGCTGGAAGGAAATGAAATATAGGAACTCCTTAGTGCAAGGTCATTGGGGTTGATCTCTCTATAACAACTTGAATTTGACACTATACGTATAAATCAATTTTTAAAATGATGTCCCATAGTTTTTAATTAGAAGCCTAGCGCAACTACTGAACAGGGAAATAATGAAAGGTGTTTAATATAAGCTGCAAATATAAGCCATCAGAGCAAAAGCCAAACAACCATTACGAACGAACCTACTTATCGATACTGCCTTCTGAATTAGCAACTCTTTCGCAATTTCACATGGACTGTCATAAACCAAGACCAAGCCTGAAAATATGGGACAAAAATCTCAACTTCTTTCTGAGGAGCTGAAGAGAACAACTAACCAAAAAAGTTAAAATCATGTTGAAAGATCATTAGAGAAATGTTGTTATAGCCTGCCAACCAGTAGTTAGTTGTAAGAATGTTCAAATACGATCAATCGCCAAGCAATCAAAAATATACTAATGGCTCTTTAGTCGTCTTATCATCGTCAGTGGGACATGACAGACTTGCATTATTCGTGAATGCATGCCTAGGTTGTTTTCAACTTTGGATTCATATTAAAGTAAACCTTGGAATAAGAGTTGTTTCAGTATGTTAAACATTATCATTACGTCTCTAAGATAGAAATAATGTCCCGATTTAAAAACAATCAAATAACATTAATGTTGTTTAACTCTTGTTGTTACGTTTGTGTGCGAGGTAAATGTTTAAGTGATAAATGCATATAAGCAGTTAAATACAATGTTTTACCCTATCATTCAAATATTTCCTTTTATTTTCACGTTTTCTTACATTTTTTCATTTGTTTTATTATGTAATTTAATTAAAAATTATATATCAAAAATTATATATCATTGCAAATCAAAGACATTTTTTCATAGCTTGACATTCAAAAATGTGTTTTCTGATTTTCAAGCCTGGGCGTATTTACTTGAACCCTACGACTCCCGAACGATTGACGTGCGGTTTGAGAGCAGAGACGTCAGACGACGCGTCAGGAGAGACACGTGCGTGAAACGTGGCTGAGACGTCACAGATAGTCGGCAACGACAGGTCGTTGACAAAACCTTCTCGATACCCAATCTGTTTCGCTCAGTCAACACTTAGGTATTTCGAGGAATGCACTTTCAATAGTTTCATTATGTCAAATTAATAGTTTGTTACCTTCCAGCAACTATACGGTCACTGAAATTTAGAATAATTGCTGTTTACTGTTTTCGCTTTAAGTAATTTACCACACGGATTTAATTGTTATGATTAGGTAAATATATTAAAGTGAGATAAACCTTTGTTATAATCAGGTAAACATTTGAAAGTGAGGCAACCTTTTTTCAATAGCACTTAGACTTACTCACGTACTCGTACTAGTGTATCTCAGTCACTGTTAAAGAAATGTAACCTTTGAACTTTTCCTACAACAATAACTTTTTACTGTACATTCAACAGAATATATATAAGTCATGAAATTGTGCATTGTTACATTAAAATGTATTTTACAATGACATCACACATCACACATCGAACACAAAAGCCAAACATAAATGCCATCCAGAAAGCCAAGGTAATCTATGTGCCAACAGATTTTATTACCTCGACGAAACCTCAGCGCAGACAGAATATCTGAAAGTCAATATAGGTCACAGAAGTTGTTTTGGAATTTAGACGGTGCGGCGGATTTCCTGAGAGGCAAAGGATCAAAAGAATAAAGAGCAGGAGACACAGATAATTACGAAGTCCCATAATGCAATGCCCGAGGTCGAGAGACAGTGGAGGGCCCATTGTTCTCCGAGCACCCCCACCCTGCGAATACGTTTAACACAACTCTTTAACTCACCTTGTTGGATTTATTTTACAAACTTTGATATATTTGTTGGTAACTTTTTATTTTTTACCTGGTTTTGAATATTAAATTTGGTCAATATTAAACCACGTTTTCACTGTCAGCATTTGCTTCGATGCGTACTTGTTTGGTTGTACCGTTCCATTCTTATGGTCCAGCTGTAGCTAGTTTTGGGTGACCCAAAATTTAAATTTGACATAGTTTGATTAATCTCTGACAGAGGGTGCTTCTGTCAACCCCTTACTTTAGCTGTTTACTTTAACATTTTGTATTCTACATTTCATAAATCAATAATTAATTGACTATTGACTGTCTTAAGTGTCACTAAATGATATATTACCTTCTCCTGATACCTAAATTAATAGGTGACATCAGCACACTCTGTTGGTGATTCACTGTAACTATTAGCTTATTTTTAATATTGGGTCACTCAAAACCTGGTACACAATTGATAATAGAAAGGAAGGTCTGCGTTGTTCGTTCTGACTTGTTAATCTGAAGAAAACCATTGGTAGAAAATGTAGAATTCTAGTTGTTGTTATGGGATTTGTTTACATCTTTAGAATATAACATTACATCATTTTAGATTAATCTTTTTGAATCACTTTTTGGGATTTTTTCGGATGAATATTTTTTTCGAAACGTGTATGGGTTAGATAGAAAAATGAAAGACAATTAAAATGTCATAAATAAATTACAACTATGTAAATCTACATGTTCTCAGTATGTATTAGTTTATTTTCCTTTTCCTTTCTTTACTTAGAGTCTTCTTCTCTATTTTAAAAGTTCTGGCCTGTTCCAATATTAGTCCTGAATGATTCATTCACTAGTTAATGCACTTTTTAATGAAGTCTGGCCCGTTTGAAATTGGTAAGCGCATGACCGTGCATACAAAAAATCATCGTGCATAAAGCTCCAACTAAGAGACCAGATTACTTGCCGAATCGTTACAGATTACTACCTATCAAAATTAGGCAGTTTATGTGTCTTGTTATATGCTACTTGTACAAATAACTTACTATGTATTTATTTGTTTGTGAATTCTTCGCTAGAGGTTAGAGTTTATGTTGTGAAACGATTAACTAATGCTCACATTTTCCATTAGTAATTAGATAAATTCAAGTTTCGCGACGTTTCTTGTCTGGCCATTAAACTACAGTGGGTTTGTGATGATCGTGATGCTTTCCTATATATGAAGGCAGCATTAGATTCTAGTTCCCGTATCGTCTGTGAAACTCAAGCTGAAAAACGTCTCCTTTAATATGACAAACAACTTATAACATTCTTCTAGTATAGATTCCGCTTCATGTTTCCCTTTGAAAGAATATGTAGGTTTGAGACAGACTACTAAAATTCCAACCCATAAAAAGTATCAAAATTAAAATAACTTTCCAAGTAAGCTAAGCAGGAATTTATAAGACTTTTGAAGTGGACAAAATTTAGTCGTTTAGTTCATGTGTTCGTCCGTAATTTTTTTAGCTTTTCCATATGAAGGCAGGATTATATTCCAGATTCCGAACTTTCGTAAATTAGTTTTTATGGGCTACAAAACGTATTCAATAGCATTACACTGCTTACAACATTCTGTTAATAAATACACCAAACCAAAACTGGTTCCGCTACATGTTCTGCCATAAAAAAACTATGTAAGCCTACGTTTCGAGAAAATCCCAAATTTAAAAACATATTTAAAAAAAACATTATATCCTCTTTAGTATTTTTATTTATTTTTACTGTCGCCGTACCTGATGTATTTCCACAGCAAAGAACCGCGGCACAGACGTGGATTTA
Source organism: Flexamia atlantica (assembly GCA_035578135.1). Classification (NCBI taxonomy): domain Eukaryota; kingdom Metazoa; phylum Arthropoda; class Insecta; order Hemiptera; family Cicadellidae; genus Flexamia; species Flexamia atlantica. The sequence continues at coordinate 27,600,441 of JAQJVK010000012.1, forward strand.
TACGTCAAGTTGATATTCACCTTGCATGAAAGCACCACTCTCGGGGCCGTAAATAGAAGCCATAGCCTCTGGCAAATTTACCGCGTATCGTTCCTAGTCTGTAAAGGTACTATACTACTAAAAAGCTACTGACTGGTTTCAAGATTATGTTTCATCATTATTAAAATCTTTTAATTTTAAATGACATTATTTTTGTAGGTGAGGTAGAATTGTCAAACCTATTCTATTTTGGGCTTCTCTCACCTTGGTATTTGCTGCAGAGCTGTTTGTTCAATATTCTGTTGAAACGGTGATATTTCAACGCCGTCAATAATTGTTCTTAACACTTATCACATAAAACACACATATTTACACACATATCAGTCTCTTACTACCCGATATTTCGCGGAACCAAAACAAACGTTCCGCGTCTTCAGGGGGGGTTTTCCCTAATTTTTGAAATTGCCCGCACTTCCCGGTCACGCACACGCTGCGAGCGCCTGACGACAACTCCTTTACCTGACGCTGAGTTGTCGTCAGGCGCTCGCAGCGTGTGCGTGACCGGGAAGTGCGGGCAATTTCAAAAATTAGGGAAAACCCCCCCTGAAGACGCGGAACGTTTGTTTTGGTTCCGCGAAATATCGGGTAGTAAGAGACTGTTATGTGTGTAAATATGTGTGTTTTATGTGATAAGTGTTAAGAACAATTATTGACGGCGTTGAAATATCACCGTTTCAACAGAATATTGAACAAACAGCTCTGCAGCAAATACCAAGGTGAGAGAAGCCCAAAATAGAATAGGTTTTAAAATCCTTTAAACAAACGTTTAAGCTTTAATGAAAAGCAAAATTATATTTATGGTAGGAAATGTAAATTAGGAGTTACAAACCAACAACAATATAATATCATTAACTTTGAATAATTATAAAAAGTATGAAAATTAAATAAATTAAGAAGGGTATTATTATTTATTACCATGTTTTATTTTTGTTGATTCAATCAATCGTTAGTAATTTTATATAACGTGCATCGATCGTGTTGTTACTGCAATGTCTTGCCGCCAATCAATTAGTCAAACTAGCATTTCCTAGGGGATACTTGTCAATGTTCAGGGTCATAAGGTAATACCGGTGCCCTATCAGGTGGTAATATTGAGCATTAAAAATACTGTACTTTAACTTCCTATGACAATAAATACAACTGTTTGAAAAATAAATCAAACAATAAAAAAACAACGAATCCTTATGAATAGATGAAATTTAAATCGGTAGTTTAGAAATAAAAATATAACTAAATTGTATACTCAGGCTAAATTTTAATAATTGCAAAGTATTGCCGATGAAACATTATTAAATAGCGGGAAAATAAACCTTAATGGACAGGTTGCCTGTGCGAAGGCTCAGCCGATATTGCAGTCACCGTAGGTTGTTTTGTTATGAAATAAACCTATCTAAAAAATCTCACCTTTCGATAAATGATTCCTCATATTAAGTTTGATTGGCGTTTACAAAACCTCAATAACTGAAACAGCATTCCCCAGCGCATTAATCAAATGTATAATTTCCCCCTTCTAGAGTGTAGACGTCTAAATGTGCCCTCAACCCTTTCGACAGGTTCTTGACAGGGTAATATGATTTATGAGTTGACAATAAAACGTATAATGCTGTCCTTGTTTGTGTAGGGTGATGGTCAAACAATGTGGGTTTTAGTGGACCTCCATCACTGTCAGCTTGTTCACTTCTTGCTTTAAGGAGCCTTCCTCCTCATGTTATCATCTTATTTTCAAGCATTTTCTTTGGGCTTTTGCGTCTATGGGTCAACTGTGTTTTTTTAACTAAAGTGTTATTTATTTGGTGAGTAAAATAAGGCAAAAACTCTCACTTAATTATGGTCTTCTTTTTAAGAATTGTTTCTTGCTTCAAACTTTATTGAAACTCTTAAAACTGTTTTGTGACTATAACATCAAGTACAAAAAATACTACTTTAAACTAAAAACAGTTCTCGTTGCATTATCATCCCAAATTCAAAAGCCATACGATTAAGTTAACAAAACAGGTTGAATTTTGCACGAATTGAAGCGTTTTTTTTGTAACATTGAAACTCAAAAATTAAGTCTTAAAAAAGTGGATAATAATAAGAAGGTTAAATTTTTGATATTGCTTAGTTGATTATCATGATCCTTCGTTTGATTATTCAAGTAATCAAAAGCCTCAAGTTTTTAGACCGGTACCTCATGGATGACGTTACCCTAATATGAGTGAAGGATGAGTGTGATGATCGTGATGATAGTGGCGTGATCTTGTAGCCTTGTTACTGACCAAGGTTGGCACGTTCCTTAGACAGGACTGTTAATTAATAGCCCAACAGCCAATGGCAGCTGGCTCCAGAAACAACCCTTCAAAAAGCTACTAACTTTTCTCGGGATCGATCCGGCTACCTACAAGTTTGTAGTAATTCAACCTTAGTAATAAAAACCTGAGAAACAGATTCACCATAATTCCCATTACACAATCGCAGTTTTACGTTAGCCCAGTTTACTTTTGAATTTATCTTTAATACGGAGTATTTTAAAGTGTACTAAAATCGTTAAGGCCGCAACCTAATTATGCAAGAAATTACAACCCTGGAGTTATAATAGTGTACTTATAATACTTGTAACACTAATGGCCAAACCTGCACATGCTGCTAGCTTCTGCTACTGCTAACTTATGCTAATGCTGCTAGCTTCTGCTAATGCTGCTAGCTGCTAGCTCCTGCCAGTGCTGCTCGCAGTCTGGACCCCAGCGTCCGACACGTGCTGCTATTGTAGACCAGGATTGTTAAAAATTCAACACAATCAATAAACTCCGCCCGCCGTGTCTGCCGGTGTCGTCATTCGGTCTGTTGCTGTGTGTAGCATTGGTGCATCTTGCCGTGGGGTTTCAATTAAACTATTCAGCACCCAAGTGGCTATTGTATAGTTCTATTGCAATTTTTGTTGTTTATAGTTTTCTTATCACGCTAAATACTTGTATTCCGTCTTAATTTCGATTCCAGTGTCTTCGTTTTTAGTTCACATATCTGCGTCATAGCTTGAAAATATTAAAAAATTTCAAAAATAATGGTTTATACTATCATGGTTTATTACTATGGTTTAGTTACAATGTATTTAACTAAACTGCAATACCGTAGTGTTACATTTTATCATCAGAATTACTGGGTTTCCCTACTAATTTACAATTCCCACAAAACAAATCAAATCCTCCTCAAACTTTTACAGAAAATACATTTCTAATATTTCTTTCCATATGTATTTAGCTTATTGATATGAATCTGCATAAGCAAAAATTATATATATATATATATATATATATATATAAATTTATTTTTCAAAAATGTATTTTGATGGCTTTTTACATTAGGAATTTCCTGTTAACTTGCCTTAAGCTTTTATCCTGAAGCTATGACTAGCAAGAACGCTGTAAAATATTTCAAGATAAACAAACTGTAGCCTCAGCATTTTATATTGGCGAACTTATCCACTCAAAGTTTGCCAATAAAGGTGCGCGATCTTTGAGCTAGGAGAACTGCAGCTTGGTGCACGATAATTTATACCGAGTTTTAAAAAGCGCATATTTTTTACGAAACCCCTAAGAAACAATTTTTAAAAATTAAACGCATTACACCTGTTTACTCAGAGTTGCGGTGAAAACCAACAGTTTATTAAGAGTCACTCAAGAGTGTATTAAGAGTGTTTGCTCACTTTCAGGACAAACAGGTTGATATCAAAAACATTTTAGACGATGAATTTAAATTCCACCTACGTAGAAGTTTCTTCCACTATTGTTGTATTGAGATGCGACTTAAGCGGGCGATATTGCGACCTGTAACATTATACGGTACAGCATTATGAATAAAACATAACATAAGGAGGCCCGCTGACTGTTGCAGAACAAATTGTAAATATAAGGAAAAGCTAACGTTGCAATCAATACTATTTCGGTTTTTCACGATTAAAGTTTGTGTTTAATAGATCCCATTCATTTCAAAGTAATTGACATCATGCAACTTAATGATTGTGGGAATTGTGTGTGTATATATAATCAACCGTATACAAGTAGACCTATTGAATGAATAAATTAGAGTCTTGTTTTTCGTTTGAAAATATAAAGGCTACAATTTGATACACGCCAGCTTTACCTTTACTAATTACGAGACAAATGAGATAAGAATCAATCAGCATTCTCACTTTGCAGTGTCCTTGCTTTGTATTTCATCAGGTGAAAGAACGGGCCAGTTGACAAATGATAAGGACAGGATTGATAAATCTGCTGCAAGATTGATATCTTAGCAATAGGATGTCCTCGCTGCACGAGGACTCCGTCGTCGTGTACTATCACTCTAGACCTTATTGGATTCGGAAATTGCCTGTCTTGTAACTCTGCGATTTAATATAGTCCGGGAAGAAACAAAGGCGATGAAAGATAATTTTCTCAATAATTTATTTCTATAACTGCATTTCTAATAAGGAGGAACTCGAATCAAATTGTTATGTGCGTTCGTCGATTTTATCATGGGTATATTATTTGTAAAAGTAGTCGGAGGTATTCATTCCATTTACTGCTAATAAGTTCAATACAAATCAAAATATTTAACGGAATTCGAGTTAGTCTTTTTTATCTAACGTTTTAAATCGCTTGTAGTTCGTTTGAACTGCGTTATAATATTAAACAAAAAAAATGTTCTAACAATTAAACTTTGTTTGGTTATATTGAACGCTGAATAAAGTAACTTATGATGACTAAAATTGTATCGATGCTGTGTTTTCACTTAGTTTAACAACTCACTTTCTTGTTCCAGGTACGTGCTGTAAAATCTGATGACACGATTATTCAAAATCGGTGAGTATTGCGTCACATACATTTGGCTTAAACCAACTCGAGCCTTTTGTGAAGCATTCTCTACGATTTAGCATCATTCGTTAATACGGCTTGACGAATTAAATAATCGCACTAAATTGAAATAAAACCTCTCCTCAGGCATACATCATTTACGTCCATAGTGCTGGTTTTTTTAATTCATTAAACTCTCTAATTGATTGCAGTGCTAATGAATGGACTTTTTTTACTTAGGCCAAATATTTTTGTATGGATTTCTTTTACAATTTAATCCTCATCCCAAAAAAATCGATCCCGTCCTTAAAATTCAGGTATTATTTCCTCAACAAAGTCAATAGGATTATGGAAAAGCTTTCTGCGGCTTTATGTTCAAAGCCACAAATAATGAGGACTTATTTTTTCACTCGCCAGGCAGTAGACTGGAAGAGATTACATTTTATATTTTTTCATCAAAAGATTTAAATAAATAAATTGTATTAAGGTTTTGTCCACTGGAAATTAATGACACCCGTATCAAGTCGTCAGATCACCAACTGAATTATTTATCGTCAAGCCATACAGAGGACATTTAAGTCACCGACAGACGTTGTTGAGTGTGGGTTAGTTCGGAACGTCATCACGCAAATCTGATGATCGCGGCTGCTGCACCTGAGATTACCTCTTGATTAGTGAATCTCTCGACTGCTGATAGCGGCGTCTGATCATCAGATTCCATAATTCGTTTCATATTCAAAGATTCTGATGACGTAATAAACCCAGTGTTGCTTTAACAAAAAACCCTTTTATGATAGATCAAAATTTATTTAATATCATAAGTTAAGTTAAACCAACAATTTAGCAATTGGTAAACCGTTTAAATTGTGGTTGTCTGTTGAATATTGTATGATTTAATTTTGATTGGTCAAACTTATCCATGAAGTAAATTTGATTTTTTATGCGTCAGTTTTTACATTGGTTTTATTACTATTTTCATACGTTTATATGCTAGATATCAGCAAAATGATAAAAAAAACATTTTTATAAGACGCTCATCAAGCTAATGATTTCCATCCCCCATGACACTTTTTAGTGTAGACCTATACAGGAACTCGAAACCTCAAGATTCCAGACTTCTTAACAGCACCTGGAAGAAGTGCTTTATTTTAATGAAGTTTATTTTTACTCCTCTTGATCTTAGTACACTGTAGATTTCCCTATGGGCCCCAACATTCCTCCCTCATTGTCGGCCTCTGCAGGAGACGTCCCCTGTTGCTGATGGAGGGAATGTCACCGCGAACCCCCTTGTCACCGGCAGTTCGTCTGTTACGCAAGGGACGGGGCAATCAACAGCCTGTTACGCTCAATTACAGAATACTGGAGGTTTAAAAACCGTGAATTGCTTAAAAACAAAATGTTTATTTCGACAAAATATCCTAGTAATAAGATATTCATGTTAAGTGCTGAGAACACATGATAGCCTTACAAATGAATGCAGTATTCGAATTTCACCTCTGGGGAAATTAATTTCTATTTAAGGATAGGTACGTTAATTGATATTACGTTAATTTATATTTTTGAGGTGTCCAAAAGGAGATTAGAAATTCAGCTCTCACTGTTCAAACTTGGTCTCTAACTTATATTCACTCATGCTGTAGGTTTTTAAAATCTCTTTAAAAATCCTGTTAGAACTAGTTGCGCCGATTCATCTGTTTGAAATTAAATTACACCTAACATTTTTATGCGATTGCAATTGTGTGCAACGTGGGAACAATCCAAGGACACCGAAGGCAAAGTACTTTCTTGTAGATATGCACATTCTCATTATAATTTACTATAGGTTGAGAATTTCAAAAAATGAAATTGAAATTTTATTAAAGGGCTTTATGAGTTGCCATGTTCAAACGGAATAAAAAAAATGTAAACAAATGCAGTCTCACATTTTTTTAATTTAATGAGTAAAACCTAAATCCAAAAATTGTCTGGCAAAATTTTTAACAGTTTGTCTAGTGATTTAATGATTTCTTCGATATAGTACAAATTGGTTCGGTGTCAAATTAGTTTCTGTTATATAATAAATTGTCATATATTTTTTAAACTGGCACCCTCAAAACCTCTAGTCAAGTCTACTTAATTGATTTATCATCCGGTTTCGCATGTTTTTTTTTTGCTTTTATATATAACAATGAGTGCAGATCAAACTTCGATAGTCGATGGTTCGTCGTTCGGTCGTTGCGTCGCCGGATTATCAGCCGACTCGGCGCCGTGTTGACAGACGGCTTGTTGGTTTGTTATCTGTACCAGTTAATCCTGCTTGAGCTCCTACATGCTGTGCTCGGTGAACTGGAGTCGCTATACCTCGGTTTGTTTAGTTCAAGTTTGAATTAATTTAAAACATCCTCTTTAATTAATTTATTTAGTCTAGTTATAATTTTATGATTTAATTTTTCTGTTCAGTGTTCGAATATTTTCGCTATGAGCTGTAGTACTAACACTTCGATGAATGTTCAATTTTCTTAATTTTAAACAATTATAACGTGTATAATGTAAGGTTTTTTTCCAAAAATAAGAAGAATAATATGATTTTGAAGAGTCCTTTAATTTTCATAAAGCCCAGGATTAAGTTTAAAATTTTACGAAATCATGGAGAAGGGTATTGGGTGCTAACCAGTGACACCTAATGACAATCAGACATCACAGTATTTACAATTTGACTGATTGGTGTGTTTACATCAAAGACAAATTAAATTATGGCACTATCAGGCCATATTTACTGATAACAACTTACCTTCAAATTTGGTCCCCACCCTCATAAAAGTGTTTTCATAAATTTTGGCGAATAGGTCATGAATGACTATACCCACCAAGATCGATTCGAGATAAAGTCTAATATTAAATTTTATCCTCTTTAATTTTACATAAGTAGCGAAAACTATTATCTTTCGCCTACATTTTCACTTTGTTAGGCAAGTTAACCTGTTAATGTTCCGGTCCAGTTTTATTGTGAGGTGAGGCGAGGGTCAGACAAGGAACTTGCCACTTGCCATTTACAATCTACTGAACTGTGTTAACTTCGTATCGAAAGTGGCTACAAATTGCGTGGTTGATTAAGGAACTAATGCTGCACTACCCTTACCTGTGGTAAAGGCCATTTGCTTCTGGTTGCTCCATTTCACACCTAATTCTATAAAAATCATCAAAGTGATTATTAGCAATAGGATTTTACTTGTTTTCCATTCAATTCGCAATGTGTTTTTAAATTAGTATTTTTCAAATACTCTTATTCTCATAATCTTATATGAGCAATGTTATCTTGCTCAATTATCTCAAAAACGGCTCCGAAAATTTCCTTTAAATTTTTAAATAAGTTATATACGGCTTAAAAACATGTTCAATAACGGTTATTGTGTTTTCAACTTAAAGTAACTTGGCAGTAATATTTGTCTCCATTTCAAAAGTGTCTTTTGTAAAAAAAGTGATTTCCTCTTCTTCCTTCCCCCCCCCCTAGTTTACAGTAATAACGTCCTAGATAAGCCACCGAACATAACCGTAACTCCTGATGAGTTTGTAATGAAACTGTAATCCATTAATTACAACATGATTGGGCAGTTTGTTGTAACGTGTTAATCGCCCACAAATTACTCTATTAAAGTAGGTAGACATTAAATCACGTGTAATAGAGGATTTTTATTGGACTAATCGTTTTACAATAGTCAGAATATTAAATATAATATGGTCTTATTGGTGGTTTGTACAATCATGGAAACACCATATGCAATAGAGAATTTTAAGTAACTAATTAATTTTGTTCACATAGTATAGGTTGTAAGAAGTGTTTAAGTTTTATGGACGGGGACTTTCGATATATTCATGTCCTTCCTAACTACTCCAAAAGTTAAACAGTCAAAAATTGTGTTCCATGCACTTCCCTCTATTCCTTTTTTGAGCATTCGTCGCTTGGACTAACACTGTAGCAAGATGGTTTTGTAGGTTTTCCGGCTTCCTTACGGTTGTTTAAGACTCGGTTAACCACTGTAATCCTTCGGATCGTATCCTCTGTTTGGCCAACATTAGTTGCTAAATTAGCTTAGTGAAGGTGAAGATTCCCTTAAATAACCTATTCCTCTGCCGCATCTTTTCTTTTGCGACGTTTTTATTGATAAATACGTAATAATAATTATTGAAAACCCATGAATTGAGAAGCCATAACTACAATCTCATGAATTCTTGTAACAAATTAGGCCTACTGTAAATCACAAAAGTTAAGTCTTACACTCTTTTATTCGTCACATTTTAGCTGATTTTGTAGCATAATCATCTTCAACTTCAGAAATATAATTTCAAAATTACTGGATTTGAATTGAATGTAAAAGTTAATGTGCGTTGAACTTAGAAATAATGAATCGGATGTTTGAATAATTGATATTTATAATTTGGGTTTAACTACTTTAGACAAGCTAGTGGGTTTTTAAGTTTCATTATCGACGAGCGCTCCCGTCCCTTTAGTTTGATTTTTTAACGCAAACGAAAAAATTTGCACCCAAACCTCTGGTTTGTACTTGACTGTAGATGAAAATCCCATATAATTAGTTTTCTTTCTTATCAAACGTTATTCAGGTTGTTATATTTCTCGATAGAAAATAATATGTGATTTGTTAGATTTTCTACTTCTTATTATGTCTCAACGACAACAATAACTTATTTAACAACCACACTACTGTATGCTGAAGGCTGTATGCTTACTACTTGAAACCAAAAAATAGACCTAGTATTTTTGAAAGCCGTATCCAAGTATTCACGTCAGCAATCATTTACACACAGCAGCTGCTTTCAAAGGTTGCTGAAAGCGAAAGGGTGACAATCACGAATGAATACAACGCTAGGCGCTATGCGACGTAGGTACGGCGGGGAAAAATCTAACTTTGCAGCCTAAACTCTTCTATGAATATGTTTTTTTTATTATGATAATCACCGGTTTAGTTCATTATATTTTACTATTATTTTCTTTCTGACGTAGAGGTCAATAGGTTTTCTTCTATTTGTTATTGTCCCTGAAAATATCTTTTCTTGATACATGATGTACCAGAAAAGTAGGATTAATTGCATAAAACATTGTCTACCAATATTTTTGTGTTATCCCTTTTTTGTAATAATAATTTTTTGTGTTATCCCTTTTTTGTAATAATCCCTTCCCTATATTTCTCTTCTTCAGTTCTCGCATCATCTCTGTTGACATAACTATATTAATTGTTAATGATGGTACACTGCATGGCAATTCGTAGAATGAGGTCCACTACTATAATTTAATATGCAACGAATGGTTGAAAAACGCCTTAAAACCTTAGAAACTTTGCAAAATTGTGAATTAGCCCACTTAATGCTATTAATATTTGTATCGTTTTAATCTAATAAAGTAATATGGGGGTTCGAGGGTGTAATCTAAAATGCTCTCCAACGACAATCCACGACATGAGCTCTGTAAAATCTTTACTCAATTATGTTGTACTTAACTTAAAAGTCTCGCTCATAGCAAATAGTTTAAGCTGTTTTGTTTGCATTCAAAATAATCTCACGTGAACTAAAATGTTTTGGTAATTATAATTCTTTTTTCACAAAAATGTGCAATACAGTACAGTACACGCTTTTAAGTGGCAATTACTGTAAATCACAAGAAATTTAAATTCACATCAACCAGTAACAATACTTTATAAACTGACGCTTTAATAATAAACAGTAATATGTAACTAAACAGATAAATTTAACATCTCTTTTGTAAAATTTCCTAGATTGATTGATTGATTGATTTACCCCCCTTAATTGATTTGCATCTAATGTTGTTGCACTGCAACGAAACTTGAAGACTGCTAAATACTAGGGAGGCTCACTGTTTGGCAGCGGAGCGGTTGCAGCCAGTCGATGTTATCTCCATATTAATTAAATCTCGCATCATCAGCCTTACACAGCAATGTCCCCCTTCCCTCCCCTCCTCCAACCCCTAACCTAACCACCCCTCCCTCCTCTGCTAACCAAACCTTATCCCAACCTGCACCGCAACCCCGACCTACTTCTGTCGTTAAATATTCAAAGTTAAAATTATCTTAAAATTTTTCGTTATTTTTACTTAAAGGGTTGGAAACCACGATATTTGAACTTGATTAATTATAAGTAGTTTTTAAGTTTTTCTCTCCTTTTTAAAAACGCAAATTTTTACTGCTATACATTGTTTAAACCTTTTTGTGAAAACAAATTAAGATAATTATCTAGTACAGAGTATTTTTGCAAAATTTGTTATGATTGTTCTAATTTTCTGTGCTAAGGCTGTTTGTTCCAAAACTCATTCATTCACAGACCAATATTGCCTGCAGGTTTCAAGTTATTGGAATTTTACTAATATAACGATTCTTGCCTCTCAGCTGCACAGTTTTTGCTCCATTAAACTTGTATTATTCCGTGTTACTCAGAAGAAGGAAACTTTTTATTGAGTTGACTCTTTATTTATGTTTCCTTTTTACAAATTATTTTTAATACATGTCATAAATCAAATAGTGAGCCGGTGGCACAGTTGCAGTTGGTAGCGCACTCGGCTTCGGAACTGTGGCCTCAAAGCGTCGCAGGTTCGAGACTCGGGCATTTCGCATAATTTTAGCAGTACTGTTCACCCTTGTTCTGTACCGGCTCACTCCTTGTCTTTCCTTGATAACGCCCACGCACAGATCAATAGTCTATGTGGGCGGGGCAAGGGCAAGGTGAAAAAGAGGCCGCCACCCTCTTTTTTAAAAAAAGAAAGAAAGAAATTATTGTAGCTTATGTCAAAAACTTTTCAGAAATCATGTTTTACCAAGGCGAAACGTACAATATTGAAACTGTTATTTTAACTGGAAAGATTATTAATTTCAATTTAATTACATTTTCTAACTAAATTAATAAATCTAACTCCTAGTCCGAAATAAACACGATATAACTTGTATTCAAATTAAACAATAGATGTTTACTTATGCATATTAGTAAACGTTTGTATGCGTGGTGAATGGTCGAAAATTTATTTAAATCGTGGGTTTACTTTAAATTTCTCTAAATTTGTTTTCTTTTTGACCATGAGACATGTGATAAATTTTCTCAACTCTTTGATGATTAAAACATGTTATTAACATAAACAATCATTTCTCATTTCATTCCATACAGTTTTATGTATGATTCAGTTTTTAGTATAATTTTACTTATTTTATCAATATTCTAACTTTTGTAGCTCATAAAGCCAATTCTTTATCTTCATATGCACAATTAGCCTAAAATAAATCACAGTTGCATAAGTTTGTCCGACAATGTTTCATATAAAATCATTTAAATTGAACTAAACCAATCAAAATTATATGTCCTTCGAGCCGGATTTGAACCAGCGACCTATGGATGTCTGAATTTGAGTGCCTCTACAGTCCACCGCTCTACCAACTGAGCTATCGAAGGAGGGTGTTAGAAGTGGCACACTTTCTTGTCATGAGCGCCTCCCGCCGCCCGCCGCTCCTACAGCGTAATGTAGCTCGGCATTATGTCGTATTCTCGGGATATTATTTATAATTTGTTATTACTCATTAGTTTGAATAATTTGCTAAAAGAAAATGGATGACTTAATATTGTATTGGGAATTACCTTTTCATGCAAGGTTTAGTCTTATAAAAGGCCTGTTCCTATAGTATTTCGTTTAAATTCCTGATTTTTAAATGCCGACTTTATATATTGTGAGGATACGTATGTAGATGAGAATAACAAAAAGCTTTTATAGCCTGCTTATTACTTTGTAATGTATCAAATAGAAACCTAATCTATCAAATTATTAAAAATTTATTACACCTATTTAACATGCACACCATAAATTATTATACTCAAATAAAAACACTTCATGAGAATTATGAGGGCATAAACCAAAATGATTTACTGGGTTGATGTATTAAGTTAAAATAGATAAACGTGTTTTTGTAACATGTTGTCCACCGGTGATAGGAGATGTTAACGGAATTCCAACCTGGGCATGGCACGCTAACGTTTGTTGTATGTTATCGTCCATCGTTGTCCGACAAAGTGTGCGCACATTGTTACATCACTGCAAGTAAAAATCTGAGCATTTAATTTTAATTTTGAATTTCAGTAAACTTACATTTTGTTTGCTTTTGGAAACATGGGCTAATTTTTATCTCAATCGCCTGATTTTTGCATACCTGTTTGTTTTGTAAATGAGATGAACTAATGCTATAAGAATTTAATATATTTGAGTTTTTTTTATTTTGTTTACTATTGTGGACCATTCGACAATTATGACCTTTTTATCCTTTATCGTCATAATAAAAAATAAAGATTGTACTATAATGTGGGGAGTTTCAGCATAAGACGATTAATGTTTTAACAACAAACTCTTCACAAACAATATTTGCTGGACAAATGTTTTTCATTGAATTGTAACCTATCGTCCAGTGAGATTTTTACTTTTTCGTACCGTTTTTGCAACTTGAAATGTTTGTGTTCAATCTGCCCGCGACGCAGATTTATCAGTTTCAACAAAACCAGATCCCTTTCGATACCGCCTTGTTATTGCTAACTTGTTTGTTCATATTTTGCACAGTTTATTAATTTGTTTGTGGATCAAATTAAAACTTTTATTGATAACTAATTTTTGATAATGTGAAGGCCCACTTTTCCTGACTTGCGTTGCAATCTTTGAATATTATTCTACACCTATTGAACTGGATTATAACAACTCATGCCATCTGCACGTTTATTCCCCACATAAACTTTACCTCTAAATCAGTATGGACAGAAAGCTTATCGAAATCGATAATTTTTATACTCAGAATAGCCATTTTTTCATTATTCATAGACCAAGTGTCAAAATTATTCAAATTACCTTGATATCCCCTCTTAAATGAGTTTTACCTATCACAACTGAACTTATACTGAAAGTAGTGTAAATCGTTAATGTTCTCTGTTTTATCGCAGTCGGGTCGACGGCTGTATCCACGTGTTCAACAGTAGCAATTCCAGTGGAAGGTTTCAGTAATTAACTTCAACTTCGCCTTCTCACCCTGCGATCAATCTCGCTTTTAATGCGTTTTTCTCTCTTTCATGACAATCTCCCTCAGCCCTGACTGTGAATTATCGCTCTCGGAATCTACGAATGCTTTTTTTAAATATTTTTAGATAACTGTATTTAGTATTCTAATATATTCATTAATCCCCATAAATCCTTCTTTACTACATTAATCACTTTTTCTACGACCATTGCAATAATCACCAATAATGATGTTACAAGTAATGTCATAATGAGGTCCATTACTAAACCAAATACAAACCCGTAGCATACAGTTATGCAACAGGTTTCACTTCGTGATACAGGTTCTAGTCCAATGGGAGCGCGGCATTTGACAAAAGTATCGTCATAACAATTATGCAATTTGCACATCAGCCAATTGTTCCATTATGATATAGCCTTTAGTATGTTTTTGCACCTAACCTCAAATGAACTAATTGTTGTGATACGATTTTGTTTTAGTTCGTCCATAACCTAAAATGTGAGTTATTGACATTCCATCTATCTATACTATTATAAAAAAGAGGTGGTTTCTGTATGTGTGTATGTATGGGATAAGTAAACTCGAAAAATACTGAACCGACTGGGTTGAAATTTCACACAGAGGTAGATCTTGAACCTGGGAAACATATAGGCCTATTCACTTCCTTAAAATCCCCTCGGGCTACGCCCCTTGAACGTCCTTAGCTTCAATCTTTACATTTTATAAGGATGTAAACATTCAGATACCGAAATGTAAACAGCTGTGAATTCTATATTTTGACATTTCAAAGAGCAGAAGTAAGATCAGCTGAAATTTTTATCGTGAGCGAAGCCACGGGCAACTGCTAGTTAATAATAAATGTTAAATGTTAACAAAATTTTTGTACACCCTGTATATTGTGGGTCGTAGATAAAGCAGTGTATGCAACGATTGCATTATACCTTAAAGTCACTCGTGAGATATTTAGAACACTAGTGTCTTTAAGTTCGCTCGCTCGTATTTTAACTTACATCTCACTCGTGGCATTAAGGCATTCAAAATACAATCGTTGCATAAACTACTATTACGTCCAATTAGTGTATTTTTCCAAACTTTTCACTTTTGTTTTTTGATACTCAGTGAAAAGTCAAGGGGATTTTTTTCATAACTAGATTACTGGTGTAGATTCGCTTGCAGTGACATTCACAGTTCCAGTAATGACGCAAGGCTTTGCTAATAGAACTCTGCTGAAGGTGGTGCTGATGATTTTTCAACGACACCTAAGTTAATAGAATCGGTTTACAACTGTAGGCGAAGTCTAGATCACAAAAAATCTTAGCGTATGAATCACGTTGATAATTTTCAACTAGTTATTGATGTTTCCCCGTTCAATGGGCATCACCCCATGGGGATGTAATTTTATACTCGGAAATGAAATGGTTGTCTATTGAGGTCACAAATAAGATTAGCAATCTGTTTTCATAATAATTTCATCAACAAGTTGGTAAAAGGACAGAAGAAAGCTTCAGCAACAGAACATTTCTGTTATTTAAGTTGTAAGGCTAAGTTATTGTTACTGAGCAATAACTTAGCTAAATTCGTTAAAATAGTAAACAAATTTAGAAAATATTAATATGTTCTTATTTTTTGTATGGCTGGATATTTTTTATTTATTTTTTATTGTAATCTGTAGTTCTGAATAACGTGGAATTGTTTGGAAACAAGATTTAAACAGTTCACCTGCCGCTCGGTAGGTATATGCATTGATGTAAATAAGTACACCGATGGGTATATGACGATTTGTTTACAAGATATTGAAGTTTACCGGAACATAACCATTTAACAGTAGCCCGCCTCTTAAAAGTGAGGTTAGGGAGCGATCGGTAAAATTAACACACCTTGTCTCGAAGTTCGTAATTGCACCTCTCATTAAGGGGAATGCTGTAGCCCCGCCGTGAAATTGCTGCAGACATCAACTACCTACTTTTTTTAAGAATTAAGTTCCTTTTTTATTGCAATACAACGGTTTAGCCGTAACTGAATTATTTTGATGCTGGACTTACTTGCGTACATGGTTCGAAAGTATTGTCAATATTTTCACTCCCACGTCTGATCAGACACCAAAGGTTGTATGTTGTGTCTCTTCTGTGTTGTGTCTTGTGATTTTACCCTTAAATTATTTGCTCAGTGACATGAAAACTAAAACCATTTTCCACGGTGTATGTATTTACTTCTCAAATTTCTTTCTGGGCCCTAATAGAACCATTTCTTATTTTATATCATCCTTGCCATCTTATTGATTTCTTAAATATGTTCGGTTCATAAAGACCTGCTTACCGACTTTAAATATCGCACATCCAACCGTGAAATGTAACAACTCGACTGGTTACATCAGCAGCATAGTCAGTCAGATCTGAAGAAGATTACACATAACCCAAAACCTTCATCAAAGAAACACATTTTATTAATTTGTTCTGTCTAGAGAAAACGTAGGTTTTTTTTAGTCTAGTGCAAGATATAAGCGGGTAATATTTTTAACATAACGGAATTATGAAGTTTTTCAGTCTTTTTATAAAGAAGTCATACGTTTATCTATTAATTATGGCGTAGATTATTAATTAAGGCCCCGCACCCTCTCCTGGTGCGTCGGTGTCGGGGGCTGAGGGGGCAGAGAGGGGAGGAACGTAGCTGTGCATGGCCAGTTTAATTAATATGGAGATAACGCCAATTGTGTCGCATCCTCCCTGGGAACGTGTGACGCCAGTATGGGGATCAACTAAGTTTTAACAGCTGATTGTTTTTACATATACGGTCACTATTATATTAGTTTACATGTAATAATGTATCCTTAATACAGTCAATACACCATTTGACTCGAGATGCATTTGCTCTTAGCTAATCACATATAAAAGTTTAATTTGCTGTCGTAAATAAAAGTTTTACTTTTTTTTAAGATATTAATACTAGTTTATTTTTACATAATTATATTTGTTGCAAAGCATATGATTTGAGTGTATGATGAACTTAACGCTAATAATCTTACATGGTAAATGTCAAAACATTATTTGAACTCAATTTATTTTTGTGGTGGTTAACAATCAGTACACAAAGAAACTTAATTGAAAATGAAAACGATTGAATTTTTGCCATATCAGATTCCCTATTAAATCAGATTTCTTAAATTTGTCTTATTATATGCGATTTTATTTCGTACTTTTAATTTGACATTTTTATTATCACTATATTAACAACAATAAAACCATAAATTATGAGTCTACAATAATATAAAGCCGTCAGTGCAATTTCTTGCAGGTGAGTGAACGGTCATTAATGAGTACGTTTTAAAATGCTTATGGACTACATATAGGTACTGGAAAAAACAATTTTTGGGATTTGTAACAACACCACAGGTTTTATCAAAACGGTAAAACCTAACGCACTTGGTCCCAAAATAGGTTTAAGAATCGTTCGCTATCTTGTATCGATTTTAGTAACGATTCTGATTCATGCAACCACTTTTGTCATACAGGATGATTCATTAATTTTTCCAAATCAGTTCGAAAATACATCAATAGTAAGCATCTACACATAGAACACTATTTTTAATTTACTTATACAGATAATAAACTCCCGTCCCTCGTTGTATTTTAATGTTATTGAATTCAAGTTTACTTATGTTAAAAAAGTTATTGTAGTTGTACTGGCGCAAATTTAGTAACATCTAATAATGTTAAATCGATGTCCAAATTACCTCTCTTGCTGTAGTTTACCCAAAGTATTCAGATATTAATAGAATGTTTTGTGCGAACAACGGCAAAAATGTGAGATCAGTTGGGTCGGCGGAAATTGGAATTCACATTCTCTGCTTCTAAATCGCTGCGTTTCCTCTTCACGCCGAGCTGTTACTAAACTATTTCTAGCTCCAAAATGTGCTGTTTGTTTTGTATTTTGATGCAGATACTTATGTTTACTATGGAAATTATTCAACAGGTCAAAATTTCATTATAATTGTTACAGTTTTGCAATAAAAGCTATTCATTGAAATTTTGAATTTCCAGCAAATATTTTTGTGTAACATTTTACCTTTTATATTTGTCTTTTAAAAAACTCAAATTCTAGAAATTTATTATCTGTTACGGGTTCTAATAATTAACTATGGAATTTTTATCCCATATTTTAAATGAAGGAAATTGGAAGTGCTGAGCAGGATTTTGCTTGTCGTTATTGATATTTTTTGTTCATTATTATTGTTTAAAAAACATGGCCAAGATTCTAAAATCGAAGAAGTATATTTCTGTGACGTTTAATCCTAAAAGAGATGCTTTTTTGTATGCTTTTAATTTATTTTCATTTTCATAACAACTATTAAACCTGGTTATTTGATATTTTATCTGCGCTTACACAACTCAATTAGTATTAATTGTACACTTCTAAAGTTATAAAATATGATTCTTCGATTATTCGATCTAAAATATGCAAACTTACTTAAAAAGAAAAAACGACTTGATTAAAGTGACGACTCTTTTGTTATTGTAAGATACATCAGATACGTTACTTTGAAATGGCGACCCACTGTATTACTTACGTTTAACATCTCAGGGGCTAAAATCATGGATTTGAATCTTTTGTTTTCTACGAAACTTGCGGATTGTAACTCAAGGAATTCGTCGACAATTATGAGCGCAGCTTGAATGACGCAGTGATGTGGTGATAGCAGGATTGTAGTTTTAAAATGGACTTACCTAAAAGTATATTCGAATTTCAATTTGCTTTACTTTTATTATCACACAATTTATTTGTAAACAAAAATGTGTAAGTTTTCCAAATGAAGGTAATATGGTCATACTTGTCAGGGAGAACCAGCTGCATAAAATAACTGTCGATAAATTACATAGTTTTGTTTTATTGGTTGGCAGATAACAACCAATCGAATTTAAGCTGCCATTACAGCTTAGGTAGTAAAAGCGGTTCTTCTTCGTTAATGTTTTAACGAAAGAGTTAGTCGTCATTAACTCGAGTCGTCTTGATCAACTCGATAACAAGTTTACTTTTATAGGAAATATTTCCATTGGGAATGAAATAGTGTTTAAGGTGACAACACTCTTTAGAACATTCGTTTTTCTATTCCACCTCTTATAAAAAGTGCAAATCCTTGTATGCGCCAGACGTAGAAAAGGTTCAAAGACGTAGAGCTTATGAGGAGGCGTATTAAAGGGAGTTTTGTGTCTTTCACAATCACAGCTGCCGAGAGCCGAGTCTCGTAATGAGTCTTTTTGACATGATAATTCAGGATTGACTAAACACGTTTATTTATGTCCTTTTAAAATGGTGCTCTGCATATTTTGCTTGGTAAAACGAATCCCTACAGGCTCCTTAGATTTAAGTTAATTTTTGTATTTCTGCTTCCTTTTCTTTTATTGAAAATAAAGAGGAATAAGTTCCAAAATCATTGTAATTCCTCAGATCACAAAACCTTTTCATGCCTAGTTTGTGAACTGATATAAGATTATTTTTATTTATATAAATAACTTTCAATATAGTTTATCGGTGCTCAACTAAATTTTCTTTTGTATGGTAAAGAATATTACAGACCAAGCCTGATTTAATTAATACAGTTTTTATCTTGTGAAAGAATTTTGTCTTCATATTGGTGCTTTGTCCTATAACTAATTCGATTCACTACTTGGGTTTCTTTTAGTATTTGGTACTTAGCATTTGAATTATTTTTAAATTTTAATCAACGCCAGGTGAAGATAATTAATATATGGCTTATCCCGTCTTTTAAATTCAGAACTCGATCCTAACAAGGAGGTGGTTTGGATTGAAGAACATAACCAAAAAGAACATCTTCAAATTAATTAAGAAAGTCTAAATGAGTCTCAGTAGTTGTTTTATTTTAAGTTCTTGTTTATGATCAATAGCTTCTTGTTTTTGTTTAACATTCTTCTCTTTGAAATTAAAATAAATTTAAAAACACTTTTGGAAGTAGTCAAGCTAAGAACATTATCATTTGGAATTTAAATCTATATTCAGTTTTTACAATATTTTGCTGACTTAACTTATATAGTTGTACGATTGCACGAGTTGTCTTAGTTAGTAGTTACGTACGATATAATACAAAATTGAAAACCCCAGAGGATTGAAGGGGAATTGAGATGGGTACTAGTTTAGGTACAAAACTATTTTTAAGCTAGGCTCTATAATTATGAACAATACTGTATGATATTGTAGAATCCACATCTTTATTGTGACCATACAGCCATTTTTATTCAAGTAAAGCTCATTTCTTTAATTTTAAAGGGTTTTTCTCAATAAATTACTTCTATAATGCTAAAATTGATTGTTGATACTATTTAAATAATAAAACAGTAGCAAATAGAGTAAAATATTAAGATTCTCTTACTTTAGGAACAATCATTTCTATCACAAATTTGTTAATATCAGATTTATTTGCCAGCTAATGTACCGAAAATTTAACTTAAGATCAGGAAATTAAACTGAATCACCGGTATCGATAACGCTCTCTTCATTATTGGTTCAACTGGCCCAACTTTACTACCGATCTTTATATTATTACATACTACGACCCTTATATTAGTTTTATCGCTTTACGGGTTCCAAAAGCGATAACGCTTTATATAAAACTTTCAAAGCTGCTTTTCATTCCTTTACATACTGTCAAAATATGTTGTATTTTAAAGTAAAATTTCACATAGTCTTCAACGTGAGTTTAAGTTTAACCTAAAACAGTCTTAACTGTTTTAAGCATTTGAGTGATTTGATCAAAACCGTCTACCGGTAACGTATTGTGAAAATGAGGTTTGAAGCGGTCTCATTTGTACGAGGGTGTCAAAAATGGCGTAGAGGTTAGCGCGAGGGCTGTTAAGCTTAATGACCCTCATTCGCCTTTTTTGTTCTTTAACTCTGACTTTATACATGCGAAACAAATGTAAGCGCATAGTAAGTGAAGAGTTTATTTCATTTTAAACTGATTTTCTCTTTAAATCATTCGGGAGGAATATAATTATCATCCTAAAAAAATTGTTTCGTTGAAATGGTTTTCAATCATGTTTCAAAATGCAACATAATGCATGGTTAA
Source organism: Flexamia atlantica (assembly GCA_035578135.1). NCBI lineage: Eukaryota > Metazoa > Arthropoda > Insecta > Hemiptera > Cicadellidae > Flexamia > Flexamia atlantica. Next base: position 27,621,413 of record JAQJVK010000012.1, read on the forward strand.
AATTTATCTCGAGTTGATTGTATTTGCAGTCAACATTTACGCTTAGCCGTGGTCAGATGGGTTCAGAACTAACAGGCTGTCATCACACACATAATACCATTCGGCCCTAGAATTAATTGAGCTTTAGTCCGGGAACTTCGTAAAATAACTAGTAGTATTAACGGGACCCCCTTTATTGCGAAGCCTAAAAAAATCTTAAAACGTTTTCCCAAAATTAAATATGAAAATATTGTGTGATATTTAAATTTAATTAAACTTGTTTGAAGCGGAGCTGTTGAAATTGTAAAAAAGTAAATTTTACGTTTATTAGAAGCTATTAAAATATTAACTGAACTTTTCATTGCTTTAATCCGTATGTGTCTTTTTCACTTTTATATTATCACCATTTAAAGATGAAATAAGTGTTTTTTTATATGTCCACTTAAGCTCTGTACTTTAAGTAATAACATTCTTTATTTATGAAATTTAAATCTAGGCCTAATAAAGCCAATCTATTTCATAAACAGTTAAAGTATTCCTAGGCATCCAAGTTAAAAGCCATAGTTTGTATGTAGTAAAAAATTCGTACTGGTCAATTTTAATGTATTAGCTGACAATTTACGATCATAGCTAACTAATTACACCACAATATCTTTGTTTGGATTTTCCCAGAATTCTTTGTTTTATCTACAAATGATTTACACCAAACTAGTTCTCTATTGAAAGTGTTAAATATAAATGGTCATTGGTGAAGAATTTAAAGTTTACGCCTGGTTCTTAAACGCGTCAGAAGAAGAGGGATTTGACTTATTGTGAGTAAAACGCCCAAGAAAACTTCTCAGAGATGTAAACGACGATCTGTAAAGGACTGAAATAGGATTGCCACTCATCCCATCTCCTTAAGCGTCTAAAGGCTTTGCTTATTTTGAAATAAACAAAGCAGAATTGAGCTTTAGTTTGTTTACATAGTTATGAAAGTCGATCAACGCAGTACTTTTAGTCTTAAATTCACAATGATACGCTTAGCCTAGACTTATTCTACCTTTCTTACATTTGCAAAATCATAAAAATTTAGGTTTTAATGAAACTCCAATGAGTAGTTTCTTTAAACGTACATCGAAGGGATATTCGGATAGCCTTGATTAAGTTAACTATGATTGAGTATTGCTGCAAGGCCTGCACCTGGTTACAACGGCGCTGGTCTAATATCCCGGTAATACGTTGGAATCGATCATCGCACAGTCTGGTGGTTTATCGTCTGTCTAATGAAGGTTAATCAGGCCATAAGGTGATTGAACATGTCCGGTTCGATTGCGCGTATTAGTTCGATTGCATATATTAAGCTGGCATATATGCTCATATATAGGCCTGGGTTCAACTCCCGGCCGCGGCTCTAAGCAATTTTATCATACGTTAAGCGCTGTGACATGAGGTACCTTCGTCAAGAAGATCTCAAGGTTTGTTAAGGACCTTGATGATTTGACGGAGAGTGAAGGCCTGATAACCCTTCTTAGGTAAGGGCGGAGGGTGCACAATAAGCTAATTCTGCTGCGTTGCAACACCAGGGTCAAGTGAAGCCATGGCCCTCTTTTAAAAAAATGAAAAAAAAGCTGGCATATACATGTATTACTTTACAGTATTATTGATAAATTTGTTATTGTGAAGTCTCAAAGTGGGATTGTTAATCTCCTTCGAGTTTTACAGTATTTTGTGTACTCTACAAAAATGCAGAAATAATATGTTGCAATTTGACAAATCTATAGCAATGTTAGTATTTCAATCGAACGCTTAGGCTGAAGATAAAATATGATTTTTTTGTTTAAATTTATTTTTTATTAAGACTAACATTATCCCTCATTCTGATGATAAAAGTCTAGCAGATATTTCGATTAATCAATATGAATAATTTGGGATTCAAAAATCAGTGATGCATGTTAGGTTAACTGAACTATGTCATCCGCGGTTTTTCCTTATGGATAAGCCCGCATGTCGTATTTATATTGGAAAAAATAAAGCATTGTTTGATATAATGAAAGAACCTATTAAAATCATTTAAAAGAATAAAATATGAACTGACTTGTTAAGTCACACCGAACAATTTCCGACTTTATTTCTTTGCTTTGAAGAGTAAATTTATACCTGTGCCTTGAAGAGTAAATTTATACGTTCGAAAAAAGGGAGAAAACATGCACTCTACCCAAAATCGAGTTAGGTGCAGGAAATTAAATACATCCGCTCCGTGTGATAATATCCTTTTATTACTGACACCACTGCGCTGCGTGGATCTGGCCTGAAGTGCGGTTGGGCTAGGGAATTTTATTTGAAAAACTGTTTAGAACTTAGGATTGATTGAATCCTTGTAGTTTTTATTTTCAACATGCAATTCGTACATCTCGTGGAAGTGTATTCTTCAATCGTTTGAATGTTTGTCTGATGAAAATAGTCATGATTTGGAAGATATCTTCCATGGCTTCACAAATGTTTAAACATGTATACTTTTCATGGCATTTTTGTTACCCATCACTATCACTATCACTTAGTTAAGTTACGGACTGCCGATTCATCGTCCGTAATCAAGACGGACTTCCACCAATATCTTCATGAGAGTGATAAATTTAATATTACTCTTTTATTTTGCTCTCTTTAAATACGCTCAATGCTGCGCCACGTTATTTGACTCGGCATTGCATTATTATGTCGTAATCATGAATTTGAATTTCCAGTAACTACAGGATTACTTACAATACACTTGTTTTTTTACCAGAAAGCCTCTATATAATTGTCATGGCAAATCGCAAACCAACTAATAATCCTCTTTAAATGGGTTTGTAATATTTAGCTTCTGCTGGAGTAAGTATGGGGTTTTGACTTTGAATTATAAAATAAATCACACACAAATTTCACCTGTAATCGTTCAACTTTACTTTTAAATATATGCGAGTACATAAAATAAATAGTAATGATTTTGGAATACGTGATACATGTCAATAAATTACAATACAATACAATTATAACGTGTTCATCTGCATCATAACGTGTTTTGCTTTTTATTCAATGAAACTAATAATGCTGATTTTTCATTAATCGTCAGTTTCGTTAGCACATCGCAGCCACGCCAGTCCCGCCATGTCTCGCTTGTCGGATGTGGTTGTGCGGCCTGGTATCTTGCCAACGTTTGGCCCATGGTTTGTTTTGTTATCACACTTTTAGTCAGAAAGAATAATTTTACTTTATTATTTTTACCGTCTTAATCATTTCCATGTAAACTGGGTAATCATATAGTTATGAATTTATAAATTTTCGTCTTTGGTTTATTATAAGTAAAGTATATATAACTTTTTTTTGTTTAAGAAAAGTATTAGAACTAAGAACTTGATGTTGATACTTTTTAGGTGGTATATATCTATGAAGAAAATTAATTGCCTTACTTATAATTAAAACAGCTAATTTAACAGACTACTTCCGTTAAATTTACATTTCGTTTAACTAGTAAGGCAGCATACTAAGGCGATCTGAGGAGCTGAATGAAATAAAGTAGTACAAGTGGTCAATCCTATTACGTCTGATTCTCAACTCATTGTTTGTTCCTTCTCTTAATCCGTTGTTTTGTTTTGTTTAAACCTCCTCCCAGCAGGTTTAAAGTATTTTTTTTTACTCGCAGAACGTAGATCAAAAGTCAGAAAAATATTTAGTTTTGGACAACCTAAATCACAGAACCTTTTCGTGGTTAAAATACTACTTATATCTCGCTTGATTTTAGTTTCGTATCGATCCGTCCTGAAAAATCCGAAAAAAAGAATTTGTCTCTCTCTTGAACATTAATATATTCGTAGCATTCTAGTTTACCTCATGCAGTTCTTAGAATTTTTGCTACTGTTGTTGTAACAATATATAAACTTGTCTGCACTTTAAAATAATATCTTTGCTGTTTGTAAACAGCGAATATTTTCTGTTTCCTGTTGTAAATGAGAAGCTTTCCTCGTGGCTATAAGATGACTGGAATTAAGATAAAAGTGCATGCTTGTCGCAATTAAAGACGAGTTAAGACCCTTATTTCTTTACATGCTAAGCTTTCACCGCTGACGGTATAATTTCTTTAATTGCCCCTCTTATCCTTTATATGACTGAATTTTGCTTTCATTCCCTATTTCATATTTTGTGAGCTCCAGTTAGTCTTTAAAACTTCTTGTCGCTTAAAATGCAGTTATAGTTTGTTTTCTAACATTTTATGTGATTATATCAGTGTATTGCGGTATTTTATGAAATTTTTATTATTATTATTCTAATCAGCTTTCAACTAAATTATAATTTCTTGGTTTACTTTAAATTGGCTTTAAAATTTCAGCATACTTGCCGGTAACTTCATTTTTTGCTCGTCTTTTCTTCTTTTTGGATTATTAAGTGCTGCATTTTCGTGGTAACACTTGGAGCTTGGATCAGTAAAAGCTGTGTTCTGTTGGTAGTGATTAGAAAATGTTTAAACTATAACTACCCTTTTTAACAAAATCTAACCTTTAGCATATACAAAAAACATGACACGATTCCAGTCCTGAGGCAAGGCTATAAAATATAGCGAAGCAATATCAACCACAGTGCACGTCATGATATTCCAAAATCCAGTTTCATTTGACACCAAAATGAATGGCCTACGACATGTGTAGTTTTACATGTAACTCTTAAAGCGACTCACAACACCTTTTAATATCTGAAGAGCTAATGTTGGTTTATTCAATTAACAACACTTGTTTTACAATGGACATAGTTAGTAACAAAAATTGACCCTATATAACAGGAGATTAGCTATTTTTATATCGAGGAGACTTGGTTGAACATTAATAATTTCTTACTCTTCAATGTTACTAAGGGTTGCCTCCGGAGCGACGTCCATGAATTTTTGGTTTGCTTGCGAACTTGAGTTTGCGTTGACGTGCGAACCAGATTTATTTTTATGGAATCAGGTAAACTTTTTGTAGAAAATTTCACTTAAGTAATACAAATGTCTTATGACAGTGTGTTCTAAAAGGTGTCAAGATGTCAGACACGGCTTTTCAACAATTGGAATAATGCCCAACGTCGTTCAATTTCTGTTCGAATGTCTCTCTTCCATTAATACGTCAAAACTACAGCATTGACTTTTGACGCTTAGAAATCAGGACAAACGACTAGTCTACGAGTTATTGTTTTATTTTTCATTCAATTTATGTGCACGTGAATGAAGAATTGTTCATTTTTTCAGTTTTAATATGAATTAATAGTAATACATTTGGTTACTTGAAAAATAAACTTTTCAAAATTATATGAACACAGACATATAAAGTAAAATAATATATCCCGTTCTAAGACAGCATAAAACATTCTTAATAATCATGTAAATCTATACTATAACGAATTTTCATACGTTATGCATTCATAATTATAGGCAAAACGTCTAGTACAGTTCTAAAACCTGGTTTTAAGAATGTTTTGAATTGTTTCGTATCACTATGTTAGTTTTTCACATTTATTATCTTGGTTGTCTATCGAGCCAGTAAAGTTTTCTTTAGTGATGGACAACTAATTTGAAATTAATAATGGGAAAAATATATACTACAATTTGTGCGTTAAATGCATATTGGGAGGATGCTAGAAGTCTCGCAATGTAATAAATATGCATCAGGTGATTCTCACCAGTATTTCGTACGATTCTCCAGTGAGATTTAATTATTTTGTTGTAGCCTACCGTATAGCACGCATTCCTTATTTGATACTGTAAAAGTAATTCTTTCTCTTCTTTGGGGTATATTTTGGGGTTATTTTATCGTGGGTTATGATGGTTTCTTACTTTCTTTCTTTTTCCATCTTTCTTTGTTTTGCTTCAGCAAAACACCTTTTTGTGGAAGCCTAGGCAATTAAATAAAAATCAAATATCCTATACCTTTTAGAATATTATTTAAAAAGCAAACTCGATTCCATTTGAAGTGGAAGTAATATCCATTAATTTAGTTCAATAACTAAGTTGAGTAGGTTTTAATGGGGACTCCATTATAAAAAAAATACCGTTAAAAGAATTAGTTGTACAATTAAAAATATAATAGTCTTAAAATATATGAACTAATAGAAATGAGCAGCGGAGTGCAGTTTTAGGCCGTGTTACGTTTGTTGTGCGACTTTGCTCCTTATTTTGCACTAGGAACAAAGTTTCATATAATATAAGGTCTTTATATCTAAATAACCCTTCCAATGTTTACATTGTTAACGGTGCATTCTTGTGAAAAAAATAAAATATTAAAACCAAATGTAAAAAGGTCTTGCCAATAATGCAACTGGTTGCCAGTCTCTTTAAGTTATTCATCCGTAGTGTTACTTACATAAAAAACAGCTCCGGTAACATTGAAGGCAAAAGATATCGAGGAAATCAATTGCCTTTGAACCGGACATTTTCAAAAACTAATCATTTCATGGTTGTTTCTTGAACGTTTTGAGAAGATCACAAGCTATGGTAAAAATGATAAAAATAAGAACGCCGTTAGGACTTTGTTATTGGATTTTAGTGATACAATACCAGATAAACAAAAGCGGCATTCGCTTCAACATTACTCAGGAAACCTAAACTTAAAATTGGGATTTGCTAACCGTCAAGCTCAAACGGCGATTTGAGGCTAAATCAAACGTGTTTTGGCGATATTCAAACATATTTTGGACAAATATTTTTGGATAACATATTTCGGACATATTAGGATATTTTGGCGATTACTTTGAAAATCAAGAAATAGATTGCATAAATTTTACACAAAGTTTAAGGTTATATTGTAATGTTTACTTGCAGTTACTTATGGCTGGAACTTTGCTGTTACAGATATTGTAAATATTTATTTGAAACATTTGTTACTGTGCATTTTATTTTATAATATACTTATCTACTGTATATTTTATTATATACTTACAAAAGAGTTACATTGCAAAAATTCTTTTACCTGAAAAACCAAAGATCATTCGAAATTTGCAGAGGGCCTGAATAAATATGTAGTTTAAAAAAAACTAGTTCCTTCATAATTAATTAAACTTTCTAAGAATGTTGCCTTCCGAGTTTTACACTAGTTCAATGGTTGGATTTTTCCTAATAATGGTAAGGCTTATCATAGATGTGTCAGTGCCAGCTGCAGATAACTTACTAGAATACGATTTACATTTCAAAGTGACGCAGTGAATAGCTTGCACAAACTCTCGGTTCAATTAAACCAATAGGCAATTCTTTACCCTTCGTATCGATTAAATCTTTTATCCTAAAGAAACTAAAGAAGCATTTTTGTAATAGAAGTGTTCTTATGTGGTTTTAGCCTATGTACTATTAATTTTATATAGCCTAAAAAACAAAATGAACTATACTAAAGACAAATACTAAACAGTATAAGTATTAGAAGCGAATTTGGTTTGAACGTTGAAATTATTATCGAGAATACAAATTCTCCATTATATTCGCGGTCGGTAAAAATGAGATATTGAATAGTCGATAGAAAATCATACAAAGCAAATTAAAATTATTTTATTCGGTTGGTTCTTAAACTACCCCTAAAATTAATTAGTCAAGTAAATTTAAGAGTCATATTAGCTTCAAATTGAGTATGTAAAGATTCTAAAAATAAAGAAAATTAAAATTTTAATATCAAGAGTATAAAAATTTTAAACAATATCGTCGAACAAAAATCAACTAATCATTATTAAACATTAATAGTATAACCATGAAAATTACAATTTTTTTGTACATTTAATATTTTGCATATAAGCTTATGATTAAATTAGCATTATATGTTTTGGTAAGTGAAAATTAATATTTCTTTTAAAAACCTTATTTTGCTTAAAGTGAAATAAAAATTACTTACTCGGCAGAATTCTTTTCTAAAAAAATTGAGTGAGTAATAGTTATCTCTTAAGATATTATTACTTTTTATTCGAATTAATACATATAGATTAAAACAAGTTATGTTAAATTTGATTATTTCAAATTTAAAATATTATTTTCAAATATATTGTAAAAATCCTACAAAGTTTAAATTAAAACAATAAACCCACTAAATAACTGCAACTGATGTCTTAACCCACGATAGTAGAAAGTAGAAGAATAATATGATTTCAAAGAGAATAATATGGTTAAGAGTAAAGTGACACATAAACAAAAATATGGAGTAGAACAAGAGTAATTATAAAGTAGCAGTAAGTATCGTTTACGATAAGAAAACTGCGCTGTTAAAGAAAAAAATGAAAGAAGGCCTATCTTGACTTGCATTTTGTCGTTATGAATTATCAGTTATTTGCGTAGCGCTAGATCCAACATTTAGATGTGTGCAACTTCTTACTTTGTGTAATTAAAGATGATAACCTGTAGCGGGACTGTATTACTGCCTTGGGAGTAGTAGGTTATGACTTTGAAGAACTCTGCTCAACTAGTAGGTTCTTCTTTAAACCATGTACTTACCCACTTATTCTCAAACTTAATAGAAACTACCTTTCTTAACGGGATTTACAACGTGTATAACCTTCAAATTACATAAACGATTTGAATAAATGAGTTAAGCGAGTCAATTTCTCATTAGAAAGTTTAAAACACATTTTAATAACAATGAAATAATGTTTTTTTCTGGTAAAGCTTCGGTAAAATTCATCAAATTAAATTTCAACCACCCAAAGCGCCCTCCGACACAAATTACACTAGCCAGTGTAAAAGTATTGAGCTACTGAAAACGAGACCCAATCAATTCTTAATTTATTCGACAGGAGTAATTGATTCTGTTGTAATTGGCCTTTATTGGCCCAATCAATTAGCAAAATCTATCTGAAAATATTTGAAATTCTATCTTCAAAGCCAGACTTGTATTGTGGATAAAAAAATCATAGACTTATCATATTAAAGTTTCAAAGGAACAAATATTTGGCGATATTGAACTTGTAATCAAGCCATTAATTAGGCAATTTAATCACGCATTTGAACATGTTCCAAAATCATATTACAGAGAGATTTCTCTGGGCGGTAACTTACGCGGTACTTACAAAAAATTGAAACTGAAAATGGTTCAACGCGTAGAGGAGATCGAATGCGTAGTTTATAATATTAAATAATAATTATTAGTATATTAAATACATCCGAAAATCAGTATTATTTTAAAAACTGCTGTTGAAATAGAAAACTGTATTGGAGAGGATAAAAATTAGTACTAAGGGTAGAACGAATAATTTGGATTAACAGAACTATAGTAAGTTAATGTACATACAACAACGAAAAATCGGAATTCCAGCGGACGTTGTGAGCACAGGTACTTTATGGCACAGGTAGTAAAGAGTGGGAGAATATTATCAGTTTAACGGATGCGTTTAATTTCCTGAGCCCCGCGTACCATTCAGTATTCAGTCCGTAATGTTTACTTACATTCAATTGGGAATTGATAACGGGCACGTTTAAAATACAATGTGGTTTGCATAGTAAGACACATCGTGAACGTTAATTTTTTGAAGGGTATAAATAATCAAAATATGAAACTTAAGAACTATATCAATATGTCTTAGAACTTCATCTATATGTCTTCGTACAGATGAAGACATTAGACTGATGTTAGAAAGCGAGCACACAATGGAAATTTCCCTCAACTTTGAAGATATTTGTTATATGTGATGGCTATTAAAGGCTAACTTGTGCCTGGATTTTAGTTTAAATATTAAAAAAAAACTTTACAGTGGTTGTAAAAATGCATACAAAATTCAAGACAAAATCCACCTCAGCATCAGAGAGGTAAAGGGCAATTACGGAAATTATATGGTTAGAGGAAAATAAGACTGCTCATGTAAAGAATTCAGGGACTAAAAACTCGTCTTTATAATTACAGAAATATCTCTTTACTTTTACCTTCTCAAGCTTTGGATCCAAATTCGCCTTCTCGTCTAAATAATTGTCTTAGTTTAATCTGTTTTAAACTAAGAATATGTTGTTTTTTTCAAATAATCTCCATAAAAAAATGAAAAAATCCATGGAATTCCATTATTATCATACTTTTTCCTTACTAACACAAATTGATCATTTTCTCTCAGATGGTAACGGGCAAGAGGTACTGTATAGAGTTAATGATTGAGATGTTACTTGGGAAAAGAATCGTATAATATAATCAACAATTTGAACACGTGATAAATACACTTGGCAAACGGTAAATATATATGATGTGATACTGATTTTAGAGTCCCCAAATAAATTATCCTAAAACTATTAAACTATTATATACATTTATATTTGTTTTAGATTTTTTTCGGGGTGTATTTATAAGATTGGCAATCACATAACATTTGAACAAAACTAAGTTAGTTAAATTCTGCACCCCCAAACTTGTCATGCTTACCTAAATATTTTGCCTATCCTTTTAATAAATTCATAAAGTAATCTTTGATTTCTCAGTAGTCATTTATAAAGGTACCCCAAGACATTTACCAGCTGTGTCGAGACCGGAGGAATCGTGAAAATAGTTGTATTTGACGGGATAAATCAAACAAGCTGGATTGTAAATAAAATTGGCTAACAGTTAAAGCCTTAATGTTAGCTTTATTTTTTTCATACTATCGAGGATAAAAAACTATTAAAACCCAGGAAACATCGATAAGCCGCCATACATGCAAAATCTCAACTCGTAAATTGATTCCCTCGCACAAGTTATTATATCAGAAACCTTATATAATATAGCATCACTTAACCATTTATAATAGGCTCTTACCTATATACTGGGTCAAGTGATACAAAGTGGAGGGAGGGGACTTGGTCTTCTCCCTCCCCTCAACTCGAAAATGAGTGGATGGATAGGCTCATATAGTGATCCAGTACCTTTTTAATTTAGTGACGAACTAACAACCTTAACTTTTAAGAGGAATAATTGTTTTTATATACATCCTTATGGACGTCTTGGAGTGTTGAGGTAATAATTATGCGATGACAATAACATTAAATAGTAGTTATAGAAAATGGATATTGCTCTCATTAAGTGACGAAGCTTAAAACTAGATTAACAAGTTACTTAGAAAAAAAAAACGAAAGAACGGTGTACAACTCTATTTAACCAAGGGAACATATAAAGTATACTGGTGAAATATTTCTGTCTTGGCACTTAGTAACGTCTTCATCGGGAACAGTTCTAATTCCGGTTTTGGAAATTAAATTTTCTAAATATTGTTATTCTTTATAGTCGTTTGTAAAATGTGCCTTTTTCGGTATTTCAGTTCAAAAATTAAAAATGGCTGCCATTTTTAAATTCACCATTCGATTGTGTTGATTATTTTTTCGTAAAGGGACCTTAACTAGTCGTAGGACTAAACCAAGTTTCAAACAAATTGGTTTAAAAGCTTTGGAGGGAAAAATAGTTTTTTCTTTAAAAGACATCTTTTAGGTGGGGTTATTATTAATATTAGAAAATTATTAGGCTCCTACCCACCTTGAGTTATGTGGTGTCTGTCCAATTCTGCGAAGATTTGATCAGCCTAAATCCTCTTGTTTTACACATAAAAAAATAAAATAAAATACATAAACACACGAATAACTCACAGTACTACACCACAATATTTACACCCAACGTTTCGGGAAACAAAACTAACGCTTCCCGTTTTCTAAGGGGGTCCTTGAAAAACGTTTTTACCACGCAACCGAGCCGACCGCCTGACGACTGCCGATGAATCACTCCAAAAAAAAAAAGTTTTTCAAGGACCCCCTTAGAAAACGGGAAGCGTTAGTTTTGTTTCCCAAAACGTTGGGTGTAAATATTGTGGTGTCAACGTACTGTGTGTTATTCGTGTGTTTATGTATTTTATTTTATTTTTTTATGTGTAAAACAAGAGGATTTAGGCTGATCAAATCTTCGCAGAATTGGACAGACACCACATACCTCAAGGTGGGTAGGAGCCTAATAATTTTCAAATATTAGGAAAAATAGTTTGTGAAAATACAAAATGGCGGATATCTGGGGAATGCATTTTAGGACATACGTTTAACACATTTTTTCTTAGTTTAGATGTAAAGAATCACCTCGTGAAATCCTGAAAGTTTTCTAATGGACACTGTATAACGGTGACCTTCTTGTTCTGTTGATTGAATTTCAATACTTTTATGACTGATGTGGATGACGATATATTATTCAATGTTGGTTGGAAGTGAACCATCAGTCTGACAATGCGTATACCGATTAAGTATGGAGATATCGCATGGCTGGTTGACGGAGCTCCACACCCCTATCGTTAATGAAGAGATGCGTGAGGGTTTCTCTGGGTTAAGTGGCTGCACTAGAGTGGTTTCTCGTCTTACTTCTCGATAGTTAATTGCTTTTAATAGATAATGAATATGTTTTAAAACATTCTTTTGACACTGTTTTGTTATAGAACAGCCACACTGCCTTTTTGAATTAATAATCATCCAACTACGTATCTAACCATATAAGGATTTAAAGTTTTCTTCTAATAAATCAAATCACCACGAAATATTTCTATTGCATCAAGTTCATTAATAAATAGAAATAAATTCATCTTTTAAACTGTCCAAGTTTTGTTTTAATGGTAGATAAAGTAAAAATTAAATTTTTAATGCCCTTATCTCGACGTATACTACGAGAAAGGTACGATTACTAAATGACTAAAATATTCTTTCTTGAAAATTCATTCTCACACTGCATCAACGGTCATTTATTTAGGCTATTGTTAGATTTACTTACTCACTTGACTTATTTCTCTGTCACCCTATAGGGGAAGCAAATGGGATTGTTGGCTAACTTGTAATTAATTGATTGTGCCCTATTACCTCTTTATTGGGCTCGACGATCACTTATGAGATGACGTATCGTTAATTATGAGTGCAAAGTCAGAGGTGGTTGAGGCGGGGATCACTCGCTGGGGACTCATTATAAATATGGCGGCCAGATGAAAGTGAGGTCTTGCATCTTTGTGCGCGAAAACTATTATTTTTCCCTCTTCTCAACCCTTGAACCAACTCAAACTAGGCTGCAGGAATCCAGTATGGTTATTTAACCTTGTACCGACTAATGAAGAAGTGTTTATTATAATTGAGGGACATTCTTTTGATTAATATTATCGCAGTAACTTATATCTAAATAGTTTTTTCTTAGTATTAATATTAAGTCTTACGGAAATAACCACGCAGAATACTTTAGAACATAGCAATATATTTCGTTGATCCTTAAGGATATTTTGATTGAACGCTCATTTGTATATGAATTACGTATGTGAAATATTTGAAAGGAAATTGTGGGCGTTTGGCATGTCGCAGGATGATGAACAAGGGTTTAAATTAAATTTGTGTATGCTAGGGACTCGGGATAAATACTGTGTAATTTCTTTAAATCTACCAGAAAACAAAAAATATCTACCATTTAGAAAACATTTTGATCTAAAAATATCTGCTTTCTTCATTAAAACGTGTGCTGGACTGAAAACCTTGTGCTGCACAATGATGATTGTTTTTTTTTTTTTTTTTTTTTTTTGATTTAAATTTTACCTTACTATGATAAGGGGCGTTTAGCCCCTTCAAGCCACTATTATATTACATTTTCAAAACTCGGTCATTATTTAGAAACCTCTCGTATTTTGCTAGTTACAAATTGGTAAATGGATTTACGGTGTTGGCCAATTTGATTTACAGTTCAGCTTCTTTGACCTATCCCGTCATATACAACTATTGTCACGACCCCTCCGGCCACAGTTGTAGACCCATATTTCAAGCTTACATGTAAGCCAGCCCGTGATGGACCGCTCCCAGTATTCTTCTTGCGTTCAACTGCCAGGATGGTGAATTGTGAATATTTCCTCACCAAGCAGTAAACATAAAAACCTAAGAACGTTGCACAGTACGTTTTATTGATTAGATAAAATACATACTTCCTATCACTAAAGTCGTTGCGCAGGGCCAGAGAGACGTTTTATATTACATTTCATTATTGCTAGTTTTGTGTAAAAAAACCCTGGTTAAAATTTGAATCCGTCTATTTTATTTGTGTAAATGTAGAGAAATTTGATCAACATAAATCAAATATTAATATTTCAGTTACATACCACTATCGTCAAAAAACTTTAATAGCCTGAAGTGGTTAAAAAATACGAGAACACGCAAAGGATTAATGTAGGTGGTAGATGTAAGATAATTTATTCTGCCGAACCAACAAAAGGTAAGGGATGTGTAGTACTTAATCATATACCTGGCTTAGGCTAAGCTTGATTTACTGGTTCGCTTCACTAGGTGAAATGTCATCCTCGCCGACGTAAATATTATCTTATACGTGCCAGTATCGTTCGAATGTTCATCGATAAAGTGTCAAATAAAAGAAAGTGCCAGGAAAATAATCATTACGTGTAAAAAAGTATAAAACATCTTACAGTATCTATTTCATTATAATTTGAAATGATTCCACCTATAATTAGTTTTAACTTTGTAATAAGATAATAAGACAGGTAGTAACAGATGTTTATAGGATGAAAACAAAATACATTATTTTCCCCCGGATATCTGTAAGTTATTAATCATTATCATTAACTATTTCGTTTGATCATAATACAATACGTACAGCAATAGAATAGCCAACGAAACCATGTTTTGTAATTGCAAAAATGAAAGATGTGGATTTTTTGTAGATTTTGGGTTTTGGGCATGCATATTTTTTGCCTCTCACGAACTCTTCTTTACATTTAAGTGACTCCGGAGATAGAAACAGATAACTTAAAAAAACTACTTACTCATTGACAGCCACTAAAAATTTTGTCCAAGGGAAAAGGGAAAGATATATCCGTTCTACTGACAGATGTAGTTCAAAGTTTTAATTCATTGTTTTAGCGGATCAGTCAAAAGTTAGTTGACTTCCAAGTTATGAGTTGAAGAGGAACATCGGTTCAGAATCCAGCTAAAATCAGCAGCCCCATTGCTCGAGCCACTGGGCCATCTCAGGCCATAATCTGTTCTTGTAGTGGCTCTCTAGAATCTCCTCATTGATATGACCAATGTTTTTGCTAAATATTTAATATTTATTTAATTTACATAACAAATATATGCAACTAGTATATAAAGTAGAGAGGTGTAGTAAATTATATTAACTCTTTATCAACTTTTTACACGCTGCAATTAAAAATTTGTAGAAACTTTTGATCCATTTTACTACTGACTGTAAATAGCATAGTCTAAATAAAAGCATGGAACCAAATAAAAAAAATTAAAAATTAAATAAATAACCCTATATTATTTTTTTAATGTCAGAATCAATCAAAATATTCATTTTTTGATTAAAATTAAGATTCGAAACAAAACAAGCTATCCCTACAAATATTAATATTTTTAAACACTTTAAATACATGTTTTGACTCTTCGTTTCACAAATTGAAATCTGTTGTATAAAAAAACTATATTTAGTTTTTTGTGTGTAAGACAATAGTCTGGTTCCAAAAATATTGTTAGGCTTCGTAATTCATTCCGTAATGAGATGGACTTAAACAACGCTGATTCAATCCTCAACGCATTTGACCGAGTTAGATCAACGTTGGATCGGCCACTTTGTTTGGGCCACATCTCCGGGTTCCGGGGGCCTCTGGGGGTTGGGACAGGTAATTGGCAATTTTTTTGCAAAGCCCGCGTCCCTGCGGACCCAGTAACTCACCTCCCGTTTCATTGTCAGACCTCTGTACTTCACCTCATTATGCCGTTCTCAACCTCCATTGGGAATTAATTAACCTCGATTAAAACGGTATTGTGAATAAAACGGTATTAACTCATAGTACCCTTTTGTTGGACCAATGATTTTGATTAATCATAATTTTACTAGATTTAAAAAGCTAATAAGTAGACACAGCTAATAAGTAGGACACAGCTAATAAGTAGCTGTGTCCTTAATCGATATCGTAAATTGACTTGGAGATATTCTTGTAATACAAAACTTGCCATTTTTATATAACTATACTACAGTTTGAAATAAATTGAAAGGAATTATTTATTTGTTCTTAAATATTATATGTTTTTTTTGGAATTAATTTGCTAATTTGGTTGACAGCTTCAGATCAATGCTACTATGAAAATAATTTAATAAATTTTACAAGTTTGCATCAAAGGTTTTTTCAAACCCCTTAGGAACAGTAAGACAGAAGCAGTGAAAAATGACATTATAAGAAATAATAAAAAAAAATTCAAAATGTAAATTATAATTTGTATAAATGTTTAAAACGGGTTGGAACAATTAATTGCATTGGTTACAACTAAATTACCACTCTAAACATTTCTATGATCGAGCTAATGATTTAAAACGGAAATCAATACCTCCGCGTCAGCGACTGTATAACAATGCCATTAGCCTTATCTTGTGGGTTTTAACCCTTATTGACGGCGGTTTTCTGTAGTGGCCTCAAATGGTTAAAGCCTGGGGTTATGATTATGCGTTATGTCTTATGGCCCTATGTCTGTTTAGATAAAACTTCTCACTGGACTGTACGAATTTTATGTTGTGTAATATTAACGAATATTTGAAAACATTTATCACCTCAGTTTTACGTTTTACGGAATTAATTTATTTTAATCCAAAACCATATTCATTGTCCACTTAATTGTTAAGGATTCAGTTATTTAAGAACCATATCAGGATTTTTGTGACACTCAGTATATTTCATTAATGCAAAATTTCCATAGAAATATAAGTTCTTTATTAAAAAAAAAAAAACAATTTGTTATAACACGACAATATAGAAACCGACAGTTATTGATTATCTAACCACATAAAATAAATGGAGTAGTGTACAGAAAGTGGCACTGGTATCAGAAATTCGAAAGTGAAGCTGAGATATAATGCACTCAAGAATAATAAACTAACTCAATACATCGACTTTTTTTCAAGTATTCATTTGATTAATTACTCAACTTAATTATAATATTAAAAACTAATATTGTTGAATTTTACATGTCAACAATTGTAATTGTCTTACCAAATGTGTTCCCCTAATTGTTGTTGTCTTAACCCGATTAATTGACTTTTACATGTTATTCTTCTTTGAAATAAATAATACCATCGTATCTTCCTCACTTCTTTCCATAACTTAATAAAACTTGATATATGGCTTCTAGTTGAAGTCTTCTGAACAGTGATTCCAAAACCACATAATTTACATACATGTAGGAGAAAACCTTCATATTGATTCTCCATGTTTTTTTATAGACCTACTGTGAAATTGCTAGATATGAGGCTTCATCTTTACTGATTATTTAATGATTTTAAATTCACTAAATATGCGGGTCTGCTGCGGCGGGGTTATTATTGTATTTTAAGATTTTTTTGAATGATAAAAGAAAATGTTTAAAAAAATCATATATCTTTCGTGCTGCGTTGCTTCCTAAACTCTATTTATTCTGTTTAGATAAAGTTTTAGTTCTTTTTTTTAATTAACTAAAAACCAAAAATAAACCAATTCCACCTTAGTGTGGGAAGTGTTTCCATTTTTATCAACTTTTTAGATATGATGTGTATTATTCTCAGACTTCTTAATCCAGACGCGGACATAAATTAATTCATCTTAGCTTCACTTTCGAATTTCTGATACCATCATGTAAAGAGAGTACAAAAAACACAGTAAAGAAAAGGAAACCGCTTAAACAGTATTTCGACTTGTATACTAAACGTTTAGTCAGCTTGTAACAGTTTGGCGGTAATGTAAAGAGATAAACTAGCGTGTTCTCAAACACCGCGGTGAACTGGTTGTAAAATCCAGTCGTAAACCAAGCGCTTACTGCTGATGAGTCATATTCCGCCCAGAAACAACGCAAGCAACAGTTGCCCGACCTTTTTATCAACTCGATTTCATTTTATAAGGGTTCAGCCAATAAGTTATTTAGCTGTGGTTGTTTAACCGATATGATGTAAGAGTTAAAGGTTATAAATTGTACACTTTTCGCTATCGTCTATAAACAGGTTTTTGCACTTCTAATTTCCTGAGGTGCGGCAGAATATTTATTCCATTAAAGCACTGTTCAGCCTTAAATTTAATTTGTCATAGTTTTAGTCTGATAAACAATTCACTCGAAACATAAATGTAGAGCTTAAATCTACAGTGTAATTTTTACTGTAAAGATTTTTAGCTGATGATAATCAAGCCTACATTTTGATTTAAAACGTCGAAATAGAGTAGTCTCAAGTGTATTTTACTTTACATAAAAATCCTTTTAATGCTATGATTTATCTAGGAATATACTTTTTTTTTACTTCACACGCACTGCAATAATAGCAGGCCTCCTTCCTTATTTCCAAAAATTTAAACAAATTGAGCTCTTACATATAGCATATATATATATATTTAAATTAAAACTACTTTATCACGTTTGGATTTATTAAATTAATGACTGAAGTTACATCTTTATTTCAGTGTACTAAATTTTATTTAACTTTTTTAGAAAAAAGTTAGGCAGAATTCCAGAACTCTTTAAAAGTCACCGTTCCCAACAAAGTAACGAAGTGTCGATTATCAACCAACATTTTCCGCCGTGATCGTTTAGGAATTCTGCTTTCATTATGCCTAAACTGTGATTCGTTCATATAATTTCAGTCTGCTTTAATAAAAGACCAATTGTCTATTTTCCTACTTCCTCTTATTTACTTCATGACGTTTTAAGATTACCTCCAGTGTAGAACACAGCAGCAATTATTAGTTATTTAGCTATTAATTATTGTTGAAAGTTTAATTTACGTACTACCAAACTAAAAGGAACATATTTTGGAATTTTTGAAAACTTCTTGATATTTCTATTGTTTTGAGGTGATCGACACGCAACCTATCTTATATGAAGCAGAGTTTGAAGGCAGTTTGACAGATCACGCACGCCGCACGCAGCTACTCATGGTCCTTGCTGAGTAGTTGTAGAGTTTGTAGAGCTTGATGGATCGGTTTAATCGTCCCTTTGAGGCTCTCAACTCGTCTCTAGTGTGGATATTTTCCTAGATAATCTGTGCATTTTCGAGGGAATAAGGGACTTGATGAAAAGAAAATATTTCGCGTAATCAAGTACTTTTTGTTGTTCTTATACTTTTGGTATTACATTCCTCATTCCTCGTAATAGCGTTAAAATAGTAGGTTAACATATGTAGGTTTAGTGATTTTCTTTTTACCCTTTTAGAGTATAACTATTCCCTCAACTCGTTAACCAATCAATGAATATTGTTTCACGCATCTTACATTAGCTAAAGCGGTGCGCTCCGAGGAACGCAATGGAATACTTCGTGAATGGGTTTCTTTCTTCTAAATTTGATCGTTAATAAAATAAGATTGATTAAGAAATTCTTCTATAGAATGGGACATTCGAGAACACTTTGCTGGAACAGCGTACTATAAGTATGGTTTAAAAGAACCACATGCCTTCAATATATTAAAGTGTTATTTTACACTTTTATTGTGACGTAAAATTTCCTAATTGACATGTAAAGCATATTTTTTCTTAACCTAACTAATCACTAATCTTCACCAAATGTAACCAAAGTATATTTTTTCAGAAATACTTCTTGTAGCTCCCAGTTTTTCTGCCGTATATGTAAGTGTGTTTTCGCGTAAGTTAGGGAGAATCGTGACACCCTTGAAAGATGTCATATGTGTATTGAGGCAATGATGAATCGCCTAAAACGTGCTCTTTCGCTCTGACAACGATTTGACATTTGCTTTAACATTACCTCCGAGGTATATTCCAAATATATTGAATTTTGGCATATTTTGCACTATAACTTAAGGATTTGAAAAATCTGTCGAACTATAGAAGTGTATCTTAATAACATAATAAAAAATTTTATTTTGTTTGAGTATCCTTACCATATTTCTCGCTCTTGCTTATTTTGGATTCCAAATACAAAAGCCATAATTTAATAGTTCACTCCTAGGGCTACTATAAATTTACATGAGTTAGTTTTTTGTACAGGTTTTTGGAATATAAAAATTGGGTGGAGCATATTTTGTATTACAGTTGGGACGCCTATGTTATGAAAGTACAAAGCAAAATAATTAAATCACAACAATTATTGTCTTGTATACTTGAACTTAAGTTTAATTACGTTGTTTAACTACAGTATGAATATTTTAAATATGTTTAATATTTGATACTTTATAGACTATAATGAAAAGGTAAATTAATAGGTACTTAATAGGTACTTTCCGAATATGTACGAACTGTTTCTTTATATGACTTAACTGTCGTATTAATCCATATTATAATTATTGCACTATTTTATTATTACTATTAGTAAAGTAATGTGCTATACCATTTTCCTGGCCTCATGCATGGATATAACTTATATATTCGCTTATATTTTCTTTTGTAGCTTTAGTGGAAGAATAATTGCAAAAAAAGTTACGTTTAGTCTGACATTCTGAATTGTTGGATCATTATTATGAACTGGAATGATTAATAGTTTATTGTTGTTTATAGTAAGGCTCTAGCTTTTGCAGTATGTTATTGGGCCTAAATGTTAGCTTCTAAATAGCAACGAGGGCTGAGGTATCACCAAAAAAATTGTCATTACAACAAGACACACGTGATAAATAATTAATTTCACGAAGAACATTTAGTAACTAATTAATTAGTTTTACATTTATAAAAATAATTATTCGATAAAATAGCTGAACCATCCAGTTTCATATCGCTGGATATTACTTTTTAAACATTTAGTACCAAAAGACCCAAAAGCTGTAGATAGTATTTAAGATTGAATTACTTAGAAAAACTCTTAGATATACTCTGAATTTGAAGCAAACCCCAAAAAATTCTAAGATTTTTTAGCAAGAAAGGTGAAGGGGAAAAGTAAAAGCAGTAAGTATACGAATACATTTCTTATATTAACGTTGGAGACACAAAGGAGTCTCTGTTTTAATCTTCTACTTCACAATTCCGTCTTTAAACCTTTCTTGAAAGCAAGAATAAAATGTGTCTGTTAAAAGAACGTTTACATAACAAGCTGTATGAATTTCACCAGTGCGTTGCTTATAAATCGTACTCATAAAACTTGTGTCAAATTTTAATTTTTTAATTTTAATTTCTAATTTTTTTTCATATGTAGCACAATGAGTTAAAAACCTTTTTTTCTGCAACCAGAGTTGAAGTATTACCCTTAATTTTACTAGTTTACTTATAAAAAGTTATTTCACCCTTGTTAAATTACATTTGCATCCAAAGGAAGGGGGCGGCATTTAGTCAACAGACACCTTACATCATGAATACATAACTACCCACTTGGCTCCGCCATGTACATAAACACCGTATGCTAACCGTATGGCTCCATGCGTGTTACCAACCGCACCGCTTGCTCTAAGCATGTTTCGTCATAATATCAAGTGAAAAGCAGCATATTTTTGCTCTTTTTTTAGTACATTTTGCCAGTTCACATTATTTAATACTTAGTTTTACAACATTAAAGCCATAATCGCAAGAGGTATTTTTAACATATGTTTACAAACCATTAGCGATTTCAGACAATCTGGAGAAATTAAGGTTTTATTAAAAGCTAATTTTTTAGTTCTGATTTTTATAAAAACTGCGTAATCTTGTTTTTTAAATTCGTTAATTTTATCACCCTTTTTATTCATTAATATTTACAACATGGCGTCTAAATTTATTTAGTTTCAGTTGGCTAGTACTACAGTTTCATTTAGGCATTACTAATGAAAATAATGTTTTTCATTCCATAGGTTGTAAATTTGGAAATCTGCACGAGTTTTTGCAGAACAGTAGTTACAACCATTTATCGCGTTCTCAGTGTGTATTAAAAGCCTGCTGTAACGATCCCCATAAATCTACAGTTGCAATTAGTTTTTGTGTTATCTTCAAATTGCAGTGTTGTAAGCTTTGGGGGGTTGTTACTGAAATGTGATTTGTAAACATCCAGGGGCATATTTTTCCGGATACAGGACCGATTACTTACAAAGTTAGTTGTATTTAGTTTAATTTTTATCCGGCAAAATAAAAGACGCGATAGAGTACATCAGTTTGAAGAAAACTAATTTTGCAATCCATTAGAAACATCGATCTTAAACTGTAATTTAACTTGTTTTACATAATATCCAGGGATCTGAATCTACATAATTCAAGTAAACGTGTTAATTTACAGTTTTTTAAATTCTTGACTCATCTAAATATATACTATTTACGCAAAATGTTTTTAGCAATCAAAGTTTTTAGGATTTAAATTAAAACACGAGGATATAATGTAAAATTCAACAAATCTCATCCAAATGGACGTTAGTAACAATACAAAAATGAAAAACAAAGACCGTTTATTTTAAAATCAATTAAACTAATGGTTTTTGAAGGAGATATTGGAATTGTAATTCTCGCGGAGTGGATGGTTGGGCCTGAGGGGGAGGGGGGCTGTGTTATGAATGACGTCACCGCTCAGCTGATAGATCGCTTTCATATCAGTCCGACTGCTTGCCCTCCGGTCAGCTGATTCATCAACCCTCCTCCAACATCGCCGTCCAGCGAGCATCCGCTGGCGATGATATTACACTGTCTCGTCACTGGTGGTTTTATGCTGAACAAGTTTCTTCTCAATAAATTCTCAGTAATGTGTACGATATACAATTTAATAAGTAAATGAAATTACCTCAATGGGAGTGACCGAGTTTGTTTTTCAGAGAAAAAGGTGTTCTTCCTAGGTTGATTGGGTAACCGACAAATCGCATTAAGGCTTGTAAACTTAACTGGTAAATTTTAAGCGAAGGGAGAGCAAAATTAGGGGCGAAAAGCGGTTTTTACGGGTTTTCTCGAAAGTAACAACTACCAGAAAAAAACCTAAGTATTGCAAAGGAACGCTGGAAAGTTGAGTGTGTAATTAATACTACATTTTCTATACACTGTCCATCCTGATGTGATTTATAATTGACGTTCTTATGATTGGTAATACTATACTTTTATAGGGTTATCAAATTTATAAAAACCTTTTAAAGGTGAATACATTCAGAAATTGAAGTTTTGGATTTAGTTTCAGTTTAATCCATTCAACCAAGCGTTTTCATTACGGCACGACTAAAATTAATACTATAATTTCACGAAGACCGTTCAGTACCATCCATATCCAAGTGTGTCTATTGGGGAGTGAGGAGAGAGTTGTTTTAGATTATAGCCCACCTGCATATTTAGTGTGATAGTTTGACATACACGTACGCTTGCCTTAAGTCTAACTAATTTAATTCCAAAATCATGAAGAAATGAAAACAACTCAATTTCAAGTTCATTTTTATAAACTACTCATTCCCTGTTATGCAGCATGCAACCTACTAGAAAAGCTAAAGGCGGTGGATTTCAATTTAATTTACCAAAAAGACTTATGAAAATACCCTTGTTACATTACAACCGTTTCGATACCCTCGTTACATTACAACCATTTTCAATGAGTATCACTCGTTAACGTCAAATATTAATTTTTTTCTGAACTTCGTCTCTTTTTGTTATTTTTTGTTGTATTAGGTATATTTAATATGTTACTGAGCCGTTTTCTGCGAATAACCTTATCGACCTCACATCGTTGCGATGAGACCATCTGATGGACCGTTTTCTATCTGACTACACTTGAAAGGTTTTTAATGTCAGTTGTCCGCAAACTCCTTATCATCTACAACTTTTAATGTAACTTACCGGTGTAACTTTGCTGAGTCTATAGACCTTTGCTGAAGTTGTTTAGGTTTACTTTAGAGACACTACACTGTATAATATTTTTTTTAATAAGGACAAAACATTATTGACATAACGGCTTGGACTTTTCCAAATCATTCCCAGTTATTGGGTCTGAAATTAGTCTAGAAAGCAATTTTTGATCAGTATGTTATTAAATAATTTAAATTAACATAGGAAAAACATAAAATCGCGAAGATTTGATTTTCTTATCTGAAATGTTCATACGGGTAATTTTTTAATAACAAACACTCTCAACACGGGAAGTAATTTATTTCGTACATTAGTACATTAGTCAGGTTAAAAAGTAATCAATCTTATATTAAATTACAGCGGATCCTTTCATTTAATAGACAGTTGCAAAAAATTAAACAAAGTACTTTCTATATCTTTAAATCTCTTAACATTTTATTCTGTATAAGTTGGAAACGTATTGGAATTCCAAGCAGTCATTTCGTAGTTGATTTCCTAGGATATACAAGGCCCATAAGCCTTTCCGTGCATAAGTGAATACATACATTAATTTCCACCTTAAAAAGGGCTTTAAATTTTCCCACGTTAAGCATACATTCGTGCTTTCAAGGGGAATAGGTTAGTCTGGCCGTTGATCATAACTCCTTTTTACTCAAGATGTAATTTTAATGGAAGAGTTATAATTTTATCTAAAACCTATGTAGGCTATCAACAAATGTTAGGTTTGGTCACAAAATTCCTGCTATAATTTTCTCTGCTCAGTAAACAGTTGAACAAAAAATCCCTAACCTAAACAATTTTTAACTGAAACGTACGCACATTTCTGGCTGTCCAGCGTCCATCACCCTGTAACCTCCATGAATACATAACCAACCCCCTCCCCACCCTTTCCTTCGCCCCCAGTTCTCAACAAGACATATCTTGTTGAATAATTGCGTCCCTACTACTCTGATTACCACTTGATTTACGATCTAACACTGACATTAGTTGTATAATCTGTCTGAGGACCTGTCTTCATCTTCCTTTCGAACGTTTAGGAGGGTTTTTAAGTAAATAGCTGTGTTAAAATTATATCGAAGAAGCATTGTTTAGCAACATTAAACTAAACAAGTAAATTCTGCAAGATGCACTAAAACAAATTAAATTATTAGTTTCTTATAATCATTAAAGAAGTTATGAAATTATTTTTTCATCCAAATTTACTTGATATTTAATTTTGTCGTTTACCGAATGTGAATGAATTATGAATGTTGATGGAGACTTGTGCGCCTCAGAAATCCTAATTATACGCAGGATCGACTGGATCATTGGCCAAAATCATTAATTATTCAACGAATTCCCAATAACGATCGTTTTTAGAAACTTTATAATAAAGTTGTAGCATATTTGTCATGATATTTTTTAAAAATTTTAACCTTTTAAAAAGTAATTAGCCTACTGTGCAATTAGACTTTATATAAACGAATTTTAATTTCATTTCCAATCCTAATGAAATTTTGATTACACCCCTGAAAATTTTCAAATTGAAAATAATATTGAAATCTGCACCTCCAAATCAGCCTGAGCGCATCATATTAGCATTCAGATATTCAATACTACTCCTAAAACCGTTTTCGGTCCTGTTTCCAGCAGCATCTACTTTGCATGAAAGTTAATTCGATTCAGCTTAGGGTACGTTTGCATATATGATATGCCTCTGGAAAAAATTCAATGGAAATTCTAAAGTGTACTGATACTGAGCCCAAGTTCTTAAACGAGTCCAAGCAACGAACAGTCCTTAACTGTAACACATTGTGTTTAGAGTAATGATTAATATTTTAAGTTTTCCAAATCTTTTCCTTAAAATCTAATTTTACATCTTATTCTATTTAACGCGTATATTTACCTGTTTTGCACATGACACTGTCAATCCAGTATTGATAGGTTCAGTAAAAATGTTTAAAAAAGTCCCAGAAAAAATATTACAGCTGTGTATTTAGGCTTTTTAAATATTATGTTATGAAAATCAACTATATTCAGCAGAAATTGTTGTTTTTTTTCAGATTTGAAACAATTTTATTTGTGAATATTTTTGTTCTGAGTTCCCAGTATTTGTGTTAAACAGTCATGTAACGTTACTGGCGAAAAACATTTTAACAGCATGTTTAATTGCATTGCTAAGGAGTTTGTGTTAAATTTGCTGTATAAATAATACTTAACGTTTATGTAAATACCAAAAATACGTCGAAATATTGATCAAGCAAAGCGAAAGAAAATCATTTTCACGGAAACAGTTCTTATTTTATTTGTGTGAACAGTTTCTTCGGTAAAAAGTCTTTGTAAAGAAAGAAATGTTTACAGAACAGTCATGATGGTTGTTTTCCAAATTAAAACATCCCTTGGTATAATCCATCTGACAGCGACTTTTGGAAGGTGTTGATTAAAAATCCAACACCAACTCAGAACTTTGCAAAGGTCGTCTGCCGTGTCAGTCTGCTTAACTTTGCTGCGGTTGTTTTGGAAAACTTTTAGTGATTTGATCAGTTATCACCAAGTTTGTAATCACATAAATGTATGTGATTAGTTTACTAATCGTATACATTTATTTAGGCTTAGACCGATGAATAATTAATAATAAGATACAGCTGCAACACAATATTATCTAAACCATGCCATATATAGATATTTTTTACATGTAATATTCTATTACTATTAATAATTTTACTGAGTGGAAAAGTCAATCGATAATTCCTTGGATGATTATAACGATTTTTAATCTGTAACCATTATAGCTTTATAGCTTTAAAACGAATAATTCTACCAAATTTAATCAGTTTATATTTTCCCTTCTTTTTTTCTGCCGAAGTTTATTTTCTTCTTGGATATATATTTTTATTTGAAGTAAAGCGATATGAAACGCAACGCATGTGATGTATGTGTGTGAGTTTCGGTGGGGTGGGGAGGAGGAGGGTAATGGATGGAAGAGGGGGAAACAGTCCACCGATTAACAATTAACAGCTACACGGCCAGTAACCGGTCGGCTATTGTTTTAATCGATTACATTAACCGTTTTATTTTCACTCTTTAACTACTACCTTTCTCTACTCTACTGTTTGTTCGTCAAAGCTCCAATTATTGTTTTTTTTTAACAAAAGCATTTTAAAACTAAGCATTCTTTACTTGTTGGGTCTCATTGTTGATTATTTTTATTTATTTTAAAAAAGCTTTGACATTGTTTTATCTCGTTTATCGTATTGTCCCAGCTGAAATGTAAACAAATATTTTATTTCACTCTTGTTTATAGTTAAGTATGCCTTCATAAATTAATCCGGTTGTTTTAATAATTTTTTTTGTTACAGGTAATTTTTGATCATCTCATGAACCCTACCAGGTAACTTTTATAACCAAATTTAGTGTTTTTTTAGGATAACATATATCTAATCCATATTTGCCACTGTTCATGGATGCAAAACATTACTACCCAGTTTTATCTACAGAAATATTATTAGATCAAAGTTTCAAACACAAATGATTTAAAATATAAAAATAATCACTGATCAGAGAGGTAGCCTTTGTGTTGTTTTTATGTAAAGGTCTTTGTTTTCCCTGTTATTTTGTTATTATTTTATGCATTTTGTTTATCTTTTGTGCTCTAAAAATCACCACTGGCAATGAGAAAAAACATTTTATTGACATCGTATTCAAATACCTCAAGTTTGATAGAATTTAGTTGGGTAGTTTGCAAAGCTGCACAGGGCTGCACCGTGGTCGTGCATTCGCATATTCGCCTGTATAATCTGACCGTGGCAGTCGGACATAAGCAGTTAATGGGTAGTATTGTTTTGATCGACCCTCCAGCTGTTTGTTAACGCTGCACATAATGCTGTTGCGTAACGGCTGGGCATTTAACACGGCATACTCAATCACAACTAACAAAATATAAGTGTAAACCTACTAATTCTGGTGAAGGGTTGCCCAGCTTAAAGTTGTCTAACGATTTGCAACTTTTTTGTGTATATTTTTGCTTTGAATTCCCTTCCATTGGTGTTCTGTAGAGTGTTTCGTAGAATTAACTGATTACTATTTAGAATCAATAGTACTTGTATACTCTCTCTGAACAAGTATGATTAGGCTGAATAGCGATTAAAAAAATTATGCTTCATTTTAAAAACTACACTTATAACGCGTTTTTGTACATAACGAAAGCCAAATTTTATGCTAAATTATTAGTTGCTCTGGACAAATATTAATCTTTACTTGTCATCAAATTGAAAATCATCTGCGATATAAGAACTTAGTAACGAACTTGACAATTCCTTTTTACGATCGTTGATGAGACTTTATGGATTAGACAACTAAATTTAGAAACCAAATACACGCATACGAGTTTTCATTCACAGTATATGTTATGTGTTACGAAATCATATATTTTCTGCACCAAGAAAATATATATTTTTTTAATAAGAAATAAGAATAATCTTAATGTTGTGTAATTTTTGGTAAGGAGATTGTTACCAATTTTAGCCAATTTTGTTACCAATAGTATCCCTAATTTTATTTCTTCTCTAAATTCTTAATTTTATTTTGAAGTCGGGATGCAATATAGATAATAAATTCTTTACATAGCTAAGGTTGTGTGTAGTGGTTATTATGTACGAGTACTTTGACATGACTGTGGCGTCGGAAGGTTCGGAAGTGGGAGGACCTGGTCGGAAGCGGCGGCGTTTTGCGGGGTCGGCGACAATACTTGACACCCGACGTCGCAATGCGAGAACCTCCGCCACCGCACGGTCGCCAGACTGACGACGCGTTTCCGGCAAGAGGAATTCAGTTTCGAACAAAATCGTTGCGGAGGGCTAAAACGATCCCGCAAAAATGACGAGACACTTGCAAGAGGTTGGGACTTACTGATTTTTCGTGGTCGCTGTTCGCAGTGTGTTTTTATTTTTTTTTATTTCTCAATTTAACTCGACACTGAATTATCGCTCCTTCGGCCCAAGTTCGATTCCCAACCAGAATGGAGCAAAAACAATATAAAATACTGAACCTATGGAAGTTTTTAGTTAGAGTAGAACACAGATTTCTTTTTCAGGTGATTAAAAACTGCCATTGAACGTATACTTAACATTGTAACAAACTGGAACTCAAGTAGATACATTGTTTGACACAAATTTGACCTAGTGTTGTGAAGACAATATTTGCTGTGATGTTGCTCTGGATGAATATAATATCTTTCATTCGGAAGTTTTTAATATTACATTATTTTCTATCAGGTCAAACGTTCTTCTCTGAATGAACTTTAAAGAATGCTGTTTTCTGTCCTGGTTGATTATATTAGTTTGGATATCATAGAGAGGCGGGCCACACTTTAACATTTCTGGTCATATATAACGCCATATTTATTGTTTGATGAAATGAACAACAAAATTCATAACCGATTACAAACGTGTGTTCTTTGTTGTTTACTGTATCCTTATCCTAAAACTATGAATCGTCAGAAGTGTTTATTTGCACACACCGGCAGCACCAGAAGATGATTTAGTAGGGCTTCTAGTAGGCCGACAATAAACAGAGCGGACAGTGTCAGGCGGTTCCCAACCCTAATGATGATGACCGGAGTTACTTCGTTTCCGGATGGAACTGCACCTGATTGTTTAGCTAATGTGAGAATAAGCCCAGATTACTTTGGCTCGGATCTGGTGAGAAATTGAATCAATCCTCGTCCGTTTCTTGCACAAATAATTAGTTCAATCTGTTTCTGTATCTTTGTGAAATATCAGCAGAAACAAGGCTGTTGATAAGGTTTCCCACGTCGTAACTAGATCATAAATATCATTGTATATTTCAATAATTATAGAGTTCAGTTGTGGAAATGCGGAAATGGAATCTGTAGTCGTTACATTAATTTAAATTGTTTTGGATTATATCTTCTTCCAATTGATAGAAGGAACAATTGGAGTTTTGATTGGCACTATTCAATAGTTTTCAATGGAATCGACCTAACTTTGAAGCATTTTTTACTTTTACTTAAAAAGTCAAGTAAAAAAACGAATTCTATGTAATATCAAAGTCAATGGTAGTATGTTCCTATATCATGTTAAAATCTCTTCAAAGATTTTGAGTTTATCTAAACGTAAACTGAATTTATAAAATATGATTTAACCCTACCCCGTCATATTACAAAACCTTGCGTTTCAAAGCAAGTTACGAAAACATAACAACACTTTTCTCCACGACACCTTTTCACTATATTCCCAGACTAGCGTGAGCAAACGCAAAATAACCCACTTTATTTTACATGAAAATTTCGGGCCCTCCCCTTCGTCAATTTGAATACCTATTGCGACACTTTTCAACTTTTATCAGTGTGTCTAAATTATAGTTTATTAAGGTTTACGAGCCGACGCACGGTGTTGTGCGTGAGATACGGAGGGGTGGGGGAGGGGTGGTCACGTGATCACGTGACCGCAAGCTTGGTGGCGGTGGCGGGAAGGCACGTGCCAAGGTACAGGTACACGTGCCAGCGACTACCGCATTGTGAGACACCTGTGAACTGGCTGAACAGCCGTCATTGCGGGTGAATGGGGCAGCCGTGTTGCGGGTTGCGTCAAATGAGACCAAGAATTGGCTTGATGGGACAGTGCCTCTCCCCACATTACCTCAAAAAGTTTTCTAATCTACATGCGACAAGGTGTAT
Source organism: Flexamia atlantica (assembly GCA_035578135.1). Taxonomy (NCBI): domain Eukaryota; kingdom Metazoa; phylum Arthropoda; class Insecta; order Hemiptera; family Cicadellidae; genus Flexamia; species Flexamia atlantica. The sequence goes on from JAQJVK010000012.1 coordinate 27,651,712, forward strand.
TTTACCCGATCTCTTCCTCATTTGCTTTCTCCTTGATGTGAGCTTACAGTTGGCGTTGTCTGTACTCTCTTCAGGTGGCCGCCCAAACCCACGGTTGGTGCAAGTCAAACAAGACGTGTCTGTGTTTACCGAAGTCGTTGATTGTAAAGAGGCTTCTTTGCAGCTGAGTTTGTCGTCACGGTCTCTAACGATTTGCTTTTGAAACCTTCCATAAATTTTGTTTGGTCATGTTTAATTCATACGTGAAAACCTTCTTCCCGACCAAAGTGTCCAAAGTACGCATGTTAATAGTTTCTTTCTATTGCAGTTCTAAATCGCCAGGAGACAAGCAATTCAACCTTTTCATTTACCCTCTTAACGCTACTTCTCATACACTCTGTTCCTCATCGCTATAATATTCTGCTGAGTAGTAGTATTCAATAAATTTCTTCTAAATATTCATTTACCCGCATGAAGCAATATTCATTGGGCTTCTCTAAAAAGAGTCCACCGAGTTCCCTCGGACGGTCAGTTTAGATATGTATCGCCCTGCTGCCTACACGTGTCGGTGCCTACGTGGTGTCAGGGTTACTTGCCTCCAGAGACGGATGACATCCCAGCCCGCGGTCGCTGACAGCGGGAGATGAAGATGGAGATGTTGATGTTGATAGTGTCGTCTTGGTCGTCGTCCATGTAGAGTGACCGCCGCCCCGCCCGTGTCCGCGATGAATAAGCAAACAAGGACAAACCAGCCGGAACCGTCAGGTAGGTGGAAGTTTCTTGGGAAATTCAAATTTTTTAAGTTTTAGCTAGAACGTTTTCTCATACTTTCCTAAGTATCTGCGTTATTCGTAATCAAGGATATCGGGGTTGCTGTGAATCGTCAATAAAAAAATAAGCTTTATTTAGGGCTTCCCTAATTACGTTTTCTCCCCAAATACTCTTATTTTGATTACCTACTGACCCTCCCCAGGTAGCAGACCCAGGATAGTTGTCTTTAAGACCGCAAAGAATGCGGTTGTGGTTTTTGTCGGCTGTCGTTTTAGCCGGACACCCTTGTTCAACTGTAAAAACTGCTCGTTTTTTATGATTTTTTAGAAGAATGTAGCTCTAGGAAGTCGTGATTCCTCAGAAATCACAATAAAACTGATCACTGATGAACATTGTCATAGTTAAAGTTACAGACAACGTTATCTGTTTTTGACAATGTAACTATTAGTGTAACTCAAGTTAAAATTTAAAACTACCTGAAAAAAGTTGAAAAACAAAAAAATTATCTTTGACATCGAAATCCAGAGTAGGCACGTTTACCGATCAAACTTAACTCAAAACTACCAGCGTCATAATATTTTTATCCATTCTCTTTTTTCACCTAATGAATGAAGTCCAGTGTAGGACGCAACAATGTAGCACGGCCGGTCTGACAATGGCTGGTCCACGTTTCGCACTCAATACGACGACGCCACCTCTCTTCTCTTTAATTAGGCGGAGTGAAGTCGTTCATCCCTCTCTCCTTCGCTCGCTCCGCTCTCATCTATTGACACGCTTCTAATTGTTCACTCCCCTCGCTACAAGCGTGACTCCCCCCCCCCTCTCTGGCGGTCCCCTCCCCTCCCCGCGGTTCCAGCCACGCGAGCGATATGCCAGTTGTCTGGGGTTTAGTGTTTTTATCAACGTGTGCCGGACCGGTGCTGTGGAGGTGTGCGGTGTGCTGTGTGTGGTGTGTGTATTTAGTGCAGTGGTCTGTCCTCATCGTTTTGATTCAATGTTTTTGGGGATTGATGGTTTTAGTAAGCAGCAGACTAGCGTGTCTTTTGTTCAAGTATAGTCACCGAATAAGTGTAAACATGTAATCATGCAGGTCATCCTGAGAACCGTGAATTGTTTTGACGAGATTAATAGTAGTAGTTGATACCGAACGAAGTGGTATGAAGCACACTCGTTCCACCCTGGTTGAAATTGTTTAATACTTTTTTAGTAACAAATTTGTAACTGTATTGATTTAGTGGGATGATCATGATATATCAGCGAATATTATTGATTTTCTAAACATGAGGTCTATAGATTGTTTTCTATTCTCGCCTTAGAAAATGATGTTGATGTGCTGAGTCGAAGCACGAAGTTGTTGAAATAATAATCTTTGGACGTTACTGATTTTCCAAGATAAAAACTTTGCTCCTCTTTGAGGCTTTACATTCAATGTGAAATTGAGCGCAATAGGATGTTTAGAAGGATGCATAAATCTTTAACTCATATGTCGAACTGTCGGTCGTGCGCATGCTCCTGGGGTATCAAATATTGCACGCCTATAAAAAATGATGCTATAAGAACGTTCAGTTTAATACGAATGTTCAATACCGATTCGTCGCACCAGACTTGTCTCCAGCTGATCCGCAATCCGCGTCCAATCCTTTGTCCGGCCTCGAGCGGGGACTGCTGGACTGCTTGACAGGTCAAGTCCACAATCAGTCACGCCGGCTCTCGGCGGCTGCGCACCCGTCCACCCGTCTCGCTTTCTCTGATTTTTTTAATAAAATCTCTTATTTACAATGAATGATTCGTCATTAAATCCTCCTGGATAAGAAAGTTTAATAGAACGCGTTTTTCGCATATTTTCTCTCACATTTTAAGTTGTCACTAACAGCTGACGCCTTGTACTACACTATAACGGAAGGCTCCCTCGCAATGCCATGAGTTAATGGTCGACATGGTGACTGACTACTGCCATGTCATGGTTATGTTTTGGAAATAAAAATATATATAATTCGGAATTAATAGTTCTATAATAATTAACTGGCACTCATTATTTGTTGATTTTCTAAAAACTACTTCAAATACATATATTTTTAAATTGTTTATCGTTTAAACTTTAAAACCAATCACATTGTTTCACAAAAACTTACTTCGGCATTTTTACTGTTGTATATGGTTGATAAACTACTCAATTACAAATATTTACAATATTTATATTACAATTACATATATCATTATTGCAATTAATTGTTGTTTTCATTTTGATTTTGGAAACTTCTTCTGTCCTTGGCCTTTTGAGGACAATGAGGTCTCTGATACCTCTTGAATTATAGTATCACCTAAATTTTTGATTCTGTGTCTGATTTCGTTGTTTCGGAGACTGCTATCTCTTCAACTATATTATCAGCTAAATTTTGGATTCTGTGTTTGTTTTCGTTGTTTATGGAGGCAGCTACCTCTTAAACTACAGTATCACCTAGGTTTTGGATTCTATGATCACCTGTTTTCGTTCCGGAGACTCCTTAGGTACTCGACGTCCACCCGAGCCCCCGGTTCGGTTCCTGCTGTATCAGTCGTGGGCGGGGCGGCGGCAGGACCGCATGCCTCGGTGGGAGCGGCGTATCAGGACTTGACCTTGACCCTGACCTTGACCCCGACATGTGTCCAGGGGCGACAGTCAATCGCGACCAATCAGAGATAAGCCCACGCACCGGCCATCGGCCGCGACCGTGAGTAATAGCGTAGTTAGGTGGAATTATGGGGTATTTGTAGCTGATCATTTCGTTGTCTGAGCGGATAGTTTTTGTAGATGGGGGCTATTGGGCTATTGGGCTATTAGGCTCCCCTTTAACTCAGATGTGTTAACTTGTGTCTCGTGATAATTAGATATCGGTGTGAGGATTACTGGAACGAATTGGTCAAATTGAAGTGATAGTTAATCTGTTGTAGTTCGAAGTCAAAAATTAAGGAAATTTAACGTTTTCTTGCTTTGCTAGTGAGATTCAAATATGATAAAGATATTATTATAAACCCGCATCTTACTGTAAATAACATACGTACTCTGGGCTTTAATAAAGTTGTCAACATGAGCAAGAAAGGCCTTTTACAGCGTATGTATTGGTTTACCACCTCGTATTACTGATGTACAGTGTGCATTTACACTTAAGGCATTATAATTATTTAGAATCATGTTTATATAACATTTTTATATAACATATTTATATATTATATATATATATATATATATATATATATATATATATTTGATAAATATTTTCACAGATTAGGGCTGCTGTTATGTATCGTAATATTAAAATAAAAACAAAGTACCCTTTAACTTTTTTTATTAATCGACTGACTAGTTTCAGCACTAAGGCCATTTTCAAAGTCTAGTACCTTACATAACCTTGTTTTCTAAATTATTCTAAATTATGTAAGATACTAGACTTTGAAAATGGCCTTAGTGCTGAAACTAGTCAGTCGATTAATAAAAAAAGTTAAAGGGTACTTTGTTTTTATTTTAATATTACAATATATATATATATATATATATATATATAGATCTATATACACAGTATTTCGGGGACCTGAGAGCGTGCCACGCAACATTTTCGGGACCTGGAAGTCCTCGCGCCAGGTCCTCAAAATGTCGTTTTTCATACATAAAAACACCATTTTGGGGACTCTGTATAAATCTAAAACGTTTTCGCCGCCTCAGGTCCTGAGATTTTAATTTCGTTTCCTACCTTTCGAGGACCTAGCATTAGGTCCTCAAAATGTTCACTTTCTGTATTGCTCGCCTAAATAGTTCGCATATTTTAATGATAATCTCACAAAGATTAACGTTATTCTTTGCGCACCAACGGCATCTGGCCCCGACGCTTTGAGCGCGTTCCTATATATCTTAGGCGATTACGCCGAACGTATGAAAACTATTTTTCAAATACTAATTACGCCTGTTACCATCCGGTGAATGGTGAAGCTGTTTGCTGTTGTAATTATTTTACTTTAAATTTGCTGCCTTAGTTTGATTATTTCCTTATAAATATATAGTTCTGTGACTGCTATAACAATTTTGGGAGTTTGATAGATTGCTGAGTGATAGGAAAATGCTCAAATCAAAGGTCTATCTTCTTGGGACTATCTTCTTGGGACTCGTGATGGTAGGATTTCCAGACGATTGTCTGAAATCTACAACTAACGAAAAACGGCTACAAGTCATTGAAAGAAATTGCATTTTAAAGTCTCCATTGTATTTTGCGTTCTATTATAAAAGAGAGACTATTTATAGTTTCCCGGTTAATGAACTTCGAATAAATCTTAACGCTCCTTTACAAATTGTTTTTATTACCTGCGCGTGAATGTGATAAAAACTTAAAAACAGGGATGCAAACACACACACTCCCGTTTTCTATTGATTAAAATTAATATTGTTGTACCTTTTAATTCTGAACTCAAAAGTTGCACACTTAGATGGTGTCACTTAGTTTTGCATCTATATAAAGCCTTCCAAAGTACAAAAAGTTTAACAAAATTGCTATCCGCAATCAGTTGACGTAAACGAAGGCAAATTGTTTAAAGTATAAAATTGTTCAAAGCAAAATTTAAGAGTGGCAAGTTAGTTTTCAACTGAAGCAGTTTTTAAGGGTTCCGGGTGCATATTTTTTAAAAGCAAATTTTTTTTTTTAAATTTAAATAACTTGTGGAGAAACACACACGGAAAAACGGACTGAACATAATAATAACTTTAATTATAACTAGTGGCTTGAAGGGGCTGAAAGCCGCTAATAAAGGAAAATTCAAACAATCCTTGTTTATTATAGTACAAAATACCTTCATAACAAACTGGCTTTTAGATCTAATATATGCTAATATCTAGCACAATGGTTTTCAATCAAGTATCAGCATCACATGTTTCGTGTGAACAAAGCAGACGTTTTTAAGATCCAATGCTTTTTAAATGACAGATATTTTACGTAATTTCTCATTTTCTGGTTAATCTCAATCAATTTAAGTATTTTTCTTGCCATCACGGAATAGAGACCTTTAATTTAAGCCCTCTCCCATCTATCTAAAACTTGCCAGACGCCCACAAATTTGACGTAAAGAATCACCTTATGAAATTAAAAATATGATGATAATTCGTAAAATACTGTATATTTCAGGATATAGAGATGCTTACAGCAAAACAAAACTGCTTAAATTAGAGTAACCGGCGAAGACAAAAATTAGTGCAATGGATAACAGAAGAATAACTGTTATGTTTACTATGTTTCACCAGGGTGTTCCATACCATTTAATGCTGTTTAACATAAGCTTTTACAATCAATTTTAGAATTTTATGGTTTTTAGTTTTATGTGGCCATATGGTTGGGTATATTTCAGTAACAGACACAAATAAAACAGCTAATGTTATTTTTTATGAATGGAAATTGAATATTGTAGGTGTTCTGCAAGAGATCGCCTTGAAAACCTCATTAAAACCTTAACCCGCTAGATAGGGTTTCATGTTTGAATTTTTTATCTTGCCTTTTTTAGGGCGCTAGATTGGACGTAGTGGCCTGACAAAATTGCCACCTCATATACCACTAACTACTTCATTTTCTTAAACGGAGTTCTGCCATAGACTGTTTCCCCCTCCCCAACATAGTCCATCATAATTCTCCCCTAACAGTAGTAGCCTCACAACCTACGACCATCTGGGTGCCACGTCATCTCAGATAACAAATCCCGCCACATTGAAAAGAAAGCATTTTGAGCTCCGTTGTTTGTTGAATTTTTCAGACCGTGAAACTTTTTAAGCATTTGTTACTTAATTTTTGAAATAATATCTACATTGTATAAAGTTAAACAAATTTATAAAAAAATGTTTCTGCTTCGCTGATCAAAACAATAAACTTACTACATTTACGTAAGATCTTTACCTATTATTTTTACGCTAAATATGTTTTATAATTCCATTTAACAGTAAACTTGAACAAATAATCATCATGCAGTAGGCCTATAAAAAACTTCAGGGAACACTGCAAATTTATTTTACAGTTTTCAAAGATATAATTATTTTTGCTTTTTCATTGAAGCAATAGTAATTTATCTCAAATAGAGTTTATTTACAAAATAACAAAATTTAAAATAAAATATTTTATTACTTAATGTAGTGCAACACGGTCCAGGGGCTTAATTTTTAATTTAATGCCCAACAGTATGGACATACATCATAAATTCGTCATATCGACAATCCTGAGAAACTTTAAATTAATGCCACGTAAACATTGAATGCAGCTCAATGGGGATTAAACGCATCATTATATGCTCTTATTTTAACTTTGTTAAACCTTTTTTGTCCTTCACGTTGTTCATCAGTTTGACTTACTCGTATATAACTTTGATTTGCTACATTGTGGGTTCTACGACCTTAGTTGGAACGGCGAATTAAAGACACTTTGATGAAATCGTTCAAGAAAATTCGACATTTTATTTAACTACTAACAAACTCTTTTAAAAGCGCGCAAAAGAAACTTAAAACCTGATAAAGGTGACCATCAAATTGATTGTGCGGTGAAGTCCAATGACGTGACTCAGGCCGTCTGTAAGTCCAATAATAAAATCAACATTATTCTTAAGGACGGGCTGGGCCGCGTCATTTGAATCGGATTATACACCCCTAAAAAGCTATAGGCTAAATGAAGCTTCCGGCTCACAGGTTTCGCCTATAAATCTAGGTTTTAGGAGAACCTAGCAATGGAACCTTTGCAATGAATTCCATCTGGGTGCCAATAAATTGAATGTGATAGTTTTATATCTCCATTTTAGAGGTTTTATTATTTACTCTTATAATTTATCATAAATAATTTGGATACAATTTTGAGTTAAAAACAGTTGTAGGCCTACTTAGTATTATTTGTCAACAGGCAATTTACGTCAAATATATTTAGAAGCTCAAGAAGAAAGAAAGAAAGAAAACATTACTTTATGTCACAGAAGAATTACAATAGCAATGCAGAATTATCATGTTCAAAATACAAATAAATATTATCAATACAGTTTCAAACCAAAAACCTGTATTTACAATTATTATGTATCTTTACTGTTCTGCACTAAATAAAGCACATAATACACCCACAGTGATAATTATACTAAACAATTATCCAATCTGATCACCCATATAGGTTGGCATGTTTAATTTTTTTAATGTTTCACTATAAAGTACTGTAAATTCCGATATAAGCTCCCTCCTTATCATCCAGGCATCAATTACCATCCCAAAAGCTGCCAGTCCCCCCATTAAAAGAACATAAAAATCATTCCAAGTCAACTCACGTTTAAATAAAAATTTCAACCTCACCCCTCCTAAAATTTGACAACTACATAAAAAACAATATGTATCCTTATTCTCTCCCAAATGACATAAGCTACACAGATGATTTTGATTTCCTACCTACAAGGCTAAATTGTAAATTGTCTCGAATTGTCTCTAGCCGCGCTTAAAAAATCCATTGCATCGCTCGCATCGATATGCTGTTGTTGAGATAAGCGCTGCCCCCCAATGTCACGTTCAAATGGACTGTATGTAAAAGTCCATGATAAGTGTAAAGCCAAGAATTTTCATTTTGGTATCTCGAAAACGAAATAATATTTTCAAAAACGGATTGCGGCATTAGTAAAAATAAGGTAAGAACTGATGACACAAGACAACCTTCAAATATTAAATAATTATTTATTGCGGCTCTAACTTGGCGGTCCAAAATTGTTACCTGGTCAAAATGTTTTCTGCTACCATTAATAGGAAATGTTTTAATATCTCTCCCCCAACTCAGACCCCAATGACATGTGACTTCCGCCTGCTAATCCTGGGTCCCTTATGATTCTTGAAATTTATCCCGGATAGAAATTTCATACAAAAGTTTTTGTAAACCGACCATTTTTTTTCCTTTTAACTCATTTTGTTGATAAAATTTCACCTGTACTGTTTATAAAGCCTCCCTTGCAATAATCAAGAGAAACTATAGAGCCTTAGTGACTCATATAGAGAATTTTCATTGCGTGACGTACTAATGTTTTCCATCATACAGCCGATGTTTCCCGGTTAATAAACACTAGATTACTCGGTTGTAGTTTCGCTTGCAAACACTGCAATCTGTGGCCTACTTTATGAACTATTAACAAACCGTGTTTTAGGTTCATTTGAAAACAAAGTGAATTGAGTTTGGTATGGTGTCGACAGAAAGCGTCAGTGTTCCAAAACTTCAGTCCTTCACTGTAGTGAAGTGAAGCACTTAAGTGATATTCTGGGGCGTATCGACATATCTATGTAAAAATACCTTTATTATGACGCCTCGAATGCTAAAATCCGTTGAGCCGTTTCCGAGTTATGACTGTGAAAATAAAATATATAGATTTAGCGAGGTGTTTTGACCTCGCGTTAAAAATATAGGTTAGCTCCTAATTAGTTTCAAAATGAGGGATGGGTGTATGAGGAGTGAGTTTTTAGCCTGTATTTTAGCGTAATAAATATTGTATGAGTGGTTTAGTTTCTTCGTTTAAATAACTAAATTAATTTCATTTAGTCGCCTTTCATTTAGTTGCCGTTTTCAAATTTAATTTTGACATCCTGTCCAGAACTGCACAGGGTAAAATCTTCGGTCCGTTCAATCTCAACTTTGGACGGAGAGGAAATTTCATTCTTTTAATTTGGTTTAGTGATATTTTTATAGTATATTGTTTAGTGTCCGATTTTTTACATACATGTGTTTACAAATTACTTTTATAATTTTGATGCCGCACCACAAGCTTGCGTGACGCTTGTGAAGCTGATTGATAGCCATTAGAAAGCTACTGGGGAATATTTGTCCCCATTGTAACCCAGATGTAATAAAATTATAAAAATAGTTTATTTGATTGCAAACACCTTTTTGGAAAATATAACACGTGTGGTATTTTTGTACTGTTTTCGTTCAGCTTACTGACCGAAAACCGTTAGATTTATATCGGAAGGTTTAAAAATGCGAGTTTACAATTCTAATTTCTATTGATTTCCCGCGGTGTACCCCCGAAGCCCCCTTATTTTGCTGGGGAACATTCCATAACCCAGGCTCCCCGGCACCTCCTTGACACAGGTCTACCTACGCTACTGGAAAGGATTTCCGTAAATAATATAGGGGAGCAGTATAATTTTTTAAAGGGAAGAGCATCATTACCTTGGGGGCATCATGGCTTGAGGGGTGCGCCATCGCGGTAGGGAGGTGGTGCACCCCCTTTTACCGTTTTATAATTAATTACCCTAATACGGTAACGATAAATTAATTTCAATCCCTCACGGCGAGTGAGGACATACGGGGCGCCAAACTGCTGCGTTATCTACAACGACCTTCAGATAAAAAGCCCGCCAGTTTTATGCGTGAGTCATGCCTGATCAGCACACGTCTCCTTAGTCCAGTGAAGAGCAAAATATCAAAGTTCACTTACAATGCATAAGGGCTGATATAATTTGATTATATCACCCTTTGATTATCACCCTTATTATTTTTTTAATAATAAGAGCACGTTGTTTATTTTAAATAGAACTTTGTCTGAGAAAAATCTTTTATATAAAATAGTTATGACCCCCCCCCCCCCCGACACTTTCCAATGGTGTATATTTATAGACATTGAAATCTTCAACTATGAAATCAATATGAAATGAGAGATTCGGTAATCTTTTCTGAAATTAGTTAAAAATCAGCTAGTGTACAAAAATCTATTAAAAGTTTATTAAAGTGTGAGATTTTATTTGAATTATAGAAATAGTAATATATAGTTTTATCCGGGTTCTATCATAATAAACCGAGGAATTCATTGTTATAAAGTTACTCCAAGAAAGTAGGCCAGAACTTCAAAAAGGTAATAACTGACCCAAATTCACACTATTATCATAAGAAATATTACAACTGCTTAGAAATTTGTAGTTAAATCCTAAAAATATAAACAGTATCGAGAAAATTAAGTTTCATATTTTTTAGGTTTTTTTTATGAACTTAATGGTTTTATGACTTGAATTTGTTTAGTTATCAAGCTTTGGAAAGTAAAAGTAACCGCTAGGAGCACAATGCAAAAATTTTAAACTCCATAAGTACTTTCTTTAATTAGACTATGTATCGCGTTTGAAGATGATACCTCAAGTCGTTTTCAATCATTGAATTGATACTTGAAAAATGCACATAGACAGTCGGAAACCGAGGCGCAGGTTACCCGCATGGTTATGAGAGAATAAAATAATTTTTCTTGTTTCAAGGAACGAATCCACAAAAAGTCTCCAGCTAGTTTTGAAAACCCTTATATGATATCAACCATACAAAGTTTATAAGGAAGTTGCAGTCTATAAAAAATTGAAGCTTGAGACCAATCACAATATTAATTTTATTCCCAATTCATATGTAATAATGTTTGCAATCTGTACTTATTTTAAAAATTATCATAGAATAAGATTATAAAACCTTGGAGGCTTTTATTTTTATTAATTTTTACTCAACATACCTTTAAAGAAGCCTTTTTGGTCACAACAGAAATATCAGCTGAAAGCATCGGTGAACAGCTGACGAAATAAATTGAGAAACAGCCTTTAGGAAGTGAAATTTATATATATATCATAATATTTGAATTTTAGAGTCCAAATTATTGAGCTAGTAAATTTGTTTGGGCTTCAACCAAATTCAAATTTATTATTTGAATAGAATATCAGATTTAGCTCATGTCGTTTGTAAATTATATATTGTGTTTTGGGGACCATTTACCATTAATTTAGAAATTAATTTTTCTACGAATATTTGGTATCAAATTAAGGCTATTACTCTCTAGGTGTTCATTTTCCGGGTTTGAAAAATATCCCATGAAAAGCCTTCAAACAGGAGGCTTTTGAAATTCCAGAGAAAGTGCTACCATCTGTGTAAAACCTGTGAACTTTTTCCAATTCACATTTGTTTATAACAACACAGATGATCAAAATTTGAAATAGTTCCAGAGTTATATCACAGATTGCAGGGCTAGCAAAGGTTCATCCACATTATGATCTTGATTTCTTAAAATATTGAGGTTTTTTCAAGTTAACAGAAAATAAGGAATAGTACAGGGTGTTTTCTTTTAAACGCAACCCATTTTTAAGATTGAAAAATGCACTTGTAAATATGAAATGAGTATTGTTTTAGCTCAATGTGAACTTGGGTTTTTCATGTGCTCGTATTAAGCTGATAAAATTCAAACAGACTCTACCATCGATTGTTCACAACTTATGCATTTAGCAGCAGTTATAGACTTTCCTTCTAAAAGAAATAACACCTATACAGTTTAGGCTAAGGTTTACTTTTTTGAGTGCTACAACATTGATCGACTGCTTCAACCAAATCCTATTAAATTACATTTCTTTTGTGCCTTTTCAAGTTACGTTTAGATAGTCCAAATAGTCAGTGAATTAAAACCGTGTACTTACATATTAAACACCCTGTATATTAATTGTACAATGAATATTCAGTTTATTTTGTACCTTAAAATTACTTAATTTTTCAAAGTTATTGTAAAAAGCTATATTACAACCATCTTGCAGAATATAAAGCCAATTTTTATTGAATATTTCTATAGATTACTTAGTGGTATAAAATTCAAGCAGACTATTTTTAATTTTGCTTATTGCTGCAAATAATTATGTGGTATAGAAATTAACATCTGTTATAAATTGTATATTAAATTCTGTGAATGACTAAAGTCTAATGTAAATAGGAATGAGGCTGTGCATATCTACAGTCTCAAATACATTTTACCGCTGCAAAAACGGCATATTTCTTAGAATTTTTGAAGGGCTGAAAAGCTCTTTTCCACGCTGGGGGAAAGGAGTGAGCTGATGTCAAAGACGTCGACTGTTGTTTTTTTATGATGTAGTAAGACTGCAAACAATGGTCAATGGGCCTTAGTTTGCAGTAGATGGTGAGTTATCAATTGAATCGAAAGTTTTCACAGTTATTACCACGGTGTAATTCATTTTTGCATAATTGTTGTCCAAAAAACTCATAAATTTTAGCAACTTTTAGTTTATCGCGTGTAATACATCAATTATAAGTTCAGTCCACTACTGTCAGACCAACCGAACCAAAACTACTAAAAAGAACGAACAAATGTACAGAAAAACCAGCGTAGTTTAATGGTAAGAACGAGATTAAAGCTTCTTTGAGAAAAAACTTCTAGAAGTAAACATGTTGTGGTTTTTGTAGTTGGTATAATAAATTAAGAGCTGCTAGGTTGCTTGTTGCTCGAAATCGAGTAATATTTAGGTAGGCCCCCTGCTGATAAGATCAATTTTAGTAATACATTTATTTGTAGTTATTATTGATCGTGCTTCAGGATCAGAAAGTTGTGCATGGACAACGTGATCAATATCATAAACTTCTTGGATTCGGTCTTCTTCATCCAAAGTTAATAAAATGCGTGCATTTGGTACCCCACAACTATACATTGTGTATGTGTATACCAGCGTAATAGCCAGGTAATAGCGTATAGCGTAACTAAAAATATAGCTTAAGACACGCCAAAATTTGCTTATCGTCACTTTAGGTCCAAACGATGAAATACTATTCTGTTGGTGTGCCTAGTTTTTTCCTATGATGGGCATAAGCATATAAAAAAACACTAACTGTTAGGCTTTATGTATTTAATGGTGTATTTATTCATTGCAATTTTATGACATTTGCTATCAACCATATGAAAAATCAAGTTTCACGACGACGCCGCGACGACGTCTCGATATGCAATGGAACCTGATAGTATTAACATGAACTCACCAAACCCACCAGGAGTTTCAAACAAAGTAATAAATAATTATAATTACTTCGTCATTGAATACGTTTTTATTATTATATCGTCATTATACTTCGTAATAAAAATGACGTTACTATTATCACGTAATAAACATTTGCAATATATCCACGATCATCCTACATTTTGCTCTTCCGTAGATCTTTTATTAAGTGAAAGTCTGTCATCATTCGTACACGGGAGAACATAAACAGACAGTAAAAATGTCAATTTACTGTAAACAATTGATAGTCGTCCTCTTAGCGCAGGGCTGATGTTGTCAGGCTACACAACACTTCAACTTTACTAGGAGCATCACGGTGTATTTACGTTTGATTGAACTTATAATTCATGATTAGTTAGTATTATTAACGTTTAATGATTTTGGACGTATGAATTTGAGATGTAACTGACTTAATACTTACCTAGTTCAAGCCCTTAACTAAAAGCTTTACAAAGCTTTTAAAAAGCTATTTTTAAAAAAACCTTTCAAGCCTTTTTCTGCTCAGTAATCGTTAATAAAATCTAAGAGGTTTAAAATTATACATAAGAACAACAACAACATAAGAAAATTCTTTTGACAAATTAATGATATTTTCCCTACTTTAAGCCGCAAATTTCTCAAAACGTATGGCTTAATTTATAATATTCAGTTTTTAATTATTTTAGAAATGTTACCCAATACTAAATTGCAAGAGGGGAGAGAAGATTCCAAAACTATCACTCAGTTTTAGTTAAATACAATCTAATTGCGGTTTTCTTGGATTACAAGCGTCTCTAATAAAACTGAGTTCAAAATGATGTACACTTTTTCAAATACTGACAATTTAAAAAAAATACAATCCAATTAATTACAAAGAAATAACTTTGTCTTTGGGGTTAGAACATATAAGGAATAAATAAGTTCTAACGTTACTTGCAGTAGTCTGAACGTAATTTTCCTTTATTCAAACAGGCATTTAATTGAAAATTTAACAAAAAACAAAAACGTTCATAGGGATGCTTGATCAATCGTGATATATTTAATATTCTTGAAGAAATCTAACGGGAAAAAAAAAAAGAGAAAGTAAATGATTCTTGGAGAAATGACATGACGATTTTTGGGCGGGGCGAATTGAGTATTTAAAATTCTTTGGCATCACCCACGTTAATTTAATGATATGCTCGTCAAGTTGTTAATAATTGTCACACACGAACACAGATACCAGAAATATTTTTGGGTGATCCGGTATCTGTGCCCGTGTGTGACTATTATTAACAACTTGATGAGGATCAGTATAACATTATTTCAGGTGGGTGTTGCCCAAGAATTTCAAATAATCAAGTAAACGAAGAAAAAAGTCTATGGGCATGTAATTTTCAATGCATTTATAGCAATTTCATTTAAGCGAGAACTTGCATCTTTGAAGAAAACGTAACTTTAGCATCACTCCGTTTTTTACTCAAAATCTTTGATTGAAGAATGTTCGTAAAACAGTAGATTAATACCATTTTAAAAATTATTCAAATGTCTTTACTTTATTTTAGACAATCTACAGTTCTGTGTAACACAGAAAAGGTGAAGTAAAAGATATTGATCTAAATTTACAAATCAAACTTTCACTATCTACAAACCAAAGGTTATTTTTAGCTAAAGTTGCATGAGGATTTTCAGAGCAGGCTAAAGAGTTTTTGGCGCCCCAGGCGAGAGCATGCCCGGCGCCCCACTCTAAACAAAAACGAGATCAAACAAAAGTATTGTCATAGCTGTTAATTTTCACCCGTATGTTTTTACTTCATTTCATTTATAAAAATGAGTGAAGATCGACTGCACATGGAGAATTCAGAGGACATTATACCATTTGACAATTTATACTCATACATTTAAAAAAGAGTTGATTCTTTGGAAAAAAGTCGAAATAAGTATTTTATGTACCTAGTTGAGACACTTAAAGGCGCTGTTTAATAATGTCTGATTTTGAGAAAATAATAAAAATAATGTACTCAATTCAACAATTTAACACTCAGGCAAAAATTATTATGAACAAAGTTGAACAAACTAATTCGTTTCGTTGACAAGAAGTGCCTTCCTAACATGGAGATATCCCCCCATGTTGATCCGTATTCTGTTGTTATTGTGGTGTAAAAAGCCGGCTCAACTCATGTATATTTAATGTTTGTCTAAAAGAATTAACCCAAAGTACATAACAACGACGGCTCCAAGAGAAGGTATGACGTGTGCTAGTGTTTGGTATAAGTAGTCGATAAAAGACGGGTTGGGGGTTTCCACCATTGGTGATAAGTTTTGAAGTGCTTTTAAGAGCAACTACACGACCAGAGCATGTAAAGCTATTCCTGAATAATAATTTCATAATATAAACCTAGAATTTAAGTCTAAAATTGACGTTCATGTTCTTTATTTTATTTTTGCGCCCTGCTATTTTTACAAACGCGACCATCCAACACCCCCTTTGGCGCCCCTCAGGCCCTAGCGCCCTAGGCGGTCGCCTAGTTCGCCTATATGGTAGAGCCGGCCCTGAGGATTTTGCTAAAGACAATAAAATCACCAAAAAATACTTTCTACTGCTCTTATGGCCAATTAATCAGGGATTTATACAAGGAAACAAATGTGTAAAAAACCTCTTGTGGTCTGTTATAGGCCTTTGTCTTTGTACTCGTGTGCCATTGTGTCACGAGTCTCTAGTACTTCGTAGTTTAACATATAAAAATTGTTAACACTAGTTTCATTTCACCCTGTATGACAGTAACTAGTTATTACTTAGTAAAACATTTTAATTTGCAATTAAATTGTCATTCATAGTGTCCAAAATTGTCCGACATTTTTATAACGTAGCTATATGACTGTACAGAAATTCCACTCGCCATTATTTCTCGACTTTGCTCAATCGTAAAGCTTCATAAGGGCCCCTCCCAACCATACTAGGTGGTTGAGTGACATCACAGAACAGTCGCTCCTATGTGTTTAAAAACAAGTAAATAATCTAGCAACACCGCTTCGCTCAGCCACCAATGTGAAAGGGGCTTAAGATAAAAGTAACAAAGTGCTCCTCGAAAGTCAAACCATCGCAATTTTTCTGGTTGTAGACCGACTCATAAATTGCCTTTAAATTGTGGGTGATACGACACGAAAACTAATCTAAAGGTAGGGGCTCCTCCATGAATCAATGTACTATAAACAAACAACCTGTTGTCGAAATACTATAAACAAAGTGATAGCAGCCTGTTGTCCGTTTCTCAATCACTGCAATGTTTTCCGTTTCCTCAAGAATACATTAAAGGGCGATATTTAAAATAAACTTTTCTATTACGTAATAGAAATTATATAACATAATTAACATTTTGACAACTTGTGTTATGAAGCCTCAAACTACAAAAGGGGAACTATATTAGGACTATCTTTGTTTACAACCCACCAAAATATTCTTTTCTCATCAAACCATCTGTTATATTCGTGCTCATCTCGGTCTCCCGTGCCAAGAAATGTAACTAAAGAAAGACAACAGTCCCTCAAGTTTTAAAAAGTAATATGAAATAAAAATGTGTCAATGTGTTTGTTTTTTACAGTATGCTTAGTTTGCAGTAGAACATTAATTCTTTCCTCATACAGCGTCATTGTAAAATTGAGGTTTATTTGTAGGGCGCAAATGAAGCCTGGTTTACCTCAACCCACAGGAAAATCCTATGAGGGTACTTTTAAAATATTGTTTTGTCTTTTTACGGCTACGGAAAGGAAGCTTTCCCTGTAATATCCCTTTGGTCGTAGGTAATCCTTTAGTGGAGTATCATCCTTTAGTTTTTTGATTCCTTTGAAAAAAACATATGAAAAAAGGAAAAGGAAGATGGAATAGGTTCGGCCAAGCTTAGACTAGTTGAGAAAATATTTTTTCAATCAATGAAGCTATGGAGCTCTTTAAGGGTTTCGTCCCCTTCATCTCGGTCGTCAATACAACCCCGCCAACTCTGCCATCAAGTCCAGCCTTCCCTAGTGGGGAACCAAACTTGTTCACTGAAAGACAACCACAACACTGCCTCAAATCGTGACAACCTCCCTTGTTGTACATGGCATTGATACTGAGCAAGAAATATCCAGCTAGGTTATAATCAGGTAATAAGCCAGTCAGGATTGAAGCTACTGCTGTGAACAATCAATTCTCTTTAACATTCACAGAATTCAGGGTGAGCTAAGAAGCCTTCAGTGATTTCTGACTAGTGATCTTTTCAGACTGGGTCTGCCCTCCTCGATATAACATCAGCGATCAAATAGTAATAATATATTTGAATTAATACAACTCGCGCGAGAAGGAGGGAAATTTATATACTTATGATTCGCCAGCGACAGGCCAACCCCTTGAAGGTTGACGAAAACCCACGGGAAGTTCTGAAACATCAAATAATTCCAAAGTCTGTTACTATCTAGCAGACAATCAATAAACTTTTAGGGCAAGATATAAACAACAACAAAGCAAATGACTCATTCAATAGGAAACGACGTCGTGACAAAAAACCGAAATGCTCCAGCCAATGATATACTTAGCGGGATCTTGAGAATAATACTCGCTGGTTTGTTTTCTGATTGACATTCCTGGCGCTGGCGAACGATAAGTGAAATTTCCCTCCCTCTCGCGCTTCATCATTTTATTAATTCTATGGTATTCTTCTATGATATTCTAATATAATATTCTTTGGTCGCTGTATGAAATGTAACTGGGTATCTTAGAAAAATTATTAAACGGTATTTTAGCAAAGGAGACACCAAAGGCCAAAAATTAAAAAAACTTGCGATTAAAATTAACCCTTGCATTCAATGGCGTTGCATTAATATTTTTCCAGGATGTCTTGATTATTTGTAGCCTAAAATCGCAAAAATTAACCGTAATTCTGTGTTGACGTAAAGTATATGTGACGTGACTATAAATTGAAAATTTTTTTCAAACGCACATTTTATGCTGGCATTACGTGAGCGTCATGCCACTGTGACTGTTCCATCAAAGAAGGTCATAGTTTTGTAAAGGGGGAACATTTTAATTTAGAGTACAAAGAGGGATAAAATCAATATGAGTGTAAATGAAATCGCCTAGCTTAGTACTCCGGTTAGTTTACAGTTATCCAACAACCTAATCGAACGAGCCAAGAATGAATCATTTTACTTCAGCGGTTCTAATATACATAATATTTTATTTGATTAATCGTTAAAAATACAAAATAATAATCCAGTAAACATGTCTAAGCCTCGGACTAAGTAATTTTAAGTTAAATACTTCTAGCCTGTTTTGAGAACTAATAAATGTGTCAGTGTTTCAAGGTTATTAGAATTATATCATATGTTAAAAGAACGAAAATTCGATTCAATCAGAGTGCCAGTCTAACTCGTTTAATTATTTTTTATGAAAGTAAACATGTAAAATTTAAATCAGATTTTTTATCTTGCAAAACATTTATCAAGAAATTTATCAAATTAGGCCTCACAAATAATTTGTTGAATTAATGATCATGGCAATCACTACATTTGACTATTAGTAAAGTAAATCAATGTATAAAAATAGCTTGCCAAGTCAACATTGGCTTGATTTAATTGAAAGGTGGAACAAAATATATTCAAGGTCAGTTGCTGGCAGTTGGACCAGACATCTTGTCTCCAGGCCCGGTGATAGCGCGCGCTCCTTATCAAGTTTACGTAGGAGCCAAACAATAACTCTCTCTTATCTAGCGGGGCCCCTGCAGTAGTTTGAATCTACAGGGTGTTCAAAAAATGTGGGGCAATAATTTACGTAGTGATTCCTTAGGTCAAAATAAGCAAAAAAGTTATACATAGGTCCTAAAGTGCTTTGTTTTCCGTCTGTGAGTCTGTTTGTGATTTTTACATATTTAATCATATCTCACGAAACTCCTAACGTATAAACTTCAAACTTGGTATTTGCATGACCACTATTAAGACCTATTTTTGTAAGAAGTATCAAATTTCTACTTTGTACCATTTCAAAATGGCGACTGTTTTTGTTTTCAAAGGTAAATATCTTAAAAACTGTAAATTTTAGAAAAATTTTTAAAAGACAAAAAGCTGCAAAATCTAATCCAATTAACACTGATATTAAGATTATGGTAATCAGACCGCTAATAATGGAGAAATCTCAACTTTTCTGAATAAAAACATGGTTCTAAGGAACATACTGTCTGAAATTTGCCTGTTTTTATTCGGAAAATTTAAAATTTCTCCATTTCCAGTTGTTCGATCATTATAATATAATTATCAGGGTTAATTGGATTAAATTTTGCACTTTTTGTCTCCTATATAATTTTTCTAAAATTTACAGTTTTTAAGATATTTACCTTTGAAAACAAAAAACAGTCACCATTTTGAAATGGGACAAAGTAGAAATTTAATACTTCTTACAAAAATTGGTCTTAATAGTGGTAATGCATATATAGTTTGAAGTTCATACGTTAAGAGGTTCGTGAGTTATGATTAAAGATGTAAAAATCACAAACGGACTCACAGACGGAAAACGAAGCACTTTAGGAGCTATGTCTATATAAACTTTTTTGCTTAGGCCTATATTGACCCAGGGAATCACTACGTAAATTATTGCCCCACATTTTTTGAACACCCTGTATAATTATTTCTGAAATACAAAATCAATAGCTCGGGAAAACTTAAAAACTCCAAATGTTTTATTAATTTCCTACTACTATACAGGAAATTTCGGATTGCATTCTCACATTCGAAATAACCTTTTATGCTTACTAATAGTACAACGATCCTGAATGTTATTATTTAACGAAGCAGCATGTAAAATTCATCTATAGGCGGGTGGTCGCCTATACAAGGCGGGAGTAAAACCACTGACACGTGATCTATAAACAAGTGATACATCGACCACATAGTACAAATAGACAGAGCATCCCTATCTTAAGTATTGCAGCAAATGAAGCAGGGGCCGCCATATTGTTTCGGTATAGAAACACAAAACGACACCTAAAACCACGTAATCTGACAGTGCTCATGTTTCAAATAACTCATAGTTTATACCTTTTAGCATTTAAGCTTAAGGTTGAAATTTTGCTTGTGAAGAGTCCTTTAGTTTTGAACAGTAATAGTATCAATCATATTTCAAAAAATTGTATTTTCTATTTTTAAAAAATTATAAAAATTCACAAGTTTTTATTAAACTTTAAAACATGGTATGAAAAAAGTAGTCGGCTGCTACTTTATTTATTTTTTGGTCAGGTAAAATAAAAAACGGTGGAAATTGTTGTTAATGAGTTGATTTTTTAAATCTTTTTTTTTTAAATAGCTGCCGAATTTTGGTATACAACTTTGTTATTGTGAGAGAGTTTATCCGTGCGGCGCCTGCATAAAAACAAAATCAATTCCAAACTGATGTTTTCAAAAATATAGTCGACTAAAAAAATACAAATGTGGTATCAAATTAAAGGTCTGAATCTCCCAATTACTATGTTACCAATTATAAATGGTTTAGAAGCAGTTTACACATCACAGGAACGTAACAGGTGCATTTCGTGGCGGCAGCTTCTCTTAAAAAATGTCAGAACAAGCTTCTAGGTTATCGATTTTTACGATGTGTATAAACTGCCTCTAAACATTTATAATTGGTACCATAGTAATTGTGAGATTCAGACCTTTAATTTGATACACTATTTTTAATCTTTTGCTTAATTTGGTCCGCCATCTTGTCACCGACTACGGACAGTCCCAGACTTCATCGCGCGCAGGCCTATGCTCAGTCTATTTGTACTATGTGGTCGATGAAGTGATAGCAGCTCGTTATCAGTTTCCCGCTTTGAGTCCCCTGCATTCGTCAAAAAAACGAATTCCTGATTGTTGTAGATTCTATTAATTTTTACAATTATGATTGCAACATGTCAAGAGAGAGAGAGAAGGGGAGAGAGGGAGGGGGAGAGGGAGAGAGAGAGAGAGAGAGAGATGAGTGTGAGGAGGGGAGTGTGATTAAATGAAAATAGCAACAAGACGCTTTCCCGCGCTCTACGGGTTGAGGTCCTGGTAAACTCAGGTCCCCAAAATGTCGTATACACGGTTTCAGTATATAGGTCCTTGAAATATGACGAATATGTACGTTAGTGTAAGTTTCAGAGTCTCAGTTGTTGAAGTCCTCGAAAGGTGGTATACACCTGTATATATATATATATATATATATATTACATTTATATATTCTCTCTTTTAAGTATAAATGCCGTTTTAGATTTCTTTGTAATACTGCTTACTTTTTATAATTGAATTAGGTAAATTGTTTGATCACTTTTTATAAAGAAAATTGTTGTTTTAAACAAAAATTGGTGGGGGAAAATTGGATTCATCCCAGAGTAATATTTTGTATGAAACAAATCAGTAAATAGTAATGAAAAGGATCGACAGATAACGGTCCAATTAAATAAAGAGCAATCTTCTCGCAAAACAGTATTGTGTTCGATTGTTGATGAATCGACAGTCGTGCTTCAGATGCTATTTTTTCCAAAAATATTTCTTCGATTCCTAAACTCTTTATTTTTCCATTTTTTTGGTCATTAAAGGTATTCTCTGTGCGATAATAAATATGTTAAGTATATACTTTTATAGTTAAAATCTTGCGTAAGGGTTAATTTGCTGATAAATTCTAAGGTATCAGTAAAATATTATCTAAAACGCGATTTTTATAAACATTGTAAAGGTTATAAGATGTAATCGCAGGAGGGAGGACAACATTGAACATTTCAGTGCAGTTTTCTTCTTGAATTTATCATGCGATCTTAGCGAACTTTTAAGTAACAAGTTTAGGGATTGTCGTTATTTTCGACCCACAAGGTGTTGCTTGGGTTAAAGTTTTAAAATTGCACGAGATATTTTGCCTAAATGGTTGGGGTGTATCCAGCTTGTCAAATTATTGGTTTAAAATTGTGACCAACACCCTCTGTTTACAATTAGTAGGTATATAATTAGAATCTGGAAGTTATTACTTTAACCCTCCTTATAATCTCATTTTAATGTTTCCCTCCTTTTAGGTGAATATATATTGAAACAGGTTTTTAATAAAACTATGAAATGATTTACACGCAATTGATTTGTGTACAGATGTTTATGTTTTTCATCGTCATAAAGTATACCTTCGAATCAATAATTTGCATGTATTATTTATTCTACTGTGGTATCGTACGCATAATAACATTTTTTCTATACAACATTTACATGAAGGAAGCATCGTTTACCTTGTTTACTGTTGTAGAGCAGTAAATAAATGTTTAAAGTTTAAGCAATTGCAAAATAATAGCAACATTCTAAAAGATTATATATTTTCACTTTACATGATTACACGTATTCATCGGATTTTGACCAACGAATAAGTGGGCGACACTAACCTGTTATTGAGTCTTTAACCGAAGTCATTGCCTACATGACCAAAGGAACCACAGAATAAAATTGATTCAAATAGTTTCCTCTCGTCCTTTTTGACCGCACGATCTGGTGTGTTACCTCACCAACGGAGGGTAGTAGCGCGGTGGGTGGGGGGTGCGGGGGGTGGCGAGCGGCAGATTGTAGCCATAATTACCAGTGATGCTCCTCAGCAAACAGCTGGAAGGGTCTGCGCCAGATAAGGCTGAAATGTAGTCAGCCGCCCGGCCTATAGACCTATATACTTCAACGGCCCACAGTTACTGGTTCAGCTGTTAAATCGGTTTTATTCTCTTTTTACGCGGCTGTTTTATCGATCGTAACACGGCCCACGGGATTTTTCATGCATTCGAAACAACAGACTAATGGATATTGTATTGTCTGATAGAGGGACTAATTTGTACTTAACTTCTGTGTGAGTAGTTTTATGAGTCAATGTAAATGTACTCGTGAGAGCGACGAATCAAGATTATTGGATTATTCATTAATTTATGTGGTATATTTTACTGTAAATACACCCTATGCGAGAGCTTATAAAAGAATCAATTTCGCATTTTAAATTATTTGATATAGCCACATCACTTCATCAGTTTTATTAACACTAAAAATAGAACAATAACAAATAAAAAAATAGATGTACAAACCTTTTAGTGTATAACGGGAGTTATACACATAAATATAGTATAAATATATTTAAAACAATACCTTTTACGTAATGTTATTACTAAAATTGAGAAAAGTAATATTTCTAGGAAGCAAATGCTGTTCATGTTTATTATGCCTGTAACATTTCAACAAATTAATTTTCTTTTAATTTTAACCTTATTCATATTTTTAATAAAAATAAAGGACTCTCTAGGTAATATGTTCCGAGGCTTTTCGTAGAGCCTGGGTGAGCGAATTAATTTGTATTTTATTACTGCATGCTTTGCGCCCTAGGGTGTGACAGTGGGCCGGCAAGTTTATTTGTGATCAAGATAATCCTTTACCACAACCTATTTATGTTGTCCACAGATTATGCATATTTATCACATAATTCGTTTAGTAACTAGAAAACTGTTCACAAGATAAAATAATGACGCTTTAGATCCTAATGACGAAATAACCACTCTGGCCGAGTGGTGTATGTTATTACGCTGGAAACTTTCCCTTGCCCGCTGAAAGGCGGACGTTCGCACCAACAATGTATGTATTGTATTGATATTCGGCAACTCATTTCCTGCTGTCGTGTGTCAGTAATGGCGCCGTTGACGACCGGGGAATATAATAACAGGCGAGCGCCGGGCGAACGCGATACAGGCATTACGGCGGGGGAAAACTAAAACACTAAAATGTTTCTTTTCTTTCAAACATCCCCTATATTCATGCCATTCATGACACTTACAAAACTGTTCACGTCAGAACGACAAAGAGAAACTTAAAAGTGGTATTAAATCGATACAATGCAAGTGAGTGTGGTATTTCCCAACAATATGTTTGGATATTTAGTTTTGTTAATGTAGTCTGTTGTCATATCATAACATCCCATCTGTCTGTAAAAAAAAAATTACCCCCTAAAATTAAACTACTAATTCATATCAAAGGGAGAAAGATTCATAGCTATAAAGCCTGTTGGCTTTAGGTTTACATAAACTAAGTACCAGATTTACAGAAAAATGTCCTTGGCCAAGTCGTGCGACACCCGTCTTGTTGTCGGACGATTTAAATTTACTCAGCATTTTTTTATTTTAGGATCAACTGATCATAAACCAATGTATAACCTACTTGTCGGCCCCTCTCATACCTCGAGCGGAAAGCATGCAGTAATAAAATACAAATTAATTCTCTAGCCTAAGAAAAGCCTCGAAACATGTTTACCTAGAGGATTCGTTGCTGTCTCGTAAAATCGTTATTTGAAGAAATGCGTGACAATTGTATAAGACTATTTTGATTCGCATGATTTTTATTGACTTTTATATTTACATTTGCGAAGGTAATGGTTTAATCATCTTGGATCGATTGTAGTTTTATCGCTATTACCAGGTGGCAAAAAACGCCCTTGAACAATCGTAACCTAATATTTCCTCCCGATCAATAACTGCTGTCATAAACGAAACCCGAATTGTAAACAACAATACGAGGCGGATGTCGGAGGATATCGCTGCAGCATCCGGCTGTATCATCCGGCCGTGCGGGGCTTCTCGCTATGATCCGGCCGCGCTGTGGATGATCCGGCCACCCACAATCCGGACTGGCCCGCGCCACGCCACGCCACG
Source organism: Flexamia atlantica (assembly GCA_035578135.1). Taxonomy (NCBI): domain Eukaryota; kingdom Metazoa; phylum Arthropoda; class Insecta; order Hemiptera; family Cicadellidae; genus Flexamia; species Flexamia atlantica. The sequence goes on from JAQJVK010000012.1 coordinate 27,676,918, forward strand.
CCACGCCAGTCGCAGGCAACGGTGTGTGAACGGGTTGGAAATGTTTACTGGTCAATCCCATCGTTTGAAGCGAAACGGCTTGAAAAGAATAAGTTATTTGTCAAAGTATTAAAATTCATCACTCATTTCATCGAAATAGTGTAAAATTTTTAAGTAGTCTCCTGACCAGTAGAGTATTTTCTTACGCGTCGGAATGAAGTCAATTATATTATGGATCACATGCGGGTGGGTCAATCAAAGGCAATATGTTACACGATGTTGGTTTCTCGTATCACCAATAAAATATTTATATGTTACTCAAACGTAAAAAAAAAAAAAACTTTTTGGGTGGTTTTTATAGTTTTACTTGCTCTCAAGTGATGACGCGTAATTTTTTTGATATTTCGTATTAAAATATCCAGAAAACATTCCCCTAAGTTGAATACTTTTAATCTATTAATCTTTTGAATCTTTTAATCTATTAATCTTTAGTCTTTTGAACCATTAATCTTCTGAACACTAATTCAAAAATCTACCATCGTATATTAAAATTATATCTAAAAGGTGTGTGTTAATTCTTTACATAACGCCTATTGTTTCAGCAAGAACCGTTAACGGTAAGGTGATATTTTGTATTTAACCGTAAATATTTCGACAAAATCAAGCTAAGTGCGGATCTAAAAAGGAGAAGAATGAAATTATTTATACAAATTTACCGACATAATTACGTGTAATAGCAATTTATTTCCTTAAGTGCTAAATTGTCAGCTGTAATCAAGTATCACAAGATTTTTATCCACTTAAAAACTGTTTAAATTTTGTCAGCTCTAATCAATCACTTTTTGACCTTCAAACATTTACATCCTTTTTAAATCCGAGCCGCCCGAATTGGGCAACTTTGGCTTGTCGCAATCGTTTGGTTAGTTATAATAGTATAGTATTAAATACACATTGAGGATCATTTAATTAACCTCTGTCCAATATAATCTAATGTAACCAATTTCAATTTTGATTTACTGTGTACTGTTGTCCACGGCAGGGGCGGTTACTCGTGTTAAGTAAAGGCCACTCGTATAATTGGGTGTCGAAAAGACTGATTTAATATCACTTTGGTTACTGGTCACACAAGGATAATTAATATCTTGTAATACATCAAACATATTTTTCAATTTAAACCCATGACATTGAAATGCAATTAGTTAAAACTAAATTTATTGTTTTTAATTTTTTTTGCGGTTAGTTGTTTTTTTTTTCAAAGTATCTTTGATTAGTTGAGAGTTGAGGCTACGTTTAACATAAAAAATCTTTCAATTAATTAAAAATTTTGTTATTACGTTGAAGATAATAACGTGTACTTATTATTTGAAATATGACATCAGAGAGTGAAAATTGTAAAAATTAACTCCACGCCCTCCAATATTCCAGCTTAAACTAAAATATTCTGCACTTTTTTGCACTACGGAGGTCTTTCCGGGGAAAGTAAACAAATAAAGCTTGGTCGTTTTTTAAAGATATTTTTCATGCAAGTTTCAGAAAATGTTTAGTCTCTCCTAATCATTTAATTTTAAAAATTCACCCCTTGTGTAAAAAGTTGTATACAGTTGATTATTTGGCAAATTTTCACTGGAAACTTTGTTGTACCCATTATGTTTTTCTAATAATTATCAGTGTATAAGTAATTCAACGATTTAGATAACATCTATATGACTTCTTGATAAAACAATGCCATTTTTATTTAATAAACGCATCCAATCTCATAAATTTGACATGACCATAACAGTCTCTTGTAGTATCTGGAAATCATATCCTCTCGCAGTATCTGGGAAGGGTCCAGATCGAAACAACCCGAAGTATCAAACGAGCGGGGAGACCTACAGCGACTTCGTGCTTCTTATTCCGCAAGCAAATGTATGCTAATGCAATCGTGCCTCAAAGACAATGAATTCGGATGTCTCTCGCTCGTTGGAGTTTCTTTTCCTTCCGACATTGTCGAGCACCTCGCCTCTCTCTTTAAATGGCGTCGTTTATGATAATCCGCTTCTAACAAGGGAAACAAGTGGACTAATTGTAATCTCGGAATATTTAAAGGTCCTTTCAGAATGTTTCTTTAGCAACATGTTTGGATTTGGTTCATTCAGTGATAAAAGAACAGAATTGCGTGATATTGAATTGTTTTACAGGACAGGAAATAGGACTTTGACATGTGGCGGGTGAATGGGTTTTAAATGAATCGATTGTCTCGATATTACTGTTGCCAAGCTTATAATTTTAACTTTACTCTAACTAAATGTTACATGGTCTCCTCCATAGCTCAGAAGAGTTAAAAGGATTCTTTACAATTATATCATTTTTAAGTATCAGGCATTATTGTGTCCTAGCTAAAATTTAAAAATTCAAGATGCATTTGTGTTCAGTAGTGTGATGATTTCGATTACTTCAGATCTCCAAATAACGTTGTAGTATAATTAAATTCACAAATTATATGTAATGTAATTTACTCAAAAACGTATACATGCACGTATGACTCCTTTAAAAATATTAAAATCCTAAGTAATGATAAAATGCAAAATGTAAAATCGTGGAAGCAATGTTGAAAGACTTTGTCAATACTACAGGAGCTTCATTGTAAATTTATAACGATGGGGGTGTTACCCCGCGGCCCAGAGGGGTAGTGGGGGGGGAGGGGGAAGGGGGGTCGCACAAATGAAGATTTGTTACATCTGAATAAAAACATCTGACGGGAATCCCTACTGACGCGAGGAATTAACCCTTAGAAATTATGATTAATGAGGCTCTAAAACATAGAGTTCTTGTATGAGGAATTTTCATTCTTGCTTTCCTTACCTGCCGCCTTGAATTTCCGCCGTGATTTTAAGATGATAATAATCTAGATTTATAGGTTCAAAGTATTTTATAAAGTTTTTGTTTATTACAGTTATTATTCTTGTCAAGTATTTAAACTGATTCTATTTTAAAACTTTTAAATTTATTTTTAACATAACTATAAGTGTTGAAAGGAATTTTTATGATTTTTTATGATTTTGCTTGTGCTGCCTTCCTTAGGTACGATTTTTTATCAGACTAAATATTACAATCCATTCTTCATTTTTAGTGCGTCATCAAACTTTTCAAATTAAAAACATTGTTATTTTTATCGCTCATAAAAACTTTTTAAAACGTTTCAAACAATACAGTGAAATGCTTTTACCAAAAACCACGCGACAGCGATCCAGAACAAACCGGACCTTATAACATAAAAGCGGTTTGTTTTTATTAGGGACGTATCTTGTAAGGATTCCTAACGTCTCTCGAGATGTATCGAGTGGGCGGGCGACGGCTAAGACTGGACAGTCGCCCACGTAACTGGAGCCGCCGCCCACAGACATCTGCGGCCGCCACTCTGTCTGGGGCCGCCCAGCGCCGCCAGTGCCGCCCAACAGACAGATGTTTACAGTGGATAATTCAAAATAAAACAAAGCAAACCTTATATCCTATTTAGCTAATGGTAAATGTGACAATCGGAAGAGTATGGTTAGGTCTACCCGAAAATAATAACTTACGATAAAGAAATCGATATTTTTGCAACAGTTGTTGCCTGAGGCATCTGTAGCCGGCAGTTTTTTTTCTCCTAAATTATCTTCAAGTTAATAATCAAATATTTCTGTGATCATTAAATGTTCTTCAACGTAAATTACATAAAATACAAAAGAACAGTTATGTATTTACAATCGTGATCCAATTTTGAAATTAATTTTCAGGTTTGGTGCCGTACTGTTTCTAATGTATGAATGTAAGCGTCCCGTGAGTCCTACAGATAATAAAAAAAGAGATTCATAACTGCATGAAATGTTGGGGGAAACTTTAGTTTAGCCGTCTATTTTTATAATTCACGAACTACATGTGGAATAAATAAATATTAATAAATTATCGTTTGACCAAACTGAATATTTTTCGCCCACATTAGTTTCAAGGTATTTTAGCACATGAATAAATATTTTCATAAAATATATTTTTGTTATGTTTAATCAATAAACATTTTCATACGAATTTGTCTGTAATAGGTTTTAAACTTACTTTACCAGTTTAAGGTTGTAACCAGCGGTGTCAACGAACGGGATTTCTCTGTCTGGATCTTTAGCACACACTTGTAATCGTTAACATCCCAAATTACACTAATAAAACAGCAATTAACTCCAACGCCAATTATTCGATACAAGTGTGAAAACATGTGCTGAGGTTATCAACCTGACCATGCGTCGCAGTGGATTAAACCGAGCGTAAACTGAAAAGTCATTACGAACCAGAAACATTAAACAGAATGAAGCAATAACTCAGGAAATAAAGTCGCATATGTTTGTGTAACACCGGCTGAGAGGACAGAACCGCGAGCCGACTATTACAGCCTTATCAGATGTCATTACAACGTCTATGGGGCGGTTATTACATGTAATACTTGGAGTCACCAGTGGCAGTGATACAGACGCATTGTGATAAAACGCAGTATTTTCTTATTGTAAGTGTTGAAGAGAGGATGATATGAATATGGTTTCTGGCTATAGGGTATTTAATAATTTAATTTCTTACTGGTGAATTTTTTTGCTTGTTGGTATTTAATAAAACGAATGATGATTGGTGAAAACTTATTTTAAAATCCAAAAGATCTCAATAGTCTGTATGTTGTTAACATTCTGTAGTAGTTACTAAATTAATAAAAGTAATTTGAATGGAACAAAATATGTTTTTGGGATTAATTTTCATTTTATTGTTATATTTCTAAGTAGGGTTTACGTACATAGCTAATATACACATAATATATTATTTATTACGCAGGATAATTCACGGAAGTTTTTTTTTCTCAAGAAAGAAAGCAAAAACCAACGGATGATAAAATAAATTTTATTTTTTTGCGTGAGTTTTAGTTTTTTCTTAGTCGAGTAACGTTTCGCAGGGTTGGTGCCTATCGCGGGGTGACAGCCGAGCCTGCCGGTGGTTTGAGGGCGTTTTGTTGTGGGGGAGGTTACCCTCCAACGCGGGGTCGGGGTCGCTGCTTAGGTGTAACTTAGCCTGCAATTACCTAATGGCCGTGATCGCGGTTTACCCCGTGTGGGGCGGTGTAGTGAAGTGAATTGTGTCGATAATGCGGTATAGCATATTGAAGGCTGGGCGGTAATAAACTGACGATAATGGTACAGTGGATTTGAATAATCGATTGATTAAACAAGGTTGGTAAGGATTCGATTGATGGATCTAACTTGGATTCATGTAATAAAAATATTGTAATGTATTGTATTATTAAAAGTAGATATTGTTATCGTTTAATACATTATCAATATAAGTTTACACGAGTAAAGAAATAAATCAAACTAAATTAAAATACTACTAATGTGCATAGATTTATTTAATACAAATTCTTATCTACAAATAAATTGAAAATTTTTAGTGGTGTTACATTTTTTTAATTTGCCCAAATGAGGAGAAGGATAGATTTCAATCATCATCAGTCTAACCCTTTTTTTATCGAACGCTTGTTTTGTTTCTAAATGAAGAAAATAAGTTTCGATTGGGATTTTAATTCTACTTATTAGTTTTCTTTTTACCACAAATTAATTAACTTAATTACAAGTTTGAAACTTAAGCTCTAATTAAATAACTATGTTTGAAAATGAATTTAATTTCTTGCTACTGTTGTCTTAATATTAGGCCGAAATACATAAAAGTTTTTTAATTATATTACGTTTACATTTTATTTTTTACCCTATATTATATTATTACCACGATTTTTTGCGTGTTTAGTTACATTTTATATTCAACATGTTAATTTTTTGCTAATTTATTGTTTTATTACATTATTAATAAGCTAGTGTTACAATTTTGGAATTAAACTTATAACTTTTATACAGCAACCATTAGGTATTGGTTAATACTCCCATCTCATAGTGTTAACCAATCACGTCCAAGCCACACAAATTGTTTAAGTTTAAAACTCGGCCACAAAGTGCTTCGCATGCAATGCTCGGATCATTTACATAATGTCTTGTTGAATCGCTTGGTTGCATTATTGCCGTTTAGGCTCTTCAGTTAAGTTACGGTACGTATGGTTACTCTAGTTCACGTCTTACTCGGAATAGTTTGGTATGTATTTGGATAGTCATAATGTACTGTATTCATAATGTAAACCTCAATTCTTGAGCACATACTCTGAATTCTTTAGCCCTAGCTCCCAAAGAATTTTTAGTCTTCTGCTTTTATATTTTACACTTATTGACTGTAGGACGGAAACATTAATAATAAATCAAATATGATGTTTGGCAGATTCGTTGAAAGACTGTAATTTGGATTAGTTGAAGTCATATTGAAAGAGTGTCGTATAACGTGAAAAGGGGTTATATGAAACAATGATAAACCTTCCCTTACACTTTATTCGTTGGAGTAGTTATTATTTATTTTATAAGTGTAAATAAAATAATATTTACAATATCTATTTCATAAGAGTGGATTAACTTTGAATAATTTCTTCGAAACTACCACGTATTTGTAATTCAATCAGCCCTAAATAATTATTAACATGCAAGTTACAGTACAAATTAATAATAGTAAGATATATCTTGCTCCAGTGAGGACATATATAGTCGCATAGGTAAGGAAACATGCCATATGGTAATAAGGGTTGACGCAGTGGCTATTCCTACACCACAGTTAGTCAATTACTACCCTACATACCCCCTCACTGCAATGCGCATACTGGACACGACATATGTCTTTCTTGCACTTCGGAGGGGTCTTCTGTCTTCAACACATTCCTTGTTTTATCAAAATAACAAAAATAGGTTTGGCAAAATTAGCAAATTCAAGTGAATATAGTTGGTAAAGCTCTTGAATTTATTATTGTTTGTTTCAACATTAACTTTAATAATGAAGTCGATACGTTTAAGAAATTGATATGTGCAACAGATTGCCAATATTTTATGTGAAAAATTGGGCATTGCTCAACTTCTTGTTTCTCTTAGACAAGTTTCTCACAGTGATAGTTTATTTAATTCTATTTGTGTAACATCGCCGATAACATTTTTCTTCGAACGACTCAGCGAAGGCAAAAATGTCAACAGGTTCCAGAATCGCAACTACTTAAATTAGTTTCAGTTTTAGTACGTTCAAAAGGTTCAAGACAAACATTATATAATGATCTCCAACGTTATCAATTGTATCAATCTATATTTTCCCCCCTTAGACTGAGAGTCTTAGACCAGCAAGGAATGAATATTATAAAGTGTTTTCTTATTTTATTTCCAACTCAATTATTACTTTACAGTTATGAACATCTTTTAATACTATTTCTACGTTTAGCTGCCGAATCAAGGAAATAGTATGAATTTACCCCGTGTTGTCACGAGACCGGCTCCGACACAACACACCGTGTGGATCGGTCAGTAGTTTCACCCCAGAGGGAGGGTCGACTACGTCACTCCCTCCCTCCGTATCGTAAATTCCACCCTAATTATTTTCCCGATAAACAATCTCCCTCTCAGTTCTCTTGTGAGTATATTTTCTCCCCAAATAGCTTAATGCGTATTGAGTTATGTGCGTAGACTACATCGGCCCAGGTGCGCAAACCCTGGCTTATATCCGAATATACCACGAGATCGTTGTGAAAGTGCAAAATATTGTACTACATCGTTTGTAGATAACCTGATTTCATTTATATAAATATTAAAGTAATCTTATTGTTTTAATCGTAACTAAAGACCAGTATTTTCATAAGTGTATATAGTCTGTTAGGATTTTTCTCAAATTATAACGCTTAATTTAAAAAGAGTTATTTTCCCCACAGAAGCACTATTTTCCTTAAAAGCACCAATTTTCAAATCGAAATTCGATTCAGTAATGTGTAGTTTGGTCTTTAAAAAGTTTTAAAATGCAGACTATTCCAAAGCAAGCCGTGGGATGGGGAGGTTTCCCTTGATCATTCTTCCATGCTCAATTTCTTTGTAGGAAAAGTTTAATACATCAAAAACACTCAACCTCAATTTTCCGGGAATAAATTCAGTCTTGAAATTGGTAAAGTTTTTATAATGTCTAATATTTTTCTGGTTAAGATCGTAATATTTATTGATTATAATTGTTTTTATCGTACTGACTCAGAAACATCTGTGTCTTTTTGTTGGCTCGAAAGTTACCCATTGCCGTACTAGACCGGCAAAACGGAAGTAAACAATCAGCTGATTTTCAGCAAACCGACGTTTAATGCTTGTTTATTGGTTACTTTTTTAGAGGAATGTAGTGGCAGCACTGGCAGCAGTAGCTGTTTGTTATAGGTTGGGTTTGAAGGATTGAGATACGTATTGGTTTATGCAGGGACTACTTTATGATTGAAACTATGCTTTTTTTCTGAGTATTATTATGAAAAGTATCGTACGTTACACGGCCGGTAAGTTTTACCGTATACTCGCATGAAAATCCTGGACTCGCTTTCGCTCCCGCGGAAACTATCAAGCTCGTCCGGCTAAACAGTACTTTCCGGCCTAGTAACGTAATATACTATTCTGTAATGTACCTGATGAGAGAAACAGAATCCTTCTGTTAAAAATCCGTATAAACGTTAAACGCAAAGCATCAAAATTTACAGTTAATTTTGCCGATCTAGGCATGAGGATGTAAAAGACTTGTCATCTGAAACCAACGACACGCCTAATCAATAGACCCGAGGTATGAGGTTATGAGGCGTCACGCCGTGCCTCATACAGGTGCTCGCCTCATTTATGAGTATTTTAGCCTCAGTCAGCGTCTGTTATAATTAAAATTGGCTTCCAGCTCGGGCTAAATTAAACCCTAAATTAACTGCCTCCTAACAGGATTAATTTATTTTCTCAACTGAGGGATCTATCTCCGGCACGGCAGGAGGCTATTAATGAGTAAATAATGAAATATTGTATTTTATTTACATTACGAGGAATGAACTATTTAGAGTTTCACAGATTAAAGGTTTTCAGCAGAGTATTATTTGCAATACTAGACAATCATTGCAAATACAGTACTACAACTTAATCAAAATTATAAAAAAATTGATTTGTAGTTTTATTACTACATGTTAAATTTTTTTGCTCATAGTCTCGATTCACGTTTGATTTAGAATTTGTAAGATTAAATGTAGCTTCCTAAAGAAATTTAAAACTCAAACTTGCTTAAAAATATGTGTTTTAATTTTTTCCATTTTGAAAATCTTTAACTGAGATAAAAATGACATAAAATTCTTTATTAAACTCGGTTGTTAACTAAGATAAATAAACTTATAATTTCACACTATAAGCATATAAAAGAGGTTGATAACTCTTTATTATAATAGTCAGTTTTTTCAAGTTGGGAGAACGCTCGAACCTCTCAGGAAAGGAGTCAGAAATGTTATTTGAAGGACTATCTGATAAGTACAAGTTATTAATGTTGGAGAAATGGATTCTATTGTAAACTTGGCGGCCTTGTTGGATAACTTGGATGAAACGTGTAGCGTCATCAGGTGACTCGGAGTTGCTCGCGACATCCCTACTGTCGTCATGAACAATTTCAACACAAAATCTGGACATTTTAACACACAGTCAGGACATTAATATAATTCATATCGTATAACATTTTTTATAAATGTCATCTGCCTAATGTTTATATTTCAGATTCCTAGGATTTAGTCAAGAAATCCACTGAAAAGATCAAAAACACTGTAGGTTTTTCAAAGTACATAATGCAATATCTTTGTATAATTTTCAGATGTATTTCTTTCATATATTCTATAAACATTACATGATTTCGGAAATTAAAAACGTTTAATATAATTCTGAATGGAAATAGTTATTACATTCCTTTCATTGGCAATTTTAAGTCTTTTTGACATTAAGTTTTAACAAATGAATTAGTTATTGATTCTTGTAGCTTAAGTATTAGGTTGCGTTTATTTATTTGACACCAATGCAATCATAACATTACTTTTCTTATAAGGAATTCACTTCTCCGCTTCTTTTACTTTAGATTTAAAAAAGTAATGAATCGTCCTGTAATCATCAATGTTTTACAACATGGTTATACGATCGCGTTGTTGATTAAACAAAATTACTTTTAACTTCCCAGATTGATATGCAAAATTTAAAGCTTGTCAATCAAAATATTTTTTGCGATTTTAGTGGGTTGATACCTACAAAGAGCCGTCCACTGCAAATTACCTGAAACTCGTCGAACTTTTGACAGTGGATTAGACATCCCTATAATGCAGGCCTAATAACCCATTTATAATAAGCCGTTAACGAGGTATAAATACTCTTTATCTATTTAAACTTGTCGTTCCTTTTCATGGGTAACGTAATTTTTTCCTGTTTGAAGTGATCGTTTATAAAAATTAACGATTGTTTTAGAATGGTTAAAGAGTAAACACTGTAAATATTGCAATCCCTTTAAATTTTAATGTAGACCTCGATGTACATAAAAAATATCGCTCATCGAAATCTTAACAAATAATATTACTTAAAAAAGTTCAAATTGTCTTCTACGAGTTGTCGAAACAGAATACTGTGCAATAGATTGTTGGTTTTCCTGCGGCTGCGTATTTTCCACGTAAAAAAATCGCTGTAGTAATTTTTTTGTAACGAGCGGTAATGTAACAGCTGAACAAGAAGCAATGATATGTCTGACAACTCGGCGTATTATGTAAATGTACGGAGCAATGTTTTGTACTCAACTTGAAGTGAAGTTTAAACTTGGGGAATACGTAATATAAGTGACAATATGTACCAGTAAATGCTACGCGACAAGTATGAGAGTAGATTTAATGCTCTTGTAGGATTACAAATGTTAATGTATTTTCAAAGCTGTCAGTTGGTTATAATTTACCATTGATTGTCAATTTCTGCACCTACCTGGAAATTATTGTTTCTTTTCTTACCCTACCAACTGAGGGCTGTTTTTGTTTTTGCTCTAAAAAATTTGATCAACACATTATCGATTTAAAATGAAAGGTGTTAAATTGATTTATTTATTATGTTTGAATAGCTAAGGTAGTGGATTTTCTTATTTTGTTTTGTACCAATCTAAATGAAATTGTTACAGGTTTTTGTGCTAGGCCTACAAGAGTTGTGGTTGCGGTTCTGCGTAATTAGACGCAAATCAATCGAACTCTATACATTCAACTTTGAAGCTGCGTTATACAATTAAGATGAACAAAATTATTACTAACCACAAACTAACTAATAAATCGTTACCCAATAAATGTCGATAGATATCATTAGGCATTTATGAGTTCTTAAACTAGACAACTAGCGTATTTAAATAACTCGATATTTGATTGTTTTACGCAAGACTTTGTGCAACTCACCGTCACCATAAAAAGATTTTCCACTGATGTTATTTTTCTAATCCAAACAAACATATACTCAAAATAAATTTTTCGTTCATTCACACATTGTTCTATCGCTGCACAATCAGTCTTCGCCTACATACCTCAGGGTTGCTTCCCTAGCTGTATTCGACTCCACAATATCACGGCCTGTACCTCAGAGCTGCTTCCCGAGCTGTATTCACTCCACAATACCACGGCTGTACGTGCACACAATGTATCCTCCACGTCTCCACTCTGAGTCATTAATCCTCGCAGTCCTGGCCGAGATATTAATGACGATGAGATACCGCGTCTTGCGGCGGGTCTGATACAATCTCTGTTCCATACAATCTCGCCACTCATTTGTGCCGGCCGCTTGCATTAGTCTTCTCCATGTATTCTGTTGTGTTCCGGTTGGATTAATTAATATACGTTAAGTGCGTGGTATTCAAGTTGTTGTTGCTCTTCCGCTTGTTTACACGTGTAGAAATAGTTGTATTTAATCTACAGTTATGGTTTTTTGGTTATGGGTCGTGTAAATTTACTAAGTTTTTTATTATATAGTACAATAGTGGCATTTACTCCATTGTATATATATTGTAATTTCCAAAATGTATCATTTATTCTATATCAATTACAAATAAAATGGTTTGAAACTTGTTGGTTGGTGCATTTTTTGTATTACTAGTAAATGCAACCAAAATTTAAAAATGATCAAGAACAGTGTAAGGTTGATATCCGAACGATATGCGGAATAATACCGCATATCATACGGTATACCCTAAGGTTGATAGGGTATATTATTTATCGGACTGTTTGACCTCTTAAGAATGAGACAAGTGAGGTATGTCTAAACATAACACGCTGGCCTGTAAACATAATTCAAATTTACAACTCAACCAATGCGAGTTAAGTATGCGTTCAACGTATTCATATATAAATTATACTTTCACGCATAAACATCTTTAGTTGAAACTTTATAAGTGTTCTAGATAAAGTTAGTTTATTTTTAAAACTAACCAACAGTCTCACGATCGGCACCTATTATAATGTAAACAGTGGCGGGTAGGCAGGCCGGAATAATTGGCCGTACACACTCGGTTGCAGTGTACACGGTACACGGTACACAGCCCCGTGTGTACTCCGCAAGCCGATTATCTGATTGGCCGCGTCCGTGCAGTGTCGGTGTGCGGCCGTTCATTCAGAAAAATAACAAGTTTTATCTCTCTGCGGACTGACACTTCAATCTCAGTAATGTTTCTTTCGTTCTGTGACGCGTTATTCAATGTCTAATAGTTATCATTGAATGTACAGAGTGAAGGTTACACAATGAGGATGTGTTTAATCCATAAGACTTCTTCGCTAGAATGGATTGAGCGCCACCGTGATATTGTCAGACATCAGTAAAATGCCAATGAAATAGTGAATGGGTATGGCAAGGGAAACTTAATACTAATCGTAACACTAGAATAACGTTTGAAAAATACAGGCATAAACAAAGTACTGAAAGAATTTACAAGATGTACGTCACCATCAATCTTTGGACTATTTACGATTGTGTATATTTAGTTTATTTATTCATTGTGCATTACACTATTAAGCGTTTATGTAAATAATTGGTTAATTTTATAGAATTTTTTTAAAGAAATATTATTGTTATTCTTATTAGTTGTTTATTAGTAAAAAGTGTAGGCTTTTTAAGCAGTTATTCTTTCATCGTTAGGGTTCCTTAAAATTATATTACAGACGGTGTCTGCAGGTGCCTTGAATACAGTAGCTATGTAAATTAATACAGCAACAAAAATGTTCCTTAAAACTTTGCGTCTATCTGGCAACGATCGGGTAAAGCACATTTAAATTGGCGTTATTAATTACGATAAGGTTTTACGATAAGTTTTTATTTCATAACGTGTGTAAGTAAGTAAATGTATAATTATAAATTCGTGCAGCACTATCTCGAAAATAAAATAAATCCATGAGGAATCACTAAATTTCGAAAGCATTCCAAATTAAGACTGATGATTAGGGCCTATGGCAAATTAATTATGAATCTAATCCCTTGTAATTAATTTTTCGTAGGTTTATTTTGTATACTAAAATAATTAGCGTGTATTTTATAAATACTAGTGTGCTTGAGTATTACTTGTTTGCAGTAAATTTAATGTATTTATTATAAATGATTGTTTTACTATATTTATTCCAATTCAGTAACGTATGATAACACACAGACATATTTTCCGTAAACTCAAATCATCTTTTTGTTGAACCGTTTTACCCAAAGTTTCCCACGGAAGATAAACTACAAACAAACAACACTGACGGGCGAGCACGCCGCTGGAGCCTCGTCAAAACATTTTTATTCATACAGTCGCTGAAGCTTGTAACAGCCAGTTTGTACCGTAATGGAAATATTATGGTAATGCGACCAGTGGTCGTGTAGAACAATAACAGGCATCCATCATCCCATCACTGCTCATCGGTCGAGTCCTGAGCCATCGGGGTCATAGTTGACTACCAAATCTAGTAGCCAAATCAACAAAAAATTGATTGTATTTATATTGATGTTTGATGTCAATTTTTTCCTTTCCATTACTGACTAGTACCCTCAAGACCGGTATTTAAACTTATTTCCGTGATTCTGCATCCGTGAGAGCCTCTATTGCCTGTGCCGTGATTGTGCATAATCCGTGCAGGCTTCTGACGCGTTTCTACATAATCCGAGATAGCCTCCGTTATGGTTCTGCGTATTCCGCAAGAGCTCCTGTTTTGGTTTAGCTCAATCAGCTATAGCTTCTGCCGTGATTTTTCAGCCTCACTCCGTCACTAAAAATGCCTATAAATAACTAACTACAGGTAATTGTACGATTTAACCAAGAAATAATACTAACCTGTTGCGGATGAAAAGAATTTCCTCAATGAATTTTATTTTAAATATGTGTTTGTCTATTGTCTTAATGTTCGTGATTATAACAGCAATGACAAAGAACGTTAGAAAAAATACAATGAAAGTGGTACTCATTGTGACTTATGAAATTTTCCAGTAAATTCTATTGAAGTTTTTGAATAATTTTACAAAGTTTTAGACTCATCTATCCACTTATTTAAACAGTAATATATGCACATTATTCCGAGCGCAGTCTCCTTTTTTTTATTTCAATTCCTGGGTCTAAATTCCCTAAATAGTTTCATGAAAAATTGAGAAGTAAACTTACTGGTGTAGTCGAAAGCAAGATTATATTCGCACGTGTGTTTGAGGTCGGCTTGAAGGGGAATATATGGCGGCTTCATATTGCAAGACCCCTTTTATTCCGTGCAATTTGTCAAGATCTAAGGCAGCTGCTCCCTCTTTTCGGCATTTTAGGTTTTACCTTTCAGAAATTACGAATGCCGCATTAATTTCAGCAAGTGTAAAATTCCCAAATAATCAATACAAATTTTATTGGGATTTAAATAAAATTTTAAATGGTTTATGAAATTGACATTATTAAGCTAAATATGTAAGGGAAAGATTTTAGAGTTTTGTTCAGTTTATTCTGAAACATAAGATTTTGTATTCTATTGTTAAAACTCGCATTGTTTAAGACTAGTGACACATATTACAGTATTACTGTTATACCAGCACGTATTGTTCTGTTAAACCAGCACATACTGTTTGGAAACAATCGATTGTCTGAGACAGCAGCTGTTCCCCGTTTCGTGCTTATATTATAGTATTAAACAAACTCAGTCTCCTGGAGTTTTTGACGTAGCCGCCAACTTGAAATACAGAAATGAAGGTTAAAAGAGGTCAACAATATATTTCCAGCAACTCAACAAAGGAGATGCACCAACAAAGAAGTAAGAAAATATTATTTACGGAAACTTCTGATAAGAAGATGCTATTAACGTGTAAGAAATGGAACCCATTGTAAGTATACGAGGAAGCTTTCCACAATGCTGCTTGCCGTCTTGGAAATACCCCAATAGAAACGTCCAAACGTTATCTGAAACCGGCAACATGCTTGTTTGATATCCACTCGAATGTCTGCTTTAACTCATAACTCAGATTAAACCGATGTCATAACATGTTAGACTCAAACTTTGGAGTGAGTTTTGTACAACGTTATTTAATAGGTTTTAACTTTAATTGAAAATTGTTAAAAATAGTCTATAAAAATAATCGCTCTGCAGCACATTTTCGATACATTTTGCTGCTGCGCACTTTGACGCCAGGACCCAGGTAGCTTCGACGTGTGTATCTGGGTGTCCAGGGAGACATAACCGGCCCCAACATCGCCCGCAGTAACATTTACACCGGCTCGACTGGTGACATTAATCCATTTGACGCCACATATTGATTATAATCTATCAGTAGTTATTCTAATTACTATTACTTAGTATTCTACTCAATATTCTAATTAAGTTACTAGTGCTAAGCGTCCAAACAACTTGTTATCAGGTAAATGATTCCTGTGGCACCTTTTTAGTGACAAATAATTCTTGATGGTTAGTCCGGGCATCTTTCATTTCTGCACCGGCCAATTTACCACTAATTTATTTTCAGGGCCTATAACGACTTTTTCACGCCATATTGTTACTGTGACTGTCAATTATGCCCACGTAAGAAACCAAATACAATATATCAATAAAATAATTTAATGAGGTTCGTATATTTCTAAATTACTATAAAAAGTAAACAGCATCAATAGAGGCAATATCAACATTAAGATCAACAGAATAAAAAACTATTGTAGGCAAATACTACACACTTAGCAAAGTGCCGCTTCAACTGAAAATTGCGCCATTAAAGGAAACAATATACAGTTAATCTGTCAAGAGGATTTCTCACTTACCCAAATAAACCGTTCTCGGCCAATTTCACCGAAGATGCGCAGAAGTGTCTGTACATTAATCAGAGTGTGAATCAGTCACAAACATCTGCTTGGAGCCGCTCCTCTTTCCTCCTCGCGTTTTAATATCTTAAGTGACAATGATAAATTTTCGTAACAAATGTGCTTAATGAAGTGATGAAAACGTTCGCCTTGCAAGGTTTCAAAGTGCACATAGCTAACTCTGTGTCAGATGAAAATCAGTTGTTTTGAACTGAAAATAACCCACGCTTGTAAAAGGGGATAAAAGTTGACAAAGGAGAATCTAACAGGACTGTATCACTACTACATGATTAACACACCAAAAGACGCAAATATTTTATGATTATGGTTCCTATAGCTAATTAATTGCAACTACTACTCATATTCCTACTATTTACAATTGTTGTCGAAGATATGTGTTTTCGAAGTTCTTTCTTCTTGTTAATTAATTGTCTATTACTTAACAAAATCGGTGATCTAATCAAAAGTACATTGCTTAAAAAGCAAAACATGAGTAAATTAGTAATGTTAAGTCTAAACAAAACCAAGTTACCCAGTAATATATTTTTTTATATGGAATGCCATAACCAAATGAATAGCCAGTGTGTCATAGGGCCGGGGATCAGCTGGGACTGCTTACTTCGGCACCGCTTCAGCACTTGATAAATTGTGTGGCAAAAGGGTATTGAAATATGCAGCTCGATATATCGCAACCTGACCGGGACTAATACGGAAATGTCTCTTTCGATTGGAACTCGATATAACGTAGTGACTCGGTAGTCGGTAGTTGTATCACGTAGTGATGCAGCTCGACATATCGCGACCTGACTGGGACTAATACGGAAATGTCTCTTTCGATTGGAACTCGATATAACGTAGTGACTCGGTAGACGGTAGTTGTATCAGGTAGTGATGCAGCTCGACATATCGCGACCTGACTGGGACTAATACGGAAATGTCTCTTTCGATTGGAACTTGATATAACGTAGTGACTCGGTAGACGGTAGTTGTATCAGGTAGTGATGCAGCTCGACATATCGCGACCTGACTGGGACTAATACGGAAATGTCTCTTTCGATTGGAACTCGATATAACGTAGTGACTCGGTAGTCGGTAGTTGTATCAGGTAGTGATGCAGCTAGATATATCGCGATCTCTCTGGGATTTATAAGGAAATGTCTCTTTCGGTTGGAACTCGATATAACGTAATGACTCGTTAGTCGGTAGTTGTATCAGGTAGTGATGCAGCTAGAACTATCGTGATCTCTCTGGGATTTATAAGGAAATGTCTCTTTCGGTTGGAACTCGATATAACGTAATGACTCGTTAGTCGGTAGTTGTATCAGGTAGTGATGCAGCTAGATATATCGCGATCTCTCTGGGATTTATAAGGAAATGTCTCTTTCGGTTGGAACTCGATATAACGTAATGACTCGTTAGTCGGTAGTTGTATCAGGTAGTGATGCAGCTAGATATATCGCGATCTCTCTGGGATTTATAAGGAAATGTCTCTTTCGATTGGAACTCGATATAACGTAATGACTCGGTAGTCGGTAGTTGTATCAGGTAGTGATGCAGCTAGATATATCGCGATCTCTCTGGGATTTATAAGGAAATGTCTCTTTCGATTGGAACTCGATATAACGTAGTGACTCGGTAGTCGGTAGTTGTATCAGGTAGTGATGCAGCTAGATATATCGCGATCTCTCTGGGATTTATAAGGAAATGTCTCTTTCGATTGGAACTCGATATAACGTAGTGACTCGGTAGTCGGTAGTTGTATCAGGTAGTGATGCAGCTAGATATATCGCGATCTCTCTGGGATTTATAAGGAAATGTCTCTTTCGTTTGGAACTCGATATAACGTAGTGACTCGGTAGTCGGTAGTTGTATAGGTAGTGATGGAGCTAGATATATCGCGATCTCTCTGGGATTTATAAGGAAATGTCTCTTTCGATTGGAACTCGATATAACGTAGTGACTCGGTAGTCGGTAGTTGTATCAGGTAGTGATGCAGCTAGATATATCGCGATCTCTCTGGGATTTATAAGGAAATGTCTCTTTCGGTTGGAACTCGATATAACGTAGTGACTCGGTAGTCGGTAGTTGTATCACGTAGTGATGCAGCTAGATATATCGCGATCTCTCTGGGATTTATAAGGAAATGTCTCTTTCGGTTGGAACTCGATATAACGTAGTGACTCGGTAGTCGGTAGTTGTATCAGGTAGTGATGCAGCTAGATATATCGCGATCTCTCTGGGATTTATAAGGAAATGTCTCTTTCGATTGGAACTCGATATAACGTAGTGACTCGGTAGTCGGTAGTTGTATCAGGTAGTGATGCAGCTAGATATATCGCGATCTCTCTGGGATTTATAAGGAAATGTCTCTTTCGGTTGGAACTCGATATAACGTAATGACTCGTTAGTCGGTAGTTGTATCAGGTAGTGATGCAGCTAGATATATCGCGATCTCTCTGGGATTTATAAGGAAATGTCTCTTTCGGTTGGAACTCGATATAACGTAGTGACTCGGTAGTCGGTAGTTGTATCAGGTAGTGATGCAGCTAGATATATCGCGATCTCTCTGGGATTTATAAGGAAATGTCTCTTTCGGTTGGAACTCGATATAACGTAGTGACTTGGTAGTCGGTAGTTGTATCAGGTAGTGATGCAGCTAGATATATCGCGATCTCTCTGGGATTTATAAGGAAATGTCTCTTTCGGTTGGAACTCGATATAACGTAGTGACTCGGTAGTCGGTAGTTGTATCACGTAGTGATGCAGCTAGATATATCGCGATCTCTCTGGGATTTATAAGGAAATGTCTCTTTCGGTTGGAACTCGATATAACGTAATGACTCGTTAGTCGGTAGTTGTATCAGGTAGTGATGCAGCTAGATATATCGCGATCTCTCTGGGATTTATAAGGAAATGTCTCTTTCGATTGGAACTCGATATAACGTAGTGACTCGGTAGTCGGTAGTTGTATCAGGTAGTGATGCAGCTAGATATATCGCGATCTCTCTGGGATTTATAAGGAAATGTCTCTTTCGATTGGAACTCGATATAACGTAGTGACTCGGTAGTCGGTAGTTGTATAGGTAGTGATGGAGCTAGATATATCGCGATCTCTCTGGGATTTATAAGGAAATGTCTCTTTCGATTGGAACTCGATATAACGTAGTGACTCGGTAGTCGGTAGTTGTATCAGGTAGTGATGCAGCTAGATATATCGCGATCTCTCTGGGATTTATAAGGAAATGTCTCTTTCGGTTGGAACTCGATATAACGTAATGACTCGTTAGTCGGTAGTTGTATCAGGTAGTGATGCAGCTAGATATATCGCGATCTCTCTGGGATTTATAAGGAAATGTCTCTTTCGATTGGAACTCGATATAACGTAATGACTCGGTAGTCGGTAGTTGTATCAGGTAGTGATGCAGCTAGATATATCGCGATCTCTCTGGGATTTATAAGGAAATGTCTCTTTCGATTGGAACTCGATATAACGTAATGACTCGGTAGTCGGTAGTTGTATCAGGTAGTGATGCAGCTAGATATATCGCGATCTCTCTGGGATTTATAAGGAAATGTCTCTTTCGATTGGAACTCGATATAACGTAATGACTCGGTAGTCGGTAGTTGTATCAGGTAGTGATGGAGCTAGATATATCGCGATCTCTCTGGGATTTATAAGGAAATGTCTCTTTTGATTGGAACTCGATATAATGTAGTGACTCGGTAGTCGGTAGTTGTATCAGGTAGTGATGCAGCTAGATATATCGCGATCTCTCTGGGATTTATAAGGAAATGTCTCTTTTGATTGGAACTCGATATAATGTAGTGACTCGGTAGTCGGTAGTTGTATCAGGTAGTGATGCAGCTAGATATATCGCGATCTCTCTGGGATTTATAAGGAAATGTCTCTTTCGATTGGAACGCGACATAACGCAGTGACTCGGTAGTTGTGGCTGGTTCTGCATTGTTGCGGATCCATTTCATATTCGACAGGATGCCAAGTTTACTTCAAACGAATGGTTCATTTTTAAGTATAAGGTGTGATTAAATAAAAAGTCTTAAGTTGCTTGTTTTATTCTTACAAGTCAAAAGTTTTCAAAGAATAAATTTTAAATAAACTTGCTTCAAAACTTTACTTAAAATATGTATAGCTTTAAAAGTTGATTTACGTTGCAAGTGATAATGAGTATTACAGATTTTGAACGGTTTGATGTTACCAATACGACTAAATGTGTTGGTAAATTTTGCAAAAAGGCTTCGTTACTTGAGTCTGAGTATAAAATGAGATAAATATAATAGTTTGAGTTTCAAACTTGAGCTTTATCGATTTTGTAAAAAGTTTTTCCCCTGTCGATAAAGCTCAAGTCAAGTTTGAAATACCGTAAATTTATATTTCATATGTTTAGTTTTTTAATTAAAGTACAATTACTGACATTTTAGTTTTCAAACGCTTTTCACATCATAAAATATAACTTGATAAATTATTGAATTTTTTATAATATTCTTTAAGGTAAGATAAATTTAAAGGCAATGGTTAATATTGTAGATACTTCTGCTTATACTTTAACTCAAGTAACGAAAGTTCTTTTGTGAGATGTATCTGTGAATTAAGTTAAGCTACCTGCTGTAACTGTTGGAAAGTTTTAATAATCGTGACAAATTACAATATTGACAATAGGGTTAATCAGTCTTTCAAAGCTTTCTTACAAAAACGTATAATTTATAATTCATCTAATATTGTTTCCAACAATTTTTAAGTTAGGCTATGTAAAAACTATTTTATTGATTATAGGTTACATTTGTTCATATCTCAACCATGATAATTTAGATAAATAGTAATTTTTGTCGTAGGTACAGTGTGACTTGGGTTATACGGAAATGTATTTTGCGGGTGGAATCCAAGTCTGTGAAGAGAAAACATTTTTCGGGGTTTATTTTACCCGTTTAAATCAATATTGGTTCAGAATTAAACCAAAATGTTTCACCGACTTAGCAATTCGCTCAAACTTTACTACCACACGTCAATTTAGACCCACGGTCAGAGTGCAGAACTTTGCCATGACGTTACTTGACACCGGTGCAAACTGCAAACTAGTTGTAACCGAATGATGAAGTGGCCAAGTTCCTCTCTGTTGAGCCCATTTGCCGCTGGTTAGTACCGCCCGGCTTTTAGAGCAAATTTAGTTATTAGGTGGCCATGCACGTATTTTTCCACTACGTGACGATCGGTTGGTTTCAATTACTTTTCACCAATTTTTTTATTGGCTTTAATGGTTTGTGATTAAACCATTTTTTACCGAATAAAAAGTTGCACTTGGTACTGTACATTTGAATAAAACCGACGGTTTTTTTGTCTTAGTCGGGTCTTCCATTAAGACAGTCTTGCTCTGATTTCTCTCTGATAGTTAGATATTTCAAATTAAATAGTTATGGCGCTTTGTAGGTTCAGGCTATGGTAATCTTCTGCAAGTACACGAGAATCAGTTCTAATCTTTGTATTGTTTAATTTAGAATGCCATTCAGGAACTATCTTTTAATGTATTAAAAATGCCAAACTATGTTATTATGCACTACAGTGTGAAATTTTAATACAGGCCTATAAATCTGTATTTTTCGGAAGCAATAAAACATATTTATTTGCCTATTTATCATTGACTAAATTTTACAATACTACAAAAAAATTACGTTTTTTAAGTCGTAATAAAGTGTAACGTGAGTGTTCATTTTTTTATGAATGTGCCTTTTTATTTGACATCTAACATATCAGTTACCCTACGTGTAAAAATCTCAGTACCGTAATGAAATAATAACTGATTCGTATAAGTAAGATACGTATATTACGTAGTAAATTAATTGATCTTCGTTTCAATGTTATACGAAGATACGTATAATATTGAATTTACTACTGGTTCACGGAAAATATATATATTACGTTATTAATACAGGTATTATGAAATTGTTGTAAGTATACAATGTAGTGCTATCCGTGTACTGTATCTTCCCTCATAAATTACAATTTTAATGAAGGGCCCACTGTAATACATAGCTGAATATAGCTGAACATAGCTATTCAACATATGCAATTTTATATTGTCCAGCACGGTAACAACGTTGTTGTGGACATGTGGATGGAAGTAGTTTAAGGTTATGGGGCTAATTCGCCGGTAGTGTTGACATTTTCGGCCGGCAGAGCGCGGTCGCCCCAGGGGCGCGGCGGCCAGCGAACATCCACGCTGGCGACGCTAAATGAATATTGGTTTGTTGCAAACATGCCGACCGTCCATCGGAAACGCTCACTGTGGACCCAATGTTTTATAGTAACACCGGCAAAGTGTATTGGTACTCCAAATTAATGTAAGTGGATTTCGTTAAAGTTTTATTTTTAATTGTACAGGCATCAGGGTAATTGTTGGCGTTTAATGCATTGATATTTTTTTCTTTTCATGGTCAACCAAAATAATTAATTACATAGAACGGGATGGTTTTCATCAGTCGCAGCCTCTTGACGATAGTTTTTATTTATTTCGTAAAAATTTTCAGTACAAAAATATTTAAATGCATAAAAACTAAATTCTAACTTCGTGCTTATATTGAGTGGACACCACTACTATTGATCAACATGAACTACAGTATCTAGATTGTCTTAAAGCTAACTTTCAGGCCAATCATTTTCAGTGACCACAGACAAATTAATATTTAGCCCACTTAAGTTTATTTATGTTCATAATTATCTCTTCAAGTAAATTCATTAAACTTTTTTTGGGAATTTTGGTATTGACTTCTGTCATCACAATAAAAAAAAGTTTTTTAAATCCCGTTTAAGAAAACTGAACTACGGATTCCTTTCCTTTAACATTGGCCGAAAGCGAGGGCGATGTCTATATCGTGGCCTCTACGGCCAGTTTGCCAGCTGATGATGTCAAACAGCTGGCGATTACAGCGCTCATTGCACCTAAAAGCGGTCCACAGGGCCACGTTAAACGGTCAAGACCTTTGAATTTATATTTTAGGCTTAAATGTTTCCTTTGATCGAATAAGATATTTATTTCAACAAGAACGAAAAAAGTATAGCATTATATTTTTATACATTATCTTATATCAACCAATAAAAACCTATTAGCAGATAATTAAATATTTTTTCCTATATTTTACATGTTTTTAATATATTTTTAGTATATTTATTTAAAACATTCCTTTATTGTATAATTATTTGTATTTGGACAATTTTTAATGTAACATAAAATTTTATATCAACACTCAGGAATTTTTTTTTAATCAAGCGCTTTTAAAATTAGCATTTAATCATTTTAACTAGTCGCATGTTTTTGGTCAACCTTATGTACCTTATGTTCATTTACTTGATACAGTGTTATCGGGCGGTAGAGGGCGCAGAACTGTTGCAGACTCATCACTCATCCCTGAAACTCTATATCTTCTATTAATAATTGGCAAGAATTATTTTTGTAACTCCTTCCTCTCAGCTCATGTCTTTAGTTGGTAATGTTCTAGGACACCGTTGAAAATTTATTTTACTGTAGATAAGCAGAATCCCACTATAATTAGCTTGGGCTACGGGTTGCCATGTGGGTTATGGATCAACAACGAATTGTAAATAATTTCAGCGTTTTATTGCATCAAGAAGTGATCAAAAACTAAATATTTTTGGTTGAATTTCGACGAGTATCCGATCTTTAGTGGATTATAATAAAGTTACAGCTACTGTACTTAAAATAGTTTGCTGCGTAGTCTTGAACTCGATCAGTATCTCAATAACAAGAACGGTGTCATAATTATGTCGTGAACATTGTACAACGTCTTCGATATTACGACTGTAAACTAATTATGGTCTCTCACCCAAAATTTCTCATGTATGATAATTTTTTATCATAAAGAATAATAAAAATTCCAGTTAATATAAATATTTCGAATAAGTTATTATTATTATTATTTTTGCAATAAGAACTAAACAAATTATCACTGAGCCATGAAACGATCTTTATCGAATGATTTATTGGTTGAACGGATATTAATATTAGGGTCAGTGTATCAATTTGTCAACTATGCTATTTTAATTACCAGTTAAATTAAAGAAACAAAATCAAATATTCACCCAAAGTACGTTTAACTTCATTTTTAGTACATTTATTATTTGAATACCATTTCAGAATTTTAAAAAAATATTTATGAAAACTCAGGCATTTAGTGAATTTGTTTAACTCCTCTTAGTAATGTGTTCACTGCCTCCCGAAAAATTAAAATTATTATAGTCAAACGTGTGCATTTAGTTTCCTGGTTACAAAAAATATTTTGTTTGTTCCTGTTTATTTCAATTTTTCTCGTACATTTACTTAATTAGATTATCTCTAAAAATTAGTTTCTCCTAACTCTCTAGCATAAAATAAAAATAACATTTTAACGTGTTCTCTACATGGGACCTGTAAATCCCATGTAAATAACGGCGAAATGAAAATAAATAAATTAAACTAATATCCATTCAGACATTATCATACTGTATTCCTAGCGCAGTTTTGGATTTCCGTCCATTAATTCCACGCAAATCTTTAAGGGCTGCTGGGACGGGTTTACTAAGGTTTGGGTGTTTCGTTATTATTTATAGACCATTTAAAGTTTGTTGCTTACGCACGTAAATTGTCTTTTAATATTCTATATGAAACGCGTTTTCCAAATAGTTGAATAGCTGGATATACTTTATGATGTAAAGACTATATTAAATCTAGTCTTAACTGAGGTCTTAACAATAGAGTTACGAGTTAAAATATACAGCAATAGTACATGATAGAATTTATTAATTGTATATCTTGAAAATGACTGTAAAAAACCTGGAATTATTACATTTTTTTATAAACCGATGAGGTTTGTATTAACCGATGAAGACTTGTATTAAATTTTTGTAGTCAAGTAGGCCTATAATAGTTTTATCGGGATTTATCTTTCTTATGAAGTTTTTTCATATAGTTTTCTCTACCAAAAAGCCTAGTACACATAGCCCACCACATATATATTAAAAGGTCATTTACCTGTTTGGCCAATATTTCAAATCACAGATCCATCCCGTTATCACGGTCGGGCTAGGCAGTACAATAGGCCCGCTCCAGTCTGGCGGCCGATATCTGGACCATTGTCTCTGGAGGCTTATCAGCCGTAACCGCCTCCTTGCCGGAATAATTGAATCCTATCCTATTCCTTCACAGTTCAAGGACCGAACGGGCCTTGAGTAGTTGAATAGCTTCTTGAGTTTAGTAGCTTTAAAGTAAGCTGAGTACGCGTATTGATGTTTTATGTTTTTTAACTGAAGACATAGTGCTGAGTTTTTCCATAACATTTTAATAGAATTTTTTACTTTTGAGTGTCTACTCTTACAGTATTTTGAATTAATCACGAATTATAATCAATAATTGATTTCACTATACCTAAACACATCTTCTCGATTAACAATTTTAAGAGGTATCCAAAATTATTGTAAATTTAGTTTTGATTTTCTTATTCTCGAAAATGGTAACTTCTATCCATATTCAATCCTTAAACTGATATGACATTTAATCTGTGTTATAATAAATGCCCGTATAACAGTTTTACTTTAGCATTAATTATCATTATTGTTTCCGGAAAACCTAGACATTGCCCTCAGAATTCCAAATAAGCATAACTGGTCACTTCACAGACTTATTATAAATCTATTTTGGTTTCGTCCTTTAACGTTTGTTGTATTAAACCAGTTTCATTTAAATCTACGACGTTTTCTTGCTTCTGTTGTATTATTTATGATAATATTATGTGCTTTAATTTTAAATGTTCTATATGTGTTAATATTAGTTTTATGCATAACCTGCTTTCCTACATGTGGCTAAAAATAAATTGTTTATTTGTTACTGTGGACAGCACTCTTAAAAGATTAATTAATTACACTCTGTAAAGAATAGCTTTCAAAAAGTGAGTTTCCTGTGCATATTTTAGTGTAAATACTAATTCAAACAAAAAATATAGCATTTAGTAATTGAATATTTAATTGCTAAATTGTTGGTTATATTTATGTTAGTATGGACAGACAGTGATAGGACAGCGACCAAGGTTTACCCAGCTACAAACGATATTGCGGTTAAGTTCGACTGGGATTAAATGAGCTCCTGGGGCAAACTGAACATATGAGAGGTTACTAGATGTGTGGGCAAGCCATTCACTGAACCAACCACTGACCAGCAGTTTTATAGGTTGTTATTTTATTGTCTAGGATTAAAGTGTTCATAATGAATCTCTACAGAATCTTAAAAGGAGACTTGTTTATAATTGGTCCTCTTCACTAAACTTGATACTAAAATAAAATATATTCTGCACAATTACGTTGAAATAGCATACATTTCATAAACTATTTTTGAACAATACAGATTAAATCCGACTGATTTCGCTTTTAACGTGAATATAAATGGTTCGTTAAAACATTTCCTGTTAAATGCAATTTGCTTCGGATGCAAAACGCCAACAAACGGTAAAGCGCTATTTTGTTTTACATAACAATTCGCATCGGTTGCAGGAGCCCGAAGTTAATTTGTTCGATTGTGTATCTACTGTAAAAGCCGGTTTCCTTAATGTTCTTTGTGTTGTCTAGTTACGTGTTGTGTGTTGTCTAGTTCTGAAATGATGAATTTGCATCGATTGAATGTCATCTTAAATCTTCTTAATAATAATTTTAATTGTGTTATAGGGTAGGAGTACTATACATTAATTTTTTTTTTAATTTAATTTAAACTCATTTTGCAGAGCATGTTTCGAAACTTGCTTTACTCATTTTTCTTTTACCAAATAATTACAAATAGGGATCCATAGAATCTGAGAAGCGTGTGCAAACTGATTGGATTACATTCAACGGGTATCATCTCAAAATATATTTATTAACATTGATATTCCGTTGGCTTGAATAATAAACATACCTTTGCTTCAAACACTTTCCAGTAGTGTTTCTATAAATCTGCAGAATTATCAAATTTGAAGTAGGATAACCTTAAGTAATAACACTTATTATTACTTATGCTTTATTCTTTAGACTTTAATTACACAATTTAGTTTAGTAATCAATATCATGAGCAAGTTCGACTGGGAGGGAAGTATGTGTATCCGTGAAGCAGCAGAGTTAGTAACAGTTTCCGGCCGCATCTTTCTTATTGATTAACGTCTCCTCCGTTGTTGGACTTTATCTGATTACAAGCTGCACTTCAAATCCGGCCAACTTTGCTCGCCCGCCACCTCCGTTCAATCATTCTCCCGTAATTGTTTTTGCTTTTGTTCTTCTTATTGGGTTATAAACTTAAATCATTAAATAAACTACATTCATTGTATGAATTAAAAAAACTTAAATTGATTATTTTTTTTTAATAAATAATTAAATACATTAAATATAATTATAATATTTGATTTATAACTTATCGATGCAGTATTCATACGGGTTTTTTATTCCATTTAGAAAAAATATCAATATTTAGTTACGTAGCTTTTATCTCCTTAAAACTTGTCTGAGATTACGTGACCTTTTAATGTACGGCAAATGATTAAATGTTTTAACTTAATTACAAACGATTTCTTATTGGTCTCATATTTATAATTTTTAACAAAAAAAACCATTTATACTAAAAAAGTGAAAAAATAACTTCATTTTTTTCTAATCAACGCTAAAATTATTTCTCCCTTGTAAGCCAATTAAAGTGTGTTTTTACTTCTTTTTAACTTTAGCAAATTACAGTACTGTATACAATTAAATTAGAAATTCCAAAAATTAAAATAAACATTGGGAGTTTTTTATTTATATATTTTATGAGATGAATAATATTCCAAAAATTAATGAATTAACTGTCATAAGTTATGCTGCGGATTTAATGAGATCCTAAAAATATATTAATAACAACAACATTTTGCTCTTTTTTGTTAAATTTGTACTTCATCAATTCTAAATAATTTTTTTTGTGTCTGTATCGTACTAATTACAATTTCTTATATCAGTGGACCCAGTATTAACAATGTATGTATATAATTTATCTTGTTCCCCCTTGCACGCATAACACTCACTTTAATTTATGCAAGAGTAGGAATTTACGAAAACTTCATTCTATTTATAAAATGATCCGGCAGTTGAACGGTTGGTAGTGATTCTACCCCTTCCCCCTCCCCTCACAGGTACTGCTCTAATGTAAACGGTAAAAATACATTCCGCCAGGGGTAATTAGGTTAGAAACTCATTAAGTAAGGAGCAGTGCCAGTCTCCAGATTGAGACAGCCCTCGCGTCTCGGTCTTCCTTCTTGTTTGACACGGTGATGGTTGTTTGAGGGTTGATTTTTAATCCACAAAAATTATTATATTAAATATAAATGGGTTTGCTTTTTTACATTTGAATGTACTCTCGAGCTTTATAGATTAAAATGAAACATTATATTTAGTATTGGTATATTGTTATTTATTAGTTTATGCAAGTTATTTTTATTTCTATATTGCTCTAGATTAAATAACCTTTAATAAGCAAAAAAATCAAAATCAGCAGCCTTGTCAAGCAATAAATGTTAAGTGTAGATTGTTTCACTAAAGATAAAGCAATAGTGGTAAGGTGGGTACTAGATAAACTAACTAGTCTTAAAGTTAACAGATCAAAATGAAACCATATATATTAAATATAGGCATTTTTCGGTGTTTTTGCTCACGGTTTCTGCAATTGCCTTTCACTTTGAAGTATTTTTAGATTAAATAATTTTAAAAACCAAAAAATCAAACCAAGCAGCCTAGTATAGCAATAAGTGTTAAGTGAAGAAGGTTTCACTGAGAATAAAGCAATAGTGGTAAGTTGGGAACCGGAAGTTTGACAGTTGCCGACCGGAAGTGGCTTGGCCCATAATAATAGCGGAAGTGTACCTTTGAGATAAATGTTGGGTGAGGGAGTTAGCCTTGGCCCTTTGTTTTATTCAGTTATTTTTTTATAAATCCTTCAAAAAAAATGTTTTAAGTAGACCTAATAGTGTTTCAAACAAACATTCAATGTGTCTTTTGGGCAAATAGGTACATATTGCTGAACGTTTGTTTATCTGATTTAAAAAAAGAGGTTTTATGGATACAAGGCTTGTTTTACACTCCGTATGTGGTTTTTAATTATTTAACATAAATTTCAAACTATGTAAGTTACCAACTTTAAATTTATATGTTTATTAAAACTATGACGACCTACTGTGGTACGAAATATCAAGTTTCCTTTTTTTACTAGCGTTCTACGTATAATAAAAATGACATAAAATTGCATTAATTATTGGAGATCATTTTTATCTTCTGTGAAAGGGATACATACAAAATAAAAACTTGTAAAAAACTGAAAACCATAATTTGTTGGTCAAAATTGTATTATTATTTTTAATGACTCGAATTTTCAATCACGTTCCGCCAACTAGTAGTAAGGTCTTGTCTCCTCTAGTTCCACGCTTCATGAATATTATGTTTCTCAAGCAAAGTGCGTTTGTAAAGGTATTTTATGAGATTTGAAAGAATTAACCTTGAGTTCAGTACTTATTATAATCACGGTTGTCAAACGCCAGCGACTATTAAGCTTTCCTGATGTCGCCTTAACCAAATACAGAGAGGCCTTGACAAATGCATTAACTCACGATCCCTATTTGGTCACTGCTTCTTTTTCATTCGCATTAATTAAATTCGCAACATCCTTCACAGCTGGTAGACCTGGCCGAAAAAATCTTCAATATTCTTAAATTTGTGTTGTTTTATTGTTGTCACCATTTTTTGAAGCAATCTAGTTTCAAAGTGAGATTTTGTGTACCTAGGTCCATTAAACTTCATACTGTCCCCTTGCAAAAGTACAATTATTATCTCAGTTACTCTAATTTAAATTTGAGTTGTGGGAGGAAACTTTAATCTAACAGTACAATTACTTTGTCTTCTATCCGTCCACCACATCAAAACCTCTAATTATCATGGCTATTTATTTTAACCACCCTCGTATTGATCTGTCTTCTGTCTTAATTTGATATAACAATAGTTTTTTATTGAATTATTTATTTTAATTGCAATAGTTCATCTTATCATATCTTAAAATTAATAAGCTACCTGTGGGCTTTGTTTACAATCATTAATAAGCTGTCTTTGCCTGGTTTGTTCGATTCAAAATGTGTTTGCATGGTTTGTTATCCAAACATCATTTAGTGTTTTTTACAACATATCAACTAAGCTGATTTCTAATTGAAAATACGATCGTATTATTCTGCCCCACAAATGGCCGCTCAATAAGCCCCAGGACCCAGTGGGGGCTCAGGTGCCAGGTGGAGGTCACAGTCTCGTTTCGCCCTTTACTTAATGAGTTTCTAACCTAATTATACAGTAAATTTACTTCCGCCGTTTGCTTTTCGTGCTGCGGTGGCATCCATTCGCGAACCAATTTTGTTTAAAAATGTTTACTAACCTCTCCTAGATGTCTATAACTTATTACACATTTTTCCATAGCGCCACAATAATCTCACACTCCTCTCCCATTCATACTTGGCGTAAAATACCAATCTAGGGATGTCGCCATTCCAAGTATGGTAAAAACTGTAATAACAAATATTGCTTTCAAACATAAAATTCAGTTGGGGAATAAATCATAAAAGCTAAATTTTTAAAATACTCTTCTTTGAGTTTGACCACAGGTCATTTGGATCGTTTTTTATTGTATAAAGTTGCACGCTAGTTTGGTACTCTTTTATGCTTTAACATAAATTTAGAATAAATTAAAACGTATTAAAAGAGATCAGAGAAGGTCATATTAGCCTACTTGCATACATTGGCAACCGTTGCTGAGTGTTGTCAAGACATGATATTTCGATAAAATATTAATGAGTGTATTTAAAGCCCTAAATGTTATTAATATTTCTAAAAAAAATACTTGATTGGGCTGCCAAAATGCACAAGAAATTAAATTTTGCTTCAACCGTTTTTTAAGTAGGCCTTCATCAAGTGGTGAAGGAAGATGTATAAAACATAAAGCCTTAAAAACATCAAACTTTTATCTGAATGTAGTTATAGTTCCCCAATATTTTGAACTAAAACCTCAATTCTTCGATTCAGATGAACATATTTGTCTTTTAAATCGAACATGTTAACATTTACAGGCACCTCCCGTCCTGTACACACTGTAATTTGCTAAAGTCGTTAGGCCATAAACCATAATGACCATATTGAACGACGTCATAAACCGGCCAAGATACATTTATGGACGTGAGATACGTGGGCCCGTATAACGGCTCGTATATCCGCACATTCCAATATATCCATAGTAATTAAAATTCATCTTTTTATTGGCTAATTAATGCATTTTCCCCTACTTTTTCAGCTATTAGTGTAAAATTGATAAAACTTTAACTTTTCTTAAGATAATAGAAAAGCCTGAGGATTCTATAATTGAAATTATTTTAAACAATATAAATTTTTAATTAATAATTCTAATTTTAAATTTGTTAATAACACTGTTTTTAACTATTTATAAGATTATCTAGTAAGATCCTTTTTTTAGAAGATATTTTACAATAAGACCTTAGAAAGGTAAATTTCGGCAGAAATTTCGGATTGGTTTTTGTACAGAAGTGGGAGTAAGAGGTAACGTGGATTTATCGGAATTCAAGTAGAAAGGTGCAATTTATTTAATCTAATAAAGCCTAACAACGTAATCTCTGACGAACAATAAGTAAGTTGTGGTTGGAAACCCGTTACTGATTACCTCTTCTAACACTCCTCTCTTTTGTTTTACTTATAATAAAACTTACCAAACAATTATTTTTATGTTTTAGTTTTCCTTATGAGAGCTGTATTATGCCCTATCAATAATTTTATTTGCCCTTTTATTGTTAATGCCTTTCTGTTCTATGATTTATGAATTTGTGTCAAAAAGGTCACAAAGTCCTATTAACGTACGTACGTTGTTTTCTTAACGAACTGATAAATATAAAACTTAATTTATTTAAGATAAACTTTAAAACTTGCTAGCCCGTTCCCAATCGTGGAGTTAGTAATGGCAAAAGTCTCAAGAAGTGACGCGCCGCGCCGTCTCTCTGTACCCGGGGGAGACTGGGAACTCTTTACCTAGATTTATAACTTGCTCCTATTGGTTGTTTAACCGCTTAACGTATTACCCCATTACCTCAGGGGATGATGGTGAGGGAAATAAAGGGGTTACAAAGTAATATAAAGTCAGGTAAGCGTAAACCTCGGCTAAATCTTCTTCCGATCCGTGACAGCACTGGTTCAGGCTATTGCGTTCGCTACATTTTGTCGGATTTATTTTCCTATAAAAGATATTTTATTAGTTTAAAGTGGCTGTAAGCTACAGTTGCAAATAAATTAGGCTAAGTTAAATGTGCGTGTAGTGGCACACCTGTGTCTCTGGTTAATGGGCGGTAATGTTGGCAATATTCTGTAATTTATACAACATCTTTACCTTCCTTTTACTGTAATAGATGATACTTTTTAAGCATGTTATAAACTTATGGAATTCTACTCAGAGAAAGTCAATGTGCTACTGCACAGTACGGGATCTTTTAATGTTGTATACATATTTCTGTATATTGGTATAATATTATTAGCATGGTGTCGTGTATACTGTATTGGGAAACATACACTAATAATGTTTATAAATTATCTACTGGCTCAAAATTTGATGAATGGACAAGATAGTACAAATGAGATAATCTTTATACATTCACAATTATTACAAACACGGAATGTGCCATCTGTAGCCTCAGTTTTTATGATATGGTGTAAACCTTCTATGCTAGTAATATACTTTTTCTAACGATTAGTGTTGTGTCAAATATCTTTTATTCGGGTTTTATTTTGCACGAAAAAAATACCTGGCCACCCCTTGTACAGAAATAATCTCACAAGTAATAACGATTTCATCGAGTTCTTATTTCGATTGCTGAAAGAAAGCTGCACAAGAATGTTGTGATTTGCTCGACAAATAAAATTATCGGGGAACATAAATAAAGTGGCCGGGACGTCGCCGTTATTGCGCCGTTCCTGAGATATATAACATTGTCTTGCGCTAACTGTTGGCCGTAGTTACAACCGCCGCTTAACCTGTTAACCGAGCCTGCTGTTGACGACTGATAGATTTCTAATTTGTTCATTCACATAATGCGTGTACAAGTTTTTACGAACTTTATTTTACTTTAATGGTTCAGAATAAATTTTAATGACTCTTTTTCTTTTTTAAACCCAACGTCTGTTGGTAAATGTTTTTTATCGACAACGCAATAGGCGTTTACTAAACGTTAACTTGCTTTAGACGACCTAACATTGATGCACGTTGTAATTAAACAAGACAGTTAAGTAATGTTTCATTTCCAATGGTTAAAAGTACATCGATTTTAGCCTCATAGTATGTTCTTATTATGGACAAGTATTTAACGTGGCTACCTACGACGAACAGTCTTAATGAACTACATTTTAAGAGTCTAATTATTAGAAGACAATTCTCAAGAGGCACATTACATTGCAGATGTACTCCCATTAGGACAGTCGGGTGTTGTGAAAGGCAGTATAAGCAATGCGTTGGGCCTTACGTTACGATATCAAGCCATAAATTGTATCGAGGCTGCACTAATCATCCAGATAGGCAATGATGCACTTCGTCTTTGCTGTGCAATCGATAACTAACTATATAATAGTTTATAGTTTAACTAATAACAATACTTATGTATAGAATAATATTTCATAGTCAGCTATCTGTTTTGAAAAATGTACATGATTTAAGCAAACCTTTTCCTCTTTTCCCTTATAACAAAACTATTATGATTTATCACTATATAATGTTGGGCTTTTTGAATGAATTTAGAATTAACAATGAGTTAATTGTCGTCAGAATCTTAAAACCTTGTCACTGCTCCAAAGAACATTCGTCAGGAGGTTGAGCCCATCGCATGATCGCCTAGTAGAATTAAATGGTGTTATAGACAACTTTAAATATTTTATTACATTCAATATTCTCATTAGAATGATTTTACATTCAATCTTCTCATTGCATTCGCGTTTCCGTCATGTTATTAAGACAAAATTGTTTCCGATCTTACTTTTCGTAATTGTGTTCCTTAGATAAGCAATTATTTTATTATTTATAAAGGGTGTTCAAAAAAAGAGGGGCAATAATTTAGGTAGTGATTCCTTGGGTTAAAATAAGCAAAAAGGTTTATATAGACATATGTCCTATCTCGTTTATTTTAGCGTCTGTCTGTCTGAATATGTTTTTTTTCAAAATAATTCATAAATCTTTAACTGTTTGAGTTACAGCGTTGAGATTGTTTACAAATGTTTATCTTATTAGTTGCTATCTTAGTAGAAAATATTAATAAAAAACCATTAGCCGTTTAAAAATGGCGGCTGTTTTAAATATTTGGTTTTCGTAAAATTTACCGCCAAATATTTAAATTAGCCACTGTTTCGAAACGGTTAAAGATTTTTTATAAAGATAAAGACTAATAAGACAAACATTTGCGCATAATCTTAAAGCTGCAAGTCAACCCGTTAAGGAGATATGAAATATTTTGTAAAAAAAACATACAAGCAGACAGGCGCTAAACTAAACGAGATAGGACTTATGTCTATATACACTTTTTTTGCTTATTTTGACCCAAGGAATCGCTACGTAAATTATTGTCCTATATTTTCCGAACACCCTGTAAAGTTAAATCAATAGTCTCTTTTTTATTTTTCCCCAAAAATACATTTTGCCAATAAGTTATTTTAATGTTTAATCAGAAAGCCATAAACTTGAGGAGCGGTTTCGTATGCTAATTCACAGAGCCAACTGTCCAAGCGCTAACACACGGCGCGCGGCGCACCTTGATCTACTTCGGTAATACACGCCGCCAACACATTATCGTTACAACTGGATTTGTTACTTGTTTTCGTCGCTGAAAGAGATTTGGTAGCCTAATGTGTCGCCGTATCTTTTCTAAGTAAGATCCATTTCAGCTTCTTGTTATCAGTTTTAAGCGTTGTAAAATATGAGGGTAAGGTCTGTTACAGAGGAATCCGATACAAATAGGCAACTTTTAATGGCTGATTTTCAACTGAAAAAATGTTTTGAAATAAGTAATACTTTTTATCTCGTCCCTTTTATTTGATGGTTTTGAGATATTGATTCGAAATAGTGATTTTCTTGATGGGCTATAATTAACCATGAATGTAACAATTATGGTTGTTGATAATAAGGGTTGAACATAAAGGGATTGTGCATTATGGTTGAACACAAGGGGCATCAACTAATATTGTTTGGACTTAGGCTTTTCGCCAATTATTTGGAAATGGGTAATTTTCGAGCCAACAAAAAGGAACAGAAAACAGATGTTTCTGAGTCAGTATGATGAAAATATTTTT
The DNA here is from genome assembly GCA_035578135.1 of Flexamia atlantica. Taxonomy (NCBI): domain Eukaryota; kingdom Metazoa; phylum Arthropoda; class Insecta; order Hemiptera; family Cicadellidae; genus Flexamia; species Flexamia atlantica. Next base: position 27,712,526 of record JAQJVK010000012.1, read on the forward strand.
AACCTTTAAACAACTTTTTTCCACTAGTTTCCCCTATTAATCAGCCTCGGAGTAAGCCGCCTGCACAGCGCCCTCGGGACTCGTGGCTTTGAATATTAAAACGCCATCACCTGCAAAGCGCCTAACTTTAACAGTCTGTTAATAATAAGCAAGGTGCAACTCCCGCGGCGGTCGTTAAACTTGCACACGTGGTCACGTGATCACAACCACGTGTGTGGCGTTAAACGCCGACGATACGAGTACTTGTAGTCATTCACAAAACCACGTGTAATGGACATTCAATCAACCAGGTGAATGTTGTGATGATATTCTTGTTCATATTGTAAAGTGATTTTATTGAACCAAGCTTTCGTTAAGTTAAGCTCTTGCGACATAATTAAATACGGCTATAAGCATTGAAAATAATGTGTAAGTATATAATTTACAGTTATTTGTATACTCAATGATAAAACAAATCATGAGAATAATAGCCTTTTCCAGCGATTGATTTAAAAATCGATTTAGTATTGTCTGTTTTTATGGAAGTTTTTATTTATGTCACTTAACTTTAACTCGCATTATGATTTGAAGCTCGGAAAGTGATTGAAAACAAAATCAATTTGAAATCTATATCTCGGAAAAAGAAAGCTCTTTTATCTATAATGCTAAGTGGAAAACAGATTATTTACATTTTTTTAAATATTATGGTTCCATATTCAGTGTGGTGAGATGGTAGGAGTACCTTACTCTATATAAAATATAATCAATATATTTTGTATCTTAGGATAACAATGGTTCAGCTGATTTTGATGTAGGATATAGGGAATAGGCTAATAGCAGCTTTATCATAGTCGTATGGTTGAAGAAAGATAAACACGACAGGCTTAGTGAACGAACGGTCAAGTAACAATTTTTAAGTTTAAAAAACTACCTCAATGTGCTGTTTTAAACTGCTAGTTAAAGAAACATACAGAGGAGAGAGACCATAAATAATTAGATAGGTCGTTCAAATCGAGCTCAGTTAAAACTTAGACAATTGAATGCAAATGCGATCACATTCAGAACTCTAATTGAATAAAAATCCTCCAACCGCCTTAAGCTGCTGATGCCAGTTTCCTTAGCCGCAACGATATCCTTTTCAATATCCAAGAACGTCTGCATTCATTTAATTTATAACAATAGGTATCGTACAATGCTTATAACACAGAAAACATAACCTCTTGATAAATATAGTTTTTTAATTGGTTATACTTTCATGACTTTTGTTCCGGTTGGTTGTTTTCACATAAAATGCAGGCTAAAAATTGTACTGTAAAAGATACTAAAGACTTGGGTTTGAATGTCCAGTTTAATCTGGATTCATTATATTTACATTACATTATATGACATCGAAAAGGAGAGAAAACAGTTTTCTGATACAATAGAGAAACATTTATGTAGTAGCATGTTGTACAATGGCACGAGTAGCATATTAGCAAAAGTATGTCCTTGACCAGATTTTTAATTTCGAGATAGTAATATTATTCGCATTTCTGATCTGTTACTTTACCCACAGTTTTTGTTTATTCCGCCGATTTTTGTTTGTCGCCTTACATTTGTGCTAACCCATCAGTGTCCTCTAATATTAATACGTTAGCTTTTCAGTATCAGTCTAACACAAACAAAACAGTTAAATTTCTTGATTTTAAATTGGGACTATAGTAAGTCCTTATTGCTAGGTATTCGCTCTAAGTCGCGTTGATTGGCGATAAGTGATACATCACAAGTAGCGTGAAGGAGGAGGAAAGACTGACTGATGACCGGCTTATATATCAGCTGATTAAGTTACTCTCATGCAAATTTCGGCCCCTGCAGTCTCAAGTAACGGATGAGCAGCTTTCTATCACCCAGGGGTGTTAAGAAGTGATACATAATATACAACTCACCAATTTATAGATTAGTTCATATTTTTTGCCTGGGCGTTTTCATTTGTTACCTCCAATTTGTCAAGTCTGTTTATGTTTAGTGATTACAGTTTAGCTTCTGTTAAATCTGTGGACAGTTCGTACAAAAATATCAGTATAGTTCAAATCAAAAAACAAGGCCCTCGCCGTCCATAAGCCCAATGCAAATTAACATTGGTCTTACGGACGGTCTGGGCCTTATGATTTGATTTCACTTGTAATTTCTTGGACATCACAGTTAAAAGCTAAATGTACACCTTATACTCACAGTACCAACAGACTAAGAATCTCTAATAATATAGTTTTTTTTCTTAATATGGTCTAATAATGCACCCTTTATAAACGTATTAAACTGCTAATGTAATTGTTTAATTGATTAAATAAATGTAATTATATATCATAACAAATAAGGATATTTTTTATCAAACTCCCAATTAGTTGAGACTTCCTATTTAGAAAATGGCAGGATTTTTATCATTTGTAATCGAGGCTTTAATTTTCCTTCCGATTTGTATGACCTACATAGACATATGAACCGTTCACATAAAAAAAACACCTTAAGAATAAACTTACAAGTTTAAAATTTATATTTGATCTAAACTTAATTCATCCAACTCCTCATTGTTTCCTTATTTTACTATATCAACTAATTAATTGTCCTCCGCTGGTGGGAAAAGTACACATATACACGCAGCAAAGGAGTTCAAAGGTTCCGCAAGTTCAATAAAACAGAGAACAGATGGTGAGTCCCACCGCAATCTGGCAAATTGAGCCTAGCGTACCCACTAACACACTCCAGGGCTGCGCACCCGCGGTCGTCTGCATTTTAAAGGTGGATTAGAAATTTAACCGCGACTAACACATGTTTTGATTTGAGTTTTGGTTGGAAAATGTAAACAAGTGGTTTTAAGGACATAGCTAAGTGGTTTTTCGAGCCCCAAACGTCTTTAACTGTACAATGCCCTAAGGAAAAAATCATTTGTAACTACGTGGGGTTTTTAGCCTCAAACGTCTTTAACTATACAGTATCCTAAAAAAAAAGTAATTGCTAACCAAACTAGTTTTAAAGGAGTAAAAGATTTTAAAGAATAAAGATTATACGTTTGTAAATTACATTTGGCTACTTCACGGAATAACTTAACTCCCAAGGAAGTTAGTCTTTAATTTTTTCTATCAGCCTTTCTATGAAGAACTTTCTTCAATTCGACGATTTCGCAAGTGAAAAGTTAACTTTGAAAACGGACTGATTAAAAGTATGTTATTTTTAGGCATGGTAGTTTCAGGTCTTTTGTACTTCAGATCCGACTTTCACCTAATCCCAAAACGAATTGACTAGTTTACAGTTAAATTTCTCTGCTTTTCATTTTCAAGGCAAAACTAAATTACTTTTTATTCCTTAAAACGCCATTTTAAGTAAGAAATCACTGCCATAAAATTCTTATTGCAATAATTCCTTTCGGAATGTACAGTTGCTGCAAGATATTTAATCCGCGTAAATGTTTTATGGGTAAATATAATAAATAAAAACAAAGTACTTAACGTTTATCACGGTAACGTGGCCCTGCGGACCGCTACTGGGCAGACTCTGTGTAATGTGCCATGATAACGGCAGGACTGCTGTTATCACCAGCTGCTCGATATCATCAACTGGCCAAACTGTCACGATCTAGACGTCGCCCTCGACCAGTACTTCTCCAGTACCAATCTCCCAAAATTGCCTTGTTTACTTTTAAATATTTCGTTCCCGAACGAATTTAAAACAGAATTACGACTATCAGTCAATTAATAAATAAATTAAATAATTAACGGTTATCGTCCGACTTTTTTTACGTTCTTTAATATAACCAGCTAGTTTCTTATTCTTTAAATAAATTTTAGCGATAATTTAATCTTGTTTTATGTTACACCGTTATTGATAATTTTTATAGGAGAGAACAACACGCTTTCAAAGGAAAGCTGTCGAATTTCATATAATTTTTTACTCTCCTTTTGGCTTTAGGATTCATTAATTTTCGTAAAATATGTACCAAAGCTAATACATTATGAATTTTAAAAATCGTTTAAAAGGGCTTAACATTATATATTCAGAGAATGTGATATTTTTCAAATTTAATTTGGTCTGAGCTCTTTAAAAACACGTAATTGATCTTCTTTTAACGTTTGTATTGCAAACAAGTTGTGCTATGGTCGATTATAATTAATATAAATAACATAAATCACGTACAATAATTTTAAGCATTGCGTTTTGCTCTTTATATCTTATTGGAATTTGTTGAACGATTTTAAAATTGGGTTGTTTACCTCCACTCTGGTTCCACAATGTTTTATTTTTAACTCCAACATTTTACATAGCATAGAGGAAAGTGATACTTGGCTAGAGGAGCAAGTCTGATTTCCTGGTCGCAGAGGTATGCCGGGACATTCTTGATCTTAGGTATCCCCCGCCCTCCGCTTAAGACAAAGTTCTACATTGTTACACTTCGGTATGTCATGTCTTCAAACATAGATAGAGTTCCTAGTTATCAAAATCTAAATACATTTATTCCAGATGCAATACTAACCATAAATCCCATTTTAAATCGTTATTTAAATCCCATTTTTAAAACTCTAATAAATTAACCCTCAGTAGTAAATTATTTGCGAGTGGCAATGATGTGCTATTGTTATACTTATCGCTAAATATTTTAACTATGGGACGAAGGTGACATCAGATGAACCGTGTTATCTCTCAGCCACATTAACGTGGACCAAGCTGCATCCGGCCTGGAAGTGTCAAACTTCCTGTACCAACTTTCCGTTATTATTTTACCTCTGTGAGCTTTAAGCTTTTATGACTTAACCTACGCCAATTTTGGGTTAACACGAGGAAAATAGTTTTGTGAATGATTAGTTACTCCCAACCTTTCACAGTGGATCTCACGTTGAAGCGATTTTTTTAAAGCTCTGTCTGTTGTTTCAGCTTCCCGAGGTCGTTCTTTTTCCCAGGTTGATTAAAATTTTCATCAACTTTCCAACCTTGGAAAATTGTAACGTTCTTCCGTTACACTCAACGATATATTGCAATGATCTGGTTAGAGCGATCACATCGTCGCAAAAACGATTGCTTCTAAACGGGCCTTTATAAAACAATAATATGATTGTATCCCCACTATTGTAAAATCTGTAGTACCTCATGTACCCTATTGCAAAATTTTACAATAATTGTTGTTTTGATATTTATTTTTATAAAAAAATATGAATGGCCGAATTTGAACAGTTTATATCTTTATGCTAAGTTCTATCTTTACTGTAGCCACTCTAGACAAATGAGTTACTATTTATGACACATTTAAAGATCATTACCCAAAACATCAAAGACATTTAGAACTTAATACGAGTATCAAGATGTATTTGTAAACTTCCATATTTTATAGACATGAAACGGAACCAAAATATATAAGAAACTTCATTTTACAAATGGTCTTATTGGCTACTTCCAAAATCACAGCAGTTTTAATCCTCAATCTATTTTATTTCTTTTCCTATCATAACTAAACTTAAATTTTCTTATTATTAAATACTTTAAATACTTAATCTACTGAAGTTAAAGTTTTGTCATCACCCTACTGTATTTTTAAGAGGTGCAATATTAAATTGATTTTTCAAGTAACTTTCTTAGCTCAGAATATAGGTACTCTCGATCTTCAAAGAGCAACATAAAGAGAGGCATGACAGGACATTACAATTGCGTCAAATTTCTTCCCCACCGCCAAGTCAGCACGCCCTAACCACCAGGACCATGGTCCTGCTAACCACACCATTCTACCGCCCTTAGATTTACTCCTAATTTTCATCCACAAAATTGCATGGACTTTTCTCGTTCCCGGACAGAATTATATGAACGTATTTCAATCTAAATTAATAATAATATGTAGGTTTATGATTTTCAGTACGTCGATGAAATTTTAAATACCCAGCTTTTTAAAGATATTCAGCCTGGTATAAGCCTACCAATAAGCAACTAGAAAGCAGGACCGTGGATTATTAAGGATTATTTTAGTAAGTAGAGAGAGTAGGAGTATACAGTAGTACGTGTCTGGTTTAGTTTACGTTTATTATGACGTACAAGAGCAAATTATATATTCAGATGTTTTATTCTCAGAGTCGCAGAGTAAAGAAGAGAACCGTTTTCAGTTACTTTCCACCATTAGATATTTTCATTACTGTACTTTAAAGAGTTCACAAAGGACTTTGGGCGACCACTGAATTAAAACTCTAAAGGCACATCTAGACGGTAAGGGCTCTCAAACAACGTATAAATCATCAATATTGGCCCAATAGTTTCGCCGTAATCTTCTGCACGAAACTGAGCAGATTGTTAGTTATGCTTTTCAAACTTGGTTGAGATTGTTATTATAGTACTTTATTCAATAGAAATAGTGCTGAAACCATTGAAATAAGTCGAGCCCTAAAAACACTAGTTTATTTAGATATTATTAAAGACAGCTCCTACAACACTCTTACTCGAGACATTTTTAGAGAAATGTACTTTATTCAGTAATAAACCACACACTGAGAAAACTTTTGTCCTGAAATACGTGGAAAATACACGTAAATAAGGGTGTGCGGGTTACCCACTGCAATCTGGACCCGGCTCAATGCTCCGGCAGTGAGGCCGCCACACGGAAAATCAGGACTTAGTTTGTCTACATAGTTATGACGTCACCGGCTATGACGTCATTAATGTCGGTTGTAAGTCCTGCCGATCAGAGTTTGCTCTTGTAATTGCAGAGACTTTTCTCAGAATATCCTGCGATTCATTTTGACTTCACCACTGTTTATCACAGAATGTACATTCCTATTCTCGTAAAATACAACCGATTTCTATGCACTGACTTACCTAGTCTCTGCATTTACCGGTATTTTTTCTTAAAATCAGTAAAAATGTCTGGGCCTCTCTAGCGGTCACCCATCCAAGCCCTAACCACGCCCGACGTTTCTTGGCTTGTACGTTCAGGTGAAGACTGCTATATCGATAGCGTTACGGCTGCCTGTTGACGAGTGTAGTTGTTGAATAACATCTGAAGAAGTGATAAGTGCAGTTTTACGCCTAATGGTACTTCTCTACAGTGACAATTTATTGTGTAATTGAGTCCAAACTAGCCCTCTGTACGTGTCGTGCGTGTTTCCCGGTACCGGAATTTTTATAAAAAGTAATGTTTGCTCGTTGTGTGCGTCTGCCCGTTTGTGTTACGTGGGTATGTGTCATGATGGTTTTTAATGCTTCTTGACGACTTCCACTGGAATGAAATTTTATTTCCATCGCCTGAGGAAGATCTCTCTGAGATTGAAACTGTCGTAGCCCATAATATGAGACTACAAAGGATCACTTTGACAGTACAAGGTATTTACACCATTAATAGTTACAAGTTATTGCCCTGACATATTTATTTGATACATTTCAAAGTGGCAGCAAATCAATGTAAGGTTATACTCGACCTGCATTCTATTTCTTACAATTCATCTTATTTAAGACTTTTCTAAAAATACCTGAGTTATTAAAATCGAAGCAGGATTTAAACAGTGCAATCACTTTTTTTGAAAATTTGTTCGTGTAAACTTTGGGCAGATAAAATTAATCTTAGGTCTAAGACTGATCAATGCGTCCTTGCAACTATTTAAAATTTAAAAAATATCTAACATAAGTCGTAACTGCTGACAAATAAAAGGATTTGGTTTTCTTCAAAAATCTAAGCTTTTCCTCTGACAAATTGGAAATTTGATATTCTTTTAGACGTTTCACTACCATTTACTTTATATGTATTTACTACAATGACACTGCAGTAAGTAAATCTATAAAAAACATTAATAAAATATATATTATAGAAACCAAATGTTATTATTCAAACTTGTATTAAATTTGTAAATTTTCAATCCCAAATATAAAACTAACACAACGGACTTAAAATCAATCCAGATTTGGTTAAAAAATATTTATTCGATTGAAATGAAATATTTTATGATAGTGCGAACTAAAACAAGGTAAAGACTAACTGCTTTTACCAAATCACAATAGAAATAATTTTAAGTTCTCATCCATACGCCCATCGTAAATGCAGTGGGCTGCAGGCAGAAATTAATCATGGATAAACTTATGACGTGTTTTGTGACGTATACAAACCATCCATGACGTCACTTAAATGTTTTTCCCTTAAAATCACGGTAAATTCCCTGATTATTTGCAAATATGGCAGTTCGAGCGTAATTGCAGAGAAAAAGTTCTTAAAGAAGGACTGCGAGTCCTGCGTCTGTACTAATGCCCAAAACTCTGCCTGAGTCATTGAGCTGGGTCCAGACACAACACTCCTGTACGTGAGCCAAGTCCTTATTTACGTATTGCGAGTACAGATTCTAGACTTGGGGCAAAAACTCTGCTTTTCCGCTAAGATATTTTTCTCAGTGCAGTTTACTGGATAATTTTACTGGGTTTACTCAGTCAGGGTCTCCTGATCAAGGCCGCCACGCGGGCGGCATTGCTGTAAGTGAGTGATAACACATCACATCCCTTATCTGATCAGGCTTGCACGACTGCTCACTGCTTACCCTCTCACACACAAGAATCGTTTCCTTCATATTCTGCCCCCCCCGCGACCCTAGGAGCAGACGACGCCGGTAGACACACTGGGGGGACACGTGCGTTTGTCTGACCAGTTTCGAGGGTTTTGGACTGGATTATTGGGAAACGTAATTGGTTATTAAGTATTGAAACTGCAACGTAAATGATGACAAATAAGTGTAAATCCTAAAATTATATTCATCTTATACATTTAGTAAACATAAATATGTGGTACGATTTTATGAACTATTTATGTGATTAATTTAAACTTAGTAGGAAGTCATAAACCATGTTTTGTTTATATTTACTTATTTCCTAGGTAGGCCTGGGAATTTTTAAAATATCTATTACTGTATGTAATTACAGAGAGTATAACACTATAGTACCAGCTATTCGATTAAACCATCCGTGCAACGACAATAGCTCCTACAAAGAGGAATAGTCTCTGATGTTTCAACAGAACTGATGTTTCCATTTTGATACAAGTAACTCTTTCATGGATTAATTTGACTATAAAAATGATATTTAATTAATTGATAAAGTGTTAACAGCTTAGTGGTTCCTTCCGAAAACGATTTCGTTATTCTTACAACAAAATGATTCATCAGTGACAACGCAGGTGCATAAACCATAAAGTGAAAAACCTCGTCGAAGATTTTAACAGTAGTGACAAAATGAGGCTTCTGTGACAACATGTGTTCGCCCCCCTCGCTGTGGAGGACCGCCCGGAGGAGACGCCGCCTCCGCTAGACGCCCCGGCCCGCAGCGGGGGTGGACGCCGCCGGGGGGCCGGGGGTGGGGGGAGTCACGTGGCCGGGCCGCCGCCCCCGCCTGGGCCGCCCCCTCCTCCGCCTCCAGCGCTCCAGGTCCGTGGAGGACGCCCGCTACATCTACCTCAACTTCGTCCTGCTCAGCGAGCTGCAACTGTTCGAGAAGGTAGAGGGACACGTTTAGGGGGTCACTTTAGTCGGTAGAGTTGACTAATTGTTGGTAAGGTCAGTGCGAAAGACAGAAATCTTTTTTATTCTTATTTGGATCCCACGTTACCCTTAGTTGCCATTGGCTGTTGGTCTATTAATTATTAGTCCTGTCTAAGGATCAGTCGTAACAAGGCCTTAGTCAGTAACAAGACTACAAGATCGCGCCAAAATAGGGGGTTATTTTAGTTGGTATAATTAACTAATTGTTTGTAAGGTCAGTGCGAAAGACAGAAATCTTATTTATTCTTATTCGGATCCCACGTTAAAATGTAGGACCCTTAGTTGCCATCGGCTGTTGGTCTATTAATTAATAGTCTTGTGTAAGGATCAGTCGTAACAAGGCCTTAGTCAGTAACAAGACTACAAGATCGCGCCAAAATCATCCTTCACCCGTCTGTCGTTCATACTTGGCTTAAAATACCTAACTGGGCAGGTCGCCATTTCAACTAATGTAATTTAATGTATTGCTGACACAAGGATTGTTTAACATGCCACAATCGTCTAAGACAGTAAAAGGAGTCATTGATTGTAGTTATGATCGGTATATAGAAAGCCACCAGCGTAAATACTTATGGAAAAATTCCCCTCTCTGGATATTAGATTCTGGTGTATGCCGTTACATTCATTCTCAATCTTTCTTCTATTACCACGATAATTTATTAATTTTTTGTCCTATGAAGCCCTGTATACCTTTGAAAATTTCTATTCATCAAAGACGCAATGTCATAATGTCAAACGTAAGGGGTTTTCTTCCTTTTAATTTATTGTTCTTGAGTTTTTCTTGTGACAAAGAGTAAATGGCTAATAAACCTCATTTTACATTAATCCTATAACAAGTCCAGCCTAGATATCTTGAAAGTGAGTTCTGATTTAGCTAAAGGGAAAAATCCTTCTTTAGTAGTTTCCTTCAAAGTTAATAATGTGTAAATATGTACTAAGTGTTTCAAGAGCAACCTACGCCGTTGGAATTCTATCGTTTCAAGTAAAACTGGAATTGCAGCTCTGCAATTTCAATTTTTCAAGATGAGAGAAGCCCAAAATTGTTAAAACTTTTTAATAAAGGTTGTGTTTTTCGAGGGAATCTACTAATTTTTGTATTAGGATTCATAACTCACTCATTAAAACATGACCTAATTTAGTATACTTTTCATCCGAATAAAAAATGACCAACTCTTTTAACTGCGATTTTTGCACCTTCAAAGTTCTCACCGTAATGAATTATTCAAGACTGTAAACACACTGACATTGAATAACGCAGGGATAACCCGGCAATCAAGAGATGGGCCGTCTCACGCTCCTCGTATGTTCTGCTGAGTGAGGTGATTGCACCAGCATAAATATGCACCGGACCTTCCCCCTCCGTTTTACGCCTTATCGCACCCATAATTCGGTCCACTATTGGACTTTTAGTACATAATAATCCTTTCCGCCCCGCAATTTCGACCGGCTCCGCCGCTTTTGTCAATTGCGCCGGCTTTACGAGCCAATTAATTTTGCCAAACGGTTATTAAGTATATTGCTGTTGCTGCAGATGCTGAGTTGTAATTGTGATTTGACTTTTAGTATTCGTTTTAATTGTAGCTGTATTGTAGCAAATGTTTTACTTTCGAATAAAATCATGTCATTGTGGTTTGCAGTTTAAGATTGTTGTAAATTAAGTCTGTACCTACAAAAAACGTACTACAAAATCAAATGTCGTCCAGATGGTTTAGTCTCGCTTACAGAAAATGTGGTTAGCACTAAATTAAATTTATTTGGTAGCGTTTCCAGCTTGACTACCCCCGCCATGAAAGCAAATACCCAACCTGGTTTTTGTACTTGGTGTTGACGGTGTTATCAACTATTGCAGGACCTGCATAAATAGATAAGAGCCACAAGGGCAGCATATATCTAACCTCTATCCCTGTTCATGTATTGGCTTTGACGATGTTATCGACTGTTGCAGGACCTGCAGAGCGAGATAGAGAGCCACAAGGATGTGTACGCGGCGCTCAACGGAAGCGGCAGGAAGCTGCTCAGCTCCTTGCCGTCCAAGGACGACGCCGTCATGCTGCAGCATACACCTACCTATATCCTGGTTCTTGCACTAGGTGTTGACGGAGTTACCGACTGTTGCAGGACCTGCAGAGCGAGATAGAGAGCCACAAGGATGTGTACGCGGCGCTCAACGGCAGCGGCAGGAAGCTGCTCAGCTCCTTGCCGTCCAAGGACGACGCCGTCATGCTGCAGTATAGACCTACCTATATCCTGGTTCTTGCACTAGGTGTTGACGGTGTTACCGACTGTTGCAGGACCTGCAGAGCGAGATAGAGAGCCACAAGGATGTGTACGCGGCGCTCAACGGCAGCGGCAGGAAGCTGCTCAGCTCCTTGCCGTCCAAGGACGACGCCGTCATGCTGCAGTATAGACCTACCTATATCCTGGTTCTTGCACTAGGTGTTGACGGAGTTACCGACTGTTGCAGGACCTGCAGAGCGAGATAGAGAGCCACAAGGATGTGTACGCGGCGCTCAACGGCAGCGGCAGGAAGCTGCTCAGCTCCTTGCCGTCCAAGGACGACGCCGTCATGCTGCAGTATAGACCTACCTATATCCTGGTTCTTGCACTAGGTGTTGACGGTGTTACCGACTGTTGCAGGACCTGCAGAGCGAGATAGAGAGCCACAAGGATGTGTACGCGGCGCTCAACGGCAGCGGCAGGAAGCTGCTCAGCTCCTTGCCGTCCAAGGACGACGCCGTCATGCTGCAGCATACACCTACCTATATCCTGGTTCTTGCACTAGGTGTTGACGGTGTTACCGACTGTTGCAGGACCTGCAGAGCGAGATAGAAAGCCACAAGGATGTGTACGCGGCGCTCAACGGCAGCGGCAGGAAGCTGCTCAGCTCCTTGCCGTCCAAGGACGACGCCGTCATGCTGCAGCGACGGCTGGACGAGATGAACCAGCGATGGCACCACCTCAAGGCCAAGAGCATGGCCATCAGGTGCGTCAACATACTATAAACATGTTAATATGAATCTGAAGTGGACTTTCCATTCACATTATCAAGTGTGTACCAGTTTTTGAGTGATCCGGGATTAGAAAACTCCTAATAGTTATCAGCAGAGTGTACTGATGTCATCTATTATTTAAAAAATCAGGAGTGTTAATTATCACTTTATTAAATGCAGAGCCAAAAGTTTTAAAGTAAATAGCTAAAATTAGGGTTTGACAGGATCATCCTCCATTAGCTATTTATCAGAATATGTAAAGTTTGAATTCTGGCTCAGGCAAAACTAGCTACAGCTGGGCCATAAGGATGGGAGGAGAGGTCTATTAATTATTTACCTCCAGGTGCGCATAACATACTGTAAAAACATTTCCTGGAACCTATCTATTGAATAGTGAAGATCTATTTTACATATCACTCTGAAGCGGCATGAAGTTCTACATGTAATGTGTAAAAGCTTCCTACAGCAAAGAGAAAATAGGTACCCACCGTATTTATTAGAATAGGATGCCTTTTGTTGGGGCTACACACTGCCGCTACAAGACCACGGTGTTAAGTTTTATTGTCTCTTGAAGGTTGCGACAAAGATGCGGAATTAAATAAAATGAGAATACCCTACCGTGCTCCCTACTATAGCCATTGCTAGAGGAATTGTAGACGATTCTCTACCAGACGGTTCAGAGATATAAACGTAACCAAGATGAACCCCCTCGGAATGTTCTCAGAATGTTGTAAAATATTAATTTAGTGATTATATGATACAAAAACAAGTAAGGCACTATTTTTTTCAAGTTAAATGTTTACAACGAAGCGGCTTAAATATGTTCATAGTTCATAGTAACATCTCTTTGCCTCAATTAGAATGCGATACCCTTAATAAACTTAAGAAAATCCTTAGACTGAAATTCTATGTTGTTATATAAAATTCCAAATAAAACATTCCATTCCTTAAAAATGTTGCACAATTGAATGTGTTGGTAAAGACTTGAAAACATTCTATTCTATTTTAAGAAATGCAACACACAAGCCTTTGAAAGGGTTTTAAGCTTTTATTCAACCAAAATTTCATAGAACCAGGAGTTTGTTATCGAAGTAAAAATACGTTTAAAGAAAAATATAACCTTATTTTATTTGTCGTTTATTTTCCTTGTATTACATCATTCTATACATTATAAGTGGTAACGTAAAAAGCTAATAATTTTACATTTGGCAGTTTTTTGTCTTTCATAGCGTATTAAAGAGTTTAATTTGGAAAAGCGTGAGTTGAAATCATCATAGTATACCTCCCAGAAATCATAAAAATATCAAGGGTAATATCCCCCTTTAAGTTCTTTATTTTCCAAAGAGAACTTGCTAGATTGTTAATACTTATTCATTTCCTTGCCGTAGTTTATTTGATGATTTTTCTACTGCTTTAGAAACCTCTACTGCTCGCGAATTTTGTTCATTCCTTAGCGGTCTTGAAAATATGCCGTACATGTTTGCCATTTTATTAAATTGTTTTTAGTTTTTATTCTATGAACAAGTAATATATTTTTATATGGACTAGGCTTTGAAGAAATATTATTGGAAGTTGGGGGATTTCGCTTTCATGCCAACTAACAGAAGGCATAGCTGATTAGAAGGGCATGGTAGAAGATTGTTGCATTTTACAAACCAAATTAAAATAAAAATAAAAAATAAAAAATAAAAATAATCAACCGTATACTATTTTTAACTATTATGGTTTATTTGCACTAAGCACCTTTCGAAGTGTTTTGAATCCTTCAAAGTATATATGCCTAAAGCAGCTGTGTAAATAAGAGTAAAGTGCACTGTTACTGTACCTGCAGTAGTACATTGCAAGAAGCACAGGTGTACTCGCCAGTGTTACCACCATCACAGCAGGTGTGCCAGTGTTGCCACACCTGCAGCCACTGAGCCGACCGCTACACAGGTTGGCTCAGACTCAGGCCCTAATGGCTGCATATGGCTCTATACGTAACTTACGGCGCCACCAATCCTCCCCAGATTTATCGAGACCCTTTGATTGGATAAATGTGCCAGCTGGTCCCCGTATTCCGGCCCGAACATTACTTAACCTATTAAACACCGATTTGGCCGCGCGATCTATCGGCGCCGTTGTAAACTGCTTGGATAAGAATTGGCGGAGATGTGTGTTTTTTTATATGGTTTATGTTCGACTAAATTAAAGAGTTCTAACTTTTTTTAATAAATTTCTGTGCTGCAAATGGCTATTAGTTTAATAATTTTTGCATATAAATTCAACCAGAGAAATCCAGTCAAATAATTGTCAAACTATTGTCAGCATGGTTATATTCAAAAGATTGGATCTCTTTTTTTTATTAGTGTCAACTCAGCTAGCAGCTTTAGAACTGATTTTTTCCGTGTTCTATAAATACAAACATGATGACTTTAGAGGAAGTAGGTAAATTGAGGGACATTCCTTCTCGTCAGAAAGAACTTGGACGTTTACATATAGGTGAATCAACCGACTGACCGGAAAATTTCAGAGAAAAAAATATTATATCCATAAAGAGAAATCTATTATCGTAGTAATAAACACTGTTCCAGCAATCCGATATAGAGGAAAAAAATTGTTCTGCCCATAAAGAGAAATCTATTATCGTAGTAATAAACACTGTTCCAGCAATCCGATAAAGAGAAAAAAATTGTTCTGTTCATAAAGAGAAATCTGTTATCGTAGTGATAAACACTATTCCAGCAATCCGATAACATTATTTTTTTCATCTGGACAAGGTGATAAATTGACTTTTTCCCCGAATAAACTATGAAAAATCAAACATATTCACAAGTAAATTCGTTACAAACCCCATAATTACGAGTGTTTTTGACCGTAAGTCCCCAGAGCAACCGTACATGTACACCCGAGGTGGGACGGTCGCGGGGGGGGGGAGTCCCATTGACATTGATGGAAGGCCTGGAGGAATGGTAGCCGTACGTTACCGCCAGATATTGTTTGACCGCTTGTTACTACTTGTGTCTGTCCGCCAGCGCCAGTTTGTTACAATCTACCGCCGGCGGGGCGCCATTTGTCCGCATCGACTGATAACAAACAGTGCGGGCGATGATGCTTGATTACAAGATCTGGATACGTAACAATGGAATTCTTCGTTGGGGTGTGAAAATTACTACGGACTATATTTTTCTGCTATGCTTACCTTTTAAGATTGAAAGTGAAAGATTAACATGTACATTTTTCAAAAAATACTTTTTTTAATGAACTTCAGAGGTTGACCATTAATTTAATAAAATAAATTTGTACCTAACATTTTCCTGTAAGGGGCAAATCAAAATGCGTACATTTTGCGAACGTACATTTTTTGCGTACGTACATTTTTTTCAAATTACGTGTATGGTTATAGAATGAATCTACAGTTATAACTGCAGGTAATTAGGCTTTATCTCTCAACCACAAAATATTTTACAGTATTTTCATCAAAATATACAATCCTTGCACTAAACATTTTCAATAGCCTTCCGGGCTCACTTAAGTCTCTTGACAGGAGAAGGTTTTCAGGCAAATTGGTCGCCTACCTCAAAAGGAGTGCACAATCCCTCAGGGGGTATCAGATGAAGAAACGGTAATTAAGGTAATTTGCAGTATTGCGTCCCCGTAGGTACAATATCAAAACCAATATGCCAACCTTTTCCTTAATATAGAACCTCATTCATCTTGGACAATTTTTTTAGTTTCATCTGTGATTTTTTTATCAGATAGCCAATCAAGCTATGGCTTAGCATAATAACTTCATTGGCGTTTTAAAGGACGATCATTGCAACCGAGCTAACTGTATAATATAACGCGATTACAGTTTAAAGCGCAGCACCTTAAGCACCCACATCAAACACAAACTGATGACAGTGTCATCGCACGCCGTCTTCCAGAGAGTCACAGCGACCGCATCAGCACAATTTGCACTGTCGTCGCGAGTGGATGATGCAGGTTCTGTAACGATCCTAGTCAGCATTACAATGATGGTTTTAATTATGACTACAGATTGTCCTGGAGTGACATTCACGTCTAGCTGTCCAACTGTCCGTCATGCCCTCCCCTGCCTCCCGGTGATATATGGTTGTATCTGACTATTTGTATGATTCAGTTATTTGTTATATTTGGATTCCGATCAAAATTTTGTTTTTACTATTGCAAGTTTCACGAATTTCTGACAAATTATACAAGGCACTCAGGCAGTAAAATTTGTTAAATAATGTTCCTTAATGCAATCTTTATTACAAAATTTATTAATACAAATAAGCGTATAATACAGAAGCTGCTTTTATCTATATAGGAATAGTTCTAGATAGTCGGTATTTTTAGTTTATAAATATGTATGAAATTGCGGGATTAGTTATAAATATGTAAGGAATTGCGGGTTTATTAATTGTATAAAGTGGCCTCGGTCTAATTTTATAGTTCAATATTAACCCTCCATCTCATTCCCATTACTTGGATTAACGTTTCATTCGATTCATGGCAAACTAGCCACAGATATAACGTAAATTTATGTCCTGGTTTTAAACCTCTCAAGACCTCCGGATGGAAATGCCTCGTTTTTTAAGGGATAAAGTTCTTTAGCTTCTGACCAAGACAATGAATGAACCCTGTATGTAAATGAGCGGCCCAACAATAACCACGTCGTTGTCTCATCTGGAAGCATTATTAACGACCATTGTAAATTACTTTAGTGCACACACTGGGGGGTCCGGTGTTCTTTAGTGTTGATCTCCTTGGCTAACACATTAACTAATGGTAACTAATGGTACCATTAACCATTACCAGTAACTAATGGTACTAAATATAAATCTATTTAAAAAAACGTATTTTTACTCCCATTGATGTTAAGTTCTTTAATTTCAATTTCAATTACTTGTATAAGTTCTTTTAGTTTTTTTTTACAAATTTTATTTTGGTTACTTAATGTACATTACATTGTCGGGAGTTACACATGTAGTGTATTACAAGCAAGCCATTACACGAGGAGGTAGGCGGTGCGTGATGCCTGTGCCAAACGCCCGTGTAAGTGTTGAGCAGACTACCCTTGTTCCGTTGTTCTGAATAGTTAAGATGCAAGTGCTTCGATGTAAATGCGATTGGAATGTAGTCTGGGGTCTTATAGTCCGCTATTAATGCATAACATCGTGCTGTGACTATCTTTTACCAATGAATCATGGATTAATAATTTTTAGCTCTTGGTTCAAAAGGACATGTCTAATTAAATTATGTTTAATTTGTTTATTAAATTTTTTTGTTATTTGGTTTTTTTTTCAGTTGAATCACTTTAAAATCAAGTTCACGTAACACACAGCAGCGAAGCAATAAAGAAATTGCTTTCAGTACTAATTTGCAAACAATAAATCGAGATGACCCCTCACGATTATTTTATCTCACTTCAATGCTATAATACTTCGCATTTTTATCGCGATAGTAATTTTTCCAAACCTATTTTTGAAAAAAATATGGTTGATAAATTTTTTAGGTTAATTTTTTCCAACCTCTTCTCCTCTTCTTACAGTTTGTCTTTCTTTTAGTCTTCACTTTCTAAAAATACGAGTATATTAGTTTTTTATTGTTTGTTAGACTTTTTGTACAATTCATAATGTGATGAGAAATAGTTTAAAAGAATTTCAGTAAACCTTATGAAATATTCATAAACACCCCGTACAATGCAGCGAAAAGTATTTAAACAACTATACTGTTAAAAATACCGAATTACTTTTATTGAACCGTATTACAAATTAATAAGAATCGTCTAACAAGTGATAACTTGCCTACGCTATGCTGATGTCTTTCAATAAGGATCTGGACACGCATCTTAACACAGTATACGGGGTATAGTTTTGTCAGTGGTTAAAAAATTAAAAATGTAAAGAGCTCAAAAAGAAGGGCGGAGGGCGGAGCGGATGTGACGGGGTAGTGCATGTTTAACGAGCTGTGAGCGCCCAGTTCCGGGCTGCACTTTTAATACTCTGTGGTCATATGTTGGTCTTGCCCCTCCCACCTCCCCTGACCATGACCCACTCCCGTGTGGCTCCCTCCTGTTGTTACCGGCGAGATCAACGCCTCGTTGTCAGAATATCTATGAAATTTTTGTATTTAAATGTGGACGTTATATAACTTTAAGGGATGAATAGGAGATATATTGTGCGAATCGTAAACAATTTATCAAATACTACAGTATAGAAAATAGTTTTGATCAATTTATCAAGCAAGTTAAGTTTTCAACGTGTTTGGATATGGATTGAGTGTAGGTATGTAAAGTCATAACTAAAACTTTGCATGTATTGTAATTCTATTATTTCGTGCCACAGTTCAGAGGTGGATGTACAGCGTAGTTTACAAATAAATGTTTCATCGCGTAAAATGCTGCATGGATTAATGAAATGCCATGAAAATTAAAACATTTTCAATTTAAAAGTTTGTTATTGCCTCTCCATTTGCAATTTTATTACTTTGTTTTATTGACTGAACAATTATGTAATGTTTTTTACCGTTATTGTATAGCTTTTTTGCACTCCTTCCTTACCCCAGCAATTACCTTTTAACATAGTTACTCAAAATAATCACTACGGTCTAGGTTTCCCTCTCTTACGTACAACGACCTAATGCTCTTTATACTACCTAATTCCTCCTACACTTCCTAATAATACCCTATACTATTGCTAATAAATGCCTATTTTATTCTTTATAATTAATTAATTACATAATACATGTTTTCCTGTAAGGTAAATTTGCCTCCCTGTTTACAATTTATTCTCCCCGCCGGCTGTCCAGAGGGGATTCTCGTCACAATGCCCCGCAGTCGCCAGGGACTCGCCCACATGTTCCGTGTTATCACGGGGCTTATGTTGTCCTCCTGCTTAATCTCCGGGAAGATTGTACAAGTCGGAGATTTTGAAACCTTTTCTCTAGAGATCCTATACGGTTGTATGCGGCACCTTTCTATTTGTACGGTCCGGGTCTCCCATTACCCATCTGAAACCTGAGTAACTAGAGAATCCCTTTACTGTCGTCAATAGCGATTTTTATTTAATATTCTGCATATAAATTCTTTCTCAAGGAAGGATTCTTTAAAGTACGGTATTTTTTAACGAATCTGGTTTCTTTCAGTATCCTTTTTATTCATCATCAGAACGTATTCCAATGAAAATAAAATTTGCAGTAAGAATATAAAAGAAATTGGTTGATACAAAGCTCGAAAAGATCTCGAAAAGCTTAACAACTCTTAATAAACCTAGAATTTTTTTAGGGTATTGGTTGTAATGTAAAGCAGTATGCGCTTAATCTGCAGTTGATGTTGAGTAAATTACAAACAATTTGTATTGGTTCGAAATTGTATGCAGCTGACTTTGATCGTTTGGCTATTAATAAATAGCTATGAATCACTGTGCCGAGGGGAAATGCTGCTCACATGGCTACTCGTCTAGCCCACACTCATTATTAACTCATAATTGCGTCATTTTACCTTAGATTCGTCAGTAAAGTAATTGTCAAATAATTCAAAAATCCCTTTGAAAATATTGAAACAAGAAAAGCATTTATTTCGTAATAGACCTTTATTTATGCTTATTTGTAGGATTGTGTTCATTTATATCAGTATTTTAACACGTAATTTTTAGTGGATTATCAGTTGAAAAACATGTTTATTACCAAGTTGTACATGTATTTACTTTTTTATATTAATCCTATGTCTGCAAGGGCCGCGCCGCGCCTCCGCGACCCTTAAAAAACATTCTTCCATTCACATTAACATTTTTCTTAGTCTGTTTTCAAAATTCACCTCTTCAAATACACCGGAGACATTATTACATACACCTCGCAAGCTGGCATGTATTGCTCGCCTTTCGTCCCTCATTATTTCCAGAAAGGAGATGAGGCAAGAGCACGTCAGCCGCTGTCATTGTACGCGATGTTGGGAGATTGTCGTCATGGGGCTTAACCTTTGCTGACTTATCCCCATTTACCTTCAGTTGCCTTTTATCGAACGTTTCCTAAAGAGACTGCACGCCTACCTCCATTTCGGAGTTTAGTTATATAATAATAAAAGCAATCTAATTTTAAAACCCAACTTTTTGGCGCCTTTATATAAGTTGTTAAAATTTTCTAAAATGTCAGCTTCATTTTTAACCTCACAGTAATTCAAGTTTGCCACCACGGTTGCGTTATATTACAGCCACCATTCCAACCATCATCGTTTTATCCCCTCAGTGCAATTGTGTTTCGCAGTTTCTATAAGGTTTGCTGAAAGAAACATTAAAGAGAGAGAATCTTTCTTTATGAATACACCTATTTTCATTACCGTTCAATGTTACTTAGTGGGTTTGAATCAAAGTCAGGCTCATTTGTATTTATTAAAAATATATAATATTTTTTAATGGTTATACATTAAACACAAGAATGTACTTTACGAATCGCAATTTTGTTACAATTAATTTCATTGCATGGATGATTCATCAAGCGATGAAAATGGAAAAGAATGACGTAGTAATTTTAAATTCTAAAAGATTAGAAGAATGTTGTTGCCTAAAACGCCTGTGGCCAGGCGGTAACCCTATCATTAAAAGTTCCTTAGCCAAAGTTTTCCTAACTTTTAACATCTCTGACAGGAAATCTTTATTATGATTTATAGTGATTTCGAAACTTCAGAAGAATGTGGTCTTCAAAGTCAACTCCTATTTCATGAATATATTATTTTACTGTATTAATGGGTTTAAATCTACCAAAGGTGTAGTACTGAGGAATGAGTATTAACGATAGTTTAATGGATTGTTCTAATTATAAAAAAGGGTATCAGGAAACTGACACATACTTTCTCCCTTCAAGTAATTTAAAACCAGAAAACATATACAGTGAAATGAAACAAATTAACAATTAATTAACAACAAATATATACCAAATTTTATCAAAATCTGTTAGTAAATAACGGAGATATCTGTTTTTAGCGAATTTCCTTAAAGGAATAAGCTATTACGGTAGTACTCATGGTAAGACCTAAGTCCGAGACCATGTTAACTTTTCATTTTGGGGTCCCCAGAAGCAAAAAACACCATTCGTTCGAATTTATATATATATATATATATGTCTGTTAACACGATAGCGGCCGTCAATATAGTCCGATCTTAATGAAATTTGGTACAGACGTGTAAAGTGGTAATCACTCAGACGAGTTCGTTAACCAGCCCAATCGGACCACAGGAAGGGAGGTAAAGGGGGATAAACCCCCCAAAAATGGGTTTTTTTAGTTTTTCACATAGAAAAATAAAATGTATCAAATTTTTGTTGGCACCATTGAATTCAGCCCAAAAATCAAACAATTTAGTATTTTGAATTACTGCTCTATGTCCATTGGTTACCGAGATATTGAAAGTGGTAAACACAGTACGTTGTCTCAATGTTAACCCAATGGGAAATAAGTAAAATTCTATATTTTACTTATTTCTCAACATATTTTGATAAAACTTGGTAAACGGCTTCTTCTAGTTCAGATCTACTAAATATTGAATTAAAACCAGCCAGTTTTAACATACCTGTAGCAGCAAACTTGCATACTCATTCCCCATGTTTTTCTTATGGAGCTTACAAAAACATATGAAATCTCGCTATGTTGGATTAAAATATGTTGTTTTGCATTTGAAATTCGCTGAGTATGCAGGTCTGCTGCAACGGGGGTATTGAATATTTGCCATAAGAATTACATTGGACAACGTACTGCATTTACCGCCAAACTAAAATATCAATTATCTCTGCAACCAGTTGACGTAGACTAATGATTCAAAATACTAGATTATTTAGTTTTTCAAGCCAAATTTAATGGTTGCAAGTATATTTTCTCTAAAAGTTACAGTTTTTGTGAAATTTGAATAATATGAATTTTTTAACACTTAAACCCCCATAACTTCTGAACCTGAATTTTTACTGACATGCGGGTGGTGTCATTTTGTTTGTCATCCTAAGCAATAAAAACCATGAAATTTTTATCAAAATCGGTAGAGCCGTTTTTGAGAAATTTGGATTTTTGTAATTTTTTATGGGTTTTTTGGGGTAAATACCCTTAAAAATCAAAAAAATGAAAAATTCGCCTGTTGATTTTTGACTGAAA
Organism: Flexamia atlantica; assembly: GCA_035578135.1. Taxonomy (NCBI): domain Eukaryota; kingdom Metazoa; phylum Arthropoda; class Insecta; order Hemiptera; family Cicadellidae; genus Flexamia; species Flexamia atlantica. Next base: position 27,735,133 of record JAQJVK010000012.1, read on the forward strand.
TTACCAGTCCAATTCTTTATTTAAAAAACGTCAAATCTTTACTCTTATTCAATTCGAAATAATAATATCGGATAAAATATTATCCTCAAATGTTTCGAAGTTCACTAGTATCGTAAATGAACCAAAGTTGAGCACAAGACTTATAAATAATACTCTTGACGATTTAATGAAAAATCTACGACTTTAAAACGTTGAAATTCATTTAAAAACTAAACAATAAATGTGTAATTTTAACTTTATTGTTTTCTGGAGGGCGGATTATGAAAGGCGGCCCGCCCGGCCCTGGGGGCTTAGACGCGAGATAAATTCGACGTCAGTCTCAGCAGGACTTATCGTCTGCCGCTTTCTGTTTACGATTGACTTCATATGTTAAAGTCAGCCAGGTAAACATTTAGTTCGAGATATTTCTTAGACAGAGAAACAATTATGTTTGCTGCAACATAAAGTGTGCTTGCAGTTGGTTTGGTTATTAGCCATCAGCACACGGATAGATTGATATAAAAACATGTTAAATTTTCTTTTCTGATACTGTATAGTTCCTTTGAGCGGACGAATAAAAAATTGCTTTAGTAAGTCATTCCATAATTGACCAATATTCCCTCGCCCCATCAAGATTTTCTGCTTGTGATGCTTTTTTATGGGGTTGGATTTATGAGATTTTTCTCTCTTTTTTCAAGCTGAAAGTAAAAACTTCAACGTGTTTTTGAAACATTTTTACTCTACAGTATGGCTGGTAACCTAACTCACACATTTAAAGTGTTCATGTAGAAGAAAGTTCAGACGCAATTAAAAATAACAAGTCATTTAGAAGTCCTTTTTCGGTACAGTTTTTTTTATTTGTGTTTTAAGTTTTCCAACCCTGTATTTTAGTATTTTATAATAAATAGTATTTTTATTAATCGAATTTCATCTGTGTAAAAGGAGAGTCTAATAATTGAAAACATGAGCTGAAACTGAAAGTTGTACTTGTGTAGTTTTCTTCCGCCGAGGCCACTGTCCTAGAGAGCTGCTCTTAGCAGATTAACACACTGATAGTGCGTCACACCACCTGAGCCGAAGCCTTTGCCGGAGCACGTTCACTTGTACTCCAACTCATCTTAATTTTGTAAAAAGTTCCATTTTCAATTTCACTTACTTTCAGTTGAATTTTTTAAGTTAATGGTAATTACAGTTATCTTAAGTTTTAAATTATGGTTGGTCGTTTCGCGATTGATCAGTGGTTGTTTTTCTCATATAAACTTTTTCAAGTAATTCAATATGTGCGTGTCTTTTAATCGCCAAAGTTTAGAAATTATAATAATTGTTATGATAACGGTTTATTTCAAATAACAATTGAATAGTAAACAGTTGTAAAGGTCAATTCCTAATCGTACCCAGACTTTTTTTAATTAAATTACATTACTTTAATTGTTACCCAAGAGTCATTTGTAAGTTCTGTCATGTTGAAAGTTTGTGACGTAAGCTTTAAACTTTGAAACTTTGGCTATAATAATTTTTCTTCTTTTTTTATTAAATTAAATGGGTATTTCTATGTCGCTTAGTTAACAATCTACATACTTTTTTAAGTCGCAGTAATGTCTAACTTGTTTTACTACACAATGAAAACTCATGGATTTATGATATATTGTTTAACTTTCTAATACGTAAATTCTAGGATTGTAATGTTATTTCATAATTCTGAATTATTATCCCGCCTGTAAATTATTCGAATCTTCAAATGGGTCGGTTTAATTTGAAGGCAACATTACCATAAAATAAGAAGCAACCACGGATGAGATTCCTCTGCAAGACAAGTATGGCTACTTTGTACAAACTCACTTTGAGGTAAATTCATCCCCGAAGGAATTTTAAACTCGGGAATTCCCCGACATTAGAAATGTTGCTTAACTTTATTTTCGTGAGTTTATTCAGTTCACGCCAGATTTAACGGCATGTCGCTGCAGACTTGTTTTTATTTTAGCTTCCTCCGTTACAAAGTAAACGTTTTCATGATCTATCGATGACTGTATATATCTGTATATATTAATTATATTTATGGCAACATATATCTAATTTTAGTCTTTTAAAATCATTAAAATGTATCACCGAGTCAACTTTACTCATTGATGAATGCAAAATTTCATTGGGTTTTCCAAAGTAATTTAATTTTTAATAATAGGACACTTTTATTAAACCTCATAGTGAATTAGGTGTGGTATTCCTCGTATACTACTGGAGTGTTTGAATACCTAAATAACTAGTCCGAATATAATCTTATTCTTGGGCGTTTTAAGAAATAATGAAGTGTTTAACCTCAGTTAACGACGCTGCTTGGCCCTTGCTCTTTGACCCTCTCGACTCTAAAGGGCCCAAACAAGGGACAGCCGCCCCGGATCAAGGGTTCAGAATTAATTGGATCGCGGGATTAATTAACGGCTGCATTGAATTTTTCCAACTGCTTTCATTTTATTGTTTCAATTATCTACTAATTTAAATAAGTCCTTAACTTTTCTGAATATTTCAGACTGCATTTGAATTTCTGTATTTTATTACACCATTGATTACATTGTTTTTGATTTTGGAAAAATCCAATTGTCCATTTTGGTCTGAGGACACAAAATTTTAAAAGATTTGTTTAGTAATACTAAAACTGCATCATAATGTTAAATTATCGAATTTTTTAGTATCCCAAAGTAAAAAAACTCTTCAAAATAAATCCAAAGTGGGCGTGGTTTTTTATTATTTTTTACTTACAATTACAAGAACAGAGGCACACAAAGAAAAACATTATTAGCATCAAAGTAAAGCAAAAATCTAAAAAAATGTAAGATTTTTACCTAAGCATGATTGCGTGACTATTCTGTTTTTTTTAGAGTCCGTGTGCATTTAGTTGGTCAGAATGGAGTCCGTGTGCATTTAGTTGGTCAGAATGTACACTATCACTCATATTACTTGCATTACCTACAATTTTCCACTTGTCTACTAAAGAACTTCGACATACGGATTAACATTTTGATTTGGATTTTTGCGGAAATTTGCCATCACTGATTAGTAAAAAACACTAATCAGTTTTTTACTAATCAGTGATGGCAAATGTCCGCAAAAATCCAAATCAAAATATAAAATCACCATCACCAACAATGAATTTCAAACAAAGAATACGGATTAAACTATTTTCTAACTCACACTTTGGTAACCCACGCGAAATGATCGCTGCGGCAGCAACCGCACGTTAGTTAAACTAGTGTTCCACTCGGCGCGGGCGCGGGCGCTTTATTCAAATGAAATAATGACCGAAGCCTGGAGCGGCGGCGGCGGCGGCGGTCGAGGGTTCTGTCAACACGACTCCCGCGGTCTGCGAGCGTCGTTAGCGGCCTTATCTCGTTATCAGTGTTAGTGTTGGGCTTCAGAGGTTAATGACTGAAGAATGCCAACACTCGCACGGTAATAATACGTAGTTTTTATGAAATTTATTGAAAGTTATTTATTTAAAGTTATTGAAAAGTTGTAAAAAGCTGTTTAATTTGTTGTTCTGCGATCGGTGAGAGCCTCATTTCCATGATATGCACGTCATCAAATTACACGAAAGCTTTGGGAAAAATTTGTATGCGATGAAGTATCGTTTCTAATGTATAGGCCCTACACTTCATAGGGGTCAGCACAAACTGGGAGAGGTCTTTGGAGATAATACTCGTATCTGTCCTAAACTCATAATTATTTTTACTCAACGTTGATAATAAGTCATTTAATTCTGATCCCAGTTTCTCTGACTAAGAAATGTCTCCATTAGCCCATAGAGGAAAAGGGACATTTTTTACTCTCTGCGGTTAGCTCTAAATAGTTATAGCCAAAAATTTCGTCGTGTCCTAAAAAAGTCAATAATTAAAATGTTATGCACAATTTTCTAATAAAATATCTAAATTTATGGAGATTATGTCAAAAACATGTAACACTTAGCCTGTGTTTAGTTAATAAAAACGTGTGTTGGACCTACATGCCGAGAGGCACTATACAGAAAACCCCACTTGCAGCCTTCTTTACTGAAAAAATATCTTAATTTCCCTTAACTCCACTGCATTTACTCCCTTAAGATTCACTACTTATTGTTTATATAAAATTATAGTTTTAAATGAGGTTTGATAACATTTGTGGAGTAAAATTTATCCCTTGAACATAGCCAGTGGTTATCAATATTTGTGACAAAATTACAACCATTGATTGAAATGTAATAATGAAAATTCGTTGTCAACACCATTAAAAGCTGTTGTGAAGCCAGCACAATCGCAGGATTACTGTGAAGCTTACGCTGCAACTAACAATGAGGTCGGTCTGCGAATGAAAAAGTCGGACTTGAAAAATAACAGACTGTACTAATGACGGGCTTGAGTCCCAGTAACCTTAACCACAGCGCTTTGTTAACCATTCGGTTATGGTCAAAGCAGGTAAGCCAACTGTGCAGCTGTAAATAACTCAAGCACTTTGTCTCTTTGGACCGTCAATAGTTGTCATCTAATTTACGTTCTTTTGTCGGCTTTAAATGTTTTAATTGATGTTATTCAAACGAATTTTTTTTGCGTCAGTTGTTACGCCTAATTTTCGTAATTAATTTTTCTTTGTTAAATTGAATTTATCGTTGAATATAAATTGACTTGACTTATAAATAATTTATAAATAATTAAGGACATTTACTACCAACAATAATTTACACAATTTTTTATGAAAATTCGTTACGACTTATTTTTTACAGCTTATCGTACTTTTTCTGAACTCGGACTAGACCTTTCTATTGCTCATGACCCTTCAATTACAATAAAAACTGCTTTCTATAAGCTAATTATTAATCAATGACTAAAGTCTTTTAAGAACAAGCTACTAACACACTAGCTACTTTACACTTTGGTGGTATGAAAACCAGATTTATCGGTTTTGATTTCGTTCTCCTTCGTCCGAAAATGACCGAATAAGGAGTGAAAATGTCCGGCCGAGGAGCGGCTGAGCTCGGCAGTTCCGCGCGCCTTATGCTGCGATTTATGTGAATAATAACATGGTCAAGACCGCACGGCCGTGTACCGTATCTCCATTTTCTGTATTTTTCTCCCCCTTAGCTGATATTGTTATATCTCTTTCAGGACTAATTTTGAACCTCATTCTTGGGACGTGTTCCAATATTAGTTGAATCATTCCTGAGTTATTCCTTTCCTACTGCTACGCCCTTTAAGACTAATTTTACACCTGAATCATCACGTGTATTAGTTTGTGAAAATATGGAAAGGATATGGCTTAGCTAACTTTGAATACAATTATGCAGTTTTATGGTTATTTCCCTTAAAAATTTATACGTTTACCAGGCCAAGCCTTTTTAAACTGTATTGATAAATTGAACGTTGGCTTTAGGAAAATCCAAGAATTTTCCCAAACAAATATCCAAAGTTAAAAGTTTTCATCTTTAGCTTACTTTATTTACATTTCTCTTGCCACATCAATCATCTAGATCCTATAATATTTTGAGGTTGTTATTAGTGTTATTTATGAGGAATTGCTAATTTCAATGTCAAACTTTCGACGTTTTCAATAAAAAGCCTTAGATAACTCTTATTTACTTAATCCCTTAATTTGTGTTTTAAAACCAACTATCTACATACATTGTTTATCTGTTCAGTAATCTTGATCTGAATCTGATCTCTAATCCGCTTCGTTTCCCACGATCGCGGATCGGCTGAAGATCAGAGTATGCAAACAATGGAGGTCATCGAACACTTTGATTCCCGATAAAACTCCTCTTCCTTATTCAAAACAATTTATCGTTGGCAAATTACATGGTGTTATAAGAATATTGAATTTTAATTGACTTAAAAGGCAACTGCTATTTGAGAGCTTTTTTGTTAAAATAATGTGGGCCCTTTGCAATATTATTAAACTGGATTATGCATTGTTCCTTCCCAGTTAAATTATAATGAAATAATACGGTCTATTGATGAGTATCAGATGAGGTGAGCATTTGACATAGACCGTCAAATAATATAAACTTGCAACGATTAAAAATATTAATAATGAATATTAACTGTAATTTTTACTCGTCAATCCTCATTTATCTGGAAACCCGTGAGTAGGCTACACAGAAAAAATGTACTTTTTACAAAAGTATAAATTAGAAAAGAATGTGCAGTTGCTACCGAAAAGGTCGGAGAGTACGCGGGCCCTTTTATTGGTCCATTGTCTAAAGAAACAATCAGTTTGTCGGAAACTGCTGCAGCGATCTTATCGGTTCAATTGGTCTTTTTCAGATACATCATTAATTGATCATAAACTTTTTATGTTCAATTTACTTCATAAATTTATCAGTTGTAACAATTATATTTTATGGTTTTAATATTGTTCGATATAGTGCTATTTTAAATACCATCATGGATAAGACGTGGGTTTGATTGTATTTAGAAAGTTGGGGGCCATTTAAGTCTGTACCGTTTTTTATGTTTTCACCACACTTCGAAGAAATCACCTGCTTCACATACGTCATATGGAGGCCAAAAATATATATTTTCCGACAGAGAGCGAAATCTTTCGGCTAGTCTATTTGCTTGAAACAATTTGGTAACATTACATAAATGTACTGTATTCAATGAGTTTATGAACTTCGTCTCGCCGCGACGTCTCGAATTTGAAACACGATCTCGAGCCCGCAAAATCTCATTCTTAATCATTCTTTGGTGAGACAGGTACCTCATGGAGGACGTTACCCTGAATATGAGTGAAGGATGAGTGTGATGACAGGACTGTTAATTAATAGCCCAACAGCCAATGGCAGCTGGCTCCAGAAACAACCCTTCAAAAAGCTACTAACTTTTCTCGGGATCGATCCGGCTACCTACAAGTTTGTAGGCGGGCACTATAACCACTACACCAACCATTATCGGCCCCAGGTGTGAAATATGATTTACCATTATTTATAATTTTTTGTATTAACTTTGTTGTATAATTTAAATTACGTAACATTATTTAACATTTTCTCATATATTCCCATTTATTATAAACTTAAATATCAATGAAAATCTATTTCTCTTTGGTAATTTGTGCAGGAACCGGCTGGAGAGCAACGCGGAGCACTGGACGGCGCTGCTGCTGTCGCTGCGCGAGCTGTTCGAGTGGGTGATCCGCAAGGACACGGAGCTGACCGGCCTGGGGCCCATCGGCGGCGACGTCGCCTCCCTGCAGAAGCAGCTGGTCAGTGGATCCATCAATAAATAAACTAACTAACTAACTAACTAAAAACAAACGAAAACAAACAAACAAATAACAGACAAAAAAACAAGTAAACGAATAAACAAATGTACAAATATATAAATAAAAAATAAAATCATCTTTATTTGGAGCGTTTTTTGTGGTAACATTTAAAAAATAAAGAAAAAACCAGTCGAACTTAGAAACGAAATATAACAAAATTAACGTAGCGCTTGCCGGGGGAAAATAATAATTACTCTTATTCATTTAATTACATTTATCCATTAATTAAGTTGAAGATAGCGTAGCTTTTCGCGTCCACTTCCTTCTCCTATGAGGTGTCCGGCAAATTCTGTAGATACGAATAAAAAGTTTTTATTTTTTTTTTAACAAAACGTATTACATTTCATAACCCAAACATAAACATAGCCACAGCCACAGAATTATCTTTAGAAATAATTGGATCTTCTTTAATTTGTTTAAAATAATTTAATTTCTTAAAATTACTATTTTTGAAACTATTTTTTTAAACAAACAAAAAGATACAAACAAAAATATGCAATTTGAAACAAAGTAATCTCAAAAATTTGATGCATTTCAGTTTAAATGTAAAAGAAGCTATGTTTTGAAAAACTAGGGCCTCTGAGGCAATGTTAGAGATTCTTGATTAAGATTAACAACATATTATTTTTTAAATCGTTTATTCATAGTCAGTAATTTTAAAGAGCGTAAACATATTTGTTAGTTAGTTTTAGGGAAAAATTGGTTAAATCCATAAAAATTCTAAAATTTTAACCAACGTGTATACTGTACTTAAATCCTGCTCTCGAAAATAACAAAAAAGATCTAAAATAATGTTTTTGTTTCTTAGACTTGCGTGAATAAAAAATACAGTAGTTGCAGTTAAACTTCTATACGAGATAGATCGGGTACATTATACTAATGTATTATTATTTCATTTTAATACTTTGTGCCGTGTATGGGGCTTCATTCTTGTTTTATTGGTTTAAAATGCCTGCGCACAATATTTATTTGTGCCATGGCGTGTAATGCTCAATGCTTAGGATATTTTGATCGAGAAATATTACATGTTTAATGCTTAAATCACCCCGCAAAATTAAACATAACCATCGATGAAAACATAGTTTTTAATTTATCTACTATGCAAATTAAACAAAGAGCACCGTAGTTTGAGTTTTATTGATATTATAAGAAATCAAACTATTTTCCACGTTTTAATCATAAATAATGGTTGAAATTCCCTTTCTTTCCGTTAAAACTGTTTTGCTCGGCTTAGTGGTCCCATGACAGCATTTGATGACAGGTCTGAGCGCCTGCAAAAACGCGACGGCAGCCCGGATTACATGGCTGTCGTGCAGGATTGTCACAACGCTCCTACTGGCGTTACTGTCGTGTTAATATGCATTACATGATTTCCTGTCTTACCGCAAAATGTGTCCGTAAATTATTGCCCTTGTCTTGTCTGCCTTTCTTTTCATAAATTTGAAATCTATTCGAATAGCATTATTATTTTTTTGTTTCTACGTCAGTATAATTTGTTTGATGTTTTGATCGGGAACGGTCCAAATCCGGGTCTTGTTACGAGCAGACGGCGATCTTTTGTTAGATAGCATCACTAATTCATAGACCAATTAGCCCAACGACAAATGGTAACTGGACCCAATTCGGGTCCTGGCAAGGAATTTAACCTGCGACCCTCAGGTTATGGAGTGAGCGCTTTCTCCACTCGGCTATCCAATCAATTAATGTAACAACGTCATTAAAATTTGTATTCTACTAGTGTGTTGGAATAAGGTGTAATACTTAGTTAATTAAACTTAATTACATGTATAATAAAAGGGAAATCACATGATTGCACAAAAGCAACGGTTTGAAGGAGTGTTCAACTGTTTGTAAAAAAATATTTGCTTGTTATTTATTTAGAGCTAACTCATAGGAATCTAAAGCCTCAGTCAGAAACCAAAAGAATAATTTGTCTGCAATAAGACTTATACCCCCAAACAATCTCCTAAGGAATTGTGTGAAAAACCGTTTCAAAAATAATCTAACTTTCTTGGATCTCTCATACTTTAAAAACGTCCAAATTGGAACTGCCTTCAGCATATTTATGAACACAATTTCCTCCTAGCATGTGACCCCGGAAGCGGGAAGATTGAACATGCCCCTCTAAACCAATAGCTTGTGATAGCACGCTCTTGCATTTTATATACCTCAACACCAATCTTGCTTCTAGGATACGCATTATTTACCCATTAAGTTTGCTCTCTGACATAAATTTCACTTTCAGTTTCAAAATATGAAATATGTGTTTCTAATCTAATAAAAAAACTATGCTTGAAAAATAAAAGATTTTTCTATGATTTAATCTTTTTTTGTAGGATTATTTATTATAATATATTAATTTTTATTCACATCAAATTATTTTTCCAGCAACTACAATTTTTGGTCTAGTCATAATAGTTGAGTTCTGAAATTCAAATTCAAAATATCTTTATTCATAGAATAGGCTACATAATATGTACATTAAATAGTGTCAATAAAATTAATCTTATAACATATCATACATTAAAAAATTTAATGTAAACAAATGTTACCCTCTTTTTTATGTACATAAAAGATTTAGATGCAGTATTATCATACAACATTTAAATTGTAATAGGTATATAGGGTGTTTTTTTGTTTCCTTAAAAATCCTTACTGCTTGAAAGAAAATTATTTTCTTGTCATTTAACCGGAATATAGATTTATTGGGTCTATAAATAACATAATATTAGGAGAATTATATCTTATCCAAGCAAAAATTATTCCTTATAAAACATTGTATTTATTACTCATGCAGACATCTACTATTAAGCACTTACATCCAAAGTTCCAAGTAAACTCATCTAAAGAATTCCACTGTATTATATTTTATCACTCTCGTATAGAACATTACTTGTGTTTTTCCACAATAACTCATTTTCAATTTTTTTCATCGCAAAGGAATTCATAAACCGTTTGCGATATTGTGCCCGTTTAAGAGGAAGTGGCGTTATTGCTGTGCTTTGTGAGAGAGATCAAACAGTTTGCTACAGATTTAATTAAAGTTGCCATGTGATTAAATTAGTTTATAAGCGAGTGTAAACCCTCCTAAGCCACTCACTGCCTGTGGGTACACAAAGCCTCAGAACACACCTTCGTCACAATAACTGCTTCTATCTATCGCTTCTCAGGAGAGAAAATTGTATTCTTTGACTTGTTCAAAAGCAAAAATTGTTTCATTTCGCAAAAAAATTAACTAAAACTATGCCTTCTGAAATAAATTTAAAGATTTTATTTATATAAGTATTTATTATTTATGCATGGTTGGAAAGTCTACCTGTTCAATATAAGTCGTACAATTTAATGAGCCTATGAGAAGATTAAAACCTTTTTCAACTTTTGTCACCTTATTTAACTATTATGAAATTTAAAAAAAGAGATAAATTATGCTTATCAAGAAAACTTTGTGTTGTTTTACTCAATCTATGTACACAAATACCAAGCTAAGTAGATTCATATCCAAGTTAAATACTCATCCTTATCTGTGTCGACCTAAATTTGTATTTTTTGCATTATAATAACACATCAATTTTAATTACAATATAATCATGTATTTTTACAGTCTGACTCATAAGTAACTGCTGCTTTTCAAAAGCACTAACATAATCAGAAACCTCAATTAATTAAATTCATTGTTTTGTTCATGGTACATTATCTGGTTTTATCATCTTTTACACATTGCCAACGTGTAATTTGTTCAACCTATGGCTCAGTTAAAAGCCCGTTTATTTTACTATCCCTTTAATCGTACAGTAACATTTTTTGCTACGCTACTCTCCTATTTTTGTCCCGGAATGATCTTTTGCCAATGCCAAGACCCCAACAATTGTAAAATTCATCTCAAAGAAGTGCAGCCTATGTAAACTCGCTTTTGTAACTTTATCAATCATGTTGTTATGACACCTTTCATAATGTATGTCTGTTTGCCCAGGATGACCACCGAGCGTTCCGCCGCCAGCTGGAAGACAAGCGGCCCGTTGTCGAGAGCAACCTGCTGAGCGGCCGACAGTACATCGCCAACGAACCTCCGCTCTCCGACACCAGCGACACTGAAGGTGGGTTCGTGAGTAAACTCAGCTCAGGCAAAATCATGCAATATAAAAAGTAGCAGGGGACTGCAAAGTTATTTGTAATTTAAATCACACCAGCTTCTAGAAGGTTTTGAAGGGATAGTAATTGAAGTTTGAAAACAAAAGAAAATTTTACAAAATTATACACAAGCTGTGTTCTAAAACAAATAAGTTAACCACTTAGATGCGGATCTTTCCTTCCACTCTCTCAGTTCCTTCTATATTGCACTGAAAATATATAAAGTACCAACAGCCTTTCTTATTACCAGTCTTCTTTTCTGAAAAGTTGCTAGCTTCACTATCTTTACATCTTTTACTGAAAAAAATTGGAAGCTTCTTAGTTTTTAAATGATACAGTACCTTCTATCTTTGAACGTACAAGTTTTAAGAAATTATTTTAAGAACTATTTTAAGAACCTCCTCAACGTCTTAAACGAAACATTCAAACATTAAACAAATTGAGTAATAAAAGCAAATGAACATCTAAAACAGAAAACCACAAAACTGGCCCACTGACCTATTTTCTGCTAAAATTTGGCCACAATATGAAACACTAATTAAGAGAGGGAGAGTCGGGGAAATGCAAACAGCGACATGACCGCAGTGACCCCAGGCAGTCGGAATATTGCGAGAGGGAGGAATCTCCGGCCACAATCCTCTTAGTGCGACCGGCTACTGTGATTAACTCCGCTGCGACTGCGACAGTCGCTGTGGCACGACTTCGCTGCGGTCGCAGATTGCATGTCATTAGCTGCGGATTTCCGATGTTTTTGGCTTTCTTTAAGTCTGGTTTGCTTCTGGGGTTGGGGAGTATACAAGTTTATTTTAGAATTGTCTAGTCCGTATTTTACTAAAAACGTGTTAAAAATGCAAGTGGATGTGTGATAATCATTGAATAATTGAGGCAAAAGTAATGGATGTTATATAGAAGGAATCGTTTAATTTTTTAATAAATATATAACGAAAGTTTTAACTTTTAATTTTTGAAAGTTTAAAAAGTATTATCCTAGATTTTTAAAGAGACTAAAACAGAAACGGTTTGTTTATCACTAAAGAATAAAGTTACATTCGTTCAAATAAAGAGTATAGTTTTTAATGTAAATAAGATAAACATAGATTTTGATCTTCATATTTCTTTTTGAGCTTTTTTTAATAAAATGGATTTTTACAAAACGTTTTACACACAATTTGGTAACTTATTCCAATTCGATGTTTCATAGTTCATTCATTCGTCCTAACTGATAGTGAAGTTATTAAGCTTGAATAGTCACATGTTTTACATGTTTATTCCACAGTTCTGTACTTAATGCAATATAAAAAAATAAAAAAGACATTTAGTCCACTCATACCACAGTGGCTCGAAGTTTTTAATGAAATTTTAGGAATTTAATCTGTTTCCAACCGACACACCTCCAAGCAGTTGATTACAGTTTTTAATATCCAACACAAGGCTTTGAAGGAGTCTAAACCCTTTTTCGCTGATCATGGTTTTTTTACATGTTTTCGTGTTTTTCATTTCTGAGCGTTCAGTTTGAATGGAATGTGTTTTGGAATGTTTTTATAACATTACTGGAAACCACCCTGGCCAGAGTTGTTGTGTGTCATTTTAATTGATTACCTTCATCATTTAAGTAGAATGAAACTAACAAATATATTGCCCTTTATAAAAATGTAATGTATTTTGTTGGACATATCATTCTAGGGAAAAATTTATTTTAGTCATTTGCTGAGAGTGATTTGCTTTCTAATTTTAAGTATTTTTTATTCATTAAAGAGCAAATTTTTATTCCATTAACTATACAACTGAAAATAAACAAACACACTATAAAAATGAAGCAAACGCAAATTGTTAAATTTTTAAATTTAAAATTCCCTCAAATACTTATTTTGGTAAATATACCAGGGAACATAAGGATTTGTGGTGCGCGATGAGAAATAGAAGGACTTAACCAAGAATGCGTCGTAACTGGTGCCATTTGTGAACATTTACACAACTGTGTCTGCCTCCGTCTTTGTCCCATGTTTCACGTTTTACCCCCATGTTTAATGCACACACCGTGAGTGTTGTTTGATGGTGAGTTTGTTTTTCATTTTGTTTCGAGTGAGAGATTCACAACGTGTACACCACACAGAACTAAGAACTATTTTCAAAATGAGCCTTAGCAAAGGAAGTTATAGTGAGGAATAATTTCAGATCCATAACAGTTCCATATTTTGTGGCTGTTAAGTCTTTTGGAGTTTTAGGATTTATGAAAGCATTTTACTGAAGTAGGATGAAAATAAAACAGCAGATAAACAGAAAAAATTGTTAGGAATGCACCCCAAAAATCATTCAACACCATCCTATCTATTTTTTATGTCTGAGTCCATCAATTCAAGGCTACAGTAGAGTATTAATACTGTAATTCTAAGTCAGTTATCTGAAACATCGGTTATCCGTAAGGACCAGCTGCATTTTGCAGACGATCCTCATGGCCGATAACACCCACAATCGTCCATCATGGCCATTTGTGTCTTCTTAAATCTGGTTCCGTTGCTTACACCAATGGGTAAATTTGTGCAATCGTCTTTGTATTTAGTCTTTCCAGGATTTCAAAATAAATGCCAAAGTCTTTTACAGTTGCTCATGCACCATTCATCCGGCACTTTATCCACGATCAGTAAAACAATTTTGCTTTACCAAATATCCAAAAAATCAATTTATACTAATGACCCCTTTCCCAATTGTTTCGGTTAATGGATGTTCAACTGCCATGTTCAATTATGATGTTCAATTATGATTTATATGTATCATATTTAATCATAAATCATAATTAATTACCTTGTAAAAGAAATTTTGTTAAAATTTTCTTCCTCACTTTAAAAGTTTTAATGCATCAGTTTTGTTTTTTCTCATAAGATAAAATATGATAAAACCCTTTTTAAATTTAACAACTGCTCTCTCAAACTGAACACTAATAACAAAGTATTTAAGAAATCTGCTACTCAATAACCTACAAGTAAAATTTAATTGATTGCTCTTGTAAAAATTAACTGCTACAATTAAAGATTTTGTTCAACTTTAGTTCTATTGATTGCAGTACCGTAATTTACTCAAGTGCAAAATTCAAAAGAAAAAAATTAAAGGCTTGAATTTAAATGGTTTTTATTCCCAGCGTATGAGTCATTAAAAACTGTCGTTTTCTCATTGAACATTTTGCCATGAACAAATTAACTGGAATTATTTTGGTTTGAACTATTAATTTCCAAACTGTTTGTATGAATTAATCTGTCTTAAAATTGCTAAAATTTATAATATTTGCCTTGTAAATAAGAATGTATTTACAGTATTTTCATTTCTTATCCCAAACATAAAATCCATAAATGATAGAAGAAGATCAAACGGAGGTTACAAAACTTACTTTTACCATCAGTGTAATGTTCGATGAGAAATATTAACAGGAGTAGGGGTAACAAGAGTTGTTGAATGAGAAAACTTGGAAGATCTAATGTAGCAAACAACAACTTCACTGCAGAGAACACGCAATGCTTATACCTTCTGTAACCAACGTTTCTAGATTGCAACACATTCCCCCTTCCATAATCTTACGGCATTCAGAAACCTCTAAAGAATAAAATAATGTAACATTAATAGTGAAAAATTAAGTATAAACGTCTTTGAGGATTTCTTTGGTACACATATAGTTTTATTTATTTATATGGATACTAAAGTTATATTTTCTCTTATCTATATTTATATGGAAGAAATTGAATTATTTTTGTTCCAGTTTTTTATTTATGCAATGTATGAAAGTTCAATAATCCATTTCAGTGTTTCTGTATTTGGAAGATAACTTTTTTATTTAAGGATCATATATTACATCTCCTCACAATATGCTTATAAGATATTAAAATGATGGATCTACTATTCCTGCAGTGACAAGATCGAGTATTAATTTACAAGAGCTAAACCAACCAAGAAAGAGACTTACATCCCTAAAACACAGTTTATTACACGTCGTTTCAATAAAACACCAGTTTCAACTTGGTATCAAAGGATTACAGAATTATTCCATACAAATTCCCTCTTTGTCTTTGGTTTTATTATGGCACTAACTATTTGACGCTTTTTCTTGTTTACAGTCTCTTGAAACTTAATTTGTTCAAAATATACAACATCATTAATAATAAATAAAAAATTTAATTCTCAAAATCTCTGAATTTTTAACGGAAAAAACAAAACCTTTTAAAATTAAATGTACATCTGGCATATTGTTTTCTGCCGAGTACAGCTTGATTGCAAGAGCCCTTTACACAGTCGCCTGATTTTGTTTGCTGTCTAATGTTCGCCCATGGGGGCTATTCCGCTAAAAGCTTAGTTGTGTATTAACCTAACAACCATATTCTTCAATACACTTTGTTGACGGCAGATCACCCTGTGAGTGGTTCAGAGTCAATATTGCTACTTCCAATGATCCTCTTATTCGACGATATTGGCCCGACAATCCCATTGATCATTCTGGAATTAAAAACCTTTTTTATGTCATCTTAAATCAGGGTTTTTTTTATAAAATTGGCATGTTTATTTTCTGTCTTTGACACCATGTATCTCAGAATATACACTTTATTGGAGTTAATTTGAAAGTGTATTAATTAGTTTTTATGTGCAGTATAGCACTTTTTTACAAGTGAGAGTAAAATATTTATGACTGAATTATGGAAAAGAGTGATTATTGAACTTTCCCTATTAATTAAAAAAAAAAACTTATTTTATCAAGGTTATTTTAGTTGTCCGAGTTGTTTATTTATCTTTTTATTCCTGTTTAGAAGATAATTTACGGCCATTTTAAATTGTTCAATTTAACATTAATGTCTGTTCTCTTCTCATCGTAGCTTGTATTTTGAAATCTTATTATTTATATTAATGTATAATAGAAAATATTTTATGTGAAATAAATTTTCAAGGAATAAAATCTGGTCTTAAGAATAAACCATAACCATTACTTACTCGTTACTTGTTGTTCTCCCACTGGAAGCACTGAAGTGCCGTGGTCGTCAATTCAATAAATGGCCTATTCGTTTAAAAACTCTTCAAAAGTGTAATAAGGCCTAGATATTGCTTTAGGCTATTTTTAAACTGCTCGATGTAATCGATCTTCTTCATTTCTTCATGTCATCGATCTTCTTGAGGAAGTTTGTTGGAAATTTTTGCGCTCAGGTAGCGAAGGCCACCTTTGGCCAGGGTGCTTTACACCTGTGTTACATGGACATTTTCCTCCTGTCTTGTGTTTTAATCATGTACATTTTCATTTATGTACCATTTCATTATTTCTCTCGAGCTCTGTCAAACACCTTCCACATCCACCTCAGTGTACTTCGCAACACCTCCAACATAATGTTCTCCCCGCGTGTTCCAGCGGGCCGAGACGTGGACGGGGACTCACGAGGGTACCGCACGGCCGAGGAGCAGGCGAGGGAACTGACGAGGTGCATCCGCCGCGAGGTCACCAAGCTCTCGGAGAAGTGGAACGCACTCATCGAACGATCCGACCAATGGCAGCGCAAGCTGGACGACAGTTTAGCGGTGAGTCCCTAAACGCTTTCTATTGTTCAACATTTTTAGGTGTCGGGGCTTAACTATTAAATTTTGTTTGTGATTAGTCTTTACTGTAAATTAAATTTTGTAGTAAGTTTATAAAATGTATTAGGAGTGTCTTTTGGTTGTGAATGGGTTTACAAAAGAGATATTTTCCCCGAATAACTTGTCCTGTAGCATGATGTGAATTGTTCTATATACTGGATGTGAATATCAGACATTTTACAACACTTAACCCCTTAACTGCCGTGCACGAGTTAACTCGTGGTAATATTCTGAAGCGCTTCCGCCACGCACGAGATATCTCGTGCGTCACCCTTGCTTTGTTAACCACCACGCCCGAGTTTACTCAGATTTGACGTTCTCAGATGATTTATGTTGGTACAACTGTTCTGCTAGGTTTTTATTCATTGTACAACTGTACAGTTGACCCTGACAAGTGGCAGACCGTTTGGTGCTGCACCCTAGTGGAATTTTCTGGATCTACATCCACGCCACGAGTTCTGCAGTATTGCGCTCGTCGCATTGAGACGAAAACCGCACGATTTGGTGTTGATCGTGTAATTAAACTGCGTGCTACTGATCACGCGGGGGGCAAATTACTCGGCGCTTAAGGGGTTGAAATATATATTTACACTTACACTGCACTCACATACAAGGCTATCCAAGAAATATCCATTAAAGATGGAAAAAGGCATTCGATTTTGATTGGTCAGGTCCAATGAGAAACTGGCACACTCAAGATGGCGGCCTTCCTTGGATCCTATTGGTCCAGTAGAACTTCTGACGACCAGGAGGATATAACGATGGCCACCATCTTGACCAATCGCAATTGATCGCTATTTTCCATCTTTGATGTATATTTACCTTCTTGCATGATAGATAGATAGATACGTTTATTCAGTGACGGATCTAGGGGGGGGGGCAGCGGGGGCACGTGCCCCGGGCGCCGGCCAGTAGGGGGCGCCAGCGGCACCCCACCTGGCTGGCTCCAGTTAGGTAAAAATTGAAAAAATTAATTTAAAGTGATATTTTTCGTTTCGCGGCTGGCAAATCTCTCAGTAGCATATCACTGCCGGAAAATCTCTGTCGCATCGCGGCCGTCAAACCTGTCTCTGTTTTCGTGACCGTCACATTTATCGTCGTTTGAAGGCAAGAAAACCGCTCGCTTGTTTCGCTCATTTAGTGGTCGGAAAATCGACTGCTTGTTTTGCGGCCGGAAGATCTCTTGATCGCATTATGGACGACAAGTCTCTCGCTCTTATCGCGGCCGTCACATCTATTGGCCGTATCTTGAACAGATAATCAGTAGTTGGTGGCAGGCACCTTCCTTTGTTGTTTCACTGCCGACAAGTATTTCGCTATTTTCGAGGTCGTCATATTTATTGACCACATTGCGGCCTAAAAATCTGTCGTTTTAGACCACGGCTGGCAAATACGTGTAGCATTGCAACTACTGCTTGCCCTTTGTCACGGCCGGTTTCACCTTCCGCGGTCGCATCGGTGCTGTCAAATCGCGTTCGTAAACACCACGGCCGGCAAATCTCTCGGTCGTATTTCGGCCGTAAAAAATCGCTATTTTTCTTTGACCAGCAAATCTCTTGGTCTCATTGCGGCTGTTAATTATGTTGGGACATATCGCGACCGAAAATCTCTCGGTCGCATTGCGGCCGTAAAATAATATTGTATTTGACTTTACATAGATTGGGCTCAAGTATTCGTTTTAGAAGGCAACATGGCCGATTTCGCTGTTCGGGGATTGATTTGAAATACAGTATTTGGGAAAGGTCAGAAAAGAAGTCGGAAGTTTTTATATGTGAAATATGGTAGACACATTGCTTTGGTTTTACAGCGGCTGGCAAATTTCTCGGTCATATTATGGCAATAACAGATCTTATTTTGGCTGTATCGTAGCCTATGAACATCGGTTATAAAAAATCATAAGAACCATTAGATAAAATCATATTATGATGTACGAAATAATTGCTCTTCCAAAACATTAAAGACAAAAAATATAATATATTTCTTGTGTTTGGTGATGGGGGGGGGGGCCAAACTCCGATTTTGCCCTGGGCGACAGAAAGTGTAGATACGTCACTGCGTTTATTGATCATTAAACAACGTGTGCAATAGATCTCGTCAATAAATACAAAGGTCAATACATCAAGTACATGGCAGGCTAAGTACATGTGAGTGCAGCATAAGTATAAATATATTATAAGTGTTGTAAGACATCTTTCATTTATATTGAGTTTTTGTATCAGATTACCTGATAAGATTAACAGTACTACGACAGAAAAGCACAAGTAAATAAAAATAAAAACTTAAACAAAACCAGATTATACCATTTTAATTTATGTTGTTTGCTTTAGAGAATCCTCTTCTCACAATTTTATTTTAGCAGTTACTTCTTTTTTTCACTATTTTTGCTCAGGGTATAGCGTTCCACATGTAATAATGGGATATAATAGCTATTAATATTATTATAAAACAATAAATGCATCCATAATATTCTTCCAAATCCCCTTTAAAAAGATCCATACAAAAATAAAACAAGGTATTAACTCTTATTGAAAGCTTTATCGCCATCATATATTGTGCTCTATAAAGACACATTAGGCCCGAAGGTGGTTCTGCGTGTGAATATTGACGGTGATGAATGCAACATTGGGGGACACAAGCCACAAGCCGAGGTGATATATTCTCATCAGTCGAAGGAAGATGGGTTGCTCCAGTAGCACAGGGAAGAACTTGCTGCTTATTTTATCATTCAAACACTCAATTTATATCCTGCCACAAACCAATTTGATATACTTCTTTATATGATCCTTTGGGATCCGGATATATTAGATTGGATGTGCGATTTCTGATTGGGCGAGGGGAATTTTTAAATGAATAAGAGTATAGAAATG
The DNA here is from genome assembly GCA_035578135.1 of Flexamia atlantica. Lineage (NCBI taxonomy): Eukaryota > Metazoa > Arthropoda > Insecta > Hemiptera > Cicadellidae > Flexamia > Flexamia atlantica. The sequence continues at coordinate 27,754,989 of JAQJVK010000012.1, forward strand.
AGATTTCTGATTTAGAGTGACTTGTAGTAATTAGAGACAAATAACCATCAATTAAAGATTGATGTATTTATTATTCTCATATATTTTTTTAGTTAATCTTTCTTTTACATTTATTGATATCTTAATATCAGTTAGTTGTCATAATAACTGTGACTTACTTGTCGAAAACATGTGGTTGGATTTTTCTCAATCCAGTTTAATTAATGAACCATTTGATTTAACTTGGCATTAAAAGGCAAGTAGTGAAAACCCTAAAATTGCACTTGTTCTACCCTTGAATCATTTTTATAATCTTTAGCATTATCGGCATAGTCTATTTTAATATTTAGCTGTTGGAAAAATAGTTACTGAAAAATCCTCTTATTTATTTCACTAAAGGTCATCAATACTTTTCCAATGTTTTGTAGACTTGCTATAATGAGTGAACGGGTTTGATTTACGGCCCTCCGCCCATCACCTGGTGACGTGAAGGGTGCGTGCAGTAGTGGTGTATTGACAGTTTCGTCTCATCCAATATAAACTGGACACTGATTGACACTTCACTCTCCCTGGACTTCCCTTGGGGCTCGGCTGTACCTTGTGGAGGGCATAATTCATCATAATGACGCCACCCTAGTCTGTTAATCCTTCATGGGGCATCTCCGTGAGAAACTGTTGTTCAACTGAAATAGTCATTTGGAAGCATTCTTTTCCTTTTTTTGTAGGCCTTGTTTAAATGTGAAATGACATAAATCTTATCAAGGGTATAATGTTTCTCCATATTTTTGATAATGAATAGAAATATCTTCTGCTTGAGTAATGGAATTCTCTGGGGCAAGGCATCTAGGAGTAAAAATAAGCTCTAAAAAAATACAAATATGAGTAACTTTATGTGCAAGCATGTTGGATCTGTATCAAGTACTGTAGTTAATTTTTCATGACAATTTAATTAGTCATCATTACTGAAACACAGCAAGCGGTCTCTTTTATCTTTTAACCATTGTCGTCTGAAGCCATGGACTCGTGGATACAAGAATTTTTGCATGATAAATTAATAAAAAGGAAAGCCAGGGCTAAACAAACAAGAGATATTAACAGATTCTAGAAAAGTTTTAGATGATTTAATTATTTTGACCCAAAGTAGACGCTCTCTTATCCGGACACCTTTTAACAGGACATAAGATTATATGGACTACTCCCGGCGGAAGAAACATCTTTTTAACTGGAAAATCTATATCTCAAAACTGATTATCGGTTTAACTGGATGTGATCAGTCAGAAATGGAGGTACTGCCGACGATTCTTATATAAAAATATTTGAGACCAGTAATGAGATGTCTAAATACAATGCTGCCCTCTTCAATTTAAAAGTAAAATGTGTTAGTTTTTGAGTGATTAAGGAATAATATTGACGATTCCCCTGGGAAATACATAATAGACAAATAATCAAAAAATATATAATTTTTAATGTTTGGATTTAATAATTTATTTAGACAATGTTGGTTTAACCGGAAAACCCGTTATCTGGACAGGCCTCGGTCCCGATGGATCTGGATAAGAGAGTTTCTACTGTATTAAAAAAATTGTTGTTGAATACTTCTTCATGAAAACGTAATAAATATTGTCCTTTGTAGAACATTATTTAATCGTAAAAATAAATCAAGCTGGATTCTTTTGGTTGTTGGAATGTTATTCAAACAGGTGGATTTTGTGAAATAGATGAGTTTGGACGATTCCAAAAATAACAAGACTCCAGAAACAGAGTAAAACACAAACACCGCCTGACGGTCAGTTAGTTCAGTTCCCCGCATAGTTTTAGCTGCGAAACTTCTGCTCCACAAGGGATTGAACTCGGCAGTTCCAATATTGATCATAATTTTGAATTTCTCTCTAAATATTATCTTTATCTTAGTACAGTACTTGTATGTGATTTAAATAATGGTTCACAAAATAAATCAATCAATTAGGGTTTATTTCATCAAACCCTGACATCTTATATAATATTTATTGCTGTTTGCAATTATAACTGTATTGTAAAGCTGAAGGTGGGTAGCCCAGAGGTAAAGCACTGGCCCAGTATGCCGCAGGTGACTTTTTACCATCATAAGCACACCGACCATGATGGCCAGTTTTGTGGTGGCCGGGCTGACCTCCGGCTAGCCCATGTTACTTTAGCCACTAAGGAACCTCGCTGTCTTTAGATCCATGGATACAGGGTCAGATTTAACATTTGAGGGCCCCTAAGTCCAATATTTTTTCCCCCTCCAGGTTTTTGGTACTCCGTAATTACTTCCTAAAGAATAATGTTAATTTGTTCAAATGTTAGGAACTCAAATTTCATTCAAATTTTATAACATATCCAAAAGGCTCCATGGGTGCCGGCAAATGCCAAAAAAAACACATGTTTTGCACTTTTGAACAATTTAACAAGGTTCCGCGAGTGCCGGCAAACACCATTAAAACACACATGTCGCACTTTGAACAATTTTTGAAAAGCTCCAAGGGCACTGGCAAATGCAAATAAAATATTTTGCATGTTGAAAAATTTGTAAAATACTCCATTGGCACACCGGCAAATGCTGTCAAAACCAAAAACTTTGCACGTCGAACGATTATCAAAGGCTTCCCGGGCGCCAGTAAATGCCACCTAAAGAAATATTTTGCACTTTAAACAATTTGAAAAGGTTCTGAGGGTGCTTGAAAAGGTCACTAAAACACACTTTTTGCATTTTGAAAAATTTTTAAAGGTTCCAAGAGCCCGGAAAAAGCGATCAAATGAAAATTTTAAACATTGAAACATTTTTAAAGGTTCCCTGTGCGCTGGGAAAACACACATTTAGAACTTAGAGCGATTTGAAGGGGCTCGACGGCGCTGCTGAGGCTGCTACACTACATCAGCTTTGCTGGCGCCCTCTCCTTGTTGGCGCCCCATGCCAGGGCATGTTCCGCTTAGCCTTAGTTCCGGTTCTGGGTTTAAAACAAAACTTTAAAAGCCTCAGCATGAAATTATTATTATTTTTGCTTGAAAGTGCGCCCCAGTGCAGCTTGCGTCCCTAGGCCCGGGCCTACCGGGTCTAATGGAAATTTGTCCCTGCCTGGACAGACTTTTTGGGCCATGGCAAAAAATTCAAATTCCATGACAAATTTTTAAACAATAAATATGGTAGACTCCCCTTTATCCTGTCACTATAACCAGCTTCCAAATTTTTGTTGGCAACATTGAATTCAGCTTAAAAAAACTAACAATTTAGTATTTTGAATCATTGCTTACCGAGTCCATTGGTTACCGAGATATTGAAAGTGGTAAACTCAGTACGTTGTCCCAAAGTTAACCTTATGGGAAATACCCCCGTTGCAGCAGACCTGCATACTCAGCGAATTTCAAGTGCAAAACAACATATTTCGATCCAACATAGCGAGATTTTACATGTTTTTGTAAGCTCCATAAGAATAACATGGGAAATGAGTATGGAGGTTTGCTGCTACAGGTATATTAAAACTGGGTGGTTTTAATTCAATATTTAGTAGATCTGAACTAGAAGAAGCCATTTACCAAGTTTTATCAAGATATGTTAAGAAATAAGCGAGATATAGAATTTTACTTATTTCCCATAAGGTTAACATTGGGACAACGTACTGTGTTTACCACTTTCAATATCTCGGCAACCAATGGACATAGAGCCATGATTCAAAATACTAAATTGTTTATTTTTTTTGGGCTGAATTCAATGGTGCCAATAAAAATTTGAAAAAGTTTATTTTTCTATGTAAAAATCTCAAAAAACCCATTTTTCGGGGGGTTTACCCCCCTTTACCCCCCCTTCCGGTGGTCCGATCGGGCTGGTTTACGAACTCGTCCGAATAATTACTACTTTACACGTCTATGCCAAATTTCATTCCGATTGGACCATTTTTGCGCAAGTTATCGTGCTTAAAGACACATATATATATATATATATATATATATAGATATATATATATATATATATCTATATATATATAGATATATATATATAGATATATATATATATTTATGAAAGTGAACGAATGGTGTTTTTGGCATCTGAGGACCTCAAAAAGAAAAGTTATGATGGTTTTAGGCTTAGGTCTTACCATGAGACCTACGGTAACAGCTTCTTCCCTATAGGGGAAATTCGCTAATAAGTAAAATTCTATATCTCACTTATTTCTCAACATATCTTAATAAAACTTGGTTTGTGGCTTCATCTAGACGAGATCTAATGTATTTTAGTCTGAAATCCCCGAAATTTCCATTTTTGTGGCAGCAAACCTGCATAATCATTTCCTATGTTATCCTTATGGGAAATAAACAAATTTTATATCCTACTCATTTTTTACATTTCTTGATAAAACTTGGTATATGGCTTCTTCTAGTTAAGACCTACTAAATAATGAATTAAAACCAACCAGTTTTTATATACCTGTTGCAACAAACCTGCATACTCATTCCCCATGTTTTTCTTATGGAGATAACAAAAACATGTCAAATTTTGCTATCTTCGATTGAATTACCTATGTTCTTTTGCATTTGAAATTCGCTGAGTATGCAGGTCTGCTGCAACGGGGGTATTTTGACATCCAGTCACTCGAGCAGCTGTGACCCCAGATAAGAATAATATATTCCCCCAATACAAAAATTATAAAACCAAAACTAATTGTTTTTTAAGTCCACAATTTTCTTCTCATTTTTACAAATCAAATGAGACATAAATGAAGGCTGTGTAGCATTCAGAAGACAAACTATAGATACAAATTAGAAGTTTTAAAGTTCAAGGTAGGGTTAAATATAGCTGTAAATTTTCAGATTCCGAGTTCTGAGAGATGGAACTGTCGAAATACATTCTTCTATGTGTTAATGAAATATTGTTGAGGTAATTGTTATGAAAAACTCGTGGACGTGGACGGTTGCGAAAAACGATAGCGCGTACCGGTATCTGTCGGTCGCGGATAAACGGCAGATGTAGCTTTTCAGAACTCGCGATCTGCCGCGAAATACGATCGCGCGTATTTGCCAATCGCCAATAATCGGCAAATGTAGACATACTTCATCCGAGATGTAGATTTGACTAGCGAAAGTCGCGGTCGGCCGCGAAAAACGATCTCGTGTATTTTGCCGATCGTAAATAAACGAAATGCATCTTTGCGATCTGCCGTCAAAAACGTTCGCGCGTATTTGCCGGCCACAAATGAACAAAAAATGCTGCTTATTGTGAAACTAGCGAGCGGCCGCGGTAAACAATCTGTCGATAGGATGAACCGCATAGATGTAGCTTTGCGTAACTCGCGATCGGCTGTAAAATTCGATCGCACTTAGTAAATCGCACGTAAATTGCCGCCCTATAAGTCGGTACCCGTTAGGAGCACCAGAAAATGCTCAGTAGGCTACCATTTTTAGGAAATTTAGTAAGCTCTATTTTGTACTCTTAAAGTTTTTACCTCCGACCAACGGTTCTCAAGATTTTTAAGAAAAACCCAAAAATTGCCCTGTTTCCGTCAATTGCCACTAAAGCTCGCCACATATTTACAATTGTACGAGGACTTTTAGTATTTTCATCCTTAGGTAGAAGAGTATTTTCTAGATTTTGTATTTTCATCTACTTCTAAATAAGTGTGCAAAGTTTCAAAATTATAACAGAATTTTTCCAGGTCAAACCTTAAACCTTAACCTTGTTTCGACTGGACGATTGCAAAAAACATGTTTTCACCACACTACGACGAAATCACCTGTTTTACAAACGTCAAACGCGGACCGAAACACACTGTTTGCCAAAGTAGGACCGAAAACGTTTGGGGCCCTAGGGCCGAAAGTCAGCTGATCGTTAATTTGCTTGAAACAACGTCAAAACATCACATAATTATTCGGCATTCAATAGTTGCGATCGTATGATTTTCATAGCTGTGTTTGTTTGAATCATGATAAATAAGTTGTATCGTCGCTCATAACCTTAAAGTTTTATTTTCAAGTGAGTAAGATAATAATAAATTTTTTAATTATTGTGGGTATATTTCATTGTGTAGTGTGGTGAAAAATAGCGTTCGCACCTCGGCCGAAAGGGGTTTGCAGCTCTCGATCGTTTCAAATTCTCGACTTCGTCTCGAATTTGAAACACAATCTCGAGCCTGCAAAACCTCATTTTCGGCCCTTGTTGCGAAATATACTATTTGAGTCCTATTTAATTATTTACGTATTTGAACATTTTAATAATTGGAGTTTAGTTCAGCTTATGAGACCAAAATATTTTTCTTTCCCAACATTTTTCAAACAATTTCTTAGGTATTCAAATGCATGCTGATTACAAAAGTTAAGTCTTATCTTTATGATTTTTAATTAAAAACCAACTTCGAGTTTAAAACTTTACCAAGTTTAAAACTAATACTTAAAACTAAGTTACTTAAGTTACTAAGTTACTAAGTTTAAAACTTTAATACTTTCAAGTTTAAATCGTAAGTATTCAGACAAGTACTAACTTGTCGAAGGTAACTGACAAGGTAACTTGTACTAATTTGTATACTAATACAAATTATTAGCATTGAGCATATAAGTAGAATAAATCCAGTAGCCTCTAATATCTTTCAAGGACTTGGCACTAATTTGATTTTGTTATAACATGAATCGACAGCATAGCAACCAAATAGCAACTGCAGCTAAAAGTTTCTGGATTGAAAGCCTGAAAACATATAATTGAAACTATGAAGTTTATTATTAATGTAAAAAGCGTTCAAAGTATAAATTTCCTAAAATGGAAACTCTCATTACTTAAGCATGATTTAAATTTTAAATGCAGTAGGAATTTTTATTAGTGTGCATTTTGGACACACCTGCTATAATCCACCCCTAATAATAGGGAAGATTACAAATCGTGAAATAAATTATTAATTATCCTTTGAATTCTGTTTCGTCCAACATGCGGTTTTACACTAGACTTATCGTCTAACTGTCTCTAACCCTCAACTTGGAGTGTAAAATCGTAAATGGAAACGGTTTGTAAAAAACCAGTCCCTCCGGGGGGAGGGGGGAGGAGGAAGGAAGCAGTGGGCAAGGGAGTGTTTAGGCAGTGATTGTGCCCACGTCCCCTCCCCCCTCCTCCTGGCAATGTGGCGTATGGATTACACCTTTGTGTTCCCTTACTGCTTCGTCTAATCCCTCACACAGGTCGTAATGCGCCAGTCCGTCTGTTAAGGCAGATTTGAGATATGGAGAAAATATGTTTAGTAGGCTTTAATGATATTTTTTTTAAATAAATTTAGTTTACGAAATGGTAGGAAAAAGAAGAGTAAAGAGTGATATAGGAAACTATTTGTTTGAATACGGGAAGATTTTATTTTTAACCTTTTTGTGTAGTCGGAAATGTAGGGGCATTTTTTTGTATAATTAATTAAGTCATATTCATATTCATCTTTTGTTAAATCATTCGGCAACCGGCAAATAGTGTTTTTCTGGTTCTGTTGAGAGAATAAACAAGTGTAAGAACAGAACCAGCAGGAGGAGAGAGCAGGGAAATATTAATGGTATTGTGATAACGGTAAGTTTTAATTTTAAATACGTTTTTACCCAGATATATCAAGGACACTTTAATATGCATCAGAACAGTATTATAGTCGTTCGTTATAAATATTAAAATATTATTATTATTATTGCAGTTGTACAATACAGAACATTCAGGATCATATAGATTTTTGACCGATTTATAGTTTGTTCAACTTCACGTAATCCTGCTGTGAATATTCCAATATGTTAGCTTTGTTATGGCACGAAATAAACTTCAAAATGTATTCACATTTTTAACTTCTTTTTTACCTCATCGCCTATGCGGAACAATAGAACTTGACCGCAACAATAGAAATTGAGTGCTTACTCGAAATACTTCTCTGTGACCCGCGGAAGCCGCCGGGATAGTTCACCACGTCCTGACTAGCCCAAGTGGACAATTAAGTGGCCCCGTAAATGAGACAAATGAGAAAAGAACTAGCGCGGCTGGAAACGTTAATATTCGGACACCATAGTTGTAACGTTGTTTACAGGCATACCGTTAAATAACACTTTCATGTGCAAATAGTGAGTTATTTTAACTTGTATTGCATTTTTAGGCTTTTCGCTGTTATTTTATTGGAAGCCAATGCAGTTTTTGGCGTCGTAAATTTACACCAACGTTGTTTTTGGGTCTCGAGAATGGGCTATCAATATATAAACAGGTTATTATACCCTGAGATCGCAGTTCCTGTAATATATTAATATTGAACTATGTCTTTGGCTAAAACCTCCGTTTTCAAAACTGGCTGACGTTATGAAAGTTTAAAATAAATATATTGCATTCTTTTTTCTCTACTATTTGAGTGGTGGGATTTGCTAGAATTAAATAGTATTCCTCAGTTTTGAAGAGTAGCAAATTAAACAAAGAAACAATTTAAACTTTTCAATATTCAACCACATACAGTGTAATAATGTTGAAACATCACAATACGAATACAGCATTTTATATCATCTAAATAGAAAGCAAGCAGGCCTAATGATTTCACAAGATTTTAAACGAACAGCAATTTTTTTGTACAGTCGATCAAATTAATCATAAAACAATAACATAGTGGTACTTTTAGACGCCCTACATTTGTCAACATTATCACATCGAGTTTTCCATATGTTTCCATTTGTGTAATAAGATGAACTGATATGATTCATTTCGATGGCCGTATCTTAATTACGATCGCGCCACGCATTTTTATACGCACTTTGGAATGTTTTTACAGCACAGAGTTCTCTAAACCTCCGAAAAACTCGATTTTATAATTCTCGACGATGAACGAGTTGTTTGTGAAGGCCAGAATCCGCCAGTCCCGGACCTACGTGATCGAGTGGTACCGGGCGGAAGGAGTAAGTTTTAATTTGCATTTTAATTTTCTTTTTTTAATTTAATTCATAAATGTTATTTTTATCCATATAAGTTTAGTTTCACTTTTGTAGGCCTGTTTTATATGAAAACATCTTTATACAGTATTATTTGGGGCATCCAACCTTTTCATAATTCCAAATAAACAATAGTCCTCTTGGCAGATTTAAAAATATTATGTATGACGTTGAATTAAGTAGCAGTAGGCCTACAACGGTAAGGAGTTGTCACCGGGCCTTAATACTAATGAACGTGTTTGAATGTAAACTTACCTACTTTTAAAACGAAACTCACTTTCTAAAGTTATTTGATATCAATTTGATATGCCAATTTGCACATCCCGGAATAGATTACATTTTTACTTTTACTTAAGAGGTTTCTTAGTTTATTTTGAAGTTGGAGTATATACGCTAAACACCTGGAACAACTACTTTTTTGTCCGCCTCGGTTGGTTAGCCCCTCATCCGCTCGCTGTTTGTCCTTCCCATATCCCATACCACATACCCTTTATCATTCACGCCTGTTTATTCTCCCACTATATCAAGAGATAACCCCAACCTGACTGCTCTTATCGCCGCCAACCACACATCCCGCCAGACAAATCCGCCCTCCCGACTTCTCACTTTTGTTGGCGTTACTCAAACTGACCTCTATAATGAACAAATTTAAATATAAACGTCATTGTACAGTTAAATTATTACGCCCTCTGTTAAAAAGGGATGGTCGCAAATATTTATGACAAATTTTTAAACTACATATGTAATTTGGGATTGTGGAATTTACTTTCAAACATAAGTTATTCGTTAAAAAAAAACACACGTTATTTTTTCGGGTATATTTGAGGTCCCCCGATAAAGACCATGAACACAGCTAAAAACTTTATTAAGGTTAAGGACTTTGGCAGCGGTCGTGCTAAGACGACGCGTGAGGAATAAGCTGACCTTGCGATTGTATGCGATGTACATAATAAATCCTCGGGCCCCGGACCACCAGACAGATCGGAATAATATTGTTAAACATTGCGCACGCGTATTTAAAGAAACCCATACGTTTATTTACCTCCACGCAGCAGATACATTGCATTACTTATAGGTATTGTAAGGTCGACATCGGATAATGACAGCAACTTATTTGCTGACCGATAAACTTAGCTATCCGAAGTGAGCCTTAAATGTGGTGCCGGACGGATGAATATAAAGCCTATCCGTGTTATCGCATCCATCACCCCTCTATCCATCATCCTGGTCGAAATCTCGCCCAAAACTTACTTTTTTGCAATGGGAATTCATCTCATTGCTTCAGCTATATTAATCCCTATATTAACGGTCTCGTTCAAATTATAATCCGAATGCGATATTAGAAATGAATGGAATGAATCACCTGATTAATTAATAAAATGTAATTGAAAATGCACTGTGAGAGTTATATTTTTTTATATGTTGTACTAATCCCTACCTCCATTTCCAATGAGTCGTTTGGTACAATTCTTTTACATTCTTGTGATGAAGGAACATTAATATCTTTAGCAGGTTACTGTTCCGCCCTCGTGGCAAAATTTTGCTATTACAGTATGTCTTTTAACGATCACAGACCAAAGTACCTCCACTAACAATTATAAATCAGGTTTACGAGTTTGGTCTTGTATGGCTAGCTATGTCGTTAGGTTATAAATATCGGAGAGGGAAATTGCAGTAGTTAACCCACTCTTGTTTCTAAGAAATCCAATTCACACTCCCAATAGTGACGATTGCTTGTTTAATGATTCGCTGTAATACTCCAGTTTCATTGACCGTTATTTGTATTTCATCGACCGCTGCGCGCGGATGGATTTATTCCCTAATCTAAAATTGAATTGACTAGAAACGACTGCACCACTGTTTTTGTGATACCACGTAAGTTACGGTATTTACTCGAAAAAGAAAAACTGTCAAAAGGGAACGGACTGAAGATTGTTTGCTGGGTCGCTTGTTTCTGTTTGTATTATGTTGCTTAATTTGATGTCTTGGACCGAAGGATATTTGGTTTTATTGTCTGTTTTATTTTATGGAGCGAATAGCTTCAGGGCATGTCGATCAGGTTGACTGGCAGGATAGTGTTCCTTGATTTTAACTGCGGCAGATCTAAAATAGTATATTTCGCAACAAGGTCCGAAAATGAGGTTTTACACTCTCGAGATCGTCTCGAATTTGAAACGATCGAGAGCTGCAAAACCCTTTCGGTCGAGGTGCGAACGCTAATTTTCACCACACTACACAATGAAATATACCCTATGTAATTAAAAAACTGATTATCATTTGACTCACTTGAAAACAAAACTTTAAGGTTATGGGCGACGATACAACTTCTTGATTCAAACAAACACAGCTATGAACATCATATATGATAGCAACCATCCTGGCTTTGGAACCTATTGAATGCCGTATAGTTATGTGATGTTCTGACGTTGTTTAAAGCAAATAAACGATCAGCTGACTTTCGGCCCTAGGGCCCCAAACGTTTTCGGCAAAAAGTGTGTTTCAGTCCGCGTTTGACGTTTGCAAAACAGGTGATTTCGTCTTTGTGTGGTGAAAAGTACTTTTTGGACTCCTTGTTAGTCCAGAACAATACAATACAATAGTGTAGTACGATGCAATAGTGCCTTATTTTTTATCAATCGGCTTCCTGAACATTAATTTGTTTAATACCCGCTGAACTGTTTTCATGTTACCATAATTGTAATAGTACGCTGCTGCACTTTCTTAAACAAATTTAAGGATTTATTTTTGAAAGAGAATTAAAAAATCCAAGTGTTTTTTATCGCCAACAAGCCCAATAACCGCCAATGAAGGATGTAAACCGTTTAACATCTGCCCGGGGCCGCTTCCCCCCGCCACGCCCCCGTCCTTCGCGGCTTCGGCAGCTGCGTTTTTAAAGAGCCGCGTGCCGCTACTGCGTGTGAACGCGCGTGAGTGCGTGTGGTGAATCACAAGCCGCACGGGCGGCAGGACGGACGACGAGACGACGGAAGGGTCGGACAGTCCCAGTCGGGCAGTCGACCGTAGGTGCCGGTCTGGTTCGTCTGTATCGTAGGCTGCGGGTCGCTCGTTTCAAAATCATCACCATGCGGGGAGCGCCCGGTAACCATCTGGATCTCAGGTACGCTTTGTTTCCCGTTTGATTCATATTTTACTTTAGGCGCCGCCGGAAATGACTAGTGTGAGGGGATAGTTAAGTTGTGGTCGGGGATGAAATGTGGTTTATCCAGTGATAACACGGCAATAGAGGGATTTGTGTGTGCGACAGACGCAAGTGTGTGGGCGAAACAATCGAAGGTCGGGTTTGGAAGAAGATCCTGAAACGCTATGAAGACACCAGTATTTCTTTTATGGGTATAGTTTTCGTGCTTGTGAGAAATTAACATCTTGTCTGGTATTAAATTGTTTTCTAGATTTTTCATTTCTGTGTTCTGTGTTTATTTACAAATAATATCCCGTTGCAACAGATCTGTATATTTAGCGAATTAAAAATGCTTGGATAAATACTAATTTACACGAGGCCTTATACCTGGAGTAAAATCAACGTACATCCTTAAATAAGCGCGCAAGTCGCTATTCTTCGCAAGGCTAAGATGGTAAGTGAGTATTCAGGTTTGCTGTCATGGAATCTAAATATTTTGGAGGTTTAGGTCGTAATCCGTTAAATCTCAACGACATAAAACCACGTAGGTACAAAGTTTTATTAAATATGTCGAGAAGTAAGCGAATATTCATTTTAATTACCATAAGATTAGCATAGGAAGTGAGGATTTAGGTTTGCCTTAAAAGAAATTTTTAAAATGGGGATTTTTTGGGCATAATTCAGTGGATCTCAACTAGTTGAAGCTCCACAACAAAACGTTACAATGTTCTCGGGCTTAGGTCTTACCAAGAGATCGACGGTAACATCTTCCCTATATGGGGATACGCCATAAGATAAAACCAACGTCAACACAGCACTTTTACTTAACAAGACATTTCTAAAATCATACAGTCTAGTTTACACAGTTTATGCTGTGATCTTCGAACCTATATTTATTTACCATGATACTTCATCTTTGTTGTACTAAAAATGCTTTATTGACAAGTACATATAAAATTAATTTCATTTAAATTTAAAAACATTTTCTTATGGTTTGTTAGTTTTTACGTCTGTTGATGGACTTCCCACGGTTCCCGTTAATGGACAAAAAATTGAAAATTCGGTTATCAACTTCTGATTAAACGCTCAATTTCACATATCAGAGGTAATGTGACACGGGGGCCAGCACATTAATACGTCACATCCAATTCCTTGTTAAGATGTTTTTAAGATTAAAGCTTTGATAAAAAAAATCCATTAACTCATATTAACAAATTGCATAGAAAGAAACTATACTTTGAACTATTAAAAAGTAATGTTTACTTAAATTGGGCGATTTATGCCAGAGCGATTTTTTTAGGACACGGTGTTTATTGCCATTAAATGGCTGTTTGAAGATTACACAATAAATTGTAAACATATAATAGCATATCAGTATTCTGATTTTTATTTTTATTTTGTAACTTTAAAATCAACATTACTGACTAATGTTTGCGTGTTTTAACAACTCATTGAACATAACCATCAAGAAGCAATTTTTATGTTCAGTATTGTAGACAAATCGTAAAACCCAGAAACAAGTAGTGGTACTGCACGTTTAATTTAGATACTACGTTATTGCCTTCGTTGGTAGTATCGCGAACCCACAGTAGTTATACTGTGTTATTTCGACAGATATTATTGTTTAGTACGTAGTAAGCATTCACCATTAACGAGTGCAGCTTCCTGTTTCATTGTTTAGACCATAAATTTATTTCTACACTCTGCAATGTCAATCGTATCTTTCTATCTTTATTTCAGATTAAAATCAATAGTGAATAGTTAAATCCGTATCAAAGTGAATCAGGAAGCAATTAAATTCATAGACTTATCGCTTTATTCAATCCATAATTGAGACTTTTGTTTTGTTCTAAATCGCTTGCAGCTGCACAAATGAAACGTGGTAATATTGTGCCCTAAAAGTTTTAGCCTAAACATTTTTAAGGTTAAATATTTGTTTGTATACGTTTTTGTAAATATTTTCCGTTATATATTTTATGTATACGTTTATGTAAATACTTTCTTCGAATAGTCTCAGATCTATGTGTAGGCCTAGTTGACTTGGTGTTGGTGTTGAGTACTTAGCAGTGTTTGTACTAATTGGTTCATCTACTACATTTCTATTTAGTTAATTTTTACTTTTAATCAAGAATGCAGTTTTAAACAGGTTTATGGAGTGGGAGTTTATCTACGTGACCCAAAAAAAGTTCCATCTCAAGTTCCAAGATAAGATTTATTTCAAAGTCTGATCAACTAAATTAGTTGCCGTAATTCAAATCCATTAAAACCGAAGAAAGTACATAGTGAAAAGAGTTAAAAATCAACTCAAATAACATTTTGTAATGGTTCTTTTTGCTTTGGCCTTGACAGTTGTTAGATCTTAAATTTGTAAAACGTCTCTCTAGATAACTTAAAATTTATTAGGAAAGGATTTTAATTTTGGCCCCGTCTTAAAAGAATTGTAGGATTACTTTGATTCTTTTAGTGTCTTTCTGGTTTCTGATGTGTTGTTCCCATATATTTAGTGGAATATTTCGATATACAAACCAAGCAAACATAAATGTTTCTTAAGTAAGTTTATTGACATTTTTGAGAAAGTAATTAAATGTCAGAGCAGCCAATGTACCAAAATCTTTGAAACAATGTGTTTAAGAAAACGTTTAATAATTATTACGTTAATAATTTTTTTATTACAATTAGGGGAGAGAATGGTTCTAGTTGAGACAGTTTCGAGATTTTTATTCCTAAGCTATTGGTAGTATTAAATTATAATGAATGTAATATTTTGGAAGCTCAAACCTTTGTCGACCTGTATATTATTTTTATTTTAGTAAAACTTAATTAAAATTTGTTTTGCCAAAAAGCTAAAAGTATTTCAACTTACCCCAGATTGGGGTAGGTTGATACTAAGAGGCGGCAAGGCAAGTTGATACTATTGTAAAATCGATTGATATTTTTGAAGTATGAGAAAATCGCAGGTAAATGAAGAAAATATGTTTTATTCGTTGTTTGAAATTCATTGTTGGTGATGATGAATTTATGTTTTAGTTTCGATTATTGCGATCTTCGGCTATCGCTGATTGACAAAAACAAGTTTCACAACTATTCAAGCTTGTTTTTACCAGTCGGTGATGGCAAATGGCCACAAAACACAAACCATTTTGCATGAAATTCATGTTGGGCATGTTGATAAATTTCTGTCCCCAAAGAAACTTATCAACTTGCCCCCAGTGACCACATGTTGTGAACACTTCAACCTGTTAAAAATGTTACTCGAGTAATTTGTAAAGTAGGTAATGAATTTACTCATTATAAACTGCTGAATATGATGAGTCTGAATTTCATTGTTCTCAACTATAACAGCTCATGCACTAATTTCCACTCAAACTTGATATGAAAAATTTACTATCTTGGCAAAAAACAAATATTTTGTCACCCAGTAACCGGTTGCTTGACCGTGAAACCACCCACATTACTGCGCCCCTCTTCAGGAACATTTTGACTCTGTAACGTATACACATGCACATTGAATTTTAATCATCTTTGTATCAACCTGCCCCCATATCAACTAGCCCGACTCACCCTACAGAATTTTTTTTAAATTACCTTTATGTAGGTATGAATATTTATGTATATTTACTTGATGTATACTATCTACATAAATATTTATGAAGATTTATGTATGAGACGATTCATTTTTTTATTGGCTGAAGCTGAAGGACATCTGTCACATGCATTCGTATTGGCTCATTAAGCTTTGCTTGTTAATTTCTAAAGCAGACAGTTGACATTTTGACCATCTGTTCAGCGTTGGGAAGAAACGGTGTCCTCGCACTTGCTGCTTCATAACAAGCTTTCAGTTAAATAGTTACGTAAACAAAATACTTCAACCATATATTTAAAATCAGTTCAAACGGATGTTAATTGAAGATTTCCACCTGGCTCAACTACTAAGTAAAGTATTCTATTTCATAAAATACAGTATAAATAAAATATTAATTGAACATACTAATTATTTACTTTTGGTTAATGAATAAACTAAACCTGTTTAATTAATTGATTTGGGATTATGGTTAGTATATATTTGTTGTATAAGTTTGGCTGTCGGCAGTTGGCAACGATTTTTCACGGCACTGAAATTAATGCAACGGCACCCACCTAACACAAACAATGCGGACTAATCAGTTCAGTATATGTGTTATTCCTTGACAAGTAATATCATTGATTTGTCTCCTAAAACTTTAAATTCTCTTGCGACTTGCGAATGACAGTACAGCATTGGGAGATATGGTTCTATACTCACGTTCATACTTAGACATGTTATGAATTATCATATTAAAAGCTATTACGTTATATTATGTTTACATTTTTTCCTGTTCATGAATAATGCACTGCACTAAATGGGTGCTAAATTTAGTACGTATGTCAAACTTTCTATGGAGTCAAAACATGCCAAAATTTACTGATGTGGTCACAACAAGATCACAAAATAAACAACAATTACAGTTTTTAAAAAAACTAAATTTCTACTTCAAAAACTACAATATTTGTGTAAAGGGCACATGAAAATAAATATACTTCCACCATTCTTGTATTTTAATGCTTTTTAACAACAGTAAAGTATACCAATGTTTTAGCACTCATTGTACATGGGAAGATTAACCATGTGTGCATGTGTTTTCATTTTGAATAGGAGTAGAAGTAGCTTTGGATACAAACAATACTTTTCCAGTTCATGTCTCCAACCAAAGTTTATGAGTCTACAACAATACCAATCCCCCCTCCTCTTGGAACCTAATCGGGACCATGCCATTGGACATTGTGTGTATTGTTCCTATTTTCGTTGTTGTTTTATGTTCTAATCACAAAAAGCCTTCTTCTGTGTTATTTCAGAAAGCCTTTAAGCTCGTTCTTTCTCCAGTCTCTTTTTTTTAATAGTTTCCTAAGAATAAGAGATAGAAGAATAGACAACACATAATAATGATATTTATATTAAAACCATTAATTATGTAATGCCTATAGATTTCACAGATTTATTCCATTATTTTGCTGTACTGTACATGTTCCAATGGCTTGAACCCTTATCTTCAGCAGCACTCCTCAAATTGGCTTACATTAATTTATGTATTTTCTTGAAAACATTTAAAAAAGAGTCACATTTAATAATGTTTGTAAGACACAATAATGTTGTCATTTTAATGTTTTCAGTACAAATACATAAATTAATGTAAGTTAGTTTAAAAAGAGCTGCTGAAGATAAGGATCAAGCCTCCGAAACATCTACAGCACAATTATGGGATGAATTTGTGATATCTACAGTCAATTCATAAATAATAGTGTGAATATACCAAAAGGTATTACAGCTGTTTAATGATTATTAATTAATGATATATAAATAGATATTTTGTACACTTTAAACTTATTGTTGATAACTATACTGTGCCTTATTAATTTATTTTGTAGGCCTGGATATTGACATTCAGAGAGAAGATTGAAAATTTCTAACTGTTTCATATAATAAAAACCAACTGTTCATTTCATGTAATTAGCATTGTAGTCCCAATAAATCACTTAATTGAACTGTATTTTATCTTTCTTAGTAATAATTTAAATGCTGCCCCCTACTCATTATGTTATTGCACAATCTGCAAATGCTAATGTTTGCTCTTTGACCATATACCTTACTAAAATTTGTATTGTTCATTGCAATGAACAAAAAAAGTGTTCTGCAAAAACACCAATTTGTGGAATTGTATATAAAATTGTCACAAAATATCTGCATTTTCACTGCTGGCTTTTAATTGGTTTTTGCCACTTGGAGAACGGAGAACCCATTGCTGCGTGATCACTATTTTTCACTACACCTTCTGTGATGTACCTGAATAAAACTTCTATTAATCACGTTTTCACTACATATCCGCCCGTGACGTGTTGCAGAAGATGCGAGTGTTCCAGAAGAACATGGAGGACGCCGGGGCTCGGCTGGCGGCTGTAGAGAGCACGCGGGCCGGCTGGGTCCACCCCTCCGACGTCTCGCAAGTACCTGAGCTGCTTGACGACCTACAGGTAAAGTATGGTCTGATGTCCCAAGATCAGTAAATTATATGCCGATTCAAATAACTTGGTCCAATCAACCCATAAGACTAATGTTAATTTTAGCATTGGGCCTATGGACGGCCTGGGTCATGTTATTTGACCCGGACTGTACCTAACCCTCCATAGAGCGCATACTTCAGTATATGATTCCCAGGTTACCTCCATATTCGTGAATTTTACCTTATAAAATTTAAAAGGGTGCAGTCTGCAGTCTCGCACTTACCGTACCCCACACGCCTCTTGTAAGGAACTGACTTATACGGAATTTTGGCTATTTGTTCTGTTTACCTCAGTCTGACAGTGCGTTTTTGACAGGACTGGAGGTATAACTTCCAGATGCGAAAAACAGAGTTACGATATATTTTTTGTTACATATATTTTTAAATCCATATAAACCATTTTCATTTTGATAATTAATTAAGTATTGCACTTTTTACATTTAATTCATTACATTTTTTCATTGGTAAGTCCTGTTACTTGTAACCTTTTTTCACAACTTTTTTTTATCATTCTTATTATAATATTTTATATGTAATTATAGTTAAATGTTTCATGCATTTAAATACCTAATATACCATTGTGTTAAAGGTTTTGTTCAATTTATTACATTTTTTCATTAATAAAATATGTTAAAAGCAAATGCTTTGTGTTATTTCATTAAATGGAGGTAACCTCCAGATGCGCCCGATGGTATTTCAAAATTGATTTGCCCGATAGATGGTTAAAGGTCTCGCTCATTTAAACAGAATTAAGTTGAAATTTCAATCAATTTTTAACTATATCTCATCTTACAAACATTGTGTGGTTATAGTTTGTGCTTATGTGCGATAATGATTCATATTTAGATTTTATTTAGGAATGATACTGATCTGCAAATGTATCCCCTCTATTGTATCCTCACTTGATTTGAAAATACTTGGTGATAATCGTATTTAATTTTCTTATGTGGAAAAGAACTATAAATAGACCGCTTAATGAAAATTTACTTTTTCAATTTAGCTTAAATGAGACTCAAAATGAGGTACAATTTGCGCAATATTTCTCTTACTATGGCTACTATACTACTTACTGTTTCATAGTTTCATATGATATTTTCAACATTTCAAAAGTAGCAGAGTTTTAGAACAATGTTCTCAGAGAAGTACCCCCTCTTCCTCCCACCCCTTGCAAACCAGCTTACTCAGCTATAGCCAAAGATATATTTCATGATGGATTAACCCTGGATCAATATTGCAATAATAAAAAATGGTTTAGGTTACCTTATCGTCAATTGATCCTAATTCAGTAGTCAAAAACTACAGCTGTTTCGTACTGCTCATTGAGTACATCTTCAGGTAATTAAAAACGTCGAATTAAAACTTAATATTACTCATTGTTGAGTTTGTCAGTTGATGATAAAAACACGTAACACGAACACAAACGCACACGGAGACGAATAAACAAACATTTAAAAAACTTGGCCAAGTACTGTTAATAGAGAACGCGTGATGCGGCATCGGTAAGTACTTATGTTATGTTATGTTATGTTAAAGTACTTACCGATGCCGCATCACTCGTTCTCTATTAACAGTACTTGGCCATGTTTTTTAAATATTTGTTTGTTCGTCTCCGTGTGCGTTTGTGTTCGTGTTATGTGTTTTTATCATCAACTGACAAACTCAACTATGAGTAATACAGTAGAGTCCCACAAACCCGGACTAATGTGGACCGAACGGTGTCCGGGTTTGTGAAATTTCCGAGTTATTGGGAAATGAGTAAAAATAAGGAAAAAGAACTAGTTTCTGTTATTTCTGTAAGAAATAATTTATTTATTGCATTGTAAAAAATACAAAAGCTACATTATCAGTTACAAAAAAAATTTAAAGAAAAACCAAAACTGTTTTATATGTGTCAAACCGTGCTCTGGCACTGAATCTCAGTGGACTTTATTGCCCTGGCAGGCTTTCCGAGTTATCCAGAATTCTGAGTTATCGAAGTCCGGGTTTGCGGGACTCTACTGTATTAAGTTTTAATTTGACGTTTTTAATTACCTGAAGATGTACTCAATGAGCAGTACGAAACAGCTGTAGTTTTTGACTACTGAATTAGAATCAGTTGACAATAAGGTAACCTAAACCATTTTTTATCAAAGATATATTGCGCAGACTGTAAGTTGTTTCAATTAACTTCTACTTCTAATCCAAAACTCTTTAATAATTATTGTTTGTGCAAGATTGTTAAAAATATCTTCTCTTACCACCACCCAGCCCCTTTGGATACATTTTCACTCATGACTATTTTTACTCATCCGCTCTTTCTAGCAAGTATTCATTTTAGACGCTGGATTGCTTTTTAGTGTATTCTTTTATACTATTTCCGGGAGCACCAAATAAAGCGGTTGAGTGAGTGTCCCGCTTGCAAAATTATTGTTTATTATATGTTTAGGTAGTTATTTAAGTTATGTTAAAGTAAACAAAAATTGACTTGTAAAAGGTCCTGAAAAACACAAAGTTTTGACAGTTATTGGTCAATTCAGCTGAGGTTTGACAGAGAATTGATGAGTTTCCATTTTTTGCTGCCCGCCTTGTTTCATGCTGTTTATAATACCTGCTTCTCTTGTTCTCTTTCTAAGCTAACAATGACCATGATTGTGACAGAAACTTGGGGAGCGGATGGGTCCGCTGCAGCGAACTCTGGACGAAGTGAACGACCAGGCGGCCATGTTCAACAGCAACAACGTCCTCGTGTCGCCCGCCAACCTCAACAAGCTGCAGGACCTCAACACCAGGTGAGACCAGACAATCACTCGGCTTCTGAGTCAATAATTGTTTATTAAGCTTGAAAAATCTAAAAATCTAGCAAATCTAAAATCCTACAAGTTCATTTGGCTCATGCTAACTTCAAATTCTCACGAGACCACTATTTTTCATCGAGTTATGTATATTTTGACTGAAGTACAGTCCGCCTAAAGCTAATTCTGACTTAATTTTGACTTAAGGTAAACTGAGACAAACTTCGATGTATAGAAACAAACCAAATGAACATTCGAGTTACAGAGGTTAAGAATAGTGAAGCTTGGCTGGATGTGAGCCATTGACTTGTTGCAACCTGTATGCTGGGGATTGAACTTACAAAGATCTGTTAAGTAAACTTATTGAGTTGATAGGAAAAACTGAGCTATGCAAGGTCTTTCTTTCAACTTTGACACGTTTCTTCCAGGGGATCAAAATTAATTCAAGTTTTCAGGGATTTCAAGTTACATAGGTTCAAATTATTAAGAGTCGTCTGTATGTCAATTACAACCAAAAAAACGTCAAAGAAAGAAATTAATGCACCATGACTAAAACAGTTGATATGGTCAGGGTCCATTAGGCTTGTCTCAGGCCTCTTGTTTGTTTTTTTTAGATATACCATAAAGTATATCCATCAACAGTTATTGCCACTTGGAGGAGGTTGGAGAGACAGGTGCTGCTAATAGAATGCTGCGGCGAAGCTTGAAACTTTTGCTCCGCCATAGACAATGCACGAAATAGTGTGTAATAATATTGTTGAAACTTTTCAAAAATATTAAATTAATGAAAATGTAAACACACTTATTTCAACTAATATCTTTAGTCAATCATACAGAAACAGCAAGCAACGAACACTCGTACGTGTTAGTCGCCAAGCAGAATGTATTCCTCCGCGCCGGCTAATTTTCATCACAAGTCAGCTGATTGTAAATTCCTTCAAATTTACCTTGAATTTTCACTTGACATGCCTTTTGGTATGCAAAAATTTGTTGTTGTTATTAATTAGATAAATTCAAAAGTCGAATATTAGAAATCTTAATTAAATTATCTAACTCATTAGGAAGCTAATTTTCGATAATTTTTATAAATGACGTAAAAAACGCAATCAAAAGTTATTTTTACAATTTTACAAAAAATGGCTAGTTTGTGTAAAACAGTAGCTCCTACGTCCGGTAGATTTTAAAAAGAGCTTTAATTTGACATATAAACTTTAGTTTTCCGACCAAAAATAAACGAGGAATCCTGCATACCAATTAACATTGGTTCTTATGGACTATAAATCCAATATGACGGCAAACTCCAACCTCCTATTAACAACATGACAGTAGTTAAGCAATTAATTAATACAACCAATAGATGAAGAAATTTATGAAATTCACCCATCCTTAGTTTACTTATTAAGTTAAAATTTGCCTCATTAAGTTAAAATTTGCCTCAGTTTCCACTTAAACATAACTGGTGTGTCGGCAGATGGAAGCTGCTGCAAGTGGGGGTGGATGAGCGGTACAAGCAGCTGCGGGAGCTGGGCAAGGACGGAGCTCCGCCCAACCAGAACTTCCTGTCCGCCTCCGTCGACCACCCCTGGGAGCGCGCCACCACGCAGAACAGAGTGCCTTACTACATCAAGTCAGTACTGACTACCTCAGCATTACACGTTCCTAGTCAATGTTCTGTCAGTTTAGAGACTAATCTTCAACCAGTTTTACTTATCATCAGCATATTATACTGATTTTTTATGGTAAACCACTTAAATATGTCTGACGTGCTGAAGGATGCTTTCATATTTTAAGCCATTCTATTGAAATTGAAAATAGTCTATTAGTACGTTTCTGTGTTGAAAAAGTGAAATCTGTTCAGAAAGGAGGATTAAGAACAAGTTTGCTGCTTTCTGTGAACTATTTTTTGCAAGATAAAAAAGGTTTAAAACACCTTGACATACCTTTCCCTTGACCTCACATCTTAGTCATACTGATACCTTGCCTAACAATGCCGGTATCATAAATTTTAATTGACTTGTATTAAAAACAGCTTAATATCTAACTGCAAAAAAATTTTTATACACTTATTTCAATTAATTTTGTTGAAGGCTTTGCATTGAATCTCAGATAGTTTTTATTGAGTTGTCACCCTGTTTGTTTCAGTCACCAGCTAGAGACCACTCACTGGGACCATCCCAAGATGATGGACCTGATGAATTCTCTCACTGAATTCAACGAAGTTAGATTTTCCGCATACAGGACAGCAATGAAACTTCGCACAGTCCAAAAGCGAATGTGCCGTAAGTTATTGATACATTTTTCCTTCTGCATTTTGAAAAGGAAACCCAATCATGGAAAATCCTCATTCACCTTAGTTTTTCATTCATTAATTGTTTGTCGACTGGAGATTTTCTGTGACATATATTTACCCTGAAACTCAGTTTACAGCTAAAGCACTTGAATGAATATGTTGCCCAATCCTACAGGCTAACTGGCCTGCAGCATGAACTATATCACTGGCATAGCTCTCATTAACAACTAATTGAATTGTCACTGTAAATAGTGACTTTTTTGTCCCGTCTTGCCCTCCTTCAATCAATAAGTAAAAATCGAATTCCCTCTAAAAACCAGAACGAAATTTCTGTGAGGGTGACATGAATATAACTGCTGTCAACTATCCTAATCCAGCAATAGCTTCATAGCTATTTGATAATGACATGACCCAGCCTGAAGTCCTAGCCTGAAGTAGTTTGCAAAATTGTTCTTGGCTAGGTTTAGTGACCTGGGTTTTAAAAAAGAGATAATAAAAAAACCTGCTACTTAACATCTCAACTGAATAAAAAAAAAATCTAATACGAAATGTGTTTTCCTAGTAAGTACCATTTATGAATTTAGAATGAGTGTTGGGAGTTTATGGGGCTGTATTAAGCTCTGCAGCAAAAACAAAATGACCGCATCAAGGCGTAGTGTCGCGGGCTCTGCTGCCATGGAGCAGTGAGGCTCAGCCGGCAGCACTGTAGCTTACCGCGGCCATTTTATTTTTTGGTACAGATCTTAATACAGCCTTAAATATCAACCTCTACCATGTAGTGGCAGCCTCCTAATGAATATAACTATCCGATGGCAATGCCCAATCACCTCTATCTTACTTTAAAAACACGCCTCGTACCTTGCTCTACTACTTAGAGCTTATTACACTCTTGATACCTATCTTCTATAAAGTAATAATGTCCCTTCATAAAATGATGAATACACATCTGCTCACAGTTAAAAACATAATTACTCATAAAGCATAATAATCATCATAGAAAAAGGAAAATTCAGCAGAAGATAGATAATTAATCAAGATCATTGAAAAAATCGATAAGAGGAGTTTTCTCTGTGGTGCAGTTGACCTGCTGAGCCTGAACCGCGCGGTGGAGACGTTCGACAGCCACGGGCTGCGCGCGCAGAACGACAAGCTGCTGGACGTGACGGACATGGTCACGGTTCTCGCCAGCGTCTACGAGCTGCTGGCCGCCGAGAACCCGTCCCTCGTCAACGTCCCGCTGTGCCTAGACCTGGCCGTCAACTGGCTGCTCAACGTTTACGACAGGTGAGTCACAATTCTGATGGTGCTGTGGGTTGTGATGTGACTAGCCATGACTCGGCTTTACAACCATTTTGTTGCTACAGTTTATGAAAACAGTATATTATGTACATGGCCCGGAAAGTGCTGTTTTACTGGGCGAGTATGATAGCTCCTGAAATTTTCATTCAAGTGCAGGAGAACTTCCTGGGCGTGAACGTACGATACTTCACATCATAGTCATGAAAATATATTTTTAATCATAACATATTTTTTGCATTAACTAGACTTCTCTATTCTTCAAACCTAACCTACAAAAACAAAAACAATTTGCTACTGCCACTACATTTTTCTACTGTGCCCCTACTTGCAATCAGCTGATTGTTTACTTCCATTTCATTATAACCCTGGTCAGGAAAATCTTCTAATCTAGGCCAGAGAAATTTTCAGACTAGGATGGAGAATTTTCCAGAAAGGTATCAGCAAAGAATAACTTTCCTGCCAACAATAAGGAACAGAAAATTGATGTTACTGTGTCTGAATGATGTAAAAAATCTGGCTATGGCTACTGCGCTACTAATACTAATACTATTGCAAAATTGCACCATAGATTTTGTCAGAACTTGATATCGATGAAAAGAACATTTTACAGACAGCAGGGCTGTAGAACAGTGTTTACAGATCAATACGCCCTCCCCCACTGGCGCTTTCCTACCAGACTTGTGACCACCTGACTGGGTCTTAGCCGCAGAAATGTTGTGCAAACTGTAGTACAAATTATTTACAATACATTCAAAATAATGAGGATATAAACATTTCTATTTTAGATAACTTGGAATATAATATTTCGGTTCTGTATAAACTAAACAGCGCAAAACGTACAGTCCCAAAATCAAATATTTAGATACTATTTGCTTAAGATATTTAGTCAGCTAACCTGGTAAAAAAATTAGTTTGTTTGATAAATAGCTTTAAGTAAAAACAAATATTACTCCAAAATCTTTCAATTATGTATTTTTTTTCAGCCAACGCACAGGCCAAGTGCGAGTGTTGTCCTTCAAGGTGGGTCTGGTGCTTCTCTGTAAGGGCCACCTGGAGGAGAAATATAGGTGTAAGTACAACTCTTGGCAATTTACTTGAAAAATAATTTCATTAAAGTGAATGATTGTAATCAGTGTTTTTTCTGTTTCCCTACTTGCTGTTAATTTCATATATCATTGGTTGAATGTTGGTCAAGTTTTTAATAGCAACTTGTGCTGTTGTATGTTTTTAATTTCATATCATTGATTGAATTTTACACCTCCAATAAATTTGTAGCTGAATCTTTAATTGTCTCATGGGTGCAAAACCTGAGGTAAAATATTTTCATTAAATTTCATTAAA
The DNA here is from genome assembly GCA_035578135.1 of Flexamia atlantica. Taxonomy (NCBI): domain Eukaryota; kingdom Metazoa; phylum Arthropoda; class Insecta; order Hemiptera; family Cicadellidae; genus Flexamia; species Flexamia atlantica. Next base: position 27,780,804 of record JAQJVK010000012.1, read on the forward strand.
TCTAGGTAAAATATCTTCCTCTTAAACTACCTCACTGTGCTTTTACCTACTAAATCTGACACAATACAATTTAAGATTCTGTAGTCACCTAAATCTTAGGGTTCCAACCTTCATTTTAAAGCTCTTGCTCATAGTCAATAAGAGTTATTAGAACAAGAGATTGATTGATTTCCAATTTTCATGATTTCCAAGAATTCAAAAATCAATAGACTTTCTTAATTCTTTCCCCACCTTCAGAATGCCCATGTGGAGAAAATTTTCATTGCTGTTCTCATTTAAAATTGAGTGAAACTGCAACTTTATGCAGAAATAAGTAATAAATAGTATATTACGTTACTAGGCCGGAAAGTACTGTTTTGCCAGTCGAGCATGATAGTTCCCAAGCGAGCGAAAGCAAGTGCGGGATTTTCATGCGAGTACGGTAAAACTTTCCGGCCGTGTAACATATGATACTTTTCCTCATACTACTCAGAAAAAAACATACTTTTTTTAAATCATAAAGTAGTCCTTGCGTAAACCAATACGTTTCTCAAACCTTCAAACCTAACCTATAACAAACAGAACGAACATTAGCTGCTGCTGCCAGTGTTGCCACTACATTCCTCTAACAAGTAACCAATAAACCAGCATTAAACGTTGGTCTGCTGCAAATCAGCTGATAGTTTACTTCCGTTTTTCCAGCCTAGTTCGGAAAAAAGTTTTTCCTCCGACTAGGACGGCAATGGGTAACTTTCGAGCCAACAAAAAGGAACTGTAAACAGAAGTTTCTGTGTCAGTATGATGAAAATCTCATTTTTGTATTATGGGGCAGACCTGTTCCGGCTGATCGCGGACCCGAACCGCCTGGTGGACCAGCGCAAGCTGGGGCTGCTGCTGCACGACTGCGTCCAGGTCCCGCGCCAGCTCGGCGAGGTGGCAGCCTTCGGCGGCTCCAACATCGAGCCCTCCGTGCGCTCCTGCTTCGAGCTGGCCGGCAAGGACCGGACCACAATCGAGGTCTGTAAATTCTCAACATTGAGTTGAAGTGGTTTACCAGCCATCTTGATTGTTGACTTTAAATTTGTTAAATTTGTGGTTAAAGAATTCCTGTCTAGTCCTGAACAATACCACTTCCAGAAAGAACGCCTTGAACATTGGCTGGTGTGAAGTGTTTAAATTTCACTTGTTATCACAGTTTTGGGTCAATCATTAGCTTGCCTAGGTTCAATTCCTGTCTGGTCCTGAACAATACCATCCCCAGAAAGAACGCCTTGAACATTGGCTGGTGTGAAGTGTTTAAATGTCACTTGTTATCGCAGTTTTGGGATATTTCTCAAGTGATCCTGTGGTCAAAAAAATAAAAGCCAATTAAATTTATTTGTTATCTCAAAGTCACTTTTGTCCATCAAATGAGCTTTCCCTCTTCTAGCCTATATCCCTCGAATGAGCGTTTGTGGAGTTCAGCAACAACTTTACATGATATCTCTGTCCACAGGCCGTACATTTCCTGAACTGGCTGCAGCAGGAGCCGCAGAGCATGGTATGGCTGCCCGTGCTGCACAGACTGTCCGCAGCTGAGACTGCCAAACATCAGGCCAAGTGCAACATCTGCAAGGAGTACCCCATTGTTGGCTTTAGGTGGGTTGTAAAAATTTGCTATTCTGTTTCATTAAATAGATAAAAAGTTAAACTATTTGTTTGAACTTGTGTTGAACATGGGTCTTTACTCATATAAAAGACAAAGGACCCCACATTACCCTGAAAAATAACTGCATTAAGCTAGCTTACCAGAGCAAGAGAGAAAGAGCTTACTTGAAAAACAGTGTTCTGGTCAGAAAACATTAGCACACCATTTTTATTTTGTCTGTATCTGCTAATTTGAACTCTATTTCTAACGTAAGCTAAAACTAAACGCTGTAATTTTCCTTAATAAAATACTTCTCAGCCTAAGGCTTTCTACAAAAAAATCCAACCGGAATGTTTGAATTATTTATTTCTGAGAGGCCAATTTGTTCTGGATGTGGATTAATTTTTTTCTTAATTATTTGTCATTTATTATTTTATTAGCACTAAAATATGTTTAATAGGCAATCAACCAAGCAATTTAATAATTGCATGTATTTTCCACAGGTACCGATGCTTGAAGTGCTTCAACTTTGACATGTGTCAAAACTGTTTCTTCTCCGGACGCAAAGCAAAGAACCATAAGCTGACTCATCCTATGCAGGAGTACTGCACGGCTGTGAGTAAAACATTACTGCAACAATCATTTCTTACTTCTGTTTTTAAGTTAAATACCAAATACCTTAAAAATAGCCCAATAGCTTGTATGATTTTGTTTGGTAGGCTTTGAATTTCAAACTATACTGACTTAAACATCTCTGTTCACTTTTAGCAATGTACAGGGTGTTGTTGTTTTTTTTTTAACAAACCCCATTTTTAAGATTGAATGATACACATATAAACATGAAATGAGTAATGTTTTGTTAATCTTTACATTTTATACAACCTATTATTAAAGTTTGATCACATTTAGCTTAAATTATGTGTCAAAAAATCCGCCATTGACATTTTTACAAAGTTATGCTCTCTCCATAAAATTCCTGAACACGTGTTGCAAGGTACGTCTCTGAATTTCTTACATTTTTGTTATGTTTGTTTTGAGGTGAATAATATCCTGTGAATTGCTTTCCTAGGCCTTAATTTTTATGTATCCCCAAATAAATTTATATAGTGGGGTCAAATCCGGGGATCTTGGGGTGGAATCCTTCACTGATAGAATAAAGTTTTGGTTTACGTTTAGAAGAAAACACCCTGTATTATTCATTTTCTGTTTCAAAAATCAGAGGAAAAAATTATAAATCAAAACCAGTTTTGCTAATCCCCCACTCTAAAATCTAACACAATTTTCCATAGACGACGTCAGGCGAGGACGTTAGAGACTTCACACGAGCGCTACGAAACAAATTCAAATCGAAGCGATACTTCAAGAAGCACCCGCGCATGGGCTACCTGCCGGTGCAGACGGTGCTGGAGGGGGATGCGCTGGAGAGCCCCGCGCCCTCGCCCCAGCACTCGACCCTCACCGCGCCCGACATGCATTCCCGCCTGGAGATGTACGCCTCACGGCTGGCCGAGGTCGAACTGCGAACCCGCACCAACTCCACTCCTGACTCGTGAGTTTTGGTGTTTCCATGGAACAGATAGAACTTTAATTATCTGTTTAAAGTTCTCAACTTGTGTACTTGGCACATTATATCTTGACATTTGGGAACCTTTTATACCTGAAGCAGTTGGAGTAGAGTGAAAGTACACCCCAGCTGATATGCTGGGATGTACTTTCAACACAATTCAATATAAGTACAATAAGTTGTACTAATCTGACTTGTTAGTATTTTTCAACAGCTGTCAGTATGTATCCTAATTGTCATTTTGTAATCCAAATACACTTGATGTTTGTAGAAATTTGTTTTTATATTGTTTGCTGTCCAATATCATTGACATTAAACAAAATCTGACAGCTCCAGCAATGGACAAGGCCATGGTTCAAGACAGAATGCTCCAAGTGTAGCTGTTAAATTTTTGGAATTTGAGATTGATTAAAAGAGCAACCTTAATAATTAGTTAAGAAAATATTTTATAAATCATGTTGCAGCATCTTCTAAATTCAAAAGTTCAAGAATAATTTACTCTTTTCTGTGTGTGGTCTTTTTATCCCTAGAAAGTTAAACATTCTTTCTTTTAACGAGGCGCTGGCTCTTTAAATTAAACGCTGCTGATTCAATCCCAGCTGCGGGCTAAACCTTGTGACCATTAGTTTACCTTTGTGACTTTTACTGCTATGGTACCTCATCTTCTTATATTACTGCACACGACCGTTGGCCCATGGTGTCTGGCAGTGAGATTTAAAGAAGAAGAAATTGAATTATTAAATGACATTTATTTTCATCAATTCAAGTGAAAATAACTGAGATGATTGTGTCGCAGGGAGGACGAGCACCAGCTGATAGCGCAGTACTGCCAGTCGCTGAACGGCGGGGACGGGGGTGACGGTGCCTCGCAGCCCGGTCCAGGTCATGGTGGCCATCGACCAGGAGCAGCGGGAGGAGCTCGAGGCCATGATCAGGTATGCCAACCTCCAGCGAGCAGATCGGCTCCAGAGGTTAAAAAACTCATATTGTTAGGTAACTGAAACATAGTAGAAAATCATTTGAAAATGGCGTAAGCTTTAATTTTGAAACTGTTGATACTTAAACGAGATGATTCCTAAGGAAAAATCTGGTGTTGGCTATTTCACGTCTCTCAAGAAATCTTAAAGTCTCTCTTTAATTATGGTTTTCAGTCTCAACTTGAGTTGTACACTGAATATTTTATATTGAGTATAGGAAAAGTCTCCTACTAAAAACTGTTATCTTCACAATTAATTTTCCAACTGAGAAGGAGAAACAAGAATCATTTCTGCTTTACCAATTTACAAAAAGTATTTTTTGTAAGTTTACATGTCATATTTATTTGATGTTGGGGTTTTCTTGATAGCTCACTTCGAAGTGTAATATACATCATTTTGGGAGTTCATTTTGGAATTTCAACTCCAAATCCAGAACTAGATTTATCTTTAGTAAAAAGACAAAAGCTTGTAATCTTTCTATTTTTTTTTACTAATCAACAGTCTTCTTTTTCTTCTTCTGTTTTTATCCATTACAGGAATTTTTAACATAGAATGTAACGGATATATAGGTTTTAACATTTTTTGTCCAGGCTCAATTCATTATGATGGCTTTGGATGTGTTTATTTACCCAAATAACACATTACAAAGAAAATACAAACCATACAAATATTAATGTTTTTTGTTAAACTTGTCTATTGTGTTTTATGTACTCAACTATGCCAGAAAGTACTGTTTTACCGGATGAGCATGATAGTTCCCGCGCAAGCAAAAGCAAGTGCGGGATTTTCTTGCAAGTATGGTAAGACTTTCCAACCGTGTAATGTACGATTCTTTTCATCATACTACTCAGAAAAAACATACCTTTATTCATATCATCGTCCTTGCATAAACCAATAAGTTTCTCAATCCTTCAAACCTAACCTATAACAAACAGAACAAACATTTGTTACTGCTGCCACTACATTCCTCTAAAAAGTAACCAATAAACAAGGATTAAATGTCGGTTTGCTGCAAATCAGCTGACTGTTTACTTCCGTTTTTCCGGCCTTAGACGGCATTGGGTAACTTTCTAACCAACAAAAATGCTCTGAAAACAGAAGTTTCTGTATCAGTATGATGAAAAAGATCATTTTACCAACCAACAATCTTGTCCCCGCAGAGAGCTGGAGGAGGAGAACGCAAACCTGCAGGCGGAGTACGAGCGGCTGCGGTCGAGCCGGGCGACGCCGGAGTCGACACCGGAGGAGCTGCGGGCGGGCGACGCGCCGGACATGGCCACCGAGGCGCGGCTGCTGCGCCAGCACAAGGGCCGGCTGGAGGCGCGGATGCAGATCCTGGAGGACCACAACCGTCAGCTGGAGGCCCAGCTGCAGCGGTTGCGTCAGCTGCTTGACGAGGTAAGGAGCTACCAGTGTTGCAACCCCTGACCCAGGAAATTTCTGTTTAGCGAAAAATCCCCCAAAAATCCTCCAATAGTCCGCCAAGCCATATAAAACGAAAGAAAATCCCCTAGTTTTTTCCAGCCGATAGCCAAATTCAATAAAAATCCCTTTCAACTGCTACTTTTTGCAAAATTCATATATATGACCGTAAATATGTGGGTAAAAAATTCAATCTAAATATATTACAGCCATGTATTTGCTTCATAACTAATTTATTATTTACAATCCCTCCGCCAAAATTTAAATCCACCAAAAATTCCCCATCGGACTCTTTCCACCAAAAAAATTCCCAAGGCCAAGAAAAATACCCAATTTGGCGAAAAATTCCCAAAAGTGGCACTAATGATACGTAAGTTACTAATGATTACATACCTTAAAATTTGAAGTTGTGGATTCACAAAAGCAATCCCCACAGATTGTTTCAAAAGAGCTAGGCTTGGAAGATTCCTGACAGGATCGAATCTGGGTCAAGTTGCCATTTCTCATTGGGCTATGAATTAATTATGCCATCTAACAAAAGGTCGCAGTTAGATAGTTACAAGACCCAGGTTTGGACCGTTCCCGATCAAAACATTAAAAAATGCCACTGGCGTTGAAATGCACAAAAAAATTGAAATACATAATGAAATATCAAAACTTCTGTTTTGGATATTTATTATAATCTCAAATTAATGATTTATTGAATTGGTTCAAATATTGTAGGCACATGCGTCCTAAATTAATTTAAACTTGGACAAAGATAAAAATTTTAATTTTTTAAATTTGGTTTTCATTTTGAATTTTGGAGAAAGTTTAATAAACTCTTTTATCTTCCCTTTAAACTTCCTTTTCACAATGCCAGCTGAAGAGTCAATCGGCGTAAGACATTTCAATGCCAAAATAGGTATTTGTAGCTTGTTTACAATTCTTCCTTAATATTAGAGGTGTGCGGATAGTGAATTTTTGGATCGGATCGGATTCGGATCGGATAGCTTATGTTCGGATCGGTTTCGGATCGGATAACAACAGGTTCGGATCGGATAATACCGGATTCGGATTTGCGGCGCGGCGTAATGAGCAGATTTAAGTTTTCTCATAAGCCTAAGGTAATTGCAAGGAACTACCATATTATCCTAATGTGTAAGGTAAGATTTGCCTTGATAGGGTTGTGTTATTGATTGTTATGATATATTGTTTCCAATATAGGCCAAATGTCAATTATTAAAGTATGCAAAGGTTCATCTAAATATCTGTTAAGAATTTAGAAATTAATTGATTCCCCTTAAGCATAGGTAGTATATAATTGAATAAGCTTATTAGGCCTAAATCAATTTCAGGATTTGCAACTTAAAAAATCCTTTTTCAATGCAACCTACATTTGTCCACTATTAGGCCTCTGTCTTTTTTGTTCTTTTCCTTATTTGATCAGGGACTAGGCCTAAGTGACTAGACAAAAGAATTAAATATAAAACTAGATACACCAATCACCTCATATTTGAAGAAAGCTTTACATTTTTATTTATGCATTGATGCCTGACAACCTAGATTTTGATTCACTACCCAATAATACTAAAAAAACAAAATAAGTCTGAGCAGTAAACTTAACCAAAATTTCAAGATAAGTTTCAAATGTTGTAAGTTTCAGTATTAAAGCTTGGTCATTTAATTAGAACAAAGGTCTATTTGTTTTATATCACAAACAACAAGCAAACTCACTAATTATTTTCATAGACGTAGGTTGTCAAGTCGCATTGTACCGTTATCTAAGAATGTCCATTTTAATCACGTATTGAAAATACGGCCGGCCGGCTTTGACGAGGCTTAAATCGTCAAAGATTAATATAACAGCAAAATAAAAACTTATTTGTGATCGTTCAACTCTCTATTTCTAGGTAGGTAATTGTTTAATTGATAAATAAAGTAATCTGGCGATTGAATAAAAGACGTTCTTGAGTTAATTCAGCTTTTAAGCAGACGACATTCAAAAATGAGGTGAGATGGAACGACAAAACAATGAATGAACAGGTTCGGCAAATCTTTGACAGCCCAAAATTATTGTAGGCTTTTTATTTTATCGTATCAACAGGTCACTTAAGATATTTACGGCCTGAAATTGTCGTACGAAACATCAACACGATTTATTTATTTATGGGGTATTTACGGGATATTGGGATATTTCGTTTTCGAAATTCAAGACGACTGTTGGACACTGTAGACACTGCCGGTCAATGGCGAACACTGATTTGTCTTGATTGCGATTCTCCCTCATACCAATCGATGTTTCTTTCGGTAACGAATACTAATCGAGACAGAACTATTACAGGATGTACTACTACTTGTTAACTGATTTAATGCTAAGATACAAGAATTTATCTTAAGAAAATGTTTGTTATCGTGTCGGGTATTGCGCAGTAATCTGATCGTATACAACGATCTCGATCTGATCACGAGTCGCAATATCGGCAACCGAAATACATCGCTTGATGCATACCACTACATAATCGCATCGTGTTGAGGCGTTGTTCTAGCCGCTATCGCAACCGTCGCATTTCAAAGCGTCGTCTTTGCTCTGCGATGTTTTCTGTCACTAATGTACTTTCGTCGGCAGTGACTTCTTTTGTTTGGAAGACTTTCCTTACTTGAAAATTTGATCTTTCTTTACAGTTTACCCCAAAACATGCAGTCTATCCGATAGAGTCGGATATCTAGTCAGTCTTACCGGATAGTTATTAAACCCTCGGATCGGATTCGGATATCCGATCCGATCCGAATCCGATCCGAGTTTTCGGATATTCGCACACCTCTACTTAATATATATAATTTGATCTAATAATAATTTTTTAGTCATTGTCGACATTGTATAAACATGGCAGAAGTAATCACATGCTGCACTAGATTTTTGCTATTATTCTGTCTTCTGCTGGTTTGCATCATGAAAACGGGCCTTTAGGCCAATGTCCTCTTGCTTCTTGTTTCTAGATTCAAGACCTTCATTTGTCATTAAATAATATAGTATTTTACAATAGACTTCATCATACAGATCTCTAAATTATTCTAAATATTGTAAATTATTACATGAACGTTTAAAATGTATGATTAGCCAAAAAATATATAAAATTTTCTTTTCGGGGTCCAATGATGAGAAATGTTGAAAGTAATGATTTATCAATGGTGGAAATGGCAGAGGCTGATTATCAAATACATAATAAAGTAAAGATCAAAACATAATGTTTTTACTTTAATCTACATAATTTTTTCCTCTAGTCATTTTTCTCTTTTTATTGGTACGTATTTACAAAACTTGGTATCCACCCGAGCTTGTCTGACGTGTGTTTGGTTGTCCCGCAGCCCAACACGAGTGGGTCGCCAGTCAAGACGGGGACGCTGCAGACTCGGTCCGTGACCGCGTCCCAGCTGGCCACCGACTCCCCGGCCAAGATGAACGGCCACTACTCCGACCACCCAGGTAACTGACACAGACAAACAATACTCTGTATATCATGAACAATCTTGTACTTTTAGATAGTAAAAATTAGAAGAAAATCTTATAACTTACCACCAATAATAAGCTAATAATTTATATTTTTGTATAAACTGTATAATAATGTTGTTAAAGAAAGTTTTACAAGTGTAGGGTTACCAGACGTCCTGGTTTTCCCCAGACAGTCAGGGTTTTGAGGGCTTTGTCCGGTGTCCGGTCCAGGGCTGCTACTCGTCGGGGTTTATTTTTTTGCCAAAAATAATCTTTATCTCAAGTTTTAAAGTTACCAGGAGATTGACAAGGTAAATCTAGCATAAAAACTAAAGATGGCAATCCTTTGGGCATGTGACTACAGCAAACCTACTTAACCTCTACTGTATTGACCTCTGACGTCTGTCAGTGAGTGTTGTGATTTAGGTTGGGACTAGCTTATCTGATACAAATTTAAGATAAACAATAAGTAAAAACCTTCATAATACTTTAATAATCTTATTTTACTATCTTCGGCTCTGTTATTGAGGGAGGGGGGATGTGTTTGCTCACCAATGAGGGATGTGTTCTGTCCTGTTTTGGTCTGAAAAATATCTGGTAACCCTATTCAAGTGTAATAGTTGTAAAAAGCTTAGAGGTAGATTCAGACTATAGGCACACTGGTGCTTTAGGCCTACAGGGTGTATTGTTTACCTAGAGTACAGAAAAGCTCCTCAGTCACGAATTATGTTATTGTCTTCCATGGCTTGTGTTGCTCTAATTTAAAATTATATACAAGTAGTATGTTCTGTTTAAATTATAAAATAGGGTTTTTATTTTAATAACTAGTTTTCTTGAAGTCTTACACATTTTCTCATTTATGAATTCAAACTATTTTAAATTTGAAAATGAGCTAATGAAACAAAATTTATCAAGTAAGATTTTAAACCCTTAGTTTGGTAATAATTACTTACATGTAATCATTACATGGGTGGAAGGACCATGATTATCACTTTGTAACTAAGCAGTATGCTTTACACATGGTTTGGGTTTAACACCGTTTTAGTTTTCTAGAATTAGTCGATGCAAACAAGCAAATATGCATGCTGTCGAGTCTCCATGATTCCTGGAGCTTCAAAAGCTGTTAGGTGGTTATGGAAATTGGTCCTAGCATCTAAATTTCTTAGTTACTGTACACCTTAGACTTTCTGCGCTCACATTATCCAGATCCCAGAACAACTGGACAAGGTTCATGAAAAAATACTGTGAAAATTCAGGGTTTCTCTTGAGATCAGGGTTTTATATCTTGACGATTTCAGGTGTACTGTATTTTAATCTGTAGTCGTAAAAAAATAAATGTTTAATCCATTATTTTTTTATTATTTGTTATTTTAAATAGCATAACTAAAAAAAGAGTAGGCTCTAGCTGGTTGAATAGTAGCATCTCAAAAGCTTTACAAAATATGAGAGGGTTCATCATTACCATACTGCTTTTGCCTGCTGAATACTAAGCAGCGATAGCTTCTAAAGAAACGGCTGAGTGTGGATGGATTTAACACATCCCAGGTGTGTCTGCGATGGCTGTGATTGTAAATATTACTAATAAGGGCCCGGATGAGTGTGCAACAGTTACAAAGCTGGATCTGGAGGTGAATTTAATGGCACGAGGATGAATGTTGATGGTTACGAGCCTGGTGTGAATGTAACGGTTACGAGGCTGGACAAGGGTGTAACGGCTATGTTGGGCAGGAGGGAGAGGGTGGAGTGAGCGAGGCAGCTTGGATCGGCCGCCACCGCCGCCCGTCAGCGCAAGTCACAACAACCTCGGGCACCTGCACCACATGGCAGGTCTGCCGCCTGGCTTGTAGTGTGCCGCTTGTAGTGTGCCGCTTGTAGAGTGCCGCCTGGCTTGTATTGTTCCTCCTGGCTTGTAGAGTGCCACCTGGCTTGTAGTGTGCCGCTTTTAGAGTGCCCCCTGGCTTGTACCGTGCCGCTGGGCTTGTAGTTTGCTGCATGTCTTTTAGTGTTTTGGTGATGGCCTTTACTATAGATACTGAAGTGTAGCCATTCCATGACATTTAAACCATTAACAGAAAACACTGAATGTCAACTACTTAGTTTGGTGTCAATAGTAGATAAAAAATATAGGAAATTTAGCAAACAAGCAGATTTGAAATATGGGTTATACATTTACTTAAATTCATATAATTAGTTCATATAAATGTATAGTTGACATGAACTTAGTTTAACTAAGTTCTACAGAACTTAGTTAAACTTCTGACTCAGGTAAAATAAGTACAGCTATGCCATGTACATGGAATGTCTTCTGCAGTATGTATAGTCAAAAGCTTGATATGTTGCCTCTTGTGTGCTACACATCTTTCATTAGGTTCCTTGAAGTTACTGATTTTAGTTTGCTGCGATAGTAGTACACTAGTTGAGAATGTGTTGCGTAGTCAAAAGTGTGTGTTGTTTACATTATCGTTAAATTCAATGAAATTATATATCTCAAAGTAATTAATAGGAAAAAAATCGCTTGTAAATTCCTTAAACAGAAAATTAATATACTGCCTGAATAATATTTTTCTTTTCTTTTCCCTATAAGTTTACTTAAGTTACTGTGTGTGCCTATGCTCGTTTTATTCTTTCAACATTCTTTATTAACTGCAGCAATAGAAATGATTGAAACTATTTGAAGTTTCTGTATTGTGATTTTTTGTGGTTGCTTTCTCTGTGGAATGGCAGAATTATTTTGAAATATATGTACTGATATGATTTGTTGATTTACAGAAAACTGAACTTTTAATAATGAGTGGTAATGAGTATTATCTTGGAAGTTTCAAAACTTATTGGTTGAAATAAATAACAATTATGTTGAATATAATAAAATTACATATTACTATTGTATTAGACTTTTACATCTCTGTACTTTAAAAATATATTAACTAAATTATTAATATTTTAAATAATTAATTTTTTGTATACTTCCAGAATTTAACTGTTATATATATATATATTTTTTTTTAAGTTTAAATTTTTGTTATGCATTGATGCATACATTCACTAAATAGTTTTAATTATCTATTTCACAATAGATTAATACTAGATGTAGAAGTTGTTATCACTTATTTTTATTTTTTTCATGCCACAGCAGGAAGAATATAGACTGGTATGTTAGATTTTTTTGTAATTTTAAGTAATACACTCAGATTATTTTTGCTGTCAATTAATGTTTTACCTGGCACTTGAATTTGTCACTTTTTATTTTCTTATTACTGCTTGGCTGTAGCCCATTGCATTATCCACACAATTGAACAAACAAAAAGATATAGTCAAATCAAAGCAAATACTAAACCTCATAATGTAAAGTTATGAGTTTAAAATTAAGTATCCTGGTAAGAAAATTGATTATAATTTGTATGTTAACAAAAAAATGTTAGTGGTTCGAACAGTCCAATGTTTGGTACAGTGTTATATCATCCATTAATGACTAAGCTCATTTTATAAAACTGCCATAGTATGATACTTAGGATTATGTTATAATAATCCTAAGTCACTGGATGGTCCAAAACTGTGTCCACGTTGTTGTTCTAATGAGAAGTTACTTCTAACATTAAATAAAGTATGGTTTTCAAAAAATGTTGAAACTTATGTGTAACCTTAAAAAATCCTCCTTAGAAAAGACAATTAATTAAAGATTTAAATCTTAGTTTTTCCTGTTTTTATTTTGAAACAGTGTAAGAAGGCTTCTGAAGAAGGGTATTCCATTAGAAAAATCAAATTTGTCCGCCATATTGGGAAAATGGCGACCATTTACAACAAAATGGAATTCATATTTTTCACTGTCTTCAAAAAGTAGGTGAAATCCCACATTTGAATTTTTCTCTAAATAATAGTTTCTGAGATGCTAATGGTGGCACAGTTAAGTTGGACACCCTGTATATTTTTTGTTTTGTTTGTTCTTTTATTATTATATTGGAATCAACAAAAATTGAAGTTAAAGTTTTACCTTTATATTTGTATAAATTAATAAACATAAAATCATTATATCAACCACTTTTATTTAAGATTTTTTTTAGTACCTATTCAGTGGATATTAATTTGTAACCACCTAATTTTCACATACCTACAGCATCAGCCCTGCATACTCATACCCCAGTTATTCTTATATAAAAGAAATAAAAAAGTCATAAAATATATCTCAGTTATGTTAGGTTGAAGCATGATTCAGTTGACTGAGTATGCAGGTATGCTGTAATGGGGGTATTTCAACCTTAACAAAGATTTTATAGCAACTGCCCAACATGTCCCGATAGTTATAGCTTGTGTCCAATGAGCATTGGGCACTTCATGCAGTGTCCAGTTTCGGTGGGCACATGCTGTAATTTTGATTGAAATAATTGAGTTACACTATGTGCCCAGATGCGTTGGGGCTTCATGAAGGGCCCATGCTGTGTTGGCAATTACAGCAAGTGGCTACGACACATTCGCTTCGGAATTGGTTCATATTGTTAATGTTTTCTTGGTATTTTCCAGGAGACTTGGGCAAAGCCGTTTCCGAGCTAGTGACCGTGATGACAGACGATGACCGCGCATCCGCGAGCGACTCAAGCAGCCAGTGAGAGCGCAGCACAACCGACCTTACCGACCAATCGCTTCCACTCACATCTTTACACATTTCATTCAACATATCTGTCAATAACACTCATCATATCCTCGATAAGTTTTAATATTTTACACTGTAAATGTCACAAATATATTGTTCGATATTGTTAGCCATTTGTAAGGTAGTGACAAACTACGTATTAGAGTTAAGGGGTTATTTATAGCTTTGATGATATGACATATTAATAAAAACTGTTGCACAAATTTTTATTTTGTTTTGTTTTCACCTTTGGTGTTGGTTGGTTTTCTTGTGTTTATTTTTTACAATTACTCTTTTTTCTTTTATTTGATTAGAAAGAATGTCCCCTACTATGAAAAATGTTTATCAAAAGCCGTATACTTAACTCTATCAAACCTCATGACATAACTACAAAAACTCTTGACGGTGTTTTTTTTTACCTGAGTTTCAGCATCAACATTATTTAGACTACTCATCACTGTTATCATTAATAAAACAAGCAATTGTTTAAAAACAGGAATAGGGGTCATGTTTGCCATGTTGCTGTAGTATATTTATACCCATTGTATGAAGAGTTATTGAATAAATATAGACTTGTATTATGAAAAACTAAAAGGATATATAGAAATATCAAACATAAGTAAAAATATCAATACACACATAACATTCAGTTCAAAGTTTAACCTGTTAAGTCGTTTAACAAACTTCTTAATATTTTCAAGGAATCCCAATACAGTGTAGTCCCACAAATCAGAACTTCGGTAATCCAAACTAAGCGATGGAAAGTTCGAGCTATCAGGACCAGAAATTCTTACCAACTGTGGGAAAAATATGGGTGTAACTTTGCAAAAGGGGTAATCATCCTTAAATTTGATTGCTTAAAAACAGCAGTAGTGACTTTTTAAAAGACCATTGCACGTGTTTAATAATATACAAAAGACAATTGCAGGTATCCAAAATTACAGTTCTCAGATAAATGGTAAAAATCATTTGGCAAAAAAAATTAATGCCCATGAAATTCTATTGAGCATTTTTACTAATTGTGGGAACATTTTCAAAGAAGCAAAGGGCCTCTAAATTAGACTTGGCTTATTTAGCACTTGCAAGAATAAATCCATGGTGGTAGCAGAATTAACTTAATATAATTTTTTTTAATATATACCTTTTTTATACATGCATCCTTATTCGTCTGGGAAAACGATGAAAGATTTGAAAGATATGTAAACCGCTGAAAAAACCTACCTTGTGTATTTAATAGTTCTTTCACATTTAATGATAATTTTGATTAATCAGAAACATTCGCTTACCAGAATGAATATCAGAAAATTATTTTGTACTATTGGGACACCACTGTATAACACCATAATTTAGAATTTTTATACTTGACAAAAAAAACCACAACTAAAATCCATTAAGCTTCTTAATGGAAGTTAACATAGTTATGTTGCTGTTTCATTACTTTGGGTTTGTCCAACATTTAAAATAGTTGTGTTGAAATACTGGTTATTAAAACCCTATTTACAAAACCATAAAAACACCTCCTCCCGCCCTCACCCATAAAATTAAGCCCTCGTAAAAATGGCAATTAATTGTAGAATTACTTTCTAATAATATTAAGTAATAGCTAAGTTGAAAAAAATATACTAATTTCTGTAAATATGTATTGAACTAAAAAAGGAAAGTTGTTATTGGCTGTGTCTTTGCACAAACTTAGATACCAGTCATTTCATGGTCCCATGCTGTATATCAGACTCAGTTTTTCCCTCTCACTAGAAAACTCTTGCTCAACTTCTCTTCAAGGACCAAATGCTCACAATCATTTTTTAAACTGGAAACTAAAATTTTCTCCAATAAAACATCTTGTAATTTCTTACTAAATTTCAATTTAAAATAAAAAATGTCTGCATTTTTTTGAAAATGTTGAATAATTATCGTGTAATTATTCTATTGACAGTCTAAATTGATTTTTTTTAAATACAGCATTTATTTATTAAATAGACCTATTGGGCAACACTCTCCTCTAAATAAATTTTAAAATTTATAACATCTTGATGAGTCAAATGTGATAGGTTTATTTTGCAGACTCAAACTGTTAAATCCTAATATATATTCCATACAAGTAACTCTTTGTATCTGGCAGCTTTTCCCAATTAAGGTAAATTAATATTTTTTCTTAGCTTATAACATTGACGTAGTTCAAGATACCATTACAGTTAGAAAATTTAATCTGGTATATTGTAATATTAAGATATATAATACAAAAAAATATAGTTAATGAGAGCATTTTTACATTTTTATAGGTACGAAGGGATTTTATTGATTCTTGTACAGTAACGTTACGTGTTGACCTTTAGCACAAGCTTTAACTGTGAATTGTTAAGTGTGCTCTGCTTTTTGGTGTGCTTGGTCAAACCTTGTAAGTCTAATTAGCTTTATGACAAAATAAAAGCTTCCTACAACAAACTTTTGAAAGTAACCATTCAAAATTGTTTTTGTGTATTATTTTAAGGAAGTTGAATTTTTCCTGCTTGTTCTGGAGAAATTTATAAAAAAAACTTCCGGAGTGAGGTATTTCATAGCATAAGGTATCTAGTTAAACCTTCCAATTAAAATAGAAATTTTCCTTCCATCCAACAACCAATTACCTTAATCCGAGCAAATAATAACCCTTATAGTAGAATTAATACAACTATGAAGCACAAGAGGAAGGTAAATTTGATTTATCTTTTGCCAGTGATAGGCCTGTCTCTCAGGTAAACAAACGAAAACCAACAAGTATAGTTTGCAAGGTGCCGCCAAGTATGTCATTGGCTGGAGCATTTTTTTTTGTCACATCGTTTCCCATTGGATGAATCAGTTGTTGGTTTGTTGTTGTTATCTTGTTCTAAAAGTTCATTGATTGTCCACTGAAACTAGTAACACTAAAACTAATGAATTTTCGGAGATTTTGGAGTTCCTCGTGTGTTTCCATCTGCCTTCGTGGGGTTGGAAAATATAAATATAAATAAGTATATAAATTACCCTCTCTCCACTGCTTCATAGTTATATTAAATGTAGTATAACAAACTACTTTTTGCAAATATTATGAAATTAAAAACATATAATTTTCCCAGTAAATAATTAATGAGGCTTTTTCATTATTTGTGTCTTAGCTGGAATAATTTTTGTAGTTTAAAAATTTAATTAACATCTCTGTGCATAATTTGATATTTTATGTTAAGCTAACTATTCAACACACTCAATGCTGGGGACTCAGTCCAGCTGCAACTGCAAGCTCTTTCTCAAGGAAACTTCATATCTCATATTTTGCCTTTTTTAATGCATCATGCATATCTCAATAATAAGGCAAAAGTGGACATGTCACTGACTTATTGTTAAAAGATAAAATTTATGTTGTGCAATAAAGCATGTAATGTCCTGTAAGACATTAATTATGCCATGTGTGGCCAGCTTGAGTATGTGGTACAGAATATGGTTGACCCATACAAACTAATAATAAGTGTTTTACTAATTTGTTAATGTAGGCCTATATTTCTTACACTTAATTTAGGCATCTGAGAGGATTACAAGCAAAGAAAAGCAGATGAGTAGGTAAAAGATTAATACATAAGTACTTAATGAAGTACCAGTTTGACAAAATATTTCACATACTATGGCAATCAAACACTTTTTTAGTGGAGGAATCCTACAATCAAGAAAATAATTTAAGTTTAAGGAAGGAAAAGTTACTTGCGTAGCAATTTCAAATTGTGTGTGACAGTTAACTCATCCCTAAGACATTCAAGACAGATCTCTAAACTATAAATATTAATTTAATTTGGAGGATGTTAGAGCAATGCATCGGTAAATACTGTGGTACACTTCTGAATTATAAATATGTTTTCACTGGTTGTTCATCAGTCACTTAAGGATTATATTAGCTGAAAACCATATAACATTTCTAGCCTATTCTCCAACATCCTTCTAAGTCCAAACTTGAAAATGAAGGCCTTGTGGATAAATACAACATGTTGTGGTCTGTTTTACCATTTTGTAAAGAGGTGTTAAGTTGTTTAAATGGAATAATAACATTGAATTTTAGCTGATATGATTTCGAGGTGCGAGGTTTGACCGAGTGTTAAATAAATCCTGTTATTGTTTTTATGTCCGTGATTGCAGTGGTTTGTAAATTCTCCATTGCCTGTTAGTCTAGGCCCCGTGCATATCATGTAGCAGTAAGATGTAAATACGGTACCGTAAGACCTATTTAGCGCTATGTTACTCTAGCTCAAACTTTGAATATAAGTATATGAACTGACTCTTTATACTTAATGTTGAAATATGTAATTATGTAAACAGTTGGTATATGGAACATGCAATAATTGTTTAAATGACTAGATGTAAGAACTCATCAACTTGTCTACCTACGTGTGCTCTTGATTCTTGTACATTTCATACTGATAATGATTTCTAGCTTGATTTTTACTCAAGATGTTAGTTATGATTTAAATTGTGAGGAATTCATTATTTCCTTTTATTGGCAATAGATGTTTTGATTTAAACCAAGAGGTTTCTTTTCTAAGAAATCAAACGCCGCGTAGTCAACTTCTGGTCAGTATACTTCATTTGTCCATTTGCTATCTTTTTTTGCGTACTACAAGGAAATGTTCGCTAATCCGGCTCGTTCTTGGCTTTGGGAGAGCCAGATCAGCAAAGTGCAAATTGATAAGTGCACTGGGCAGCGAATTGTTCACTGAGCACTGTCCAAAAATAGCTAATACTCTGTGAGAATGGTGGAAGGACCACTGAAACGAGTCCAAAGGAAAAATATAGGTAGTGAACTGTTGTTTTATGTTTATTGCCTTATCTGATATCCGTAGCAATAGGAAATGTAAAAAAAAAACAGATTTTAACATACTCAGCTGATTAGAACACAAGCTTTTCCAAATATCCTTAAAAAAATCATTAAATTGATGGTAAGTTTATTAAGCATGTCAGACCATTGGATGCCACATTAGTGGTTGTCCATCTAACATTATGTTGGCCGGCTTACAATCAATAGTCAGCGCAAATAAATATAAAGGGTAAAAAGCATGACTTTCCTACAAATTTTTATTTGATGTCCATCATAACATATCTGTAAAATAGAAAACCATTTGATTTTCATTGCAATCACTAGGCACTGTATTTGTAACCAAAAACTACTTGATTTTTCGCAGGAATTATTTTTTTTTAATTTCCAAAACCATGAAAATGGAAATATGTAGTGCAATTTTTCCCATTTTACTGTCGTTACTTAAGTTAAAATACTTTAAAAGGTAAACCCTAAAAGCCTGTAGCTTAATGTAATGCAATGAAAAAAATATATACAATACAAGTACTGTATAAGAAAAGTATCAATGTTAATGGAAGAAAACAACCACAAATTGCCAGACATGCTAAAAAAAGAAAAAATATGAAAACTTCAAGAAAAATTTCTAGAAATAGTTGGCATGGAATTTCTTATAAAATTAATGATTTTGTTAATGCTAAACTATAACGTAATATACAACGAGTTTTGAAAATGTATATCAGAGTATAGGTCAGACATAAGTATTTTTCGTATGGCAATGCAAAAATAATTTTGCTAATATGTAAACTAAATTACTAAAAATTAAATTATTACATAAATTATTTGCTTAGTAAATAGCAAATAAATTATTATATTATATGTAATTTTTTTTGTTATTCAACCATATCGTATTGAAAACACACATCCACAATCTTATAAACTATCTATATATATTATACACACATTTGTGATTAAATTTCTTGAAATGAGTTTAAAGTATGTACAGTATCATAAAATACCATTAAAAGGAATAATGGATTACCTTATTTATTTGTTGAATAAGTACCTATTAATTTGAAGTTATTTTTCTACGCAGTTTTGTTTTAGGACTTAATTATTGTTCAATTGTGAGACTGTTCAGAGGGTATCTTCCAATGTCGTAGAATGTACAGACAATGAGTTATAACAAAAGTGGGTGCCTCGAGCACTGCTTTGGTTAATAAAATGTTTCTCCTTTGTAATGTTTGGTTTAATTCCCACAGATGTCCTGCCTTATTTTTCATTGTGTTTTTATCTAATTAATCATAGAGACCTTTATCTATATACTTAATACAATAAGGTTTTTTTTGTTAGATCCCTTTTTCAGCCGTCCTACTTAACCGATTTTTACGATTGAGGTGTCATTTTAAAGCTTATAATGTAGCACACCTGCGACTGATAATTAAAATGAACAAGTTTTTAACGGCTTTGACCCCCGAGCCTTTGATTGATTTATAGAGGGCGCTTTCGATGGTCCAGTGCTGACCAACTTGCTAAATGTAAATCGTAATTTAACAGCTGATTCAACCTTCAGAGGAATTGTACACCAGTGACATTGTAAACAAAAATAGACACTCTGTTGTAAGAGACGAAAACTTATGAACACTGAAGAGTCATTTTAGATATGATGCTTTTTTTTGATTCGGTGGGTAAATCACTCTTTGATGTGTATATCGCCATGTTTCAAATATTGTAAATTATTAATTTTATTCATAAACAAAATTTCAAACAAACATTCACATTATTTTTATTTTCATATGTCGATGTTTTTCTTGAATTCTCAAAGTTCTTTTTCATCTAGGAAGTAAATTTATAACTGTAAAAAGAAATCGTTACATTATTCCTTAGGCCTGAAAGATGATTTAAGAAATCCAGAAATAGAAAAAAGAAGAATCCAAAGAGAAAATAGAGAAGGCAAGATTACAGAGAGATCAGGGAAAACATGTGTAACCTTCGAGAAGATCAGACAACTGATAAAGAGACAAAGATTGAACAGCAGAGCGACACTTTACCACCTATATACTTCCAGCGACTAAAAGATTATGTAAGGGCAAACATGAAAAACTCATGCAGTATCCTACTGTTGAGCGAAGTTATTTTCAGAGGACAATCAAATTCAATACATAATGTTGGGACGATGGACAGTGTGTGTATATGTTTTCTCAGCTAAGCTTCCTAAAAAATATAATATTTCAGTTTCAATTTTAAACAGGTTAACCTTTTAATTATTGTGAATTTAAAGAAGGTAATTAATTTTTTCCAATTTTAGGTTATAGTTTCTCTCAAACAAACACAATATTAAAATGCGCAATTTGCGCATGGGGCCCCCTAGTACTTTCTTAAATCTCTTTTCAAAGAACATGCATCAGATTAAAAGACTGACAATGTTCTCGTTTTTATATGGTATTCTGTAATGAGAACCAAACATTTTTTTTTTTCTTATTTAAAAACTACCAAAAGAGTTTATTTTCCTGCTACCTTTATTTAAAATTTAGTGCCCCACTAAGCCAGGATAGACATACATGAGATCCAACACAACGTGCTTCACATCTAAGACCCAGAAAAAGCTTATTCATATTAAGCCTTTCATATTCATATTATATATTTGGCTTATTCATATTAAGCCTTTTTACAATTTATAATCTAAAATATTTAGAAAAGTTTTTGTCAGATCATCCCTCAGACTAGGTGTATTGACTGAAATCTATAAGCACTCTACAGATTTATAATATTTTGTGTTTATACCGTTTTCCCTATAAGGCTGATGTTAACTTTTAGGATAAAAGCATTATAAAAGTTAACATTTGAAACTGTAACTAATATAAGTGAATTAAGATATTTGTTTAAAGAACTGTATGAATGCAAAGTGTCGTTCACTCTGTTCTTGCCATTAATGATCAAAACC
This sequence comes from Flexamia atlantica, assembly GCA_035578135.1. Classification (NCBI taxonomy): domain Eukaryota; kingdom Metazoa; phylum Arthropoda; class Insecta; order Hemiptera; family Cicadellidae; genus Flexamia; species Flexamia atlantica. The sequence goes on from JAQJVK010000012.1 coordinate 27,802,202, forward strand.
ATCCGATATAGTGAGAGTTAATTAAGCTGCCAAATCATCGGTCAAACGACTATCTGCTAAACCAAGATTATTGGTCCATCCTTGAACCAAAATTAGACAGGGGTATAATAAGGCCTGGAATGTTGCTATCCTTTCCCCAAACACAAGGGAGTATGTTTTTTTCACACTAGGCAACTGGTCACAGATTCTAAAAACCTAGTCCTGTACTTTCCCTTCACATTTCAGGCTGGCTGCCATTGCAATTGTCAATTAATTGTGAATATATATTCTACAATACCTTTCCAAGCTCAGTAATAGAACTCCACAACATCTTCCCTGATTTGAAAAGTGCGTAATTGCCAAAAAGAAATCAACTTTATTGCAGGTTCTGATGGCAAAAAACTCAATGATTAACAGGTAGGTTCATAAACAGAGATTTATGTTTTGAAAGGAAATAAAGTATATATTTGTGTAGAATTCGGAACTGTATGAAATAATTAACTAAACACAATGTCACAGTGAGACAAAGCAACCAACAAGGTTTTGACTCTTTAAAAGCTGAATATTTGGACAGTACTCATACTTTAAAAATACCCCTGTTGCAGCAGACCTGCATACTCAACGAATTTCAAAGGCAAAAAATATTTCCATCCATCATAGCGAGATGTAAAATCCACTATGATTTTGTAGTTTTTGTAATCTCCATAAGAATAACATGGGAAATAATTATGCAGGTTTGCCGCAACAGGTGTGTTAACACAGGGTAGTTTTAATTCAATATCTAGTAGATCTTAACTAGAAGAAGCCATGTACCAAGTTTTATCAGGATATGTTAAGAAATAATAAAGATTTAGATTTTTTTATTTCCCATAAGAATGGGGAATGAGTATGCAGGTTTGCTGACACACAAATGAAAAATTCTGGTATTTCCAGTACAAATACATTAGATATCATTTTGATGAAGCCACAAACCAAGTTTTATTTAGATTTGTTGAGAAATAAGCGAGATATAGAATTTAACTAATTTCCCATAAGGTTAGCATTGGGACAACGTACTGCGTTTACCACTTTCGATATCTCGGTAACCAATGGACATAGAGCAATGATTCAAGATACTAAATTCTTAGTTTTTTTGAGCTGAATTCAATGATGCTGACCAAAATTTAATTTTTCTATGTGAAAACCCAAAAACACCCATTTTTGGAGGTGGTTTATCCCCCTTTACCCCCCCTTCAGGAGGTGGTTCGATCGGGCTGGTTTTCAAACTCATCTTAATAATTACTACTTTACACGCCTGTGCCAAATTTCATTCCGATCGGACCATTTTTGCGAGCACTATCGTGCTTACAAACATATTTAAATATACATAGAAATTTGAACGAATTGTATTTTTTGCTTCTGGCGGCCCCATAACAAAAAGTTATTATGAACTTGGGCTTAGGTCTTACCATGAGACCTACCGTAATAGCTTCTTCCCTACAGGGGAAATTTGCTAAAAACTTATATGCTAATTAAAAATGATAAGTTGATCATGTTTCTAAATTTTGCATTTTCTTTCTGAAACATAGATGACATATTAGCTTTGAAAGTCATAATACCCCCATTGCAGCAGACCTTCATACGCATACAACATAGCGAGATATGACATGTTTTTCTAATCTCCATAATATTTTTTAGTTTTTGTAGAATGGGGAATGAGTATGCAGGTTTGCTGCAACAGGTATGATAAAAATGTGTCGTTTTAATTCAATATTAGCGAATTTCCTTAAAGGAATAAGCTATTACCGTAGGTCTCATGGTAAAACCTAAGCCCGAGACCATGTTAACTTTTCATTTTGGGGCCCCCAGAAGCAAAAAACACTATTCGTTCGAATTTATATATATACATATATATATATCTATTTATATGTCTTTTAACAGGATAGTGGCCGTAAATATGGTCCAATCTTAATGAAATTTGGTACAGACGTGTAAAGTGGTAATCACTCGGACGAGTTCGTGAACCAGCCCAATCGGACAACCAGAAGGGGGGGGTAAAGGGGGGTAAACCCCCCAAAAATGGTTTTTTGAGTTTTTTACATAGAAAATTAAAAATTATCAAATTTTTGCTAGAATTATTGAATTCAGCTCAAAAAAAACAAACAATTTAGTATTTTGAATCACTGCTCTATGTCCATTGGTTTCCGAGATATTGAAAGTGGTAAACACAGTACGTTGTTCCTATGTTAACCTTATGGGAAATTAGTAAAATTCTATATCTCGCTCATTTCTCAACATATATAGATAAAACTTGGTAAATGGCTTCTTCTAGTTCAGGTCAACTAAATATTTAATTAAAACCACCCAGTTTTAATATACCCATAGCAGGAAACCTGCATACTCATTCCCCATGTTATTCTTATGGAGCTTTCAAAAACATGTTGAATCTCGCTATGTTGGATTGAAATATGTTGTTTTGCATTTGAAATTCGCTGAGTATGCAGGTCTGCTGAAACGGGGGTATTTAGTATATCTTAACTATAAGAAGCCATATACCAAGTTGTATCAGGATATGTTAAGAAATGATGAAGATATAGGTTTTTTTTATTTCCCATAAGAATAACATGGGGAATGAGTGTGCAGGTTTGCTGCCACAAAAATGGAAATTTTGGTGATTTTAGACTAAAATCCCCAAAATTTACATCTATATGAGATCTAATGTAGACTAAAAAAAGCCACAAACCAAGTTTTATTAAGATATGTTGAGAAATAAGCGAGACATAGAATTTTACTTATTTCCCCTAAGGGTAACATTGAGACAACGTACTGTGTTTACCACTTTCGATATCTCGGTAACCAATAGACATAGAGTAATGATTCAAGATACTAAATTCTTTGTTTGTTTTTTTTTTAGCTGAATTCAATGGTGCTAACCAAAATTCCATTATTTTTATTTCTCCAGGTGAAAAATCCAAAAAAACCCATTTTTGAGGGGTCTACCCTCTTTATCCCCCCTTCAAGTGGTCCGATCAGGCTTGTTTTCAAACTCGTCCAAATAATTACTACTTTACACGCCTGTGTGTGTTATATATATATAAATGCGAACGAATGGTGTTTTTTGCTTCTGGGGGCCCCAAAACGAAAAGTTATCATGGTCTCGGGCTTAGATCTTACCATGAGACCTAAGGTACTAGCTTCTTCCCTATAGGGAAAATTCACAAAAAAAACTCTACCTACAAATTAGGTTTTTATAAGTTAAATTAAGTTCCAACATTTTTAATTTTACCTTGTTTCATTTCTTCTTATCAGTAGTATGATATGTAGTACACCAAGACAGTCATAAAGGGTACCTTGAATACGGTATCATCATTTGCCTGACCGTTCATTTAGTATAGTGTAATGTTATCATCACATGGGAAGAAAAACGGAGATCGACAATCTAGAGCTTCTGTAAGTAAAAGTACATTTTGGTTTATACATGAAAGTGTTTGTGTTGTTACAGGACTATTATTTTACAAGTGGATTGAAATTTATACAGGGTGTTCAAAACATGTGGGGCAATAATTTACGTAGTGATTCCTTGGGTGAAAATAAGGAAAAAAGTTTGTACTGTATAAACATAGGTCCTAAAGTGCTTTGTTTTCCGTCTGTGTGTCTGTTTATGATTTTTACATATTTAATCACATCTCACGAACTACTAAACATATAAAAATCAAACTTGGTATGTGGACAACCAATATTAAGAACTATTTTTGTAAGAAGTATCAAATTTCTACTTTGTACCATTTCAAAATGGCAACTATTTTTTGTTTTCAAAGCTAAATATCTTAAAAACCGTAAATTTCATAAAAATTAGAGACAAAAAAGTTGCAAAATTTAATCTAATTAACTGTGATATTAAGATTATAAAAGTAGGACAACTAATAATTGAGAAATTTTAAATTTTCCGAATAAAAACATGCAATTTTCAGACAGAATGTTCTAAAGAACCATGTTTTTATGCAGAAAGTTAAAATTTCTCCGTTATTAGTGGTTCGATTATCATAATCTTAATATCAGCGTTAATTGGATTAAAATTTGCAACTTTTTTGTCTCTAGTATAATTTTTCTAAAATTTACAGTTTTTAAGATATTTAGCTTTGAAAACAAAAAATAGTCGCCATTTTGAAATGGTACAAAGTAGAAATTTGATACTTCTTACAAAAATAGTTCTTAATAGTGGTTATCCATATACCAAGTTTGATTTTTATACGTTTAGTGGTTCGTGAGATATGATTAAATATGTAAAAATCATAAACAGACACACAGACGGAAAACGAAGCACTTAAGGACCTATGTTTATATGTACTTTTTTGCTTATTTTGACCCAAGGAATCACTACGTAAATTATTGCCCCACATTTTTTGAACACCCTATTTTCTCTCATAAATTGCATTAGTTCCTCACATTACGATGATGGATAAATTCATTTATAACCTAATAAATATTATACATTATAATGTATTTTATACTAAACAGATACTAATGAAAAGTTTACTGATCCAATGTATTTAAGACTGCTATTTATTACTAAAATGAGAAACAGCACTCAAAACACCGTAGGCCTAAGGCTTCATGTTGCTGATGAATTAGCCAGAGTTTCTACAAGGGGTCTGGAGATAATTAAGGGGTCTGGGGGGGGGGGTGGAGGGTTCTGGGGTCTGGTGGAGGCTGTAATTTATCTTAAGTGAGGCAAAGATATACACCATTATTTTAAATTATCCTCAAATAAGCTGAGAAAAATGCCACCAGATGTGGTATTATTAAAATCATGCTTGTGCAAAAAAATGGAAAAAATCATCCCAAAAATGAAAAAAATTCTTTATGCTGACATCTGCATTATTCATTATACATAATTTCCTTGTCAGTTGCATTGAGATATAAGTTACCAATGCATAGAAAGCTTTTGGATGGGTCTCAACACACCCTTTAGGCCTTCCCTTTATAAAACAGATATTTTGTCAAAAATTACAGAAATATCATATATATTTTTTTAATATAAATGTAACAAATATAATAATAGGCTAAATATTTTTGTCATTTTTTTCGTCAAAATACTTTTAATCCAGAATGGCCACTTGAAATAAGCATCAGCACCTTGTCAAAACGAAGCATTTAAAAATCAACAATAGCCCATACTTTGTGTTCAGAATAACATTAAAAAAATGTAGAAGAAAGTAGGAGGGGGATAATTTAAAACAACTCGCCTTTTATGTAAAATATAGGTCCCTAGTTGCCACTGGCTGTTGGGCTCACTCCTGTCTAAGGAACATGTCGGCCTTATATAGTCAATAACAGACTATAGGCCTACAAGATCGCGCCACAATCATATACACTCATCTCTCATTCATAATTCATACTTGGCTTAAAATACATACCTTGTAGGTCCCAATTCCAAGTGATGTATAAAATGTAAGTACAAAGATGATTTTTGCAATCAATTTCAGTAACCTATAACCCTTATTAATGACCTACTGTTATTAGAATAGATTTGAACTACGATTTGCAAGATTCAATTGCTGTAGTTTATTTCAGTTATTTATAGATTACTTTGCTACAGTAGTTTGCATCAAAATTAGGTCAGGAAACATCCGGACGTGAGTTGTTTAAACTTCCGCCCGTAAAATGACATCCGGTTGCGGCTAAAACACGGAGTAGGTGTTTGATTCGGTGTTTTTTCAAAAACATATTAAGTCTTTACTACATAGTTTTTGTTAGTAATGAAATTAAAGATTTTTATTTTATTTTCTTTCTCTTTGTTCGTAGAAAACGTAAGAAACAGTTTGTTTTCCTTTTCCAAGTAAGGAATGAATTCCAATTACCACACTCACTTTATGAGCACAGTTAAATTTCTAATAAAATTTAAATCGACTTTTTAATAAAACGAAATTAACAAAGTAATTAATGTGAAATACTATAAATACGCAATTTTATCATCATAAGGTATGCAATAAAAACTAGCATTCAACCGAAATAGAAATTTGAAAATAAAATCTATAGCACTGGTTTAATATACTTGAGGAAACGATTTTAATGAATATCAAAAATTTTCAGAAGTACAACTTACATTTTATTCTTGATTCTAAGTAATCTTTATTATACATAAAAGCAAGTTTATTGCACTCGTGACCAGTATTTTCCATACAATACAGTCACTCGATTGAAAAATTAAAACATTCTCAAAGCCATCAGTCAAAACCTCCAATTAATGAAATCCATTTTAAATAATTAACGATGTCAAATTATTCTTAAAGTAATTTTTAATATTTTGAATTAGGACCGGCGCCGCGGCGACTGATTTCAATTTTTTATGGAAAATTGCACGCTTTAAAACAAAAAACTAGTGTGCACGCAGCTCGATCGTTGCGAATCTGGACTTCAAATGCTCCAAAAATATGAATGGGGGCGCTCCAATTTATTTCCTTAACTATCTTGCCAATCGGATGATAGGAAATAATATCGATATAAAATTTAAAGAAAATCGGGGATGATAATTGTGGTCACTAGAGTGCAAAATCCCCATAAGACATCGTACTGCGACTGCGTTTAGTAAATTCACGTTTTCATCGATAACTTGTTTATTTTTCGTGGTATAGTTTCGGTTTAGAGCCTGAAAATATTGTGTATTTATTTCATTTAATAATAAATATATAAACACTACATATGAGCGCTCAATCATCCACCAAAAGAGGCGTTAGGGGTGTTCTGATTTTTTCCCAACGATCTTTTCCAAGATATACGAATAGGAAGGAATGTCCCTACCAGATTTAAAGACAATATGACAGAAATTGGAGCCCACAGAGTGCCAGAATATCGCGGGGGCTAAACGGACCTGCATCCGTCCGAATCTTACAAATTTTGCTTCTTGCGAAGAATGTTCAATCTTCGTTATCCGGCCGGATTAATTGATGTATTAAAAAATATGATTATAAAACAGCACAAAGGAACAAAAAGTGATTAAACTACGTCTTATCGACCCGATTTCGCGATTTGTTGTATCAGACCAAAAGAGGGATCTTAATCGTCGGATCGAAATGCTCCCTAGTTTGTTGTGTCGGAATCGAATTTGTAAAATATCGCATCGGACCGAATGTGTGATTTGTTGCTTCGGGCCGAATGTGCACATGGAGTCTGTATTGTCCGACCGGAATCAATATTAACTGACTTTTGACTAGTTTCATGCATCGGATCTTTTCTAGTTTCTGGATCTTGCTAAGTTGCATCGATCCGAACGCAAACACCGCGCTCTCGGTCCAAAGCAACACTTGCATTCGGTCCGACGAAATCCGGTCGGATGGAGCCGCACCCCAGAAAATACTTATTAAGTTCTGAACGGATGGTGTTTTTGGCATCTGAAGGCCCTCAAACGAAAAGTTTCCACGGTCCCATGTCCCATGCCTTAAAGCCATCACTGTTCGGTCATGCCAATAGCTCACTCATTATTCCGTTAAAATGTAGGTCCCTTAGTTGTCATTGGCTGTTGGGCTATTAATTAACAGTCCTGTCTAAGGAATATGTCGGCCTTAGTCAGTAACAAGACTAAAAGATCGCGCCACAATCATCCTTCACTCATCTGTCATTCATACTTGGTTTAAAATACCTACCTGGGTAGGTCGCCATTTCAACTAATGTAATTGTAATTCCACAGGAAATTCGCTGATTAAAAAACAAGATACGATTGTATCTTTGCTATTATATAACATGTACTAATGTTTTATAAATAATAAAAAATCCACAGAATAAAATTTAATAAATACAAGTAAATAACAAATATTAATCATGTCATACGGCTTTAGATTTTGTATATCTCTCTATTTGGCGAAATAACACTACTTGAACAACTCTATTTCATTCTCAATGAACGTTTTTTAATTTAATCTCACCGTCAAACTACGAATCCCGTCTTGCGAACCTGAACATGAGTTTGGTACTATGTCTGGCGGCACATGTACTTTGGACGACACGTATGTCACTCAGCCTGTCTAACAGTTCCACAAATGCAGATGTGGTGTTCATTCCAAGGTAAAGTAATAACAACATACGGTGCAAGAACAGGTGCAATACAGTACTATGTGTAGTTATTGTCATTCGAACACTAAAACATACATTACCCTAATTAGCAATGTTTTGACTGCGTACCCTGTTCTTTGTTTTCAATATTTTTAAATCCTTGCCCTGAGTTGTATTTTTATTTAATTTGTATTAGGATGAATGGTTTGAAGCTAATGCGGCCGTTCGCGATCACCTGTATTTCTACGTAAGATACACCGACATTAACCGATAGTAATAAACTTCTCTAACAGTTTTACATATTGGTAAAAATCAACTACTACCGTAGCTCAGACCTGGAGGTCACGTGACCGCCCCCTCCTTTCCCCGACCCCGACCGCGGTCGCCGCCGACTCCAGTCCGCCACAGCCGCGACCGGCGTCCGCTGCGGAGGTAGTGGTAGTGAGTCCCCGACTGAGACAGACATGGTTAGTGACTAGTGACTGTTCCGAACTGTGATAAATATCTATCTGGCTTCTCGTAATCATGCCGTAAGTCTAAATTTAATTTCTCTTCATTTAAATGTCTGTTTATGCGATTAAAAGTTTATTTATTATAGAACTACCGGGACTATAATTGGGCATCTGACTTACAATAACAAGTTAGCTATTTTGTACCGGTTAGAATAAAAATTTAGGATAAGAAATGGTTAGTTTATTTGTCAACAATAGCTTAGATTTAAATTTGGCGAAAACACTCTTTCTGCAAACTAAAAAGATACAAGTTTATATAAAAGGTTAAAATACCTGTAGTCCGCCTTATGATCCAAAATTGGATTCATAAGGCAAATTTTGGCTCATAAGGCGGACTACAGGTATTTTAACCTTTTATATAAGTAAGTCTATTATTGATCCGGAACACAAAGTAAAGCATGAAAAGATAAGTTTACAGTTTACACTTCCAAGAAGGGAGTTGAAATCAAAATATCAACATAGGTAGTTTTAATTTTGGTACGGTTTTCTTCGTAGTTTATTTTATTTAAAGTTTATTTCATTTATTTTTATGGTAACGTTTTATAACAACAAAAGTGTGCGTGCAGCATTAAAAAAATGTAAACTTAAGGACGCTAGCGATTTTCTTTGTGATAAAAACTCCTCCTACAGTTTAAAAAAGATTTTGAAAGCTGAGGTGTCGATGGAAAGAGCTTGGTGCAGGGTTGCAGGAAACAAAATTTATGAAGTCTTAAGGGAAGAGTCCTGAACGCCCTCAAAGTTTGATATTTCTCCACAAGATTTAATATTAGAATTGAAATGTCAAGTAAACAGCCGATTGGAGCAGATACAGTTTTTTGGCAAAGCCATGTCTTCCTTCTGGAATTCTGAATGTCATTGTATAAGCGAAGCTGCAACAGTAGCATGGTTAAAAGAATTAGTCACATAAGATTTCAATAACCCTACTTTTGGTTTTTCATAAATTGTGTTAATCAAAACAGATTTAACCACTCCATGCAATGCTGGAAAAGTTAAATCAATGAGACATACTCTCCCAATCATCTATCAGATCAACACCTGCAATGGCTGAACCTGACCGCTGAGTTAACTTTCAGCTGATTATCAAATAGCTCTCCTTGATGCGGTCTGACGTCCTAAAACTTAACTTAATGAACTCATTTCGTTTTTTTAGTTTGAGTTCATTAAAATTGAGTTTTTAAGTTTTTTCTTAGGATTAGAAAGGGGGAAAACTCGTTTTGATTTATTGCTGACCACTAAATATACCTCTGCGAGTTACTGCTGACACGAAGTATGTAAAAAAACGCCGAGTTTCTATATTTCGAGAGAGAAAAGTAAGTTAAAACATACTGTTCAAAAGAAACATTCCATACAAAACGTGCCTAGTAATTGGTGCCATTGTTACCTCATCAGACCAAGAGCGCACACAGACACAGACATGTTACTTGAACAAATATTTGCAACGATTATAAGCTATATTTCATTTTGTATGTAAGATCTAAATACGTTCGTGAACAATTTACCAATAAAACATAAACAAAACAATATATTAATGCACTAATGTTTAACAAGTTTTACAATAAAATAAAGTCAAGTGAAGATGTATAAACTTTGTAGGGTTATAAATCTACATAATGCTATCCAAATATCCTGTGACAACTTAACGAGACAAGCAGAAATCTGTTAACTATGACATTTTGATAAATTATGGTACTTTTATAATTTATTGACAACAAATTCTCGTCATAGACCTATTTGAATAAATTCATAACATGCTGCTGGTATTTCGAGGACCATGGAATTGATTGCAGAAGGCCTTTTCAAAACATTGTAGTGTAAACATTAAAAAGTAAGTCTGATTTAGATTCGTTATCAGCCGGGTGCCAATGTCAACAGTTGCGGAATCGCGCCCATTACAATACTTTAATCTGATTCTCTTTGATAACATTATCAAAATAAACTATTTTTGTAAATCAAACTAATTTGTTTTTAAGAAATCAGTAACAATAGAATATTTTTAAAATTTGTCATTACCTTATATAACAACTACATTAGGTAACGACAACAATAATTATTTTTAAAACAAGCCAATATCAACGTTGCAACGTTGTTTTCACAAGGTTCGGCATTAACTTTTCCACATCTAAATCATGTTTTTTTTCATACAACCACACAGTACCTAATCAACAAAATACTGTTAATCTCAGTTTATTTAGATTATTTCCTTCATTAGTAAACGAATTTCCTGTAATTAATAATAAAGTCTGTATTTTATTACAGTATTTTGTGCATTTACAGCAATTTCTTTTTTTATAACTACTAAACTTTGAAAGAAAGGAACTAAGCTTTGTTTAATAAGGATTTACCGCAAGGTTGCTGGTCGGAGTACTAGTGTGTTTACAGTAGTCACAACATAAATTCTTCTTCCTTGTCTTGTCAGGGCTTCAGAACAGGTTTAGATCTTGATAATGGCAACAGTATTTGCCTTGAGTCAAACCTGTAACAATGTCTACGTAATCAGTATAAGCTGATGATTATCATAACATTATCTTAGAAATTGATAGATCCCTTCCAAGTGTAACTTGTTCCCTCCCATAAAGAAATGGTTAACTATGTATTATTTATCAGCTGATTAATTTAATCAGTGAGACTATATAAAATTATTTTACGTGTATAACAGGTTTTAGAATTATTAGATTATTGATTTTAATAGCAATTGTCTGTTTTTAAGGAGATTATGTTACTTTAGTACAGCCTAACTATTAAAAAATATAAGTTCATGTTCCTATTGATGAATATGTTTCAAGAAATATATGCAGTCATAATAGGGGTATTGTACAGTCAGTTATTTATGACATGACAAGTTCTGTATTCTTTCATTTAGTATTTTTATTCACTTTTCAAAAAATAATGTTAACCTTGACCCTCAAAAACCCATTATTTATTGCCTTCTCTTTTAAATCGTCATAATATTCTAAATATTTGCTATTTTAAGAAAAATATATAAAGTAGGCCTACTTGACTATAATCACACACAAAGTTTAAGTTTATCTCAGTATATTTTCCGTAATAAATAATCACATTTTTACTCAAGACCCCGAAATTAAAAATTCAAATTCTAAACTGAATCAAAACACGGGCTTTAATAAACACATTGCATCAACGTTTATTTGTCACCACATTTAATTATACTGTAGGCGCTTTAGTTATGTAGTGGTTTGCTTTATTTTAACATCATCTCTGCATTACGCCTACAGACCCACGCTCGCTCGGAAATTCGTCTACACTGGGCGAACACGAGCCCGTGTCCAAGTGATTCATACAGGCATTACTGTTATCGGAATGACGGGCAAGTCATTCACGTTGTCGTTATAGCCTACGTAATTTTAGTACTTTGAGGAACATAGTTTGTGGTTTATAGTTTTTTCAATCTCCCTCTTTTGTTTTAGAACGAAAACGTAAAAATATACTTGTCTTTTAGTCGTAGTGCCTTCTTACAGCCCCACTAATCTAAGTTAGGTATAAATGATAAAAATGGAAATGTTTTACGATAATTAAATTAACCAGTCTTACGAGCTTCGAAACTCTCAGCCACTACACCATGCAATCTTCTCCACCATGTTCCAACTTCGAAATCATTGAAAAAATACGTATAACTTATTCAATAATAATTATAATATGTTTTCAAAAACCCCTTGATTAATATTTTATTCGTATACGAAATAAAAATTAAAACTGCATGAGTGCAATTTCTACACCATATACTAAACTGATTGTGGTAATTAACTGGAATTTAAGTTTATCTATCCATCAATTAAACGCCACTCTCAATCACGATTGGATCGACTGTAGCCGGTTGGATGGCAACAATTAATTGCAATTTTGCAACAATTAAAAGACCGCCTGAGGCGAGAACAGATTGATTGTTGCGCCGGCATGTCGAGTGTACCTTGTTGCTCCCCCCTCCCCACCATACTAACATACATTGTCACAGTGCTGTTTATGCCGTCACAGTGTTTAGCGATCCGGCAAGCAGAATGGCTAGGAAATGGCATTTTGTTGTTCACACGTAAACCACCACTGAAGAGGACTGTATTGGTCTGTTGCCTCTGGAATCTAAAATGACGTGAGTGAAATATGTTCATAACGTGCTAAATATGATAGTTAACCATGCACATATGTTATTTGAATTTGTTTTAATTTGCAAAAGGATACTTGGCAATTTTACTTGTCTGCTTCAATATTTCACCTTATCGCGTTATTATTGGCGCATTAAACCTTAATGCGAGAACTATAAGACTTCTTACTAGTTCTTGTAAAATAAGTACTATTTCTATTAATTAGTACAAGTACCATTTTATATTTGACTTTTTTATCTTTTGAAAATATTTTTTTTTAAATATTTAAATACGTTTATAAGTACCTTGAGGACGGAGCCTTGATGTTGCATTTTTACCAGTTCATCTTAATACTATATGATAAATTTTAATGCCATTATCTTGATACACATTTTTGTTTAATATTCCGTGCAATTTGTTCCACACGCTGAAATTAAGTACTCTTGACAGATGGCTATAGTTTGCAAGCACCTGTGATTACAATGACCACCTTTTGGTTGTTTATTTCGTTACTAGCTTGTCAACCCATAAAGCCCGAGGTTAATTTTCAGTAACAAACTAATTGTATTGTTAATTTAATATATTACCTAAAGCTATGTTAACTGTATTAATTGTATTGTTTTTAGTTGTTAATGTTATGTATACTAACTGTATATAAACCATGGACGGATTTAGGTTACAAGTTTTGGTGGTGCCAGCTAACCTAATGTATTCTCCCATCTAAAAATCGTTCATTTTAAGGCATATTTTAAGAGCTTCATTTGCTTCTTTAACGACAACCACTTCATATTTATGCGATACAGCTCATTCGAATTATGAAAAGTAGTAATCAATTTGTATAACATTATTATGGAAACTGGTAGAATTGGCCTACTATTGTTGGTAATCGCTAGAAACCATGTTGAGAATCTATAAAATGTGATTTTTGCTTTCAAAGCAGATTGTTTGGGAGACTTATAGGCCGTTTTGATTTGTTGTTTAAAGAGGAAGTAGGTCCTAAGGAATGTTGAATAGACATGACATTTGAAATTGTTTGAATAAAACTTTGTCAATTTAAAAGCTTGTAACAAAAGAACATGGTAAAAACCGAATAACAAATGAAACAAGATCAAAGTTATGGCGGCAAGTATTTTTCTCCATCCTACCAAAGTTTCATGGCAAAATGGTCCATCGGCGTCCGATAAATCAAGCATAACCGATGCTAAAAAGGCATTAGTACCTTTTAGCATAACCAATGGTTGTTTGTACGGCTATTTTGTAGTATTACATCTATAGCCATTCAGACAGCTGAGACAGCCCAACATAAACTAGACCCATAAAATTAAAACCTTCGGTTTTCCCCGTCGTGAAAACAATGTTGGTGCAGTACCGGTAAGTTTCTTCTCGACTCAAGGCAAACCAGTCGCAGTAACAGTGTTACGTCACGTGACCTCGTCACACAAGGAAGATCCCGGGGAAATCCACACATTGTGTGGAGGATGCCGTACAATCGCGCCCTCCTGCGGCAGGAAGCGGAAGGTCAAGTGCTGGAGGCTGAAGGCTGCACTGCTACAGATTCCTGACACGCTCGGGTAGTTGTGGAACTACTGGATCTACAATAAGCCTAGTTTACACTAGCGTCTAAAAGTGTCGTAACTTGGACACTCTAATTACATTGTCGTTATACCAATACAGGTTTACCAACACCTCCGTAGTGTCAACACTTCACGTGTTAACGCTTCATTGATTAAACTGGTTAGGTGCGATCCTTATTTATCATCCCTCCAGTGATAAATAAGGTGTTGTAACAATTGAAGTGCTAACTCAGCTGTTTTTGGTAAACCTGTATCGGCATAACAACAATGTTAATGACAGTGTCCAAGTGACGACACTTTTAGATGCTAGTGTAAACTAGGCTTATGTCCAGCGAAACTTTAGAATCGTCTCCACCGTTAAAATTGATATTTTTCAATATTTACATTCGCGATTATGTTGACCAAAACAACATTTCGATATTATCATCAAAACGACCATTTAAAGCATGGATGTCTATCTGCAAGGCAGTGCAGTAAATAAACAATAATTCTAACAACTTTTACCGAAATAAAACACAAAAGAAAACAAAAATGTGGTTGAAATTGATGTGCAAGTACGTGTACTTTGTAAATACATAAAGTTTAGCTGCACTTTCTAAACACTGAGAAAATAAATTTGCACGATACTCGGTACTACCGACGCATAAAATTTCCTAGGAACGAGTCGAATATGTCCTTCCTTCTATTATATTGTAGAAAAAATTTAAAACTGGAATTTTTGAACCAAGTAACGCATGTTGCTAATTAAATACTATAGGTTCGTGATTTACCTGAAATAGAGTAAACTTATGGTTCCACATATAAGTTATCTTCAATGATACGGTAATCGAAGACATATTGGAATTTTCGAACCATTTACCAATATCCACGTTAGTTACACTGACAAATATATCCATCATTTCTATGACGTTTCATTCCTAGAATCATCGTAATACCACATGAAACTGAATTAGCTAACAAAAGTAAATTTTGTAATCCATGACTGACTGCCTGACCAGCAGAATTGTCAAGTTTCTCTAATTGTAAAAGGATAGTAAAAGATATAACTGAAAAAGACATTTTAATAAACGGCTAAAACAGTAAAATATTTTTTTATATGTTTCACATTAATGCAGTACAATTAAATATGTTTTAAGGGAAATCAAATATTTATATCAATTCCAAAAATATTGATTTTTAACTTCGATTTTAACGCTGGAGACGGATTTTGAAGTTTACTATTAAATACAAAATAATGTAACGCAGTTTTTGTGTTACTTTTCATTTGGATTCATCCGACATATCTTGTTCAAATAGCAGATTAATTAATAATTTTAAAAAATATTGAAATATTGAGGAACCTTTGCGAAGACCAAACATTCAAATTGTCTATTTCTCATTAGGATATGAAAATATTGCTGACATATAATTGACGCCAGGCAGTAAATAGACCGAGATTGGAAAGTTTGCTTTCAAAGCGTAAAAACTGTGACAAAATCAATCAAAACAAGAGCATTACATCTGTGAAATTATTACATGATAAAATTATTACAGTTAACTAACTTCTGAGAGCTTTTATAATTATTATAACCGTGTATTTTTTATCAACTGTGGGTAAAATTTTACAACCCACAAATATTTTATTGATTTGTAAATATTTTATTTTAGTAGCATCAAGTTAACTTAAGAAGGTTTAAGAACTCACACATTTAAAACAGCTTAAAAAATTAATAAACTGACTACAGGTAATACAGTATTCTAAAAAGTAGGGTTGTCTTGTGTAACTGAATCAGTGAAAGTAGTAACCTCTATTCTCTTATAACTTCCCACAATTACGATACTTTTTGTAGGTGACGAGAGAAAGTACATAAGAACAAATTGATTCTTGTATCCTTGTTAATGATCCTCAGGTTATTCTCACGAAACACTTTTCATAGTTTTTTGGGTCATAGGAACCATTTCTTTTAGCCGATAATTCCTCAAATCATATTGTACCTTGTGGACCGACTTTGCTCGGTATTATTTCATGATTACCAGCCCAGCCATATAATTTTATCACCGTAATATGAAAAATTTCAGTGTCATAATATTTACAAATACGCTTTTTTATTACTCCTTGCAATCTTTAACCCACACGCTGTATTTTCCTAGATGGCTATCTAGTTTCAAAACCTCTGCTATGGTTCTTTACAAGGCAACATATGAGCCCAATATTACTTTTTATTTGACTTAAATATAATTTCATTACGTTATTAGCTTTTCTCAGACCAAGTAATCTGCCAGATCGATGCAGCAAATCTACTAATCTGAGACACACAAAAAATCAAAGACATCATCTCTGGATGTGTGGTCACATTGTGCGGTAACACGTTTTTCAGTCAGTAAGTCAGTGTATACGTTTTTCAGTGTATTTCAGTCAGTTATTCAGTCATGAGTTATTACCAGACCTTGAAGGATATCCTCAGTGTCTTTTCGAAATACGCAAGGAAGTAATCAATTGCCCAAAAAAATTCCCATGTAAGAGTATATAGGATTAAAATGGAAACGCGAACACATTTTGCTTGTCTGCTTCATATTTATGTTTAAGTAAATAAATAATAAACAAACCTTATTAAATTGTGATGTCTGTTAGCGTTTATCTTCCTTTCATCAAAAGGGCATCGTTCTTCTGTAATTATTCTTTTTTTAACTCTTATTTTCCGTATGCGGTTCAGTATAACGACCACAATGCAAAGTGCCCCGTATTTCTCTAAGTCAATGTCCAATTGATATTATTTGCCCTATAAGAAAAAGTGTTTAACTAAAAAAAATTAAAAATGTGTAATTTTACAATCGTGATGAAGTTAACTTGGTAGGTGGTTGACTTCCACTTCAAAACAAAATATTTTCATTCGCTTTTCTACGTATTAATATTTTTATTTCAGTTTATTTTAACACAGAAAACAACAATTATTAAAGTAACAAAAAAATCTCAGTAAACCATATTTCATGTTGTTTGGGAAGTTGTTTGTTGAGTTAGGTGCAAAAATGGTTCCATTGTTGGTCTCAAGTCCTTGGGAAGTAATGACATATCACCTGAAAGGAGCGTAGTTTCGCTGAAATGGTGGGAACCGAGCTGAAAGGAGACTTGAACAAATTTTCAACAGCGCTGATTCGCGGTCACTTGTGGGAACGCATTGTTACTGGTCATGTTACACGTTATCTGATCTTGACTGCACTGAGAGGAAAATTATTAGTCAGGAAACAATTTTTTTAGAGTTGTCTCACGTTTTTGCCCGTTTAATTTGAGACTGATTATTGTTTACTAAACCGGGGAAGTGCAATTGCTATGAGTTAAAAAAACGAATTGTTCGATATTTCTCTGGTTTTTGTACGAAGTATATATACAGTGTGTCCGGCTGTTCTGTATATATACTTAACTAAACTATTAGTGACGGGTGTGTGAATCACGTCTCATTCAATCGCAACTAAGAGCTAAGTTTTTATAAACAAGTAATTGTCCAGATAAATGTATAAACAAACGGATTGTGTTATTAATGTTCACGGTAGATATCGTCGATATGCATGAATGTTTAAGGCTAAACTTTAAAAATAAAATCGGTCGAAAATCAAGCCGTCATAGCGGTGATTTAAAACCCTTGCATTTGCGCGCGGTGAACAAGTAGAGCGCACCCTTAATGACGTACATTTTAGGGATAGTTACTTTCCATTTTTGAATTGAACTTACATATATTTTGCGCTTGTTGATTATCCTTTGACACAAATCAACTGAGATTTGCAATGAACTCAGCTTGTAATGTCAAGGTTACGTAATGCGAACAACAAAGCTTATACAAGAGCAGTTTACCTTGAAACTCCAGGTACAGCCCGATTCTAAAAAACCATAAAGTTATAATCTGCAATCAGGTTTAATTAAACCTTTGAGAGGATTGTTTTCTTCTGGGGTAACAGAAATAGCATTTCGAGATATGATTCCTTTGCAAACTGTTACTCGGTACTGGTAATTATCGTAATTGTGAGCGATAAGCTTGAGTTGCACTGAAGAAGTTATTGGCACTAAAATTGTTTTTGTGCCGGGCAACTGTCTAAGCTAAAGTAAAACGGGCCATTTTAGCTGTGCAAAACAGAACTTCATACTTTTTTAACTATTTTTTTTTATATA
The DNA here is from genome assembly GCA_035578135.1 of Flexamia atlantica. Taxonomy (NCBI): domain Eukaryota; kingdom Metazoa; phylum Arthropoda; class Insecta; order Hemiptera; family Cicadellidae; genus Flexamia; species Flexamia atlantica. The sequence goes on from JAQJVK010000012.1 coordinate 27,820,530, forward strand.
GTGTATCAAATCGCACTGATTTTTGTGATTAGGAGGAAAATTAAGCATTGTGGAACTTGCTATTCCAAATATAAATTATTTCAGGTTAACTACAATTTGGGTTCAGTGTTCAGAATAGTTTTTCCTTGGCCTACTTCTTGTTAACTATTATTTTAAAAGTCTGAAGAAAACTATTTACTTACATTAGTTTGAAAGCAAAACTAATGGAGCTTATCTTCTATTTAAATATACTCTTGTATTATACACTAGGATTTTGTAGTTTTTTCCATAGTAAAAAACTGTTAAAGGTAATTACCCTGAAGTCTTTTGAAATTTAAGAAATGCTGTTATTTTACATTCTTATCAAAGTCAGAGGTAAATTCGTACATGCACACATTCCTGAATCAAGCCAACACGTTGGCGCAGTCACCCATAAAACTATTGTCTTACAACAAAGACAGTACCTGTTTCATTTGACTGAATCCGCATAAAATATCGCAGCACGTAGGTGTTCATAGTTTGGTAGACTTCTTGTAAAAACGCTGAGACTTGTCATTGAATCTAAGTGTTTCTTCCAGCTATTTACTTTCATCTATTTATTTTTCTTTACTGTATATTTTTCAGAATTGCAAATAAATCGGTGCCGTATGAAAACAGTCATCTTTTAAAAGTTATTTACATACTCTTAAAATGTACTTCCTTATGATACTTAGTGGGCAGATAAGTACTATCTTAGTACATATCTTAGTACTTTCTTAGTACTATCTTAGATACTTATCTTTATGATACTTATCTTAGTGGAGAGTTAATAGTTAACACGATGTTAAAACTTATCAATTGTTATGAATAAATAATTAACCAAGTTGATTTATTACTTATCAATTGTTATGAATAAATAATTAACCAAGTTGATTTATTACTTTTCAAGTGGATTCCACAAAACTACTACGACCGCAATAGTTTGCCATTGTTTTTACATACCAGTGCTTATAACTTCATGGGATTTTTTTATTCCGTTGCACGTTTTATCTAACTTAGTTGCCTATTATATAGCAAAAGTTAAAACAAAATATTTATTATTTTTTCGATGAAGTAATGAGCCACGAAAGTACAGTTGTGCAGAGTCAGCTGATTGCGCGGGTCAGTGACCATACCTGACCACGACTCCAGTCTCTCCAGCCGCACTCCACTTTCCATCCATGCTGTCATTAGCACAAGGATCTGGTAGTTTGCCAAGTCGTCCGCTCTCCGCTCTCCGCGCTCGAGTCGCGGCGACTTCGCTGTTCCTCGCGCGACATTTCTGTCGCGTACCGTCTCAATGTAGAATCCATGGAGGCATCAATTTTATCATACAGTACTTGTGTTTGTTGTTGTGTTTCTTTTCACGAACAAGATTTAAACTAGTGGTTTTTGCAATCTTTTCACAAAATGGTTCGACAGCATGCCGAGCCGGTGTTGGGATTCCCGACAACAATTACGAGTAATTTTACGTGTTGATATGTGTTATTAACCACAAAATTTGCGATAATAACATCCAGACTTGTTTGGTAACAGGGAAAATTAGTAAAATAAGTTGAGAAAGTTTTAACTGTTACATAAAACATTGCATAGCCTACCAATTTTGTCTAAAGACATTTTTATTATATGCTAAGTGGAGTTAGATTACTGGTTCTTACATTAGAGTTTAAAGCCAATGTGTGGTATTAAAGTTTGACGTAAAGGTAATGCTCTGGAATGCCATAAAATTGACTTTGGCAGTAATGAGTTCAAGTTAAACATGCACAAGCAAATATTATGGCTGTTGTTTCTGTCACGACTTGAATTTTAAAACTTTATGAGTCATTGTTACACAAACAGCTTTAATAAGTTGTTGACACCTTGAAATATGACCTTATTATTTATCATGTATCTCCCCAGCTTTTCAATATCAAACTTGGAATTAAAATCTAGGTATACTCTTAGAAGCAATGGGGTTTCTTTTTTATCTGCCTGTTAATTAACTACGGTAATTTTTTGCATTAGAGCCCCCTCTGAATTCAATCCATATTTTTCTTATTTTTGAACCTCTACCAATGAAGCGGGCATATTCTGAGGGGGATATAACCCCCCCCCCCCCACCCCCAATTATAGGGAACCCCGAAAAGACTGGGACATAAACAACTTAGTTCCGCCTCCAGCTAATTTTTATAATGAAACAACAGACTTCAGATATATGTCTCCTTTCAAATACAGATACATATTTGAGGAAGAATTATGTTATTTAAGAAACGTAACTTATTATTTTTTAGTTTTACATTTATTCAGATTAGAGACACCCAAAATGAAAAAATAGATAAAATTTCGATTTTTCTCTTCTGGGCGGGATTTATAAAGTAAAACATAGGTAAATGACTGGGGCGGAATCGTTTTACCAATCGAAGGTAGCGGAACAAATTTAACTTTGCGAACCCTGCAAATGTAGTAAGAACCAATGCGGATATTTACCGATCAAGGGCAAACAACTGGAGTGAATGGCGTAGCGGAGCGAATGGCGGGATTAGCTAAGAAAAGCAATTACACTTATACTGATGATAAGTAAACGATGCATAACTTTGCGATATATTGAAATACTATTGATAGGCCTATTGTTTCTTAGAGGGCATTTCAGTGAAATTTCCGTATAATTCAATGTTTGCGGAATCCGACCAGAGGGCAGCCTCAAATTAGTTTTGATTCTTGGAGTTACACTGTAAGCTACATCTAGATTGCCTAAACAAATTGTAAGTTCATGGTTATAATTTTGAACAAATATCCCCAAATTCTTCATCAGCTGGGAGATATTCCATACTCTCTAGGCCCCCGGTAGCTACAGCTTCCCTTTGGCTATATGTATCAACAAGATCCCTCTGCAAAAGTAATTTGAATTTGCCACTCGCCACTTTCCCAGAAAGGCTCTATAGATATTTTACATTTATGATAGGGAAAGTTCAGACCTTCAACTTGAAGAAAGGTTATAGATAACCAGGAACAATGGCTCGTATATTACGGAAGAGTTATATACCTTCTCCCTTTCTAGTTTCTATAGAAGTTTTATCTTGTTAAATGGCCAATCAGTGTTCTTTATAGCATTCCTTATAATAGGGCTTTCGTTTACGAGCAAAAGAGGATTTATAGTATTTACCTAAAATAAATATATATTGATACCGTCCAGAAATCAATTATGATTGTATTTTACAGTTTGTTATCGTTAATGTAAAAAATATACAAATTAAAAAATAAACAACATATTTTAGAGAGTTATCATCAAAACACAAAACTTGGTTTGGACCAAGTTACCTGGAGTTCATTATATGAAGAGCCATTTTCCAAAACAATTTATATCATTTTCATTATCTAAATAAAAACATTTTTAGACCATTAATAAAAAGTATCGAAAACATAAAATTTGTACCTAATGTTCTTTTTTCAACCAACAGGAGAGTCATAAATGTAGTTTTGTAGTAGTTCGTAGATCCGGGAGCAGTATATGGTTTCTTTATCCGATAACTAAGTTCTTCCCTAATTACATTTTAATGACAGCAAGTCAAGACATCATTGTTTTGTTGAGTTTGTGAGAACCCATTATACATTCGCAAAAACTATTCAGCGCTCTTCCATCTGTTATAGGCATTAGCGTTTTATGTGAGCCAACTTAATTTAAAAAGATCATCGAAACAGTTTCAAGGACTGAATTTAAGCTTGGCTTCCGGTAGTTCAAAGTTACAACGACAAAGTACAAAGACATTTTTAAAGATTTTGCAGTAAAAAATTAAATTTTAAAATAGTTTACATTGAAGAATTGCGAAAATCTTTGTAAGATGCTATCCTGCATCAAACAACCCCCACTTTTACGTACCACCTTAGCGACTTTAACGTCAGGTTGGCTGGAGTTAAAAATAAAGTCTATTAACATAAAAGCAATAAATTCAACACATAACGCCTGTTTCACTCTAGCATTAGTGACGTGCTCTATAATAAGATATAATTCGCAGATTTTTATGTAAATCTTTAATGGAATGTAGCTGCTTCTGTTTGCTCGAGCATCCAATTATTTAATTCATCGTAAATCTAAGTTTCCGAATTGAATTGATCACAAAATATTCATGAAGAGGCTAACTATTGTTAATTTTTGCTTTCTTAACCAAGATTACAGAAACTGCTTTAAAAATGAAGTCATAACACGCTCATTAACAACATTCAGATCATAATCAAATCGACCTTATTTTGCCTTAAAGCCCTGTGGCATTTTCATTTACTGTGTTATTGCACATTTCGCCGTTTATTGCGGGATCTTCAGAGGAGTCATCTTGCTAATGTAATGCTCGAATTGCAAACTCAAGTAAATGTTATTCATATTAATAAAATGTATCATATTTATTGCAATACTTTTATGTTCTTGAAATGTTTATTATTTCACTACACAGTAAGGAATAATCAATCACAAAATAATTTTCAAGCCTACAATTAATTATATTTAATTCCTTGCATATTATAACTTTTATTTTTAGTCTGTACTATTCTTTGTCACAAAAACAGTGTTTATTATTTTGTTACAAAGAAATCGGCTATTGAAAAATGCTTAATAAATAATAACCTTACTTAGTTTTATTAGGTCTTCTTAGTTTGATATGTTTATTTCATATCACCTCAATCTTTCCCATGAACACAGCTGGTTAATCCAAAATCAAATCTGACGAAACATTTCTTGGGCGCCAATGTTTTTAATTTATCGCCGATCTGAGAGGCCGATCCCGTCGAACCTGTCGACACCGAGCCACAGCCACCGGTCTTTGGCTGGACGGCTAGAGCGTTGAAATCTCGGAAGAAGTCAAGGACTGTTTCTTGCGCATCCACGACCTTGGCACATTTGCGTCTCCGAGTCTCCAGGGTCGCTCGGTACAGCGTTCCGCCACAAAGAGTCTTTCATGCCTCGGTAACTCATAAATAAATACAGTCAATCGCGGTCGTGAGTTTGTGGTCGTGGCGGCCTGCACAGTTAGTTTGTCCCATAATAAAAGATATGTCAGGTGGATGTCGGGATGGAGGTCATTTGGAGACGTAAATGAACATAAAACCTATACATTTATGTATAGTATACAACACCATAATTTGAATTGAAAAAATTTGTTTGTTGTATATATTTCTTTCAAATCATTAACTCTCGTTTTTAGGGTTTGGGAACACAAATTAAATTAGCTTAGGGCATAACATATTTATAAAAACATCTTAATAATATTAATTTCTTAAAATATTTGTGAATGAGTTCCTTGCTGTTGGTGGGTAACTCATAAACAAAACAATATCAGTTATTTCGTCAAGAAAATTTGAAGCACGGCTTACCGAATAGTAATCTGTGCACTTGCAATATGTTTCAGTTTTAAGCTTAAGTCTTGTCTAAATTTCATCACAACGAGGCAGAAGAGTTTGAATAGAAATGTATCGTTTAGCAAACTACTTTTTGAAGTTAATCTTTTGAAGCTTGCGGTCTCGTGCCGAATGTATCACGTTTTGCTACCTAAGCCACCGCCTGTGACGACAAGGTCATTGTCGGCAGAGAGATAACAGAACGCTGCTGACATCAAGTCCAAATGCAGGTGGTTTAGTACTGGCATTTAATCTTGATCGAATCAAACATCGAAAAATTAGCAACTCAATTTTGATGGCTACACATCACCTAAAAAAAATCATAAAATAAAATATAATATAATTGTAGTTGACACCTTGACAGATCAAAAAGATCTTAACAATTTATTTATTCATCATTAACTAAAAATTAAAACAATAAAATGTTTTGAATTAATTTAATTTTTACTCTAATGATGTGAAACCAACGAAATTTAGTTGCTAATGAAAATACCATCATGAACAACATATCACAAGAACATTGAAACATATCAGTTTTACAATAACTTAAAATACACTTGTAACCAATTTCAAGTTATGGCTTTTTTGAAGCTGTTATATATATTAATCCCCTTTTAAAATAAAATGCAAACCAATCAGATTGATTTAAATGGGCATTTGTTGGTTTTTAGCGAATTTCCCCTATAGGGAAGAAGCTGTTACCGTAGTACTCATGGTAAGATCTAAGCCCGAGACCATGATAACTTTTCGTTTTGGGGCCCCCAGAAGAAACACCACTATTCGTTCATTTTCATACATATATATATATCTATATATCTATATCTATATCTATATATATATATGTGTGTGTGTGTGTCTTTAAGCACGATAGCAGCCATAAAAATGGCCCAATCTGAATGAAATTTGGTACCGCCATGTAAAGTAGTAATTATTCGGACGAGTTCGAAAACCAGCCCGATCGGACTACCGGAAGGGGGGATAAAGGGGGGTAAACCCCTCCAAAAGTGGGTTTTTTGAGTTTTTTACATAGAAAAATTAAAATAATCCAATTTTTGTTAGCACAATTGAATTCAGCTCAAAAAAACAAACAATTTAGTATTTTTAATCACTGCTCTATGTCCATTGGTTACCGAGATATTGAAAGTGGTAAACACAGTACGTTGTTCCAATGTTAACCTTATGAGGAATAAGTAAAATTCTATATCTCGCTTATTTCTCAACATATCTTAATAAAACTTGGTAAATGGCTTCTTCTAGCTCAGATCTACTAAATATTGAACTAAAACCATCCAGTTTTAATATACCCATAGCAGCAAACCTGCATACTCATTCCCCATGTTATTCTTATGGAGCGTTCAAAAACATATAAAATCTCGCTATGTTGGATTGAAAAGTGTTGTTTTGCATTTGAAATTCGCTGAGTATGCAGGTCTGCTGCAACGGGGGTATTTAAAATTAATTTTGACATTAGTCCAGGCAACGGAAGCTCAAAAACAGGTCTAGAGGGAATTGCATGGAACACAATTTTTGACTTTGCAGCTTTGTTTGGACTAGTTAGGAGGTGAACATATCAAAAGTCCCCATCCATTGCCCTTGAGCGTGGGAAGGGAGGGGGTCTAAAGGTACAATTTTTTTGTTTTTCCTAAATATCTTGAAAACTATCAACTTTTAGTATTCCCTATTAAATTTGAAAATTAAAGAAAATTAAATTTCCTGTAAGAAAAATATATAATATGTCTACTTTGATCCAACCGTTTACAAGGTAAGCACCAATTTTAGTAATATTTAAAAAAATATCCCTTCCATGAGAAATACAGGTAAATTTGTGGGTAACATACATGCCCAATGGTACAACGCTTATTTCACCTAAAGGAAAGTGAACAGCATTCAAGAAAAATTGACAAAATTACTTGAAATTTTGTCAATATTTCCTGAATGCTGTTCATTTTCCTCTAGGTGAAAAAAGCGTTGCCCAATTGGGCATCTATGTTACCCACAAATTTATATGTATTTCTTATGGAAATACATCCAATTAAATCCAAACAATTGGATCCAATTACATCCAATTAATTTGTGTTTTTTTAAATATTAAAATACCCCCGTTGCAGCAGACCTGCATACTGAGCGAATTTCAAATGCAAAACAACATATTTTAATCCAAAATAGCGAGATTTGACATGCTTTTAGTAAGCTCCATAAGAATGACATCGGGAATGAGTATGCAGGTTTGCTGCTACAGGTATGTTTAAACTGTTTGGTTTTAATTCAATATTTAGTAGATCTGAACTAGAAGAAGCCATTTACCAAGTTTTATCAAGATATGTTGAGAAATAAGCGAGATATAGAATTTTACTTGTTTCCCTTAAGGTTAACATTGAGACAACGTACTGTGTTTACCACTTTCAATATCTCGGTAACCAATGGACATAGAGCAGTGATTCAAAATACTTAATTGATTGTTTTTTTGAGCTGAATTCAATGGTGCTAACAAAAATTTGATAAATTTTATTTTTCTATGTGAAAAACTCAAAAAACCCATTTTTGGGGGGTGTACCCCCCTTTACCCCCCCTTCTGGTGGTCCGATCGGGCTGGATCACGAACTCGTCCGAGTGATTACTACTTTACACGTCTGTACCAAATTTCATTAAGATCGGACCATATTTACGGCTGCTATCGTGTTAACAGACATATATATAGATATATAGATATATAGATATATAGATATATAGATATATAGATATATAGATATATAGATATATAGATATATAGATATATATATATATATATAAATTCGAACGAATGGTGTTTTTTGCCTTACCATGAGTACTACCGTAATAGCTTATTCCTTTAAGGAAATTCGCTAAAAATTAGTGCTTTCCTTGTAAATGGTTGGACCAAAGTAGACATATCATGTACTTTTCTTACAGGAAATTTAATTTCCTTTAATTTTTAAATTTAATAGGGAATACTAAAAGTTGATAGTTTTCAAGATATTTAGGAAAAACCAAAAAATTGTACACTTAGACACCTCTCCCTCCCCTTGCTCAAGGGCTACGGACGGGGACTTTTGATATGTTCAGCTCCTAACAAGTCCAAACAAAGCTGCAAAGTAAAAAATTGAGTCCCAAAAAATTCCCTCTATACCTTTTTGTTGCCTGGACTACATCAAATATAGCACAGTACATTTCAAGTGTATATTAAATGGAGTCCAAAAACATTGTACGAGGCAAACAGCAAATATACATGTAGGCTAAGGTAATGATCTAATTTAGAACTCTATCAATCCACAATCGATGTGGACCAATGACACTCATAAAACTTATTTTTTCATCACTCTGTATACGAAAATTGCCCGTTACCGTACAGCTGAGATCTATGAAAACTCTCGATTTCCTTACATCAAAACAAATAATAATCAGCTGCTTTTTCGGTACCCAAACATTTCATTTCTGTACCCTGTACCCAAACAAACCATTTCCATACCAAAACAAAATTTTCCCGTACCCAAACAAACGGTTTACCAATTTTGTCAGTTCAACCAGCTGACTATAAACTAAAATAGACAGTTTTGCCGTATTGTGTTTGCTTAAAAAGCACTGTGTTTGCTTAGAAAAATTACTGAATTATGAAATGTTGGATTATTTTTTGTAAGTTTGGTTACTTATTTGCATTTTAATGAAAAGTATTGTTCACAACTCGTCACCAAAGTCCCATTTCGGGGCTCGATAGTGTTTTACATGCTCGGCTCACGCCTCGCAAGTAAAACACTATCTTGCCCCGAAAAAGGCTACTTTCGTGACTATTAGTGAAATATACTATTTGAACATTCTTGTATTAATTTTACAGGCAATCCTATGCAATTTTATAAGCAAACAATAATGAAAATGAATTACAATGATCAGTATGGAAGAAGTTAAAATTCAATAATACAAAAACGAATAAAGTACTGTTCACAACAACATTTTAATCATAAGGCCAAAAACCCTTCCACAGTATCTGCTCATGTATGTCTGCTTTGTGAGTTTAATGACATAATCATTATGCAACCATTGCAACCACTGAGTAATAGTGTGTTCATTATTGCTAGCAATTTGTCCCTTATAAGCAGTCTCTAAAATGTTACGATTGACTGACTTTCTCTTTCCATCACTGCTGAAACTAATTGCAGTGCAAACCATTTCCTCTGTCATTAGTCGCTTGCAAATTTTCTTTAGTTAGCCCATTTGTGTTGATTGACATCTTGACAGATCAAATAAAATCTTAACTATTTATTTATTCATCATTAACTAAGTAGCAGGTAGCCCCGACTTTGCTTGGGAAATTTCTCTCGTCTTTATTGTTGGATTGGTGAAGTGTTGTTTGATAATGGTAATCATTGAAACTATTTCAAACTGAGACCAAATACATCAAACCTAGAAAGATCTCCCAAAATCCAAGACACGAGTCCCTTTAAAGTAGGCTAGTGGTGAAGTCGTCAAAGAGATGGAGGCACAACCACAATATTGCAAATTTGAAGTAAATCAAGAATCTGTGATATGTAGTTTTGACTATAGCTCCTGATGTACTGACACATGGCTCTTTTTATATACATTATTATAAATATATGATTTTTGTAGGAGTTTATCTGTTTTAATTTTCTCTAACAAATTTTAATTTCTCATGACTTTTAGTTGAGGGATGTTACCAATTAGTTGTACTTTTTGCCTAAAAGAAGCTAGTAATTTTTTGTTCTATATGATGTTGGACCAATGTCCTGACATGACTACCGAACAACATAATGTACCGCCACCGTTTTTTCCATTTGCAATACCAATACAACCAACTGTTAACTTATGTGTTTATGTTAAAGTCAATGGTTAATAGCCAACTTCCGACACTTTTCATTTCATTATCCATTTCAGTTACCACATAGCTTTACTTTAGCCGTCAGCCTGGACACTACTGACGCCTGTTGTTTGTTGTTGGCAGGTCTCGTCGGGAGCAGAGGTCGACTGCAGCAGAGCAGTTTGTGGTAGACAAGCAGGCCCAGGAGGAGAAGGACTTGAAGGAGAAGGGGGAGGTGAAACATGTCAGCACCTTCAGGCAGGCTCTGCCCCAGGTACAGTGAGAGGTTGCTCCGAGTCTCTGAGTTTACTTCCGCCTCTTCATGAGTCTGCTAGTTAATGAAATAGCTTAATGTGTCTGAGAAAATATAGATAGGTATTTGAAATAATGTATAAAATAATACTCAGGTTAAACTTTTGCTACCTTCTGTGCTTCATCATGATCTTAACAATTGGCTCGTTATATTATATTAAATAAATCTGTAAACAATGAATTACAGTGTGATTTATTTTACACCATGACACCTGATAATCAGCATCCTCCTCTAATACTGAGTGTTCTCAAGGCTTGAGTTCAGTTCAGTTCCTTTACACCAAAGCAATACTTTTCGTATTACCAGAGGCCTTGAACCAATAAAGAAAACTTATGAAAGCAATAAAAGTTCCTTATGATTAATTAGTTTCATTACACTTCTTTTAAATAGTTTTAAATTTTTATTTTTTATTGAAAAAATTATGTAAATATGCCAAACTATTACAGTGAAGACCACTTTTAGATTTATATCTACTTGTGGGCACTGTATGATACCGTATTTTAACATTTATTTGTTGTAACTGGTTGAAATTTATGTTAAATATGTTGATGCCTTCAAAATAGTCTTTAAAATAAAAATAAATACATCAAAGGATAAAACCGAAATTTGTCCCACAGGTTTTGGCAAGTACAGCAAAAAATCTGATTCTTCTAGACCTTGGAATGACAGTCGCTTTTCCTACAATAGTGATTCCAGTATTGCTCAACTCAAAAACTGGTCTGTCTTTCACAACCTCTCAAGCTTCATGGTTTGGTAAGCTATGTGGTGTAAAATATATTATTGTTATTTCTAATTTTGACTCTTAGAATGTAAAAAATATCTTTGACAATATACAAGGCATATTGCACTTGCCCTGTAATCAAGCCTTTTATTTCTTTGATGCTGAGATATCGTCAGAAGGATTTTTGGGATTGTGCTATAAAATTAGCCTACATTAATTTTTTGACACTTTCTAAAGATCAAAATTAAATGTAATAAACTTATACAAGATGATATAATATTTTAGCCCTATGTTGTCTGCAAAATGGGACCTCCAAAGGAACCCTTATCCATTACATTACACATCTTTGATCTGTAATAAAAAAAATAAAATCGATAATCGTGGACCAAAGAAACTGTAATTTCATAATATTAAATTCTTTGTTCTAATAAAAAGATTATAAAATCTGAAATCACAGATTGCAAGTTAAAATTTGAAGATAATTACGTTAAAAGTTTCTTTTTACCGTAACAACAGATTTAGTTTCTATTAGCCAAATAACACATTGAGCCTTTTTTGCGGCATCACCAAAGAATGGCAATCCAAACAGCACTGACAGCCGCGCTACATTGTTTCAAGGTCAACACTCCTTTGTGCTGCCAACTCTTGACGAAAACATTCCCAAATGGTATGAGTAAAACTCGATGAGCTACTCGTTTAAGAGAAATTAACTACATATTTAGCTACCTCCTACAGTTATTAAGATAAAAAAATTTTAAATGCCAGAGTTCTTTTATAGACACCCTATACGGTATATATAATCCTGGATGGCAGGTAGTATCGGCTTCATCTGCCAGCCGCTGGGCAGCGTGCTGTCGGGGATCGTGCTGGAGCCGCTGGGCCGCAAGTACTCGATGCTGCTGGTGAACGTGCCGCACATCGTCGGCTGGTACCTCTTCTACAGCGCCCGCTCGCTCGTCACAATGTTCACCGCCATCATCATCATGGGGCTGGGTATGGCTTCAGTGTCGGATATTTTGGCCAGAAATGTTAAGAATATTCACTGAGAAGAATCAAACTGAGGTTTCTTCTAATTTTGCGCTCAGCGGGTGTCAAGCACTGGCCAGCGGGTATTGAGGACATAGTTCACCATTAACGCCGCGATGAAGAAGCTCCGTGGCTGCCCTCTCCTAATTTAACTTAACTGTAACTAGTAACTAAACTGTAACTGTAACTGGATTTAAATGTAACTAAGTGGTCTTGGGCGTAACGGAAGACCGATTTAAAAGCGACCTCTGTTTGATCCTCCTCTGTGGAGTATTCCTGGAAAAACAATTGCCAAGTTCAATCTGCCAATTAGACTGTTCAAAATTTCAAATTAAATTTTAAGAAATTACAAGTGAATTGTATAAATTTTTCAAACTTTTGAATCAATATTTGTGTACGTGTCAAACGTATTCCAGTATTTATTTTGATATGTGTAATTGTAGGAGGAGGATAGTTTAAATCAAATTGCTGAATTTAAAATTGCAAAAGTCATTAAAAATACCTCACAAGTAGGACAACCCTCATATTTTTTACATTTAATTTAAATTTTTATAGCTGTCTTTTTCTACAGTAAAAGAACACCAATAATTACATCTCTGTCTAATATTTCTGTCAAAATGAAGTTTACGATTTTGAAAAACATAAAATAATGAAATCTTATAAACTCTTTTCAGAAAGAGCATATTTTTTTCTCCAGAACAAATCACACCTTGCGGCCTTAAGGGTAGGGTGGCAGTTGGGGCCGCACAGGTACTTACATCTGGGAGGGCCTTATGTAAAAAAACCAACAAAATTACTCAAATATTTTGCAAATTATGAAGATAATGTAACGTAATATTGAAATCCCGAACAATACAAATATGATCTTAGTGAACTACTTGACACACTATTTGGTGTCAACATTCAAATAAAGATAATTAAGAGGGTAGGTCTTAAACAGACCCTTGTGGAACTCCTGTTTGATTATAAGCAATGCCACAAGAAAAGGTTTTTTTATATATTTCTGTTGTCAGTGAAGTTAACGACAGTTTTTTGTCTGCCTAAAAGATTTTATTTTAACCGTTTAGGAACTATCCCTGAGAGTTTTTGAAGCAGAATAGAGTAATTGTTGGGTTTTTGAGCAGTCGAATGTCTTGGAGAAGTGCTAATGGCTGCTTTATTATTTCACTTCTTATTATGAATAACTGATTGTAGTTCAGCTGTTGTATGTATCCATATATTCTTGTTTATATATATATTTTACATTTCCTACCATGTAATATTTATAGTTTATTAAAAGCCTCTATGTTATAAAACGATTTTTAATTCAAAACACTGCTTCTTCTAAATAACTAGGAACATATCACTGCAATTTTAGGTTCAAGTTGTTATGAAAAATGTGAACTTTAGTCACTTTTTACTTCAATTATTACGTTTGAACGTCAGGAGTGGGATTCATGGAGGCCCCCATCATCACATACGTGGGGGAGATCTCGGAGCCGAGGTTCCGAGGGATGCTGACGTCGTACGCTGGGATCTTCGTCTCTCTCGGGTTTGTCGTGATCTACGCCATGGGCAACTTCACCGACTGGCAGCACGTGGCCGCCATCAGCTGTACCGTGCCTGTCATCACCATCCTCGCCATCTCCCAGGTACATATTGACTCTCGCCATCTCCAGGTATATATTTAAATGGGTAGATTAACATCCTCGCCATCTCCCAGGTACATATTGACAAGGGTATTTTAACATTCTCGCCATCTCCAGGTATATATTAAAATGGGTAGATTAACATCCTTGCCATCTCCCAGGTACATATTGACAAGGGTATTTTAACATTCTCACCATCTCCAGGTATATATTAAAATGGGTAGATTAACATCCTCGCCATCTCCCAGGTACATATTGAAATTGAAATGGGTTCTTTAACATATCAAGTGCTAGTTCTCCAAACTAACCCAATAATCCCAAACCTTTCAGCTGCACTGAGTCTGTTATCACCATCCTTACAATCTCCTAGGTACATTTTGACACGGGTACTTTAACATATTAAGAGTGGGTGAAGTGCTAAAGAGAGAGATATTCTTTATCAACAATCATTAAGATTGAAAATAGTTAATATTAATTTAGTCTACTTTCCAATTTAAGAATTCTTTAACATCATAAAAAGGTCTATCCAATAGCCATTTTTGTAACTTCTTCTTGAATTTTCTAGGATTTTGATCTTTGATGATTTCTGGTAAAACATTGTAAAATTTAGATCCAGCATATGTTGGCTTGGTTTTGAATAATTTGGAGTGGTGTGGTGGAAGGTTGTAGATCTCACTAGTTCTCCAAACTAACCTAATAATCCCAACCTTTTCGGTTGCACTGTGTCTGTTGTTATCACCATCCTTACAATCTCTGAGGTATACATTGACACGGGTACTTTAACATATTAAGTGCGGGTGAAGTGGTAGTTCTGTAAACTAACCCATTGATTCCAACCCTTTCAGCTGGACTGTGTCCGTTATCACCATCCTCGCCACCTCCCAGGTACATATTGAAATGGGTACTTTAACATTTCAAGTGCTAGTTCTCCAAACTAACCCAATAATCGCAACACTGCTTTGAGCTGCACTGAGTCTGTTATCACCATCCTTAAAATATCTCCGAGGCAGTGGCGGCTAGTGAGTTTATGTACTGGGGGTTCAGAGCTAATAACATATACATGATACCTGATACTAATGTATTATATTAGAGTTATTGTCTTAAGCCAATCAGCCAATCAGTATTTAAAAACGTTAAATGCTTACAAGATCGTAGTGCCTGCATTTCTTGACATAC
This sequence comes from Flexamia atlantica, assembly GCA_035578135.1. Classification (NCBI taxonomy): domain Eukaryota; kingdom Metazoa; phylum Arthropoda; class Insecta; order Hemiptera; family Cicadellidae; genus Flexamia; species Flexamia atlantica. Next base: position 27,835,580 of record JAQJVK010000012.1, read on the forward strand.
CTGCTTTTATACACGAGTGTAATGCTTATAGTCTATTGGATTAAGGCACTATACCATTGATGATAAATTGTATTATGCTACTATGTACATTAAAATGTTAAATCCAAAATTAATTAAATCAATAGCGTTTTTCCCGCTGCTCGATAGCTTAATTACTGTTCTTACAGAAAGCTATGGTGCGGCCGCTACGCCGATTGTTTTCTTTCAATAATCAGAGCTAAAAATAAAACTCATAATCGCATAACTGAAATAAACTTATTTATAACTAAAAACAACATAGAAATCACACAATATTTAAATAAATAAACTTAAACATCGCCCAAACCATTAAAACAACATTATCAAGATTTACAGCACGCGTTCCGTAGGGTGCTGCTGAAACAGAAGTGGTTAGGAAAGAAACTACTGTTTCGGAAGAGGTCGGCCAATGTCGTCAGCGCTCGGCTCGCCGCTAGCCGAGAGCATTAGCGATAAGTCCATTGCTTTCAAGCAAGCCCCCCTCCGCTCCCCTCACACCCCTCGCCAGCCAGCTGGGTTCACTCGGCGAACTGAACCTCGCTCTGCCGGCGTTGCGTGAGAGCTTCGCCCGGACGTAACAATAGTTTTTTGCCATGTTGTTTATAAAAGTATGTTTAACAATGGGTTTTTCTGCTATTGACTTAAAAAATTTATTTATTGTTTTTGATTATTTTAGGGGGTTCACTGAACCATTGAACCTACACACGAGCCGCCACTGCTCCGAGGTACATACACTGACATGGTTACTTTAATGTACTTCCCTCCAAAAACTTTCAAACCAATAGCTTGAAAACATAACAAACAATATTAAAATTTATATCAAATAAAAGGTCTATTTTTTTTACTTTGGAACCTTGTACTAATTCAAACATATGTGCGTAATCAAATCGAAATTGAAATTCTTCCAGCATATTATAACAAAACTAATTTAGTGAGCAGAAAGCTAAAGAGGTTATAAGATTTGAATTGCTTTCCCTAAAAGCCACTCTTTTTAGGACAAAATTTCTCTGGTTTAAAAAAATTTATATCTCAATAAATCAATCGTACTCAAGTGGCAGTCATAGCTGAGTGGGTTGGGTACTGGCCTACCACCCAAAGTCCTGGGTTCAACTCCCAAAAAGGGCACATGACTATTAATTCTCAGACTGTCACCGTGCTTTGGAAGGCTTGTTAAGCCGTTGGTCCCGGCTACTGTACTGGTCGATCGGTCATGACAGAGGCACTAGTTGCGACCGATTGTCCACTACAGTAAAACTCTTGAAACCAGCCCTTGGCCAGAAGGTTACACGGGATTATTATTATTTTTCATACTCAAGAACTTTTCATTATAAATTTACTGTTTCCAGGTGCCAGAGACACCATTGTGGTTGTTGTCCCGCGGCAGACTCGAGGAGGCAGAGAAAGCTCTCTGTTGGCTCCGAGGGTGGGTGGAGCCTCGCAACGTCCGTGCGGAACTGCTGGAAATGATCCGCTACAGCGAAGCGTCTCAGCTGCGCAAGGCCGGGAGCCTGGAGAAGGCCGCATACTCCAACGACATCAGCTTGGATGATGAAGGGGGCAAAAGTGTAACTCTGACGACCAACGGGGTCGCTCACGGAGAAAACAAAGACAGGAGTGAGTTTGTGACTGTCAATCTGACCTCCGAAAAGAAGGGGAACAATAACGCCGAAATCTGTGATAAGAAAGAGGTTAATTGTGGGGAACACGAGACGGACTGGAAAGTGAGGCTGAAAGACCTTGTGAGGCCAGAGATGCTGAGGCCTCTAGGACTCGTGATCGGGTTCTTCTTCTTCCTGAATGCATCTGGCATTGCGGCGATGAGGCCTTATTTGATCAAGGTGTTTGAGAAACTTAATTTCCCCATAACACCACTTCATGCAACAGTAAGTAGATAAAATGTTTAAAATGATAAAATGTATAAATAAAAAAAATGTTTGAGTCTATTTTTTATTGGAGTGACTAAATTTAAATGATATACAGGGAGAACACCTTAACAGTGCCACCATTTGTATCTCAGAAATTATTACTTTAAGGCAGTTCAAATATAACAAACAAATAAAACAAAATTTTAGAAATACAAAATTTGTTTATGGCTGCAATTTTTCAAAATGGCATACGAAGTTTTCTTTTGAAAATCCTGCATATCAAGGTTTATTTTGTTTTGCTGTTGATTTTAGAAATATGGTATTTAATCTTAACTTGATAGGTAGTGATTTATAAGCAGTCAAAGTAAGGTTTTAACCTCATAGGGAATGCATCACTAACCTTAACTAAACTTCACTAGTCTGCATATCAAAAAAGGTAGTGTTAAATAAAAAATAAAAATACCAAATATCAGTACCTTAAAATTCTTGTAATCAAGAAAGAACGGAAAATTTTTATATTCTTTTTGCATAGCTTCGATAAATAGACCAACATATGACTTACATATCTATGTATTATGGAAATAATTAGTAAAAGGAATAGTATCACAACTTTCTTATTTTTTTCTTGCAGACAAAATTTCAAAGGCAAAAATATAGAAAAAAGGTAACTGAAAATCTAAGATCCTTGAAATGAAATTATCAACATCAGATATTTTAGTAGTCTGAGTATTCATTGTGCTGCAGGGCCGTCGCGACGGGGGGGTTTGGGGGGGCGCCGCGCCCCCCCAATATTGGGAGGAATGTCAAAAGTTGGGAATTCTTCAGTCTTAAAACAACAGTTGAGAAATTCGTGTCTGTAAAGAAAATTTCTGGAAAAACAAAAAATAATGCCACTTCCAAATTAGGAATGTTCGGCTTGAATTTCCCGACTTGTTCAACCAAGATTATTTAACCTCTTTAATAATTAATTATATTGTGTCCGAAGTTGGCAAAATCTGCTGAAGAAAAAAGTAGGCCAAAGTAAAACAGCGTGATGAGAGAACAGTGAAAGTCCAATGGCTGGGGGGTGGCTATTCCTTTGGTTTGTCAGACTGACGCCAGACGCGCCACGCACGCCTGCGCAACCCCCCGTCCCTCAAGTCACCTTCTTCTTCCCTCAACATCAACAACTCAACTTGCCTCACTCATCTGTCGCCGTGTCAACTAACCTACAATTTAGAACATACACTTTCTATGTTTCCTCCTGGATCGAGCAACGAAATCCCTGACATCCATTCGCTGAAAAGTCGAATGGAAATTTTATTTGACATTTGCAACTCAGAAGAAGGAGACAAAACAAAAGCCTCAACTCTCCGAGAAGTACTTGACCAAGCCACAAGAGTGAAGTCGTGCCTCAATCAAGCCTATAAGTTTTGCGTTTTCATAATCACGGCTGCTTATGGAGTGGCCTCAAATGAAAGGTCTTTTAGCCAGCTGAAGTTGGTCAAGTCCATACTTCGGACTACAATGTCCGATGTCAGACTAGACAAACTAATAATGTTAAGATGTGAACAAAAAATAAGTGAAAAGATAAATTCAAAGCAACTTACTCAACAATGGGCAAGTTTGAAAAAACGAATTTTGATTAAATAGATATGCTATGCTCAGTACACAGAAGGCCTAAAAAGTAGATTATATGATTTTTTTCTTCGTTCAATAAACAGTTTAGCCATATTATTCAATTATTTTATTTTACCCTATTCCTTCTTGGACTTGGTATTGGGGAAAAGTCAACGTGAGAATTACTCTCTATGCACATATATTTAGCCGTTTAATGTTTCTGTGTTTTCTTTAAATTTGACTTCAGTACAAAATATTATATTCATATAATAACTAGTTAAGTAGGCTAACATTTTCCTTACTGCTGTAGTAAATTGTTATTCACGCAGTACAGTGCTACTCGTAACCAAAATTACGAAAAACGTTATATCAACAGCAAAAATTAGTATAGTCATAGTGGTATAATATATTTTAAGTTGGGAAAAAGTAACTTATAAGATGGGAAATTTGTAACTTCCACCCCCCCAATAAAAATGTGTCGCGACGGCCCTGTTGTGCTGCATAATACCCAGATTGTCAGACTCAGCAGGCTCATATCAGATCAACCAAAATTCCTAAAAGATGCAGTTTTCAAAAGATGAGAAGAAAAAATTTAATCAATATCAAGGTCCTCGTTTGATTTCCTTGTGTTTCGCAGGTAGTATTCTCCGTTATCCAGTTCGCAGCTAACATCCTGTGCATGGTGAGTGTGCGGTGGACAGGCAAGCGCCCGATGGCACTGGTGTCGCTGACCGCCTGCGCCATTGCTACCACCACGACAGCAATCTACACGTTCCTCACCGACCCGGCCACCCAGTCCGGGTGGCTGCCGTTTGTTATGTTGGTAGTACTGCAGTTCTTCACTGGCTACGGAGTCGCTCCTGTGCCTTGGATGCTCGTCAGCGAAGTGTTCCCTTTTAGGTGAGGATTAAAAAAGCTAATTAAATGAAAATAAATATGGTTTATATTACTCAATTGGACACATCCCATGGAAAAACAAATTTTGTTAATTAAGGGGAAAAGTAAAAGAAGATGTTGTCTAATAAAAATGTTATGTTAGCAGCAACAGGGTCAAACATTTCCCATTTTGATAAACTGAAACGAATTGGGTCTAAAAAAGCTTAGCAGGTGGAATTAAGATTAAGTTATAGTTTAACAAGTAATCATCTTTAAATTATGAATGCAGTGAAAGTTACATCTATTAGGGACCACTTTCAAATGGGTTGATTTTCAAACTAGTCTGATTAGTTAACACTTTACATATCTTTAAATTTTGTTAAAGTGGACGATTTCTAGGAGAGTTTTTATGCTTAAAGACACATATACCAGTGTATAAATGGTGATTATATCTTGGAGCCCAAAATTGATACTAAAATTTATCTGGTCTTGGAATTAGGTCTTGACAGGAGACCTACAGCATTAGCTTCTTCCCAATAGGGGACACTTGGTGAAACCGTGAAAACAATTTTCCAGCTCATCTTAACAGATTTACAACATAAGAAAAACTATTTTCTTTTTCTACTGAATTTATACCAATCAAGTTTAACTTTCCTTTTCTTTTGTTCTTAAACTCTTTAAACCTCAGGGATAAATAATTTTTGTTACTGTTAATACCAGGAGAGCATCATTAGCTACACATGATTTAATTGTCAACAAATTCTCGAGAAACGGTATATACCGAGAATATTATATTATTCATATAGAAAGTCTCCTAATTTCGCACTCAATATAACCACTCAGTTTATAGCACTGAGTGCCTATCTGTCAAGTTGCATGAATGCCATTTTGTCGCAACTGCCAACCATAAGTTTGATGACTACTTTGACCAATCCTACCCTCCCTATCCAGCAGAAGGAAATGTTGATAACTATTCTTTGACTAAGTGCACCTCGCTTTCTTACAGAGGGCAATATTAATTACGTTTTTATCACCCCTCGCTCGCCTACAGATGGCAATGTTAAAGACTTTTTTTTGACTAACAGCCCCTAACTTGCCAAAAGGGAGTGATTTTAATGACATTCCTTAGACTAACCGCCCTCGCTCACCCACAGAGAGGCCAATGTTAATGACTTTCCTTTGACTAACTGCCCTCGCTCGCCCACAGAGGGCAATGTTATTGACTTTTTTTGACTAACCACCCTTGCTCGCCCTAGGGGGCGATATTAATGACTTTTCTTTGACTAACCACCCCTTGCTCACCCACAGAGGGCGATATTAATGACTTTCCTTTAACTGACTGCCCTTGCTCGCCCACGGGGTGCAATATTAAGGACTTTTCTTTGGCGAACCACCCCTCGCTCGCCCTCAGAGGCCAATATTAATGACTTTCCTTTGACTAACTGCCCTCGCTCGCCCACAGAGGGCGATGTTAATGACTTTCCTTTGCCTCACCGCCCTTGCTTACCCACAGAGGGTGGTATTGATGACTTTCCTTTGACTAACCCCCCCCTTGCTTACCTACAGAGGGTGGTATTGATGACTTTCCTTTGACTAACCGCCGTCGCTTGCCCACAGAGGGCAATTTAAATTACTTTTCTTTGACTCACCGCCCCTCGCTCGCCCACAGAGGGCAATGTTAATGACTTTCCTTTGACTTACCACCCTTGCTCGCCCACAGAGGGCGATGTCAATGAATTTCCTTTGACTTAACTGCCCTCGCTCGCCCACAGGGGGCGCAGTCTGGCCAGCGGCGTGGCGGCCGCAGCCTCCTACGTGCTCGGGTTCGTGGCCACCAAGACCTTCCTCAGTCTCGAGGCCGCTCTGACCCTGGGCGGAGTGTTCCTCCTCTACGGCTCTCTCACCTTTCTTGGCGTCGTCTTCCTGTACCACAACATGGTGGAGACCGAGGGCCGCTCCCTCGAGCAGATAGAACAGGACTACAAGACGAAAATCAACTCATGACCTACTCGATAAATTATAGTGATACCTGTCTGTCTAGTGTAAGATATTTTTTGTACAGTTATTTATTTTATAAAAAGTTTATATTTTCAGATTTTTTTAGAGGTTGTTTATTTTATTACCACTGGGTTCCATACATAGTGTTTATAGAAAAAATATGGATAAAAATCATCAATAATATTTTTTAATGCCAATATTAAATTTCCCTTCAAACTGAGCATCAGCTATTGTTTTAAAATATTTTCCCCTGTATAAAGAGAATTATTAACTCACTTTTTAGTTCAAACAGGTTATATTCAATTACCAACTTCAAACCTGACAATATTTCCAAATATTACATATTGCTCAATTATGTCATAATCAAATAGATGTCATGTCAAATGAACCATAACATTTTGTTCTTGATATAGTCTAAACATTAAAATTTAACACACAATTACATACAATAAACCATAATAAGAAAACCATATAATAAACCAGAGAAAAGAAAATACAAACTCTATGTACTTTGCCAACCAGCAATTAGTCTTCATAAAATGAAGTCAAAACTCAATACCAACATAAACTAGCTTGATAAATTCAATCGGTTTTCAACTCTCGTCTTTCATGAGAAAATATATTTATTGAAAACATATTTATTTAGCCTTTTCTTCTTGCATGTTTATTATAATATTCTCTAGGGCATTAAGTCACCTTCTGCCCAAACAATGAAAATTATATTTATTAAGAACGTCCAATTAATAAACAAATAAAATTGATAGAATTAAAGCACCAAAAATGGAAGTAGAAATATATATATTTTTTAATTTTAACTTGTTTAAACTTTGGATATAAAGTTAAATCTTAAGATTAAGATATGTGAACTTTTCTTAATCTTAAGTTTTAACTAAAAGTTAGCAACATTCAAATTGTAACCTTGAACTCAATCAGCTGTTTTCACTTTTAAATATAACTAGAAGAACCCGTGGCATCGCTCACGATAAAAATTAAACATACTCTAGATCTATCACCCATCAATTATATCGTTTTGTTTCCCATTTATGTTTCTTGTTGTAAAATCTACTTCTTTATATCAAATGTACTTCCATAAAACAAAAAGGTTTATAAATTTGCTCTTAGTACGCATATGCTATGACAGGGGTATTCTGTTCCTGCCTAAAGTGCCTGTCTATATATAAAAAATGTGACCATATCAAGTGCCCCACCGACAAAGCCCCAAATGGTGTTGCTGCCCTGGGTAGGCTCATGCCCAATATCAGCGGTCCTTCCTCTTGCAAGTGCTGCTTGCTTGTATCGGCTGTCCAGTCGATCTTGCTATCAGGTGAAGAGGATTGCGCTCACACACTCAAGAAGCGAATTTACAGAGACTGGCTCACCCAAGACAAACGCCGAGAAGAATTTATGGTCGTTTCTGCTTAACGCACGGTATCTGAGCTTGCCCTGATGATGATCATGGGGCACGATATAAGGAATGGCTCCCTTTGCTTTTTCGACGGCTTTGAATCTGCTCGCATATGTAGCATAGCAAGGCCACACTGTGGGGCCTTGAGCATAGTTACCCTTAATTTGAAATTTATTGCACCCCCGTCGCAGCAGACCTGCGTATTAGAAATCCTATTTCTTTCCTTCATGAAGGCATACGTGTTAGAGGAACCATAGAACATGACTTGAAATTTCATTCACTGTAAAAGATCATTTTCTTAAGGTTTTGGGGTCTACCTTGAACAAAAAATTACAATTCCACTCCAGCAATTATTAAAAAGTGCTGTCTTACATTTTTAGACTCTATATTGAACAAAAAGATTGAATGAGCCGTCCCGGCAATTTTTTTAAAGTACTGTAGACAAAATTAATACTTTACAGTAGCACACTCTTCCTCTTTAAACAGCAGTTGTTGTCATAAAAAAGAAGTCCTTCAAGTATAAGTGATCAGTGATCACAGAAGTCCTTCAGTAATATCAATTATTTATTTTATTTTATACTACATACCAGCATTTTATATAGTGTACTAGCAGAACCCGTAGCTTCGCTCACGATAAAAATCAAAGTCTAACCTTGATATGAAGAATCTAGAGGACTGAATAGAAAATATTTATATCAAGGAATATGTAATGTAGAGATACGTTTCTTTTATGGCGGAATGTAGGATAAAATGTAGATACCACAGTAGATAGTGAAGGTTTTCTTTTCACCGTTATAACTCGAAAACGGCCGGACTGATTTTAACACCAAATGTGTCGATTTTAAGGTACTTCTTTGTAGATTTACCATTACGTCCATGGATTGCCTAGTAGGGCATCAATTAAGTACAGTAAAGGGCTGAATGTTCGAAACAGTTATGGTGCTATTTGTGGGCAGTATTTCAAACTCGATTCACTTAGTTTTTAACTTAAAATATGGGCGGGTAGTAATAATTTAAGATCAACCACTGATTGCAGTATTTATTTTTCCGGCGTGAAAAGCCGGGACACCGTCGAATTAGATGAAAAAGGACTTTGCCAAATTATTGTAACTGGCATGATTGTAATTAAAACATAAAGGCCGGCATAAGGAAATAACTATAGCTCCCGCTGCCTAAAAAGATGGTACCACATAATAAGCTTATGATTGAACGTATAAGGTACGAAACTAAATCATCAAAACAACCATAAAACTACGATAAAAGGAATCAAATTATAAATCAGCTGTAACAACGTATCCGTTTGTGAAGCTAATATGCTTGATTTAATAAAATTTGAAATTTAAACAAAAGATCATCCATTACATTAACATGGGGCATTTTCAAAGCTTCAGCTCCACCAAAAACCTCTAAAAACCTCGAAAATCCGTTCTAAAAAAACCGTTCTTGGTGAATGCCATCACTCTGTAAGGAACGTCCATGCAAATTTTCAAGGTTCTAGGTTAAGTAGTTTTGGCTGTACAATGATAGGTCAGTGGTATTTGACAAAAATATAGTAGAAAAGATAGTATAAATATAACTTTACAATCAGGGATTTGAATAATTTATAAATTTTTACATAAATAGATCAAAGAATCATATCATTTCAGCACATTCTGTTTATGATTGAAAACCCACTGTTCTTTTCTCTTTCCATCTTACCGGATTTAGTCTCAAGACTCAGCCACAAAATGCAGTATGCTCTTCACGTTTAAAACTGCGTACGTCGAATTATACGAAACATCAAATCATCGGACAGGCATAGATGTAATTAAAAAATTATTACGAACGCCTCCAGGAAAAACTATAACTCCCGCTACCGAAATAAAGATGGTGCCACTTAACTAATTAATGGTGGATTTTATCTAAACTAAATGTAACCTTTATATAGTACATAATTATGTCCTTGAAACAAATCAACAAAAATCAATGAAGCCATGATCAAAGAAATCAATTTATTATCATCTGTATCAACGTATACATTTCCGAAGCTAACTACCAGCTGATTGTTTTATGAACGTTAAAAATGTAAACAAAAATCGTCCAACATACTTTTAAATGTGAAAATTTGAAAACTTCGGCCTCGCCAAAAACCCCTTTATACTACGAATTTTGTAAAATCCGTTCTTAGCGGATGCCTACGCCCTAAGAGGAACATCCATGCAAAGTTTCAAGGTTCTAGGTCAAGTAGTTTGGGCTGTACGATGTTTCCACTGAGTGGTATTTGACAAATATATAGTAGATTGCACTTAAAATATATTAAAAAGTCTTAATTCATTAACCATCTGGCACCAAGTAATAAATCTTCATGTAAACAAATACAGTTAAATAGCAGAAAGAAATACCATTAATTTACATCACCTGTTTTAAATTTTACTTTCACATGTTTTGTTAGTAAACAAATCTAACTGAAATTCTTTCAAAATCCCTGACATGGGTACCTTTAAGACGGTCCCAAGGCTAAGCCCTGAAAGTTATCACGAAATTGAAGGTGTATAAACCTATTCCATGAAATTCTACATGTATCTACCAAGTTTCGTGGCCATCGGTCCAGCGGTGTCTGAGTTTATCAATGCTATATATATATACCAACATCCTCTTTTATACTTATAGATTAATCTAGATTACCTAAAGGGGATTATAGACAGGGATAGTACTAGCTGCTAGTAGGCGCGTAATGTACTAGCCGCTAGTTACTAGCTGCTTACTATCCCTGTCTAAATACCTACTTGCCTTTGCAGGGGCGAATAAAGTAGTAGGGGGGGGGGTCCTCGCGGCGAATAAAATTAAACATGTTCAATTTTACTCGCCACTAGCACGCGAGTAGAGATCACGTGACCTACTCACCGCTAATACTCTTCCGGTCTTAACAGGAACTCGCATTCACTCGCCAGTTTAATAGCGAGTAAATTCATCGTCCTACATGTTAGCGCTCGTTGACAACAATGACAACAATGTAACTCGCTAAGCTAAAAGCTGCGGAAATTAGCGGCGAATACTATCTTCGTGTGTACGTTGATTATTCGTCACTTTTACTAGCGTCAAATACCAGCGGCTATTATTGGAAGCTAGAACTATCCCCGTCTATAAGCCCCTTTAACCATGATTTAAACTAGAATGGTGCAAACGGCCCTCACCATGGTAAAAAAAAGGTTGTAAACACATGAAGTTTCAAATTTCTGATTTATTAATATTTTTAGTGATATAAAACTACATAAAACATAATAAATTAATGTTATACATGTTAATAACAATTATTTGTTCTTCAAAAATAATGTAACATGAGCAAGAACACAATGTTAATAGGCAAACAATAATATGTTTTACAAAAATAATATAACATGAGTAATAAAACATGTTAATAACAATTATTTGTTCTTTAAAATCATTTAACTTAAATATAATATAATCATATGGTAACTGAATATGGGTAAGGTTTTGATTAACACCTTGAAAAATTATGGTAACACCAGAACCGATTGTTAACTCAAAATATGATTCATTAAAGCTAACTGATTAAAAGAATTCTCATTGTATAATTCTAGAATTCTCATTGTACATTCTATTAATGCAACAAAAGTAGAAAGTAGAACCTAACTTACATGAAATTCAGGGCCTATTTATTCGGAACTATAGGAAGTTTGAAATGTCGAGGGTTTGAATCATAAAGGTTATTGTGAATGAAATTCAAGTTATGGTATGTCTGAAATTGGGTTCATTTAACATTGCAAAGACGACTGAACATTGGTTTTCAGACTACAGGATTGCACTAGGTCCTCTCAAAAAGTTTTGTTTTTTGTGCTTAACTGAATTTTAGTGGCTTAAGGTGGTGGCAGTTCAAACTGTATAAGTTTGGGTGAACTGTGTATGGGTTGAACTGAGTAGGTTTGAATTGAAAACGCAACATTTTGAATTATAACAACAAAATTATACTTCTAGAGGCTTGAGTAAAAAAACAATTTCAGAGACTACATTATGCACAAAAACATTCTGAACCATCATTGTAATATTTTTTAAATATTATAGATTTTTTTAGGGAGGATTTTAGGAGGGAACAGACAAAATGTACTAATTAAGGTTTTTTTTTCAAATTGTCAAGTTTCAAATTAGTGAGTTTCTACTCTTGTATGGTTACTGTACAAAAACGCAGGTAATCAGTGACATCTAGCAGTGACCAAGAAGGAGGAATTAGATATGTTAATGGAACTAAAAAGTACTTGAAAAAAACTGAGTATATTCTAATTCTACTTGCTTAATCCATTGCATAATATAAAGTAGTTACATGGTCTAGCAACATTTTATTTAGTAACTACAGTTAAAAAAGTTATATATGAACGTGCAACGTTTGAAAGTGCACAAATTGAATGTTTATGAACTTTTAGATTTTTAAGAATTATGACGCCTAATTAGTATATTGTATGAGTCTAAAATATGATCTTTCAGATATTGAAACAATAGAGACAATAGACAATAGAAACTACAAAAATTGAGGACGGTCATATAATGTATATAACCTCATTTTTCCAATTTTTTATGCAAAAGGCTTAAATATTTTAAATGGCAAAAACCAGTCTCATATTATATTACTTATTGTTATACAACAAATCTTCATATCTTAAAACAAATAAAAAAACAGTGGCCCCCTCATTTAATCAGGGCTAAAGAAAAAATTGGAAGCTGCACCATTTCACCATATAACTAGGCACCTGGATCACATGACAAAGTAACGTAATCTTTATGACACTCGGGCACTTGTTTCGGGTCGGGTCGGGTTCGGATATTGTAAGTGGAAAAAAATTCGGGTCGGGTCGGGTTCGGGTATGTGAGTTGAAAAAAAATTCGGGTCGGGTTCGGGTATCATGTGTCAGCAAAACATTAATTTCAAGTAAAAATCTAACATAACATTCACATTGTTAGCATTGAACATGTCATTGAAGCTAGACAACGAACAAGATATTCTAAAACACAAAGAACAATTACATACACAAATATGAAACTTTACAATAAGTTACCATCAAATTTAAAAAAATTAAAAGATTTTTATTAATTAAAAGAAAAAAAATTAAAATTAAAGATTAATATTAATTAAAAAGACCAATTTAAAAAGTACATGAAGACATTCTTTACAAATGATTGTATCTATGATACAAATGAATTTTTTAAGCTAAAATTTTAATAATGTTAAAATATATATAATGAAAATTTTGTAAAACATTGTAATGCACCAAATGGTGCCATATACAATATACAATAACCAATACACTCAATAGAGATTCATATTCATGACTAAACTTATTATTTCATAATTTATCTATGAAATAGTATTTATATTTTATGACTACAATAATCAACAATAATTTATTTTCATCATAAAATTTGTTTTATTATAAAACTTCTATGAAGAAAATAATAGTTGGTTTAAGAAATTGAGTAGAGGAAGGGAGGAAAGAGAAGGGGGGAGAGAGAGAGCTAGAAAAAACAGCTTTCTCAGTCTCCTTATCAGTGGGAAGGGGGGAAGTGGGGGGTTTTGTTTACTCATCAATTAGCCTGTCCGCCAGTCCGGTGGTGTTATCTGCGTGGTGGTGTTATCTGCGTGCGTGCGGTGATATCTGCGTGGTGTTATCTGCGTGCGTGCGTTCCTCTTTTCCCTACTACGAAATGCGAAAATCCAAACCATTTGTCCTACAACCACATATATGATGGCTCATACTTTTTGTCTAATTTTTTAAATATACTGTGGCAAAAAAGAAACTTTTATCTCTTGCGTTCAAGAGAAAATCCATGATCAAACAAAAGACTGATGTATACTTTGTGGTTCTTTAAGGTCAACTAAATATAGCAGAAACTTTCCGAATTCCATCTAATTGGAGATATTATTTCATTTCACCTGTCAATGTCCTTTCCTTATCACTTCAGGGATAATTTTTTGTGTATGTTTTTCGTGGGAAGGACACGCTCTTCCGGTTTAACGTGTCCAAAAATAGATCGCAACAATTATCTTCTCGTTAAGACCTCTCGTATCATAAGCTCTGCTAGAAATTCCAGCTTATTCAAAGCTGTTGGTACCTATGACTATTTCATTGCGTCTGTTCCCTGGTCCTTTAGGTTGCTAAACGAGGATACGATATTAAGCAGTAAGCGTACGATAATTTTGAGCCAGCAAGGAGACGGCTGGTTGTCTGAGTTGAGACGTATAGTGAAGATTGCTTCTAAGTTTGACATCGCGATCGCGACCATTTTTGTTCGTCACATTATAATATTGCGTGGACGCTGTAAGTCAAAAGCTTTGTGAGAATTAATTATTGTTGAACATTTTTAAAGTTTCGGGTTTCTTTCAGGTAGTTTGTCGGGTCCGATTTCTTTCGGTTAGAAGGTACCCGCCCGACCCGACGTGTAATAAAAACCCGCCCGAATAAAACCCGAGTCGTGTCGAACCCGCCCGACCACGTAATTACCCGAAGCTACCCGAATTTTCGGGTACCCGCAGACCTCTAATATCCACATGAAACCACAACACAACTCATCTTAGTAAATCACTAAAAACCTACCTTACATCTACAAACAAAATTTAATCTTATTAATAATATAACTGTAATGTAACTAAAAATTATGAAAAAATGCATTCATGTCTAATATAATTATTTTACTTTTACTTGTAAAACTCAAATTATTAAGAAAAAAAACATAGCAACAACTTGTTTGTGAAAAACATGCAGTGTCAACTAAAGTCAGCTGCCAAAAAACTTAACATTATACTACGTATAAATTACATTTATATTAGTTGTCTCAAAATCCAATGGGTGGCAGTACCTGATGTCACACTAACTACATAACAGAGATCATATTTCGGCATTTTAAAAAAGATTGAAGAAATGCATGCAGCCCTCTTTCTTTTCTTCAGCCCTGTCATTCAATATTATTTAGAAATGCTTCAAAATACCTTGTAATACATCCCCATATCATACCCCAGATGTATCTGTGGTAAAAAATCACACAATCAAAAATATATATGAGCAGTGTACAAAATACAGAAAGGCAAGATAGCGGAAGTCGATAGTTGGGCGCACATTCGGAGTGCATGGGATGGCATGCACTCCAAAGGGGTGCATAGAATATGGAAAAAGACATGTTAAAACATGCTTTGCCATACCCGTCTGTGCAGATTTCTGCCACAGACTTGTAAAACACATAACATACAACGCTTGGATTAAGGCACATCTGGACTCTTCTTAAATCTAAACTTCCTCAAAATAAACATTAAACTAAAGTAAATATCTCCATCAGAGAATTAACGATTGCTAGTTACAAAACCCAATTGAAAACACTTGCCTAAAAAATGTTTGCTAGAGGAGACAAAATAAATTTATTGCGAATATAAATACTCTATTACTATTTTGTATCAAAGCTTTTTAACTGCAATCAAATTTGTTTGTGAATTTCATTAGTCTGTGACTATTTTGTGAACAAAGCTTTTAAAATTCAATCCATACAGGGATGGGCAAAAGTCTGGAATATATAAAATAACTTTTATATTATTTTGCAGAAAGTGATGAAACCTTACAGTTGTGTATCTAGTATAAATAGGAATATTTTGGCGTATCTTCTCAGTTTTTCGCACGATGAGGGGACGGCCCACGCTGGAAGTCTTGAAATTCTTAAATGTAAGCATATCTCGAGTTGTACCTCATTTTAAAGGTCTTAATTAGTAGATTACAACAGCCCAAATTGCCCCTCAAAAGGTTGATCCGATCAGAAGTTACAGCTCCTCAAAGATTTTAATGTTGATCATTAAACTCTAGGCTAAAATCAGGGAAAAAGTCTAATTCCTAATAAAGCACTCGGATCCATGTAGCTTGGTTTTAGATACATGTATTTCTCATTAATAAGGATAATTTGACGTATTAAAAAAAAAATAACTCATGACCAGGGGACGACCCGTGATGGAAGTCCAAAAATTCTTAAGGGTAAGCATACCTCGAGTTATACCTCATTTTAAAGGTCTTTATTAGTAGATCATAACAGCGCAAACTGCGCCTCAAAAGGTTGATCCAATCAAAAGTTACAGCTTGATAAAGATATTAGTCTTGATTTTATCCCTGAGTTTAATGGCCAACATTAAAATCTTTGAGGAGCTGTAACTTCTGATTGGATCAACCTATTGAGGCGCGGTTTGCGCTGTTGTAATCTACTAATTAAGACCTTTAAAATGAGGTATAAGTCGAGGTATGCTTACATTTAAGAATTTCAAGACTTCCAGCGTGGGCCGTCCCCTCTCGTGCGAAAAACTGAGAAGATACGCAAAAATATTCCTATTTATACTAGATACACAACTGTAAGGTTTCATCACTTTCTGGAAAATAATAAAGAAGTTATTTTATATATTCCAGACTTTTGCCCAACCCTGTATATATTACTTATTGGAAAATGATGCTTAAAATGAAAATAATGAATGATGAGATATAATGAATAATGCTAATTATTAATAATAATATTATAATGAATTACGCTTGCTGGAAATAATACTACATGCAGAGAGAGTATATTGATAGAGAATCGCTACCAGTAATAGACCCTACCTTAACACTTCATAAGAAAATACAGGAAGTGTAAGCATTAAATCCCTAACTTGTACTAATATGCTTAATAATGACCAATAAGCCCTAAAAATACCAAAGTACATTGATATATAAAAAAGGAATGCAACAGAGTATACAAACAACTGATATTTTTTCTCCTATGCACGCCTTTCTAAACTGACGTTAATGCCAGATTCCGATCGCAAAATCAGCTGTGAAGCCAGTAGGGGTTCTGGAGTCATGGCCTTAACTTTGTAAGTGCGCAAAAATCTGGACAAAACAGCTTTCATCTCCAACATGGCAAACTTCTGACCTGCAAAGGATATAGAAAAGTTTATTTAAGTTTAATTTAATGCAATAACTCTAATACTGCCAATTCTGGAAAAGTGTACAGGGCGAAAACTCCAGATGTTGTTCCTTTTTTTAGAGATAGCATTGGTGAAGATGAGAGATTATCATTAAAAGGTTAAACCACCTAAACATTAATTATCAGTGGTACATCACTGCAAGCCTATATTTGACTTCTGTTATCCTGACTTAAATTTAGGAAATAATATCAATGATAGCTGACCAAAACACTTGCAGCACTTGCAATAGCATGATGCTAATTACAAAATGGACTAGTGGGAAACGGGGCACATGATTGAATTTCATTTTTAACTCTATGAATTTTAATTGGAATATTTTTATTAATAATTAGCAAACTAGTACCTTTTCAAGTTTACATACTTAGGAATTATAGAAAAAAAGAAAAACTAACCGATACAGTTGCGTGGACCAGCGCTGAAAGGCGTGTGATAGAAGGCAAAACGATTCATCATGTTTTCAGGTGAAAAATTATCAGGATTAAACTTCTCAGGGTTGGGAAATACTTTTGGGTCCCTGTGGAGCTTGAAGAAGAAGAGAGAGATGGATGTTCCAGCAGGCAAAGTGTGTCCAGCTAAAATATGCCCACAATAACATTGATGAGTGATATGTGTACACTTCTTTTACTGGGTGGTTATAAACTCCATCATTGCATCCAAACAATTTTTGCTTGGATGTGTATTTCATTAAGATAGAATATATTTGCATAACATACAATAATCAGGGGTGCCTACAGGGGGGGATTATGACGCCATCGGCGTCATAGAATTTTTTGGGGGTGATTTTTTTTGTTTACTGCACAGGTAAAACGTACTACTGTACAACTAATTTTATCAATAAATCGTCAAAAATAAATTAATTGCTATACTATTTAAATTTGTATATAAATTAAAATTTTTAATTTCTATGAACTAAATAGGGATATACAACATGGATATGCCCGCACGGCACAACTGTCAAGTGTATACCGTCAGCGTTCCTGTACACTTGTTTCTTCCATGGCGGCCGCGGCTCGCAAGCAGCCGCACTGGCTCACTGGCTCAGTCTACGACACTCTCTTCAACCGGACACAAATAAATTAATTCTTTCAACCAACCAAAACACAACAACAGGAAGAAACACCAACAAACAAAGAGGACGTTAATGCAGGACATGCGTTAGCGGTATTTCTGGGTCTTGGACTTAGTTTATTTGCTTGTGTTGTGGATGATTCTGGTTTTCTGTTGTTGGGGTTTTGATTTTCTGTTGTTTTGTATTGTTTGCAAGTTCTGTGCAAATAATAAAGATTATTTTTTGGGGGATAGGTATGTTTAAATGAACAGGTCCTTTTTAGGAAGGAAATGAAAAAAATGGTAATACAACTAAAACTTCAATCAGTCAACTAATAGCAAAACTAATTATCCCCCCCTTCCACATAGCCTTGACGTTTCATATGTTACTTCTAGAGAGAACCATCACAATTTAGGGGGGAAAAGTAAAAATAGTGATAAGGCAAAATTTTAATCGGTCATCCATTAGCAAAATTAATTATTCCCCCCAATATAACGTTAAGATTATTTGTAGGAGCGAAGGGGGCGTTAAAAAGTTTTTAAATATTTAGGAGCAGGGGATTGTAAAAATTGTAAAACTTCAATTTAAAAATTCAGTAATAACAGCTTCATGACAAAATGACATATTTTCGCCAAAAAAGAATGAAATAATAATATTAACTATTGTGAAAAGATTATTTTTACAAGGTTGTATGACTTCTTTGAAAAAAATCAACTGTTATCATGTTTTCAATTTGGTTTCCGAAAGGGTAAGGGAACAGCTCACATCATTTTTGAGTTTTTGGATCGGATTGCAAATGCCGTGGATGGGTCGCAGTTTACTGTTGGGGCATTCTGTGACCTGTCCAAGGCATTTGATTCAGTCAACTTTGAGATCCTCATTGAGAAGCTGAAGTGCTATGGTGTGGCTGGTACTTCATTGAGCTGGCTGCAGTCTTTCCTAACGGGCAGAGAACAGAAGTGGTGGTGAATTCAGGAGCACAAAGTGGCTATTGTAAAGTAGTTTCAGGAGTCCCTCAAAGCTCCATCCTGGGTCCCCTTCTTTTTCTGATATACTGCAATGACCTTCCTAACCTCAAATCCAAGGCACAAATCTTGATGTATGCTGATGACACCTCCGTTGTCTCCTCTAGTGAAAACAAGTTTGCACTATCCCGGTCTCTGACTGATACCTTGGACAAATTGGACTCATGGTGTGACGCAAATGGCCTAAAACTGAATCCAACCAAAACTCAATTTATCAACTTCCATATAAATCATAGCAAAAATCCTCAATCAGATGATTCTTATCTTCCTTCTCATTTCAATTCAGTTGTTTCCACCAAATTTCTAGGACTTGAAATCGACTCAACACTTTCCTGGCATCAGCACGTCGATTTTCTTCCTCCTCGGCTTAGTAAAGCATATTATGCCTTGCTAGCCATTTCTCAAGCAGTAGAATTTAAGGTGCAAAGGCAGGTATATTTTGCTTACTTTCACTCCCTGATTTCTTATGGACTGTTATTCTGGGGGAATTCAGCTGAGGCAATCAGAGTTTTCAAGATGCAGAAAAGGGTCATCAGACTTCTCTCTGGCTCAGGCCCAAGAGAATCTTGCAGGCAAACATTTAGAGATTTTCACATTCTTCCACTTCCATCCCTGTTTATCCTTCAGTGTCTCTTATTTGTTAAATCAAACTTCCAGAGGTTTTTTGATAATAATCATCAACATCAATATTCCACTAGAAATGGTGCAGTTTTACAATATCCAATTCACAAGACAACATTTTTCGAAAATTCACCATCATATTTCTGTTTAAAAATTTATAATCACTGCCCCACTCACATTAAAAACGAGCCCATTTTAAAAAAGTTCAAAAAGATGGCTACTGAATTCCTTCTTCAGAAGTGCTGCTACAGTATCTCTGAGTATCTTGGGACAGATTGACTGGCACTCTGATTACAGATGTTTTCATGGTTTTTCCTCAGGCTTGGCAATTGAATTTTAGTTTATATTACATTATTAATATAGTACTGTCTCATGTATTACGCACCTTTGATTTTTAACTTTAAGTAAGATTGATTACTGACATTGTACTTTTTGACAAGTCTAATGCCCAGGCAATTAGTTGCATGTAAGGGCGAAAATGGATGATTAAATAAATAAATAAATTGTTGTCATAGTTGTCATTTAACTCGTTTTGATTAGTTTTAAGCGTAAACACACATTTATAAGAAACGTAACTCAAGAAAAGCAAGTCAAATGGAGAACACTTATAAGGTTTATTGATTAATTCTTTCACAAATATATTTATGTACCCTGTGAGTTTAGTAACGAACTTTGAGGTTAATGACGATGATACAATTTTTTGTCATGGTAGCAAAGAAACGTCAATGGGTAACCAAAATCATTTGGTTGCCTCTCTTCCTTGGTTAAATATAGTATATTTCGCAACAAGGGTCGAAAGTGAGGTTTTACAGGCTCGAGATCGTGTTTCAAATTCGAGACGATATCGAGAATTTGAAACAATTGAGAGCAGCAAAACCCTTTCGGGCGATCGAGGTGCGAACGCTATTTTTCACCACCTACCCAATATATACCCTAAATACTTAAAATAATATACCCTAAATAATAAAAAAAAACGGATTATTATTTGACTCACGTGAAAACAAAACTTGAAGGTTATGAATGACGATACAACTTCTTTATTATGATTCAAAAATCACAGTTATGAAAATCATATGATCATATGAACTGTCCTGTCTTTGGAACCTATTGAATGCCGTATAATCATGTGATGTCCTGACGTTGTTTCAAGCAAATAGACGATCAGCTGACTTTCGGCCCTAGGGCCCCAAACGTTTTCGGTTCTGTGGCGGCAAACAGTGTGTTTCGGTCCGCGTTTGACGTTTGTGAAACAGGTGATTTCGTCGTAGTGTGGTGATAAAGGCTATACTTGTCTTCTTCCCCCAGACGATGTTCTCGAAATAACTGACGAGTAATAAAATCGAAGTTTAATAACTGATATATAATTTACAACTACTTCATGAATGCAAAATTCACCTGTATTCAAGTAATCATATGGTGTTTATTTATTTACTTTATCTATGTTCTGTTTACTTAGTCACTCAGTTAAGACAAAACAACTATGTTAAATTTTGTCGAATAAAGCCAGATTTTCCTGGTTATTCTTTTGTATTCTTTTCCACAATTTATTCGACAGATAATAATGGACAGACTTCTTCGGCCAGACAAACTAAGCAGTGATCCCAATTCTCCAAACTCTTCAACTGAATTCCTTCACTGGTATACAACTTTTGACAATTTTCTCTCGGATCTTTCGGAAACAGATGACAAAGGTAAATTAAAACTATTGATTAATCATGTTTCACCCGCAGTATTTACAATATTTAACGAATCTAAAAGTTACTCAGAAGCAATAGAGATTCTTAAAGCTGCTTTTGTCAAACCTAAAAATGAAGTATTCGCTCGCCATCAACTTGCAACTAGGTGTCAAGTTTCCAATGAAACTGTTGACCAGTACTTTAGAGTATTACAACAACTTAGTCAGGATTGTAACTTTAAAGCAGTTTCTGCTCAAGAAAATAAAGATTCACATATTCGGGACGCCTTTATCAGAGGGTTGCACTCCCAGGAATCTCGTAGACGCTTATTAGAAAATAGTTCTTTAACTCTTAAACAAGCATACGACCAAGCTTTAGCCTTAGAACTGGCTCAAGTTCATTCTGATTCTTTCATGAACAGTAGTGTACCTGTCAATGCTTTACCTAATTCTATGCTATCAGTCAATCCGCTACACAATGACAAAGAATCTTGTAATTTAGATCAAAAACATGACATGTTAGCTGCTTCTTCCACCCAAAAATGTTATTTTTGCGGCAAGTCAAGACACCCAAGAAAAACTTGTCCCGCAAGAGATTCAATTTGCAAATCTTGCGGGAAGTTAGGGCATTTTTCTATTGTATGTCGCTCAAGAAAACAAAACCTGGCGGCAATATCAACATACACAGACCAGCAATTAAATAATCATCCAGTTGCCTCTGTTGTAACAGAATCAGACGATCAATTAGACAAACCAGTTCTTTCTGTTGTGGCTCCTTTGTGTCTATCAAAATCCCTCATTAATATAACGGTAAACGGAGTCAATACAAAAGCTTTAGTTGACAGCGGAAGCTCATTAAGTTACATTGATGAACAATTTGCTAGGAATATAAACTTAGCTTTACATCCAGCTTCTAATCACATTTCAATGGCTTCAAAATCATTATCATGCGTAATCAGGTACAATTGCAAACTTGATCTAAGAATTAAGGATCACTTTTTCAAAAACATTACAGTATTGGCACTTCCTGATTCATGTGTCGATTTTATAATTGGACATGATGTTTTGCAAGAGTATGATAAACTTGTAATACAATTTAATGGCTCTAAACCGTCACTTGAAATATGCAATCTCACCACGGCGAATGTTTCTGAAGCTAAGTTGTTCCAAAATTTATCGCCTGACTGTAAACCTATAGCGACAAAAAGTAGACGTTTTCCTATTAATGATAGAAAATTCATTGATGCGGAAATTCAACGTCTCTTAAAAGAAGGCATTATTGAAGAAAGTAGTTCTCCGTGGAGGGCTCAAATAGTTATTGTTAACAATGAAAACCACAAGAAACGTATGTGTATAGACTATTCCCAGACAATTAATAAGTATACTCTACTTGATGCATACCCTCTTCCCCGAATTGAAGATGTTGTAAACAAAGTTGCTCAGTATTCTGTTTTTAGCACAATTGATTTAAGCAGTGCTTATCACCAAATTCCAATCAGTAAAAAAGACAGGGTCTTTACTGCTTTTGAAGCGAATGGAAAGTTGTATCAATTTTGTCGTATTCCTTTTGGAGTTACTAATGGAGTACCATGTTTCCAAAGATTCATAGACGGTATCATAACGACAGAGCGACTTCAGGGAACCTTTGCCTACTTGGACGATATTACCATTTGTGGTAAAACTAAGTCGGAACATGATAAGAATCTCCATGCGTTTTTAAAGTGTGTTGAAAAATACAACCTTACTATCAATCAATCTAAAAGTAAGTTTTCTCTCACTTCCATCAGCATTCTGGGATATACTATTTCTGATCATGTCATACGTCCCGATCCGGAAAGGTTGAAATCTCTGGTCGAATTTCCAATCCCTAAGGATACCGCATCTCTGCGTCGGGCGTTAGGGATGTTTGCGCACTACTCTAGATGGATCCCCAATTTTTCAGAGAAGATACGACCTCTCGTTGACAGTAAACGTTTCCCTCTGGACAAAACTGCAATATCGGCTTTTGAAAATATTAAAACCCTGATTTCTAACTCTGCGATACAATCAATTGATGAAACTGAGACTTTTGTTGTTGAAACAGACGCATCTGATCATGCAATAGCCGCTACTCTCTCTCAATCTGGTCGTCCAGTTGCGTTCTTTTCCAGAACTTTGTCACCCACTGAACAACACCATTCGACTGTTGAACGTGAAGCATATGCTATAGTTGAATCACTTAGAAGATGGAAACATTTTTTAATGGGAAGGCACTTCAAACTAATCACGGATCAGCGTTCGGTCTCGTTTATGTTCGATAGTAAACATTCAAGTAGGATAAAAAAAGACAAGATTTTAAGGTGGAGACTGGAACTCTCTAATTTTCACTTTGATATTGTTTACAGACCAGGCAAAAATAACACTGTTGCAGATGCGTTTTCACGAATCTGTGCAACATCACTAGGGTCCAATGTTCCTTCTCTCGGTGAACTACATGCAAGGATGTGTCATCCTGGTATTACTCGCATGTATCACTGGGTACGTTCTAAAAATCTGCCATTTTCGTTGAACGAAATTCGTGATGTCACAAACAACTGTCAAATATGTTGTGAAATAAAACCTAGATTCCTAAAATTTGAAGGTAAACTCATTAAAGCAACAACTCCTTTCGAAAGACTTAACATCGATTTTAAGGGTCCTATCCCGTCAACGACTAGAAATCGGTATTTTTTAACTGTGATTGATGAATTTTCAAGGTTTCCTTTTATTTTTCCATGCTCGGATTTGTCCTCAACCACTGTCATAAACAGTTTGAGGCAGTTGTTTTATTTATTTGGGACACCCAGTTACGTTCACTCAGATCGAGGTTTGTCATTTATGTCTGCAGATGTAAAAAATTTCCTCACAACTCACGGGGTAGCCTCAAGCAGAACGACTGCATACAACCCTCAAGGGAATGGCCAGACAGAAAGGTATAATGGAGTGATTTGGAAAACAATATTGCTAGCCCTGAAGTCTAGAGGTCTTCAAATAAATCAATGGGAATCTGTTGTGGGCGAGGCACTTCACTCAATACGTTCTCTTTTGTGCACGGCAACGAATGAAACACCTCATGAACGCATGTTCAAACACCAAAGAAGGAGTTCTTGTGGCTCATCATTGCCTTCATGGCTGTCTCATCCAGGAACTGTGTTAATGAAGAGGCAAAACAATACTTCCAAGTATGATCCTGAAGTAGAGGAAGTGACCCTCTTGGAAGCCAATCCTAACTATGCCTTCGTCAGACATCCTAATGGCAGAGAATCAACTGTTTCTCTCCGTCATTTAGCACCAAGAGGAGGAAAAGAACAACAACCTACTCAACCACAAAACTGTGAAGATAAACAGATGCGTGATCACCAAGACCCAGAACCACGACCTGAAGATTTGACTATTGATGAAAACCCAACAGAACAGATTCCAAGATCTACGAGACAACCACATGAGTCTAATGATGTGGTTGATGTGACTATTGATCAAATTCCATCAACTTCAAGATCAACCAGACCTGAAAGAAAGAAGAAACTGCCTTCTTATTTTAAGGATTATGAAGTTCTTCCTTTGAGGCGGGAAAAATGATATATAATTTACAACTACTTCATGAATGCAAAATTCACCTGTATTCAAGTAATCATATGGTGTTTATTTATTTACTTTATCTATGTTCTGTTTACTTAGTCACTCAGTTAAGACAAAACAACTATGTTAAATTTTGTCGAATAAAGCCAGATTTTCCTGGTTATTCTTTTGTATTCTTTTCCACAATAACAATAATAATTTTTAGGTAATTAATATAATTAACTTTTAGTCGGAAAAATGTTTATAATTTGAAAGTGATGTAACTTAAATAAACCCAGATTATTTTTAATGTCCTGTCCTTAAATAGGATTTTCATAAATACATGTTGTGCAGAGGGGGGGATATTTTATAGATTCTGGAAATATTTGGGGGGATTAGCGTCATAGCTCTTGGAGGGGATCGGCACTCCTGACAATAATAGTAAATCAGGTCATTTAAATAATGTTTAAAATGTATTAACACGTTCGCTGCTGGCCACTAGATGGCGCGACTGCACCAGGAGCTGAACTAGTGTGTGTCGCTACGTAACATTGCCTCTGTTACACTGAACTATGGTGAAAACAATGATAGTTATGTCGGATAGCAATGTTCACTAACAAAACCGGTTTTGGACGCCAGTGCTTGGTGATTCTGATAGATAGCAGAATTACCTAAGTTGCAGTCGGTAAAGTAGTGTTGCTATTTAGCGGGAAAGAGGTGAGACAAGCCCTTATCTAAATGACCCTGGTGGTAATTTTTGGAAATAATGTTTTTTATTGTGGGAAAAGTATGTCCCCAAGAGCTGCAAGGAAATATAGAACGCTCATGAGGAGCTGGCTAATCCAACAATGAACGGTGCCGTTCCGGAACGTTCCTAGCTCCTGGCGCCATGTTCCCAGTGACGTTCCGAAACGTCCGCAGCAGCGAATGTGTTAAAAATCTTCATGTACAGTTCGCACTTATATCTCCGGCTATGACCACTATGGTACTAACCGTTTCATATGATATTTTTAACAAATGATATTGGTAAACACAATATTTGACAAGCAGCGGTGTTTTAGAAAATGTTTTCAGGAAAGTACCCCCTCTCCCCCCGCACCATTCAATCAGCTGACTCAGTCGTAGCCGGAGATATAATGCTCGAACTGTAGCTTTGAATGAAAAGCCTTCAGCAGAGTCATGTATTTTTTTGTTTTTTTTTTAGAGAGTAAAGAGAGGTTGGCGGCCTCTTCAGCATAGTAGTCTGAAGGATTATTATAGGAATATTCATTATAGTTTGTTTTGCATTTTCAGGGAGCCTTTAGAAATTTAAATTTAAAATAAACAATGGTGAAATTAATCACTATTACAGTTAAACAGCAATACATTATTAAGTTTGTATATTTCCACAAAAGTATTACAGTAGACTCCTTTTATCTAGCTACCTCGGGACCAGACATCGATTTGGCTGATAAATTGATGAGCCCTAAATATTGTTTACAGCGTCCAATAGATAATGTATGCACACAATGAACACATACTGGAATAAAACCGGTTATTATATAACATTTTACATTTTTCAGTCAAAATTTAAGACAGGTAATTTCTTAAATCCCCACCGGAATCACCCACGTTTTCAACTTCCTGTTAATCTCTACCAATTAAACAAATGCATCGATTCAGAGCCAGTTAAAACCAATCACTTTTGCAGAGTGTACATTGGTTTTAGCAAAGGCCGGATGAAATAAGACCTGATAAGAGGTCTACTTTATCCAAACAGTTTGCTTATTTTTTTAATAGTTTTGGTTTGATTCATTTTTATGTAAATAATGATTGAAAACTGTACTTTCCGAACATTTCTGAGGACCATGTGCTAACATTGGAGCCCTAAAAGGCAGAGAGCTTAAAAACAAAACATAAAACATAGCTACTGACCCCATAGTTATGTATCTTCTAAAAATAAAAACCATGTGCTAACTTGAGAGCAGTAAGAGGCAAGGGGCTTGAAAACAAAACAAAACTTAGCTACTGACCCCATAGTTCTGTGAGTATCTTCTAAAACAAATTCACCTTGTTCTTTTGATTTACATATTCCATGATTATCACCAAACAATAACTTATAACCATACATGATACATGGATTTTGTTCAGGAAAGGGACAGAATTCAGCTAGCTTACCTGAATATATAAAAAATCACCTGAATATATTTTCAAGTCAGCACAGAGAAACACTAGGATTCGCACCTAGTTTTTTCACTGATATTTCGTCCCTCTAGGGGACTTCTTCAGAGAGAAGAGACTGAAAAGTAGAATATCAGTGAAAAACTATGTGTGAATCTTAGTGTTTCTCAGTGCTGACTTTATTTCTCCAGGTAAGCTAGCTGAATTCTGTCCCATTCCTGAACAAAATCCTATTCAGCCCATGGCCTTTCATACATGATACATGGTTATACATAAACATCATAATGTCAAAGAGAGGAAAATAATTTATCTTACATGGAAGAGTAAAATCTTCAAAGAGATATCGACCGATGTAGGGTACAGCAGGGTAGAGTCTCAATGTTTCCTTTATCACTTGCTCCAAGTACTTGAGCCCTAGCAGCTCCTGGTATGTAGGGTCCCTGTCCGAATCCCCAAACACACTCCTCAACTCCTCCACCACCTTGTCCTGAAATATTTCACCCTCTGAATCATCTTCAAAGTAAAATTACAATAATGTATTGAGCTCAAAAGCAATGTAAACTGTCAGAAAACAATAAATTAGATTGAACCAAGGGCAATGCTAATTTAGTGCAAATACCCAAGTAATTGACCCATAATTATTATTTATCTTTGATTTTGACTTCTCAATAAAATTTAAATAGTGAAAGAGTAAATTTTTAAAATTTGTAGATCAAGATAAAAGTTACGAAGTTTAAATTACATATGTAATGGTAGATACCAACCTGTATTTCAGGATTGGAGGCCAGTGAATAAATAGCAAAACTGGTTGTAGAAGCAGTGGTGTCATGACCCTATAAGGAAATTACACAGAATGTTACTTAAAATAGTTATAAACCAAATGTAAAAGCTATTTTTTTCTAGGTTTAAAAATGATCATTTTGTCAAGGGTTTTATGCTACTGATTCAATTTTTTGATTTTTAGGGAGATAATCTTGATTAAAGCCCTGGTTCTCTATAGAGGAGCTGAGAATACTTCACTTGAAATTGTGCAATATGCTATAATATTGATACATCAGACAAGCCCTGAATATTCCCAATCTAAATGTTTACTTTGATTGCTCTCTTCTACTTAACATTCACCAGAGCCGTTTGTTATTCAGAGTCGTGGGGTTCATTCTGTTACCTTTTCCTCAATATTTCCTACAAAAAGATGCCGAAGCGGTCTCCAAAAAACATGTCTCTCCTCATGTAAAGTTTAAAGCTACTGTGAAATTGTTACTTCATTGATATGGATAGTAACAGATTTGCAAAAGTGTTTTGTTATTAGTTGTAGTCATATAGTAACAAAAACTACGACTAGGCCATGTAACAATTAAAACTAAAAAAAATTAGAACAAAACAAATAAAGAGTGGACAGCTTCATACATTTTATTAGGCCTACTATTTTTTATGATCATGATGACTCCATTTCATTTACAAATAGAAAATTTTTAAATATTGAAAAGTTTAATTTTTTTAGTGATTTTTTTTAATAACATCATACTTTTTCTAATTTGACCTCTTCAGAACTTTGAAATTGCTAGATTGCCAAAAATGCCAGATCACTATAAGCGTCACCTAAAGATAGCCATTATTTTTTGGCAGCCAATATCGCTAAAAACATCTCTAGTTATCACAGAAAAATGTGCCTCCACCCCCGAGAGTATTTCTGGAGAAAACTTCACATGTGACTTCTACTTATAGACTTACCGCAAACATAAATGTATTGACTTCATCTCTAATTTCCTTATCTGTGAGGTGAATAGAATATTCCTTGGCATATTTTAAGACAAGGTCAAGAAAAACAAGTCTTTTCTTGGTGCCTACAACATGAAAATTATTCATTTGTGTATACAATTTTTTTCTCTGAAATAATGATTTTTAAGACATAAAAAACATTACTTCAGAAAATAAATGGTAAATTATTTTTTGGACTTAGTTAATGTAAAATGTGTGGGTATGAAAAATTATTGATTATAAAAAATCTAGAGTGAGGAAGTTTAGAAAATTTTTGAATTTTCCAAGTGTTATTATTTTATATTTTGACCAAACAAATATATTTCAACCAATCATAAAATATATTTAAAAACCAAGTAGTATAAGATAATGAAATTTCTTTCAGAACTACTAAAGAACAACAAATCAAATTCTTCATTATTGTTTAGAATGCAAAATTATAATCCTATATTATTATTGCAGAACCCATTTACAGCAATATAATAATAATACTAATAATTGAATACCATAATAATTGTCCTCCATTTCCTGTTCATTGCTGCTTTGGGTTGGTTCCTTCTCTTTTTCTTGCTCTAAAGATCTCTTCTTTTGAGTTATCACCTATAAAAAGAAAAAGTTAAAATAATTTTATGTTAACCGTCAATAATGGACAAATCTTTACCGAGAACTAGTTCAATTTATTTAAATTTAAAATTAATAAAACTAGTGGCTTGAAGGGGCTAAAAGCCCCCAATCACAACAGCTAAAAATTTCAACCCAAATAATTTATTATAAATAATAGCACAAAATCCATACCTTCATATTAAACTGGCTTTTAGATCCACCTCTGTTAAAGTCTAGCAACAGCAACCTGGATTAAGCAACAGCACCACATTTTTCAATGTAAACAAAGCAGACGTTTTTCGATACCAATACTTTTTAAAGGCAGCTATTTAATGTTAATTTTTGGTCTTATGGTGAATTTTAAGAAATTTCAGTATTTTTCCGAGTCCCTGGTATCAAGAACTAAAATTTGAGCCCTCTCCTATCATTATACAACATGCCAAACACCCACAATTTCTGCACAAAAATGCCCCTAACGTAATTACATAAGGAGCATTTTAAATAGGTTATATTAATATTAAAACCTCGAGTGTACTTATAATTTTCATTTTTTTAATAGCTATACAGTACCCTCTCGATTATCCGAGCCCAGGTTATCTGAGACTCCGTGTTATCTGAAGCAGCTCTAAGCTTAAATATACGTTTATATTTCCTTCCTCAGCGTTTAATAATACATAAAACAAGTGTCTTTATGCAAAGTTCTTTTATTGTCGTATTTATTGATTAATACTATATCTAATCAAACATTTTGAAGTGGTCTTATTACAGCCCATACTCAAAACACACGTAAACTCCGTATTATCAGAACTTCGTGTTATCCGAGGTAGCCTCAGTCCCGAAGACCTCGGATAATTGGGAGTGTACTGTAATCATGGCCATAACTAACTAGTAAAAAGGGCGCAGTTCAAGGTTTTTTTTGCATAACAAAAACCCTTATAGATCCAGCTGTTTTCAAGTAAAGAGGTACTTCCATAAGAGGTATAGGTAAACAAATCGTTATTAAAGGCACGATGTTGCCATTTAATAACGATAGCGGCCTTGTTACTTGAGATGGCTACATTCACTTTTGAGACGTGTTAAGTAATGGGTGAATAGCGCCCAGCTATTGAATTTGAGATTTTCTTCTTGAATTTTTTATTTTGGAGTAGTCAGGACATGATAATATAAAACATTTGTAGTATAATAAGGTGATATACTGGGGTATCTTTATTCTGTGCGTGTATCTAATATTTTTTAGCCACAATGTATGGTTTGAAGCCCGGAAATAAAATCTAACAATTCTTGAGAGTGAAATGCAATTTGCTTTGATATTCACATTTTGACATCGACATTGTCAATTTTGGTTCCATGGTTAATATGAGTGAATAGTTACAAGTTACAATATAAAGAGAACTTTTAAATAAAAATAAAACTATATGAGAAACATTTTATTGAATAAATTATGTTCATTTGAGAAATTTTTATTCAAAGATTTTTCCTGAAAGATACCACTTATACTCCTAACACTATAAATCCCAAAGAGTAAAAAATAAAAGGTCAACAATGTTTCCATGATAATAAAATTAAGTTGATTTACCTTGTCAACATAACTGTTTATGTATTCAAGATGCTCATTATACTTTCTACCGAGAGGCGACATATTGAACATAATGTTAGGAAACAGCCATGGCTTAAATGCTCTCACCAAAATTGCATCAGACACACTGAAAAACAAAAAAAACTTAATAATCTGCTTAATCAGCACTTGAGATAATAAAGTTTTTAATTTTAATAATATTCCACTAGGGTAAAATATTTTTCATCACTCTGTATACGAAAATTGTCTGAGACCGTACAGCTGAGATCTACGAAAACTCTTGATTTCCTTACGTCAAAACAAGTAATGATCAGCTGCTTTTTCGGTACCCAAACATTTCATTCCCGTACCCAAACAAACCATTTCCGTACCAAAACAAAATATTGCCGTACCCAAACAAACGAATTCCTTAATTTGACAGTTCAACCAACTGACTTTATAAACTAAAATAGACAGTTCTGCCGTATTGTGTTTACTTATAGAAAAATGACTAAATTATGAAACGTTGGATCATATTTTATAAGTTTGGTCACTTATTTGCATCGTGATGAAAAGTACTGTTCACAACTCGTCACAAAAGTACCATTTCAGGGCTCGATAGTGTTTTCTTTCTCGGCTTACGCCTCGCAAGTAAAACACTATCTTGCCCCGAAATGGGCTACTTTCGTGACTAGTAGTGAAATATACTATTACTTCATACTACACAGAAACATCTGTTTTCTGTGCCTTACTCTTGGATGGAAAGTTACTCTTTATCGATAACTGCACAGTAAATTTATTATGCACTGTTGTTTGTTTTTTATAGTCAAGGTTTGAAGAACTGAGAAACGTAGTGGTTTATGCAAGGTACCGTAAACGTTTTGATTAAAAAATAAGTTTTTTTTCTGAGTGGTATGATAGAAAGTATTGTACGTCACACGCCTGGTAAGTTTTACCGTACTTGAACAAAAATCCCGCACTCGCCTCTGCGAACTACCATGCTGTCCGGTAAAACAGTACTTACCAGTCTTGTAACGTAATAAACTGAATGAAATTTTCTTCAAACCAATGATGCCACAGGTCAGTGAAAGTTTTTTGGAAACTATTCCTACAATACTACGCAGCAGCTGCTATGAAGAGAGCCTGCTACTCTAATATAATTTACTAGTATAGTAGAATTAATACAACTATGAATCACGAAAGCCAGGGTAATTTATAGACTTATCAATTGCCAACGACAGGCCAACCCCTCGATACTGACGAAAACACACGAGGAATTCCGAAATTTCCAAAAATTCATTAGTCTAAATGTCATTATCTAGCGGACAATGAATTAACTTTTAGAACAATTTAAAATAACAAAAAACCAAATATTCATCCAATAGGAAACGACGTCATGAAAAAATAACCAAAATGCTCCATCCAATAATATACTTAACGGGATCTTGCAAACTGTACTCATTGGTTTTTATTTGTTCCCATGAGGAATATGCCTGTCGCTGACAAAAGATGAGTAAAATTTCTCTCTCTCTCCCGCTTCATGGTTACATTAATTCTACTGCCATTTTCAATTCTTCATCCAGCACAGGTCAGAAAGCATTAATAAGTCAGGGGTAGATTTATTATGGTCTGTAATAAAATTGCTGGAAACAGTTGTTCATGCTGTTGCTCAATAATTACCTTATAATTATTATAAGGTAAAGTATTTTCTGCTGTACCTAATTCAATTTGCTTACTCATGTTTTTCTGTTACATTGTTTCCTAAACTGGTGGTATCGCTGATGTTACGTGAAGGCATTTTAAGTGGTACATGAGACATTAACAAGTGGTGAAAAATTGCAATACAATTAGGTTACTGAACGACAGCTGAATCATCAGCACATTCACATGAAATATTAATATAAATGTTAATTGGTTAGCAGCTTATTCAATTTCTCGATCGACCATAATGCGCCAATTTCGTATCAGCTTGTAGATCAAAATCATCCATAAAAAATCTGTTATAATCATTCCCAATCAGAATAATTGTCAAAATTTTGTTTACTTTTGTATTAAACACAGAGAAGAAAGTGGACGCAAAAAGACATAAGTCACAGTACCATTAGAGGTCCATAACATCTGTATAAAAGTGGGGAATATAGGATTATTTATCTGGCCTTTTTCACTGAGAGTTAAGTACTTTTCCCTTGTCAATCATGCTAAACAAATTATACTTTTTAAAAGTGATTATTGCATAGATTTGTTAAATTATTTTTCTAGGAAGTAGTTTGTTTGCTCGTTCGGCATTTCAATGCAGTTTTTATGACATATACTTTATGTTATCCGATTCAAATATGCCTGATATTGTTACTAATTCATAACATTTTTAGAGGAAGTATTTTTTATTCAACATTTTGGGATGGTAAAATGTGTGTTTTTTTTTTCAAGGAAAAAACCATGAGAACCGATGATAGTTTGGTTGTGTTACTGTACTTAGATCTGTTGAAAAAAAGATTAACAAACCTTGTATACCTTGTGCCTTGTATTAAAATAATGCTATCATGTGTTCATTCATTTTTTAAGGTATAAAATATGAATGATGTTATAAATTGCAAATCACAGAGAAGACTTTTTTCATCATGAAACTAGTAATGTTTCTATATTAGCCAAAGGGAATGAATGTAGTAGTAATGAACCTACTATGGGCATAGCAGGATGGGGCCCCTCAATGGTTATGGATGAGGGGGGGGGGGGGTTCCTTGAGATGGTACACCAAAATATTTGATAATTGGTAAGTGGTACGTGAAACAAAAAGGTTGGGACCACTGTTCTATAAATATGAGACAAAATGGTTAGGAACCACTATTTTATAAACAGGACTCAAAAAGGTTGGGAACCACTGTTCTATAAGGTTTAACCTTTGACTTTGAATCTGAAGATTAGTCAACGAAACAAACTAAAAAAAAGAAGCCCAAGGGATGGAGCCCTCAGAGATTTAAGAGACAGGAATCTAGGATAGAAACCTTCCTAGGCATATGTAGCCTACAGAACAACATGATGGTCGGAAAGAGAGTTTGGTAATGCATTAAGACAAACAGACATACAGTAAACCTCCTTTTAACCGACCTCGTTTTAACCGACGATCGGATTACCCGCCCTTGCTGATCAAAAATTAAAGTTCGTTTTAACCGACCCTGTTTTTAGAATAGTTCGGTTTAACCGCCCTTTTATAGGCATTGTGGCATTTCCGTTTCCATACTCGGTGATGGGAACGTTAGGCTCAACTCTACAAGTAGTTACGGGTTAAAATATTTTTGATACAGCATTTGTTAATTTATGAAAACGTACAGTTGATGCATTGACAATCAATACTGCATTACAAAAGATTTGTTAAAAATATATGAACACGTTATTAAACGTGTTAACATAAGAATTTTTTTTTGAACACGGCTACTATTTAGTTTAGAAAACGGTTTTGTTTTTACCGTGTTTTTGGGGTTAATTGTGAGATTTATACAGTAATTATTTTGGAATATAGGTTGATAGTTAGTTATAATTTATTTTCTAAATAATCAACGAACAGCTTAGTAATGATGTTAATAAAACCCTAAATCAATAGAGCTTGCATTTTTAGATGTTTAGAGGATTACCCGTTTCAACCGACCTTTTAAGTTACTCGACCTAGGTCCGGTCCCATATGGGTCGGTTAAGAGGGGGTCTACTGTATGTTGGAAAATATACATATATATTAAATTTAGTAATAAATAGGTTTTGATTGGCCTAATTTATTAATGAGATTTCACAATTTTATCGAACTATATATCAATTGACAAAACAAATACAAGGGCTAGTCAGTGGAAATTCTTTTTAATAGTATTGTACGAACATGTTAA
Source organism: Flexamia atlantica (assembly GCA_035578135.1). Taxonomy (NCBI): domain Eukaryota; kingdom Metazoa; phylum Arthropoda; class Insecta; order Hemiptera; family Cicadellidae; genus Flexamia; species Flexamia atlantica. The sequence continues at coordinate 27,870,214 of JAQJVK010000012.1, forward strand.
AAAGTTAGTTTCTACTTTTGAGTTACTGAAAATCTCAGCATAATCAAGTAGAACTCACACTTTCAAGGATTTAGTAAACTCGGATTCTTCATTCAACTGAGCATCAATGCTTGTGGCCATGGCAGTTTCTGTAATAATGGAATCAATCAATGAAAACGCTTATCAAATAAAAAAAAAGATAAGTATTGTGTTTTTATTGCTGCCTGGAAATCATCTTGCAAACGAGTTGTAAGTCAACACAGATACTCTTAGATAAGATTTTATGAAAATAAAACAAAATTACTTTTATGCAGGGTAGTGGAGCTAAGTTTGAAAGAAGCCTACCGTTATTTGAGCCTAGACTATTTTAATTTTGTGTCATCACAGAACAAAAATACCGCTGTTGCAGCAGACCTTCATACTCGGCGAATTTCAAATGCAAAAGAGCATATTTCCATCCAAAATAGCAAGATTTTATAAGTTTTTGTTAGCTCCATAAGAATAACATGGGGAATGAGTATGCAGGTTTGCTGAAACAGGTGTGTTAAAACTGGGTGGTTTTAATTCAATATTTAGTAGATCTGAACTAAAAGAAGCCATATACCAAGTTTTATTGAGATATCTTGAGAAATAAACAAGATATAGAATATTACTTATTTCCCATAAGGATGACATTGGGACAACGTACTGTTGGAACACCCAATATCACTTTCAATATCTCGGTAACCAATAGAGCAATGATTCAAGTACTAAACTTTATGTTGTTTTTAGCTGAATTCAATGTTGCTAATGAAAATTAGATTATTTTTGTTTTTCTACGTAAGAAACTAAAACATAAACCCTTTTGGGGGGTTCATCCCCCTTCCGGTGGTCCGAATGGGCTGGTTTATGAACTCGTTCAAATAATTACCACTTTACACATCCATGGCAAATTTCATTGACATAGGACCATTTGTATGGAAGTTATTGTGCTTAAAGACACGTAAATATATAGATATCTATGAAAATTAACAAATGGTGTTTTTGCTTCTGTGGGACCAAAAACAAAAAGTTATCGTGGTCTCTGGCGTTTGTGAGTACTACAAATCACAAAAAAAACACTGATCTATTTTTATCACTAAAAATTCAAAATAAAACTTATGCATTTTGACAAGTCAGTGAAATATTAACTTACCACAGATAATGTCCAATGTACACTTGTCAACATAGTGAGATATGTCAAACTTATCATTGCCTAGTTCTCTTTTTAAGAGGCTAGCCATGATATTTGCATTCTTATTGAAAACATCTACATATGTCTCTAAAATCCTAAAATGAAAAGCTGGAGTCAAAAATTTCCTGTGTGAACGCCATGTATCAGCTGGAAAAACGTCATTTACTGGTTAACAATTTTTATTATTGTTATTCGATTTCTTAAAATGAACCATGCATCATGATTAAAAGCATTTTATATTTTTTCCCAATATTCATTACTAACAATTATTCAGAAATTTCATCAAAACAAGCACTTTATGAAGTGAACACTTTTAGAACTGGACTGCGGCATTGCCTGTAAACGAATAATTTTGCCTAATGCAAAATTTCATTTTCAACATAAACTATGAATTCTTCTATTGACAAAAATATGAGAGAAATTAGTCCGGTCGTCAAGCCATATGACCTTGCAGTAGGGTCCAAGCAAATTTAATGATTGATTCTAGTACTATTTGATGTACTGATCAAGAATATGGCGGATGCCAGAGTTGCACCCTAGGGCAACTTTGAATATCCCAGATCAAAGTTCACAGGGCCGAAAATACAGAAACAGATGTTGAAAAAAATTGTATTTAAAGTATCATAACAAATATTTCAAAGTTTCCTCCCTGTTGATTTACAAATAATTTTGATAATTTGGTTTTTATAAGATTTATGATGAAAAACTTAAGAAAAACGTTAACCATAAGAAATACATTAACAGCTGATTATCTGATCATGTTTTTTTTTTCAAAATAAAAATCAAATATTTTGGAACAAAAACAAATTATTATTTTTCATGTATTTCACAGGAAAAAGCAAACATATACTATTTTTCTAGAGCCGTTGTATTTAACCACAACGGGCTCTGAAGCTAGTGCTTAAATAAGACAAAGAGATAAAAATTTGCTGATAAAAAGGGAAGAAAAAAGTACATTAAGTTTAGTCTCTACCATCCAATTTACTGACTGACATTACATTGAAATTGTGTTTTCATTGGTGGAGAATAAGTAAACTATCTAATTTTTGTGATGGTGGTAGGAAGAGAGGAAAGGAGGGAGAAAAGAGGGAAACAGTAAGGAGAGTAGAAAAGGATGGAAAGGAGAGAATGAAGGAGAAAAGAGGGAAGATGGTAGGAAGGAAGGGAAGCAGTGAATGAGGGAGGGAATGAATGGAGGGAGGGGATGAATGAAGGGAGGAAGGGAGAGAATGGTTATAAGGGATATGGAATAAACTGATTTGATGACTAAATTTATGTTTCTTTCTTACAGTAGTCGGTTCAATATTTAAAACAAATAAATCTTAATAAAATACTACTTACTAATACAGATTATAAAAAAAAAACATACCGTGTATATATATTCTTGAGGTGAGGTAAAAAATGAGCCAAAGATTGAGTCTTTCTGTTTTGCTCTTGGTTCTAAATCAGTGTTTCGCAACCGGTGGTAAGTGTACCACTGGTGGTACGCAAAGGCCTTTCAGGTGGTACGCAAGAGATTGAAGAAGTAGCACAAAGTAAAATACTAGGTTTACGAACAAACGCTCTCTCGTCGAACAGTAAAGTCTTAATACCTTAACTTTATTAACTTTTTCAGTGTCTGTTTTGGTCATAATATTCCAAATTCGTACCATATTTTAGGAACTATTATTACTCTTTCATTTGAAGAGTAATTATTTTTACAAAATACGTCGGCATAAAAAAATGTTCTTTCTGTTTAAAAAATACTTTCGGTTTTACAGTGTTAATTCGGTGGTACGGTATTGCTATAGTTTTTAGTTGTACGATTTACTAACCAAACGTATTTTATTTTCTATTTTGAACACACAGTCTAATAACGTCGATCTGTTGGATAATTTTTTTATAATGTGCTTAAATATCATTAGTGATCATTAGTGAAAATACAGTATACTTTGAATAACTTTGAATTGTTTTAAGTTAATTTTTCAATATAAATTATGAAAAATGTGTGAAGTTCCATATAATTTGTCAAAATATCCTTATAATTAAAATACGATTTAAATGTACATTGACAAGTAAAATAAAATAAATTTAGCTGAGGTAAAAACAAAACCACCAAAGGGTAACTATAAGCGATCCCTCAGTGGTGGGGGGAGAGGGCACGCGCCTTGTGAAGGTACGCCAAAATATTTAAAATGTGGAAGGTGGTACGCGAGCACCAAAAGGTTGGGAAACACTGTTCTAAATGAAATGTATTTAGAAACACATTGGTGTGTGCAAAGATAATTTTCAAAATTAGCTATCCCTATTTATCAGTTTTAAAATTGATCGAATTTTCGTCAACTGGGTAATCTCTAGAGACCTCTTAAACCACCCTTGTGAGTGTAACCAAACCAGCCAAAGATTGCAAAGTTTACTGACAAATGAATTTTATGAGTTTTACTCAACAAATAAATATAAAAAATATCTCACCAGGTGAAGAGACAAGACCATTTCCCAACCACTTCTCCAAGAAACCATATATCTGAGGTTTGTTTAAATGGACAGTACTGCTCAAAACTGCCTGGAAGATAAAAGAGAGATGAAAAAGAAAATTGCCAAAAAAATGGTAATATAATTTTAAACCTTTTAAAAAAATTATTTCTATGTTAACCATCCAAAGAATGTTTTTATTTGGTGAAAACAATTTTTATAGTTTTTTAAAATAATAAATAAGTTAATAAATACCTCAATATCCTTGGCATCGGTGAGTACCACATAAATTGTTGGCCCAATCCATACTTTGACAATGCTACCATAGTCATCAACCATTCTTTGTAGATTTGACAGTAATTCTAAAAAAACAAAGATAACTTACTGTAATTGAACTAAAAAATTCTCTCACAAATAATATGTGAATTTTACCAGTTTAGGAGTAAAAACATCATTATTGCTAACAAATCTGTGGCAGAAATAAAAAAGTTTAAGCCCATTGCCTCAATATATTTAAAACTTAAAACAAACTGTGTATGCCTAGGTTTTTTTAATGCTACAGTCGACTTTCGCTAACTCAAAATTCCACGGGACTGTGATTTTTCTTCGTGTTACGTATAGTTCGTCGTAGGCATAGTTCGAGTTATAGAGGTAAACCAAATGAAAATTCGTTATACAAAGGTAAAGCAAAGAGAAATTTAGTTTATTCCCTACATCTTCGACAAATCTAAGCTTTAAACTTATTTAACACATTCACTGCGGCAGCAAAATACCTATATGTACCCCGTGTGCGAGAAAAGAAAAATTGAATTTCATTTCACCTCTGTGTCTTGTAGTATCCTCCTGGGTCCAAAAAAACTTGATTCAGAGAAAATAACTCAAAGGCGCCATTTTGAAAATACCACATTCCAGTATGTGGTCAGCACCATTGACAATACACCTGTAGTAGACTGCTAGCCCAATGGACAAGAACAGACGCAAAGTTTTGACGTAGTTATGACAGTCCTCAATAGATAGCGCCACCAGAAAACAATGTATTCAGTCAGGGTGTAGTTAAAGTATATCATTAGGTAGTTACTGAGAACCTGAAATTAAACTGTACTATATCTAAGGTTTATACCACGGTTTTTGCAAGTAAACCGCGTATCCATCTTCAGTTTATAAGTAGAAGTAATTTAGATGAGGCGAGCACATTACTTTTTGAGATACCGATATAATTTATTCTATCTGAATCAACAATCGCTCACTGGCGACAAGCTGCACAATACTGTTTACCGACCTAGGTTTTCTGACCGCTCTCGCCAGGTAGCTCTAGCGTCTTTGCTCACATGAATCACCATTAGGTTTTGCATCTATTTAGAATATATATAATCAATGTCAGCACTTGACTGAAGCATTGAATATATAACTGAAGTCACTTTTCCCTTGAATGCTATAAAATTCACTAATAATGTTGCATTTGCCGTTCAAAAGTCGGTTTCATAAACCTTAACATAAGATTTTAGTGAAAATAGCCAAAAGGCGCCATTTTGAAAATAACATATTTCAGTATGTGGTCAGCACTTGACTGAAGTAACTTGTCCCTTGAATGTAATAAACTTCACCAATAATTCTGCTTTTGCCGTCCATAAGACGGTATTATAAAACTTAATTAAAAAATATGAGAAATAAAAAAGTTCTGCTAATTTATACACTATTAGAAGTGCGACAGCACACTAAATACATAACCCAGAAATAAATGGCAATAACCCAGAAAGCCATTATGAAAGCTGCTCTTGGGAGGTCTCGGCGCTACCCTACGGAGGCTCTCTTCGATGACTTGAACGTTTTCGACATTAGACAACTGTTTGTTAGGACTCTACTTATTCACATGTAAAAGCACTCAGATGTTATATTTGACGAAGTTTATCACACTTATTCAACTAGAAACGCAATTGCAATGGGCATTCAGATTCCTAGACTTGTAAAAAGCTACTCTGTCACAAATTGTCAATACATATTACATATACTATACAGAAACTTACCTGAGATGTTAAAAGATTTTCACACATGTTCATTAGGTACTTACAAAAAACATATCAAACTTTGGTTGGAACAATTAGGCAGGACAAATATTGAATTACTCATAACTTCACAATACAGACAGTAGGTACTCAGAGCAGTGGTTAGTTTATGTATGAGACTGGTGTGCACGTGGGTGTGTGTGGATGTGTGTGAGTGTGAGTGCGTTTTTGTTTTTTTCTGGGGGGGGGGTCTGTCCGTCTGTAAGTTTATTTCAAGTGGCAAACAATAACAGCAAAAAATAACCATGATATGCGAGGGCAAAATATTGTACATAAGACCGGACTCATCTTCACGCACAGGTTTAACCTATGTGAAGATTTATTTCTTAATTTAAATCTGTCCCATTGTGAAAATTGTAAATTTTATTGAAATAAAGATGTTTTGAATTGAACTGAATTGACATCATGCTCTGAGCGTAAACAACCCGGTATGCGGCACGCACAACGGCCGCGACGCAAAACTCAAACCAAAATGGCGGGAGGCGGAAACGAAGTACACCACTGAAAAGCAGGTATTCCGAACCACATGCGGGCAGGGAATCAACGTTCCCGAGCTAAGTGCTGGGGCACAGTAAATTGAATCCTTGTGAATGGTGCAACCACAATCCGGTATGTGGCCCGCACTCGGGTCGCGACGCGGACCACATACTGGTATGTGGCATGCAGCGACGGTGTTAAATATTATTTATATCAATGAAAAATTCAGTATTTAAAATATAATAACCTGTAAAACAAAAAATATATATAGATTCATATTAATTTTGATGAAAAAGTCCGTAATATTCCTCTGCTCAAACATGTAAAAAAATACAGTGTAGATCATAATTTTTATTCCAACAATAATACAATAAAATCTTTCTCTTTCTCTTTCCCTCTTTTTGTAAAAAAAGAGGGTAGCAGCCTCTTTTCACCTTGCATTTGCCCCCCCACATGGGCCTCAGGCCTGAGCGTGGAAGTATCAAGCAAACCAAGGAGTGAGCCGGTACAGTACAAGGGTGAACAGTACTGTTATTCAATTCAATTCAAAACTTCTTTATTCCAAATAAAAATGTACATCAGTTCACAAACAAGGAATAGAGTCAAAAATTACCATAATAACATTATAAATACAATATTTGTCGCTTAAATTTAAATATAAATTAATTATTTAAAAAAATCCTAATTATGATTAAATTCTTCCAATGAATACAAAGATGATTTCATCAAACATTCCTTTAACAATTTGAGAAATTTATTGCAATTTTTTCTGATTTTATTTGTCTTGGTAAACAGTAAAAAAAAATGTTTCCTGCAAAAGTGGTTTTTTTATTAAAAAATTCAAGGTTGTGCTTTTCAACAAAGCGGTGTTGATCGAATGTTATAAGTGTGAGTAGAATTTCCAATGACAATTTTATTATTTAAAAATGTATATTTAATGGTTTCATAAATTACCAAGCTAAAAACTGTTAATATGTTTAGTTTTGAAAAATATTTTTCGACAGAGCCAGTTTGTTTTAAATTTAATATTATTCTAAGTGCCCTTTTTTGTTGTATTAAAATTCTATCCAAGTTTTTCTTAGTTGTGTTCCCATATATAAAAAAAATTTCCCATATGCTAAAAGTATGCGGCATCATCGGGACACAATTCTGCGACGCTACCGCCACAGAACCAGCGCCGAGTGCGCTACCAACTGCGCCACCGACTCACAAAATTTACTCTATCCCCTACATTTAATATTACCTTCACTTGCCTGCTTTTCAATTTCCACCCGGTTTTTTTTATAATTGTTGATACCGTACTACGTGTAATATTAAACCTGGCAGCGATGTCTTTCTTCTTTACCGCCCCTTCCAACAGTCAATGCTTTGGGTTGTCTTTTCGCACTTATTCTTGAATATTTCACACACAAACAGTCTTCACACACTCGAAAAGCCTTGCGCAAGGTAAACAGACCCGAGACTGCAGACAGATCAGCGACCACACAGTAGAAATAGATGGAGCATAGCTATCTTACTTGCATTACAGCAAGTGAGGCCTGGGCTGCTATATTGTCTAGGTATAGAAACATAAAACGGCGCCTAAAACCGCATAATCTAACAGTGCTCATGTTTCAAATAACTCGTAGTTTACACCATTTAGCATTGAGGCTTAAGGTTGAAATTTTGTGTGAAGAGTCCTTTAGTTTGGAACAATAATAGTATCAATCATATTTCCTAAATAATTTTTTCTATTTTAAAAAATGATATAAAGTCACAAGTTTTTGTTCAACTTCAACACATGACATAAAAAAAGTCGGCTGCTACTTTTTTTATTTTTTGGTCAGGAAAAATAAAAACGGTGGAAATTGTTGCTAAAGGGTTGAATTTTTTAAATCATATTTTTTGAAAAAATTAGCTGACGTAGTTTTGTTGATAACTTAGTTACTGCGAGAGAGTTTATCCGTGCGGCACCTGCATAAAAATAAAGTCAATTCTAAACTGTTGTTTACAAAAATGTAGTCGACTAAAAAAACACAAATTTGGTATCAAATTAAAGGTCTGAATCTCACAATTACTATGGTTTAGAAGCAGTTTACACATCATAGGAATGTTACAGGTGTATTCCCTGGCGGCAGCTTCTTTCAATAAATGTCAGGACAAGCTTCTAGGTTATCAGTGTTTACGATGTGTAAACTACCTGTAAGCCATTTATTTTGGTACTATAATGATTCTGAGATTCCGGCCTTTAATTTGTAATTTGTAACATTTGTAATTTTTTACGTACTTTATTTTTTTCCATGCATAGGGACTAGAAGCAAATTTAGGCTTCAAGTCAGATTTCTTGTGCTCCGTCTATTGTACTATGTGGTCGATGAGACAGACTTAAGGCGCTTCACCCTAGATATGATTCACCGACAGGTTGCATCCTGAACGCCGGGATTTCGTATTACAGAGGTAAATTCTGAAAACTTTGTGGTATGGAGGTAAACATTGAGTTATGGAGGTAAAGCGCAAATCGAATTTGTCTTATCTACTGAACTTTGTGTATAATAGAGGTAATTTTTGTGTCCTTTCGAGTTATGGAGGTAAAATATAACCGGAAAATTAGTTTGTGTTATGTATAGAAATTTCTTCATGTTTAGACAGGTTTTTCCAAGGGGATTAAAAATAACTCGTTATTTCGAGGATTTCGTGATATCAAGGTTTGTGTTAGCGAGAGTTGACTGTATAGTATTTTTTTAAGAGTTGAAACTAAACCAACAACATGTTAAAATTTAATTGCTGGATTACTACAACAGAGAAAAAGCTATTACAATATGGTTTAATACTTAAAAGCTTCAAGTTTTCAATAATTTTTTAAAATTGATTTTGGAACGCCACCGTATATTGTTGAGTGATTGCATATAAACCCCCCAATTTTATAACTACATACAACTATATAATTTATACTACTAGGTAACTTTTTATTTACATAAAAAACTAACTGTAATTAATTAACATTTACAAAACTTTGTTTTCCTTTACTTACCGACGCTGTTTTTCCCAAATTCTAAAGCTGATCCAAGAAAAGGATATTCCTTGGGTCCTGGAATATTTTCCACAATCTTTCGTATTCTTTTCGTGCGGTGATACTCATAAATGTAGAAAAATGTTAAGATGCTGAGCACTCCAACCAAGAACAAGACTACCATTTTTGTTTTGCTGATGTACTTTCTGGGTGACTTAATTCGTCAGAGCACCTAAAAAAATACCATACCGTAACAATTTGTCAATCTAATGACAATATTATAATATAAAGTAAGAGTAATTTGAAAGCCTAAAATAACTTTAATAGTTTTTCAAATGTTGGCATTAAATCAAGATAATTAGCTTATTTATTCACTTATCCTGGAAATTTTTGGAGCAAAATGATTAGTTTCAGTTTATTTTTGCAGTAAAAATCAAACTTCATGCAGACCTATTTTGTGTCCAGATTATTAAGTAACTGATAGCCTAAGTGTTCTATCATGAGGTACCGTAAAATTTACTTTTTGAACAAACTTATAATGTGGTTAAACTGATGGAAGTTTTAAAGCAATGATTAAATGATTTCAGAAAAAAATTTATTTCTTGTGTAAGTTAGTAACAGTGTAATTTTTACCACGGTACATTTAGAGCTATAAAATAATGTTTTAACAAGGATAATAATAATTTATTAAATACATGAAGCAAAACTAGCAATAAATTTTATCTACAACCATTGCAAATATAATCACCAACAACGATGTTACAACTAATGTCATAATGAGCTCCATTATTAAACCAAATACAAACCCGTTGCATAAAGTTAACTTTATGCAACTGGTGTCACTTTATGATACACAGGTTCTAGACAAATGGGAGCGCGGAATTTGACGAAAGTAGTGTCATAATGACTGTTACGCAATTTGTACATCAGCTGATTGTTGCATTACGATTCATGTCTGAGTTGACTTAACCCATCAGCTGATTGTTCCACAACGATTCATAGTTAAGTCTGCTTATATGTGCCTAACCTCAAATTTGAGTTGACCTATTCCATCATTAGTAAAAGTCATGAGTTTTGTTTAACTTCGGGGAAAATTTTGTCGTTCATATTGTTGGTTGTAGATAAAGTAGTGTATGCAACGATTGTATTATCCCTTTAAGCCACTCGTGAGATATTTAGAACACTCACGTTACATCTCACTCGTGGCTTTAAGACATCAATAATACAATCGTTGCATAAACTACTATTAACTCAATGGAAAATACAAATGTATTTTGGACAGAATGAAACATCCAAGGTTATTGTTTAATGTACATTCACACTCACTGTAAACGCATAGGCCTACACTAGGGAAATATGTTGTTCCTATTTTGTATACATCATCCCGTGTTTATTAGTTTAAGCTGGTACTAAAATTTCCCACGATTTTCCAGCCAAGGGAGGCATCTGCAGATTTATACAAAAAAACCTCAGTATAGGCGTATGCTGGATCTAAATTCTTCAATCATCTTCCACAAAACATTAAGTTTAACAAAACTTGAGAACCTTGAAAAGAACCTAAACTTAAAGATTAACTCATTAATAAAGCAATTTATTCTTTTAACAGTGATTACAGTACGCCTACCAGGTCATATTAACATTTGTCATTTTCCTTTTAAGACATTAATGTGTTTCTTAGTCTTTTGTATTTTATTTTATTTCTTCCCTTCTAGACTTAAGATTATTATGTAATTTATCTTTCTGTTTTTGACTCTAATCAATGTTGGCCTAATTATTGAATGAATAAAGATATTTAAATAGAATCCTGAAACCCTAATGGTCAGTTTCCCTCCAATTTGCAAATCTAAGGACCTGTATTACCTGAGCGGTTCTGCTACCGCTAATATAAGGAACTACCCGTTTTGGAGCATTGCAATGCCGTACAGTGTTGCTTCATGTACAAAGCCAGAATTATAGTTCTTTGCGGCGCGGCGTGTTCCGTCTGTGCAGCCGGAACGCTCACCATGTTCAGCACCGCAGCAAACTTTTTAAACTACCGGTTTAGTTAATTATTTAATAACATAAGTTAGTACACAAATTTAAACTGACCAGGACGTCAGGAAAACCGGTCTGGGCACCGGGGCAAGAGCAAATTACTGCAGGGCCGTACTCAGACCGGGATAGCCGGTACAATTTTACCGGGGCCCGGGGTCAAGGGGGGGCCCGGGGGGGGTCGAAGGGGGGCCCGGGGCAATTGGCCTCCGAAATAGTGGAAAGTCCCCGACAAGGCCCGGGAAGGGTTAAAAAGGACCCGTGTAACGGCAACAAAGGAACAAAAATCGGGACGTGCGAGTAAAAAAAAAAAAAAAAAAAGGTCATCACTTTTGGCGAGCCTGAAATCAGCTATGGTTTAGAGTGCAACGGGTGCAGTGCCAGGACATGAGGGGGCCCGGCCGGCTTATAAACAGTCTCACTTTTAAAAACTCTAGTATACTTACTTCAAAGGTTCTAGCTTAAAGGAATAATTCCCATACATCAGGGAAGGTTCCTCATGTTCATGTATATCCTATCTATAGGTCCTTAAATGATGGGCTAAGAGTGAAATCAGGTCAAAACTACAACATTTACATTTCATCAAGGTTGGTTAGTATCCAGTTTTAGGCTATAAAAAACACAAATGAACTAAATGTAAATGGGCGAAATCGGAGGTTATATTAAGACGACCGATAAATAAAATGGTCTTGTCAGTCATCCCCACAACCACAATTAGGTGTAGGTGGACATAAAGCAATAAAATCACAGAGTCACTGTGACACAGTCGCAATCCAGAACTACGGAATCACAAACTCAATGTTGACTGCCAGACTGCTAGCGCTGATAACAGTATCGTAGATAACACTATCACCGAATCTCTCCGTCTGCACAGGACCGTATAACAAGGGTTATGCAAGGGCTGTGGTGGGCTGTGTCATTTCGGCTCGCGGCGGACGGCCCGGGTCACGTGACCCGCTACGTCACTCTCACTCGGTAGATAGGCCGCTCAGCGCCGCGCCACTGCCTGTGTTTCTTCACAAAACCACAGATGAAGTATATTCTTCTGTGACAAAACATACAACAATCGCCACGACTACGGAAAGAAATACTGCAGTTCAACCAAGTAGTCAACATGCTATATCATCAATTGAGGCGGTAGCTGGAATAAGGGCCCATGCTCCAAAACCTTGTTTTGAGATATTGAGCTTTAAAGTTTTCACATATGTGCAATATTATAGGAGTACACAAGAGACAGATATGTTTAATTTTTTCATTCCATCATTTCTTTACCAACCAAAATTTTAAAGTGTATTTGGACAGAATCCATTGGTTTATTAATAAAATTAGAATAATGAGAGCTATGTCATAGGCCCTTTTTACAGAGAACGTTTTTTATGCACGGTTTTTACTGTTCTATCGAAGAAGGGCTTATAAAATTACTGTTCTATCAAAGAAGGGCCCATAGAATTAAACATCACAGATATGGTTTTAAAACTTTCTTTATTAATTAATAAGCATTTATTTATTACATATTTAGGCCTAGACATGTAAAAACACTTTTCAACACTATATAAAAGTTATAAAAAATGCGAAAAAGTTGATGAAAAAGCTTTCAACACTTGTTCAATGGAAGAAGGGCCCATGTCATCAGCTGTTTCAAACATGAATACCAACACAACCAAACAAGATAACTCAATGAAATTTGGCAGGGATACACTTGAGAACATGGAGAATCCATTTTTAGGTCCTCCTGAAAAAGGGCCTATGGGCCCATAGGCTCTTATTCCAGCTACCGCCTCAATTTCTGTGTGAAACAGGCTTTCTTACAGTATTAGTTTTAAATGTGATTTGTAAATAACACGTAAAATTCATCTAAAAATCTCAATTTTTGAGTTGAAATATCACTCTATGTGAAAAATGAGTGTTCATTACAGGTTCATTACATGCAATTAATTAATGCCCTAAGTGTTTTAAATACTGAACTTGAGTTTGAATACTGAACATGCAATATTTTTGTATTAATTGTAATTAATTTGGATTTCATCAGTCAATGTAATTAAGCATAATTACGTTTAACTATGCATGTATCTAATGTATCTAATAATGTATGATTTTTGTATGTAAGAAGACGATTACAGATAGGCTACCTTCCTCATTGGGTTCAAAAAATATTGTAAATATTTTATTAATTGAAACACAAATATTCCTGGGATCACATCATCGAAGTAAATATTTACTTCGATGGATCACATATACAAATTATTTCTGATGGTCTTTGGCTTGTTGGCTTCACCAAGACTTTAGCATTAGGAGTTACTCTGAAATCAGAGGTACAGTTTAACAGGTCGTAAATTATCAACTCTTTATGCAAATAAATATTTGTAAGAAAAATAAAATATACTTTTTATGGCAGTAAATTTGTGTACGTGCATCTCAGAGGTGTAGTTCAGTATTTAAAAACACTTATAGGGCATTAATTGCATGTAATGAACCTGTTTGTACTATATTGCTACAGTATATTGAACTGTTTTGACGTTGGAGGTACGTGCCTCTTCAGTCTTAATATCACAGTTCAGGGGCTACTGATATGGATTTTAACTGTTTAAAATACTCATTTTTCACATAGAGTGATATTTCAACTCAAAAATCGAAACTGTTTTTAGAACGTAATGATAGAGTCTTCTTAATGCTCGTTTAGTTTAAAAAGTAATGTTTGATTAAATATGATATAACTATAAACTTATATTAAATGTTTTATGCAATGCAATTTTATAGTAGGCCTGTTTGGTTTTTTTAAGTAAAATTCTCATGTCTTTTAATAGTGACCGTCGAATTTATGAATTAAAAATTGTAAGATATGAAAAGGTACTAACCAAATTATTTTATAATCAGCTGATAATTTTATAATAACATTCTATGATATGAATGAAGTTCCTGAAGCTCTATGAAGCTCCTGACGAAGCTTTAACTCCACAAGTAATAAAAGACCGGATAGCTGACGATTTTAATAGTTTTTTTTGTGTCTGTTGGAGAGAATCTAGCCAACGCTATAGACTCAGGCGGGGACCCGGTGGTAAACGATGCAGACTACAGACTCGACTCTAGTTTTACTCTTACACCGGTGACTAAACTAGACATTTTACGACATGTTACAGCCCTACGAGGAGGCTCTGCTCCAGGACTTGATGGGGTCTCGGCAGATATTCTTAAACAACATGTCCACCGCTTTTTAAATCCTCTTTTGCATATAATCAATTTAAGTTTAACAACGGGGATCTTTCCACAACATTTCAACACCGCAAACGTGTTTCCTTTACATATAGCCAATGGCGTTAATGACAAAAATAACTTCCACCCCATATCTTTACTTAGTGTTTTTTCTAAGGTCTTAGAGCGTATTGTAAAGGAGCAACTGGTGGAGTATCTTCGGAACAATGCCATATTATCAGAAGCTCAATTTGGGTTTAGAGAAGATAAAAATATTTCTGATGCACTTTTTGAAGTCTGCAAGGAAGTTAATTCTTCAATTGTAGACAATAATCGCACTATGTTAATTTTTCTGGATTTAAAAAAAGCTTTTGATTCAATAGATAGAAATTTACTTTTGAATAAATTAAACTTTATTGGAATTCGTGGTACTGCCCTCAAGTGGTTCAAGAGCTACCTTTCAGATCGTTCTCAAGTCGTTTCAATATGCGGGGTCAATAGTGATGCAAAACATATCAACTATGGGGTAATTCAGGGTAGCACATTAGGGCCATCTTATTTTTAATCTACATAAATAATATAACGAAACTCAATTTGAACGGTAAAATCTTTCTATTTGCTGATGATGCACTGATTTTGGTTAAAGGGCATGGTTAGATGTCAGATCCAAGGCCCTTGGTGATCTCTCTTTGATTTGGTTGAATCAAAATATTTCGTCTTTGAATGTTTCAAAAACTAAATTCTTGCCAATTTCTCTAAGTACTATTACAGATTACAACTTGCAGGAGCTTCGGATTCACACTTGCGGTAATATATTTAATGATAACTGCAATTGCGAACCCATAGAACAGGTTTCCAGCTTTAAGTATTTAGGAATTTTCTTTGATTTTCATATGAAATGGGTTGAGCACATTAACTTTCTCACAGTTAAATTAAGAAAATATATCTATGCTTTTAGACAGTTAAGTGAGATTTTAGATGATAAAGATGTCAAATTTCTGCTTCTGTCAAAGATTCAATCTCTGCTTTCTTTTGGAATTTTGAGTTGGGAAGCATGCTATCCAACAATTTTAGAACCCCTCAATATAATTCAACAAACAATTTTAAAGGTGGGTTTCCGGAAGCCCCGAAGGTACTCCACTGAAGCTCTTTTTCGAGAATCTAATTTGCTAACAATCAGACACCTTTATATATACTTTTTGTTAATTCATACATTTAAAAATTTCATTCAATTTTTTCTCCCATTACCCATGAACATTTTACAAGATTTTCACAAAATATTGGAATTACACTTTTAAAGCTTAACAGATCATTTTCTTTGACAAACTCTTTCTATGCAGCACAACACCTTTTTAGAAACTCAAGTCTAAATGATAGAGCCAACGATTTATTTACCTCTCCATCAATTAGTGTTTTTAAGCATCATTCTAAAAACCTTTTAAGCTCTATTAGTATCGATGAGGCCGAGGTCCTTATCAGACCGAACTACGGTAGACGCAACCTTTGACATACTGCAAACCCCTGCCCCCCCTCTCATAATTTTTTCACCATTACTACTTCACTCAGACAGTTGGTTGCTGTTCAGTTTGTCGCCAAATTTAAAACTATGAATTCCTAACATATCATAATTAATTATATCCCGTTTTAAATAAAGTCGATATTCTTTTCTTTTTTTTCAGCCTATACCTGACTCACAGGTTCGATAACTTCTCAAGGCCTACGCACAGGCACCTGCCCATGTAGGCCTAATCCTTACGACAGGCTTAGTTAAATTTTTTTTACTATCACTTTATGTTACTTTATTTTATGTAATGTATTGTATATTTTGTATGAAATTGGGATAAATAAATGTATTTCATTTCATTTAATTTCGAATACAGTAGAGTCCCGCAAACCCGGACTTCGATAACCCAGAATTCTGGATAACTCGGAAAGCCTGCCAGAGCAATAAAGTGCATTGAGATTCAAGGCCAGAGCACAGTGTGACACATATAAAACAGTTTTGGTTTTTCTTTAAGTTTTTATAGAACTGATAATGTAGTTCTTGTATTTTTCACTATGCAATAAATAAATGATTTTTCATAGAAATAACAGAAACTATTCTTATTTTTTCTTATTTTTACTCATTTCCCGATAACTCGGAATTTTCACAAACCCGAACACCGTTCGGTCCACATTAGTCCGGGTTTGTGGGACTCTACTGTATTAGTAAACAAATATACCTAACATTGTCCCATAAGGCCTATACTGAAAGGTGAATGTGGAATTGAGTATACTGGATTTGGTATTGTTTACATCAATATCTATACTATTAAAAAAAGAGGTGGTTTCTGTATGTGTGTATGTATGGGATAAGTAAACTCGAAAAATACTGAACCGACTGGGTTGAAATTTCACACAGAGGTAGATCTTGAACCTGGGAAACATATAGGCCTATTCTCTCCCTTAAAATCCCCTCGGGCTACGCCCCGTGAACGTCCTTAGCTTCAATGTTTATATTTTATAAGGATGTAAACATTCAAATACCGAAATGTAAACAGCTGTGAGTACTACAGTTTGACAGTTCAAAGAGCAGGAGTAAGATCAGCTGTAATTTTTATCGTGAGCGAAGCCACGGGAAACTGCTAGTTGAAAATAAACTGTTATGAAAAAAATGTGGACTTAGATTAGGATTTTGTATGTTTTTATTATTGTATTTCACTATCTGAATAAAGCTTTACACATATGAAATCAAACAATCAGACGAGAATAGTTAATTTTATATACATCCAAGAAAAGCCTCTTTAACTTTGGAAGAAGGGGAAATAGAAATCAAGGACATGAAGGCAGTTCAAGAATTTTTAAGTTTTATTCTCATCAAATAATAACACATTTAGAATTAATCATAATTCACAATACAACTCTGATTAAGGCTTTGCGCCTACTATATGCTTCACTGGTGCACACACCTTAAATTTAACCTAGACAAACTTGTATTCACGATCTCTATAAGACACCATCCCCGTACGATACAGTTGCTCTCTCTTGTCCTGAAAACAGCACAAAATGGACTTAATTCCTTTTTCCAATGTCAAAATTACAAGCAGAATAGATATTATGCACTTTCTATAAGCGTTCTTGTTCTTGTTCAAGGGTAAACACGCCCTCTCTCTCAATAACCTTGAGCCAATTACTTACTTATTTATATACATTTATCCCAGATTACGCGTCCACTAGAATCTGACATTCGAATATCAATGTTTCAAAACCACTATAATTAGCAGTGTAGGGGAGTAGCACAGTACAAGTAGCGGCGCTACTGTAGCGAGTTACTTTTTTAATAGTGAAGGCCATAGCACCGCTAATTTTTAAAATACGTATCTTGTAACTGTAGTGAGCTACTATATTGAGTAGTGAGTAGCAGAATTTGACGCTACTTTTCCGTTACTTATGTAATACAAACATATATATTTTTTATGAACTGGTATTAAAAAATAATTTCAAACTACATGAAGATTCTGAAGTCGTGAAGTGTTTTGTTTTTTGTGATGATTGGTGATTATAAACAGAGGCGGATTTGGAAATTTGCTGCCCCTGGGCTATCCAGATTTTGCCACCCCCCCCCCCCCCACGAACATACACCATATGTTGCAGCCCACTGTATTCTCATCAAAACGTAATTTTGGGCAGAGTCCGCTAGGCAAGAGAGCGTTAGCTGAAAAGAGGGATTTGTTTCCTTGACTTTTAGCAAACCGCGCGGCAAGTCTTTCTCACTCCCTCAGTCCTTATACATGTTTACGTAAGGCGGGTTGCTCGGGTTGATCAGGTGTTCCGAGGAAGTCGCGACCATCCGCTTAGTGCGAACGCAACATTTGTCGCTGACACAGACACTAACACATTGTTTTTTTGCAGCGCTACTTCAAGCCGCTACACTAAACACGTGATCACCCGCGCGAGCAACCCGCCCGGTGTATAAACGGGCCAATGTCTTTGATCTTTTTAGTACTAGTATCGTACCTAGCAGCGTTGCAAGATGCATGAGGAGTTCACGCCAAGCTTGTCAAATTAATTTTCACTAAAACTGGACTGAACTCAACTGAACAGCAGCGGCACGGCGCATAGCGCGTGGTTGGTCGGGAAGGGGTAGTAACCCAGCAAGCTCACCTGACGGCGCTTGCGGGTGTGCGGCAAATTCAAACAATACCGCCATCCGCCAAGAACGCCACTACCCCCAGAACTGACAAGTAACAATTTGGTGGCAAACTTGATCGCGTCTCGGAATTCCGCGATCTGTTTTCGGGAGTACTTGTGAAAAAATACATATTTTACAAGCACTAATGTCATTGCAATAATGAATTTTTTTGTTTGCACTTTCTTTTCTTTTCCTCTAAAATTTTCCGCCCCCCAAATTCTGCCGCCCTGGGCTATAGCCCTTTAAGCCCATATGCAAATCCAGCCCTGATTGTAAATGATTTTGTTGTTCGAGTAATCAGTATTGCCTTTAATCAAAGACCAACATTTGAAGGGGACCCCCATAAAACGTTCTAAGCGACAAAATTTCAAAATCGGAGATATTTAGTGAAAAAGGTTCTCTAGGACAAGAGCTACACCGTGGTATATTTTGTTTTGAAGATATTTGAGTTGGTAGCCCTGATTTGCGTGCTTCGTGGGACTGCACGGACTTTTTGGGGAAAAACGTTCTATTCGCCGAAAGATGGACTATCCGCCGGTCGTTGCGTTGTCGCCCAGCGACCAAAATCGCGTAAATAAAAATAAAAGACGTGAAGTAAATATTGGAAAGTGGAAGGATAAGACCAGCAGGGCTTGTAACAGTTCTTGAGGTTGAAAAAAATAAAAAAATAACTCAAATAAGAAAAAAAATAACCAAAAAATAACCTTTTGTACACAAAAAATGCTGCTAAAAATTAGAAAACCGGCGTTATACTGGGGATAATACATTCTTAACCTTGGTAAAAAAGAAAATCTCGACAGACTAATCAAAAATCTGCCTAGATTTGACGGCGAGACTTGGTTTTCACGCAACGAGACTTAGTTTTCACGCATTTTAGGATGATGAGATTCGTCTGCCGCGATGCTGCTACGAGATCGTCTGACAGAAGAATACTGTAAACAGGGCTTGTAGCAGTTCTTGAGGTTGAAAAAAATAAAAAAATAACCAAAATTAAAAAAAAAATAACAAAAATAACCGAATTCCAAAAAAAATAACAAAAAATAACCAAGAGCAAAAAAAATAACAAAAAAATAAAAAAAATAACCTGTTACAAGCCCTGGACCAGAAAAATGAGTATAGAAAAGCTCGATTACCCTTATTTCAAAAACTAAATAGCCGAGGCCTGAAAAATTGCCCCCAACAGAAGTGAGTAGAATAACGTTTTAAGCACCACATTTTGATAATTTTTAGCAAAATGACGTCTCACGTTATGTGACAAAATTACGTTTTTATACTTTTATATCAATAAAATTGATTTACTTTGAGTTTTATTTTTGTTTATGTTGGTATTCCTACACTCCCATGATGTTTTCTTCCAAAGCAGAAAAGCAGTCCGTCAGAAAACGTTTCATATGCCAGTAATTTAGAACGTTATAACCCCAAATAAACCTCGTAAATGTTTTAAAATGATTAATGGTAAGTAAAAATTGAATATAAGGCTACATTATGATGTTATAAATAAGGTATTAACAAATTATACATTATTTTAAGTTCTAACCTTGAAAAAACCGTAAATTTTAGAATTCAACTTTCAACGCTTCATTACTCGAAACTAGGTTTTTGTCGCCTAGAACGTTTTACGGGGGACCCCTTCATTTGATTTTGGGAGTTCACTATCGTCAATCAAGGGCAAGACTGACTTGCCAAACATTCGGCCAACTATTAATAACATGAGGTCTCTTGAGAAAGAAACAAGTCATGCGAACGCATCAGTGCAAACAATTTTGCAGCCTGGATTAGCTGCATCAGCCCTGCCTTTGTTTGAATATGGTGAACTTACACCGCAATAGATCAAAATAATCAAAACAACACAAACCACCAATGCGGCCAAAGTCATCGATGCGGCGTCGTCTGAAAAAACACAAGACGACGTGCATTCGCAATTCGAGCATTATTCCAACAGCTTCTATAATGCATCTTCAGTTGTTAAACAATATAAAACATTTACCACGATGAAAACATATTGCGCCACCTTAAACGTGGTACAGTTCCATTAGTTTATTTTTTTGGATTCCAACCTAAAGAGCATAAATTACTGGTTGATATCATGAATCATTTTGGAGAGCCAAACCAACCAATAAAAAGTAGTTTTATTGGCTTAATTAAACCATTCATGTTTTAGCTGATGTTTTAAATAGAATAAGAATCTGCTTACATAAGAAATTACCAACCAAATAATTTTAAGAAAAAACTTGGTATTCCAACAGGAAATAAATATTTCGGAATATATAGCATGATAGACCATTTAAAAGCTAAATAAATAATGAATATATACATACCCTAAAAGCTAAATAGGCTAAATAATGAATATATACATACCCTATCACTCTTCACTTTATACATTGTCAATGCGATGGGAAGAAAGATACATAAAATTCCTTTCACTGCATTTTTGGTATTTGGTTTCCAAAAGCTGTATCCAGTTGCTTCCATAGCCATCCACCTTTGAATACCAGCATCAAACTGTAAAAAAAAGGCACTAGTTGATATTTTATGGTTTTTGAGCCTGAGATTCATGATGAGAAGTTAAAAATTATAGCCAACTGCATGAATAATCCAGTACAAATTTCTGGTGGTTCACATTAAGTAACCACTTTTTAGTATGCAGAAGGTAAGTAACTGGAGGTACATGAGTCTTAAAAACGTACCCTAATTGTAATACTGGTAGAGTCGACTTTTACTAAATCGAACCTCAATAAACATGAAATCTTTGATGTCTCAAATATTTTCCATTCCCACTTGATAGAGAGAGGGAAAGAGAGGGTCAAGTTTAGATTAAAAAAAAAAACAATTCAATCAGGTACCTACTACTCAGAGTCCTAGTGGAACAATTAAATGAAAATCATCAAATATAAAAAAAAAAACAATCAATTATTATAGTTAATGTCATAATCGTACATGCTAGTCTATCATAACAAATAGGCCTACCATTCTTAAAAAGTCAATTAATGTAGCCTACATGAAACTAAGTTGACCTAACCAAGAACCTAAAATAAACTTGAAATTATTTTCTTCTTAAATTACTGAAAACATTTCCGAAAAGAAAATAATAGGTAGAGTTTGCACATTTTATCTCCAGCTATGGCTACTAAGCTACTAACCGCATCAAATGATATTTCAAATATGATTTTGGTACACACAGCTTTATACTAACAACAGGATTGTTTAACAATGTTTTCAAAAAAATACTCCCTCTCCCCCCCTCTCTCCAGCTGACTCTGCCATAGCTGGAGATTTAATTTGCGCACTGTAGTTATATTTAACCTATACTCAGTTCCACATTCACCTTTCAGTATGGAATTTCTGTTAAAGCTCTGTATTTCATATGGCATTTTAAGTTGTACTAGCCAATTTATGTTACACAACTAATGATTTTAGAAAATGTTGTTATGGATGTTTGTAAACAAATGTACCCAGTGAAGTTAATAGAATATCTCCCGTATGACCTGTGACCCTATTTTTGAAATGGGTGAGTTGGCGAGTGAGTGAGTCAAGTTATTTTTTTTCTAAATACCTATAAAATTAATTCACAGATAAAAATATTCCTAACTAACTTAGGTAATGAATTCAGCCCCAAAATATTGTGTATACCGTTTGTTTTGTTTGGTATGTATTATATAGATATCATATACATTAAGTATATCACTAATTAACCATATTTACTCACCAAGCAATAGGCTGTTGATTAAAAACGTGTGAGTTGAGTAAACAAGCTTCTTCTTCTTAGAGGAAGTAATAATAGCAATCTACTTGGAATGCCTTTCCAATTAGGTTATGTTTACTTTATGATACTATATAAATATTGAAATGTGTTTGTATAGCCTTTGAACTATTTATATAATCCTTACGACTAAAATTGACCTATAAATAAAACTTATACAAAGATAGTGTAGTTAAAGCCACGAAAAATGAGGCAATTCCTCAAATTGGTCAATGTTTAAGTCTTACATTTGGCTTTCCAGTTTGACAAATGTATCGTCTGAAACGTTGACATCCCACGTGGTGGTTTAAACAATCCTACCATCAGCTGACAGGAGACTTGACGAATGACTCACTTCTCAATTCTCAACTGTTTCAAAAATAGGGCCTCTGTACTGAAAGGTGAATGTGGAATCGAGAATAGAGTATAATCGTGGGCACCAAATAGAGCTGCTGGCGAAATTATTGTTAATAATGTGTTAGGGTAGTTAATCAATGTATTTTATGGTATGTTACAGTAAACACAAATTTACATGTAAAAGGCCTGAAAAACATAAACAAAGTTTAGACTGTTCAAAAAAAATTTCATTAGTAATAAACAGTAAACTTAATGGGTGAACATAGCCTGAATGGCAGAAGAACAGATATGAAACTCGTACTGATGAACCTCGGGCTAGGTTAGTACTTTAGTAAGCATAGCCTATTAGTTGGTCATCGTCTCCCTCTGGCTTGCCTTACAGCACGTCCTAGATCTATATCAATATGCAAGCTTAGTACTATGGCTGATGGCTTGGTACATAGCCTGTAATGGAAGAAGATAAGTTATGAAACTCGAACTGATAAACCTTGGCCTAGGTGAGTACTTTAGTAAGCCTAGCCTATTTTCCATTCAGAAAAATAGGCTTCAGCCAGAGGGTCATCGTCTCCCTCTGGCTTGCCTTTCTGCACGGCCTAGGTCTTTATCAATATGCAAGCTTAGTACTATGCTGATGGCAACTAGTAATTTTAGTCTAGGACATTGCAGACTCTTTAATGTAGGTTTAAAAAGTATACTATTCCTTACCAAAGCTCCACCTTCTCCTGTAGCATGTCTGTGGGGGTTGGTCATCTGCTTCCAATACTCTGCTTTTCTAGCAGCTCTCTGTTTATTTTTAATTTCGATTAATTCCTTCAACCTGGATTCCGAAGTCATCTTACACAAATTACTTTATACCAGGATTATAAAGAATAAAACAGGCTATAGTAAAAACATAAAATTATCACTCAAAAGAAATTAATTCTTTAATGTTTGGGTCTTTTTGAAGGTTATTAGGACTCCTTTTTTCAGACGACGCAGTAGATCACCTCCCACCTGATCCCTCATCCACAGTGATTGAGTTGTCGTGACCCGACAGTAATACCAGCCTTCTCTTTTAGAATACTCTTTAAAGTGTTCTTTCATAACCATCTCTAGTACAAGAGATAGCTTATGGTTCTTTCCATTGGGTTATTATCGAATGTTGAGAGGGTCGTTCGCAAGTGATGAGGAAATAGTAAAAAGGGATCCTCCGACGACTTCTAGGACGTCAGTCTCAAAATAATTAACGCCTTTATCAGGGTGAGGTGAAGTTTTTTGCAGCGTTAACATAACCACTACGGAAAACAATAATATGAGGGTGACGGATGCAATGTTATAGGAGTGAAAGGGGGTTTTATGTTAGCGTTACGTAGCAATCAACCCTTAACGATTTTTTTCTTGCCAAGAATCAAAACTTCGAACGTTCACAAGATGACTGGTATGAACCAGGATAACCGGTAAAAATCGTATGATGGATGTGCAAACGTATGCAACCATAAATAAAATATACCCTGCTGGGGAATTTTATCTATGATGCAACGTATTCTACATTCAAACGGTACCGAATGGTCACTTTAATTTTCTACACTTTTTCAACTATATTTTAGTTTAAACTAGGAGTACGCTTATTCTGCGCGTAATGGGATGAGTGAACTCAGATATTACCAAAGCATTATTTTGTTAATTTACGAGCAACGTGTGTTTGTAATGTTTCAAAAGTTCTAAAATAAATGACAACTAGGCCGGCCACACACAGAGGCGATAAAATGTTTTTTGTGTTTTGTTGTTGAACAGCTGACGAAATGTTCAACAAACCGTGATGATTTAGATGTTTTTCCTATTAGAATTGAGCAAAACAAGCTCTACAAAACTATAAGCGACGAATAAATTATGTTTGCCGAAGGACATGAGAGGGCTTCGCCCCCCCCCCACGCCCTCCCGCCCAAGCAGCTGTTTGAAAAAGGACATTTTACACTGTCCATGATAGTTTGAATGCTTTTTTTACTGTGTAAATCTAGCTCTACAAGATTATGAGAAACTAATAACAGTTACACGCCAAAGCAGTTGTTTCAAAAAGGCCATGGCCCCCCTTTAAGCTGCCAGGATGGTTTAAATGCTTTTTCTCTTATAGTATTAAATAATCCTAGCAATACAAAACTATCAGCGGCTAATTACAAGCCAAAGCAGTTGTTTGCAAAAAGAATATAGGGGCTCCGCCCCCAACACCCTCCCGAAAAAGCAGTTGTTTGCAAAAGGACATGGGGGGGGGCTTCGCCCCACCCACCCCCCTCTTTACACTGCCCATGATTATAAAGCCATGATGGTTTAAATGTTTTTTTCTAATAGTATTAAATAAACATAGCTTCGCCCCCACGCGCTCCCGCCAAAGCAGATGTTTGCAAAAGGACTTGGGGGGCTTCGCCCCCCAAACCCCCCCTTTGCACTGCCCATGATTATAAAGCCATGATGGTTTACATGCTTTTTAGCGAATTTTCCCTATAGGGAAGAAGCTATTACCGTAGGTCTCATGGTAAGACCTAAGCGCGAGACCATGATAACTTTTCGTTTTGGGGCCACCAGAAGCAAAAAACACCATTCGTTCGAATTTATATATATATGTGTGTGTCTGTCAGCACGATAGCGGCCGTAAATATGGTCCGATCTTAATGGAATTTGGTACAGACATTTAAAGTGGTAATCAAACGGACGAGTTCGAAAACCAGCCTGATCTGATTCCCGGAAGGGGGGGTGAAGGGGGATAAACCCCCCAAAAATGTTTTTTTTGAGTTTTTCTCATAGAAAAATAAAAATAATCAAAATTTGGCCAGCACCGTTGAATTCAGCTTGTAAAAACAAACAATTTAGTATCTTGAATCATTCCTCTATGTCCATTGGTTACCGAGATATTGAAAGTGGTAAACACAGTACGTTGTCCCTATGTTAACGTTATGGGGAATAAGTAAAATTATATATCTCGCTTACTACTCAACATATCTTAATAAAACTTGGTTTCCGGCTTCATCTAGATGAGATCTAATGTATTTTAGTCGAAAACTCCCAAAATTTCCATTTTTGTGGCAGCAAACCTGCATACTCATTCCCCATGTTATCCTTCTGGGAAATAAAATAAATACTATATCTTCCTTATTTTTTGACATATCTTGATAAAACATGGTATTTGGTTTCTCCGAGTTCAGATCTAAAATACTGAATTAAAACTACCCAGTTTTAACGGTCCTGTTGCAGCAAACATGCATACTCAATTTCCATGTTATTCGTGTGGGGCTTACAAAAACATGTAAAATCTCACTATGTTGGATTGAAATATGTTCTTTTGCATTTGAAATTCGCTGAGTATACAGGTCTGCTGCAACGGGAGTATTTAATAATAGTATTTAAATAAACCTAGCTCTACAAACATATCAGTGACTAATTACACGCCAAAGCAGTTGTTTGAAAAAAGAAGATGGGGGGGCTTCGCCCCCCACGCCATCCCGCAAAGCAGATGATACAAGAAGACATGGGGGGGCTTCGCCCCCCACACCTTCGCCTTTACACTGCCCAACATTAAGAATCCATGATAGTTTGAATGCTTTTTTTACTGTGTAAATCTAGCTCTAAAAGATTATGAGCGACTAATAAGAGTTACACGCCAAAGCAGTTGTTTGAAAATGGACATGGGGGGGCTTGGCCCCCCCCACAACTCTCCTTTACACTGCCCATGATTATAAAGCCAAGACGGTTTAAATGTTTTTTTCGTTATACTGCTTCAAAAATAGATGTTTTTAATGCATGTTTTCCGGACCTAAATACACTCTTTTTATTACTAGGAATTAAAAGCTGATGTACTCGATACCAGCTGACTCTTCATAGTCCTAGGACTATAAAAGTCAAAAAGTGCCGAGTACATCGTAATAATCGAACAATATTCATTCGATTACAAATACGTTCGATACGTCGATAATTGTTCGTTGTTGTCAGTCTAACCTAACACAAATGAAACAGATAATCAGCTGATTGCTTCGAATAGCAAGAACAAGACGGTGGCATCTTTTGAAGGCATCTTTAAAGGTAAACAAGCTGTAACATTTTGGTTTTCTTAAGTAGTTTACGTATTGTATTGAGCAATATAACGAAAAACATAGTTCATCACACGGACCTAAAGCTGCTTTTCGTTACTCGGTCATTTTTCAACCTCGGCTTACAGCCTCAAGTAAAACGTGACCTTGTATGAAAAGCGTCACTTTAGGTCCTTATAATGAAATATACTATTTTCTATTAGTATTAAATAATGAACCTAGCTCTACAAAACTATCAGCAACTAATTACACGCCAAAGCAGTTGTTTTAAAAAGGACATAGGGGGGCTTCGCCCCCCGCTCCTCCCCCTTTAAACTGACCATGATTATAAAGCCATGATGGTTTACATGCTTTTTTAATAATAGAATTTAAATAAACCTAGCTCTACAAAACTATCAGCAACTAATTACACGCCAAAGCAGTTGTTTCAAAAAGGACATAGAGGGGCTTCGACCCCCACACCTCCCCCTTTAAACTGACCATGATTATAAAGCCATGATGGTTTACATGCTTTTTTAATAATAGTATTTAAATAAACCTAGCTCTACAACACTATCAGCGACTAATTACACGCCAAAGCAGTTGTTTGTAAAAAGAAAATGGGGGGCTTCGCCCCCCACGTACTCCCCCCAAAGCGGTTGTTTGCAAAAGGAGATGGGGGGCTTTGCCCCCTCCTCATCCCCCTCTTTATACTACCCATAATTATAAAGCCATGATGGTTTAAATGCTATTTTTCTAATAGTATTAAATAGACTTATCTCTACAAAACTATCGATGGCTCTACAAGCGACTAATTACACGGCAGAGCAGTTGTTTGTAAAAGGACATTGGGGGTTTTCGCCCCCCACACCTTCGCCTTTACACTGCCCAACATTAAGAATCCATGATAGTTTGAATGCTTTTTTTAATGTGTAAATCTAGCTCTAAAAGATTATGAGCGACTAATAAGAGTTACACGCCAAAACAGTTGTTTGCAAATTGACATGGGGGGGCTTGACCCCCCCCCAACTCTCCTTTACACTGCCCATGATTATAAAGCCGAGATGGTTTAAATGTTTTTTTCTATTAGTATTAAATAATGAACCTAGCTCTACAAAACTATCAGCAACTAATTACACGCCAAAGCAGTTGTTTTATAAAGGACATGGGGGGGCTTCGCCCCCCACACCTCCCCCTTTAAACTGACCATTATTATAAAGCCATGATGGTTTACTCATCATGAGTCAGCTGTCATACAGAGCAGACGTGTGGCGAGTGGCCTCCTTCTTATTGATCTGTATTTAGTAAATTATGCTTATATCTGTGTGATTTTGGATTGCCGCTATCCCTTTTGCACAACTGCTGACAACTTCCTCCAAAAAAAAGAAGGTCAAAAGTAATTTATCTACCCGGCACCTGAACATGCCCAACGACCAGCCTATCTACGTAAATGAAAGCTTGAGTCCAACAAGGAGACGAGTTTATATGGCGGCGAGGGAAGTCAAGAAAACTAAAGGTTTCAGATATTTGTGGGTCCGTAACGGGAAGATTTTCTTAAGGAAGGAGGACAACTCTCAAGTGTATGCGCTAACCTCAATGGACGACTTGAACAATGTGAAATAGATAATATGTAAGTCACAGTTGAGCCTTATTACTAATTTGTTGTTTGTGTATTTTTTAGTAACATTATTGCTATTATGTATTATTATTTAGGGTTAATACTATTATTTTTCATTATTAAAAAGCATATTAATATTTAGTTAGTTTATGGTTTTGAATGAATGAGAGTGTAAATGAGATTGATTCATTTTTTCAGAGTAACAGTGACTTTATTTTAGTGCATCAAAACATAAGGAGTTTACGGGCGAATTTCGATAATTTTATTTTACAACTGTCACATTTTAAGTCAAAACCTCATGCCATTATACTAACGGAAATATGGATAAAAGAATATGAACTAGGTTTATATCAAATAGATGGGTATATCTTACATGCTAGGTGTAATGATGAGAATGTCGCGGGAGGCGTGGTTGTGTATGTCAACAGCTGCTTCTTGTGTGCAGGGCCTGATTAACCACTAGGCTGACTAGGCTGCAGCCTAGGGCGCCAGCCATTCAGGGGGCGCCATGGGACAGAAAATAAAATATTGTTTTTATTAAAAAATAAAATAAAAATGTAAAACAAAAATCCCGCGCTTTTTGCGAAATTCGGCCTCCTTAGTATGTTTTTTACTAAACCTAAAGGTAAGTCCTATAGTCTGAAAAGAGCAAGGTTTGCTTGATTGTATGCTTGAGTGCACAATTATCTCGAAAACAACTTCGAGGATTTCCTTCAAAGTCTGAAAATAACTAATTTTTTACTCAAAAACGTGTTCTATGCAGATTACTTGACCAGGAAAAATTTAATAACTTAATAAAATAACTTTTAAGTGGAAAAATTTTTAAATGATGAGTATGATGGCTTCATTGATTGCAACGAAATGACGAAAATGTAACTAAATAATGTAATCAAATAACAGCTGTTTGCAAACTACAGCCATCTAGGTTTGAGGTAAAGATCGCATGGAGTCAAGGCGACACAAGGCCTTGATGGAGTACGAAAAAAAGTTTATCAATTTTATGACATTGATGAAAACCACCAACTCTTCAAAGCAGAGCAAAAAAGGTACTCCCAGCTTTAGTCCATGTGGGACCGGGATGTGGGTGTCTTTGTTATCCTCCAGTTGGTACTGTAAAATATTGTAGTAACTTGATGAACTGCTAAACATGAAGTAATAATGAATAAAGCTGGGTCCACCAGGTACTCTTAAGAGCCTAATGAATACTGTTACGATTAATCTAAATCTGAGTCAGGAAGCAGGAAAGAAGAGCAGTAAAGGTGTAAGTTGCGAGGGTGGGTTGAATAAGTGTCACAAGCAGCGGTGACTTGTCCTAGATCATTTGAGTGATTACAAAAGACTTGTTTTGTGATACTCTTTGTATGCACTGATCACAGTTCAGATATTTTCTAAGTTAAATGTAGTTTTCTTTTTAAGGTAATAGTTCTGGAGAGGAATTAAATTCCTAATTTCGTTATAATACGATGCATCGGGCAATTGAGGGATGGTGAAGGGGAGGGGGGGGCGCCAATTCAACTCAAGCCTAGGGGCGCCGTATCTCTTAATCAGGCCCTGCTTGTGTGACGTCCAGCCGGTATCAATGCGATCAGCTGATTGTATCGCGGTCAGAGTTAGTCTGGCGCGGTGTGTCAGTCTGACTATTGTCGCGCTTTACCGATTGCATGCTTATTCCGTTGTAACTTTTATAGATGAGTTTTCTCTTGTGATCAATGATTTCAAAGATACAAATCTGTGCCTTGTTGGTGATTTTAGCATTTCAACTTTGAGAAATTCAAATGAAATAGACGCATATTTAAATCTGTTATATAGCCAGGGTCTAGAGCAACTTTTTAATGTTCCTACTAGAATTGTTGGGAATTCAGTATCTTGCATTGACCACGTTTTCTGTCGTTCCATTAATGACCTTGATTTCAATGCTGTACCTTATGATGCAAGAATAACAGATCACCATTTAATTTTGTGCAAGATAAAATTCATCGATCCAGCTCATACTGTAAACAAAATTAATAGTAGCTTTAGCTATGAAAAAATAAATTTTAAATGTTTGAATGAATTAGTGCTTGAAGTAGACTGGAGTAGTTTATATAATGAGGTAAATGTTTCAAAAGCTCTTAATATTTTCTTTGACAAATACAAAGATTGTATTACTAAATCGTCTTTCAAAGTAACAATAAACAAACAGGATAGATTTATTAAACCATGGATGAACGAGTGCTTGAGAAATCGCATACAAACTAAAAATAAACTGTCGAAACTATTATCTGCACAACCAAATAACATTCAACTAAGACGTTACTATAATACCTACAGAAATAGACTTTTGACTGACATAAGAAATCATAAGAAAGATTATTATTATAATATTTTTAATGAAAACAAAAATAATGCCAAAGTTCAATGGAGAATTGTTGATAGTTTAATTGGAGTGAAATCGAATACGAAAGGACTAATAAATAAAATCATAGATCCTGTTAATAATGTAGCTTATGAAACGTCTGAAGAAATAGCAAATGAGTTTGTATTGCATTTTAATAAGGTATCTAACATTTGTCCTAATATACCTTCATTAAATGACTGCCACCATTTAAAAAATTCTTTTCCAAGGAAATCTATAGTTGACTCAATCTTTTTCTATGATACAACAGCTCTGGAAGTAAGTAATATAATTTCAAAGTTAAAAAATAAAGATTCAACTGGAATTGATGGTTTATCGTCAATGGTGATTAAGGCTACACGAGATACTATATCTCCCATTTTGGCTCATATTTTTAACTTAAGCTTACAAACAGGTGAATTTCCTCAGCATTTCAAATCTGCAATTGTCATTCCGATACATAAAAAAGGGAGCACTACAGATGTAAATAATTACAGACCAATATCTCTCTTGCCGGTGTTGTCTAAAGTGCTGGAAAAAGTTGTTAAGGCTAGGTTAGTATCTTTTTTAACTTCACTTGATTATTTTCATGATAAGCAGTTTGGATTCGTTCCTGGTAAAAGTACGGAAGATGCTCTATTGAATTTTCTTACAGAGGTTTACAATGGGATTAATAGGGGTAATTTTGTTTTAAGCCTTTTTATTGATATATCAAAAGCTTTTGCACAGTTAATCATGTTGTTTTGTTAAATAAATTGTGGAGCGCTGGTATCAGAGGCGTTGCCTTTAAATGGTTTTCAAGTTACCTTTCTGGTAGATGTCAGCAAGTTAGAGTCAATGGTGAATTAAGCCGAGCTTTCACAACACCTTGTGGTGTTCCTCAAGGTTCTGTTTTAGGGCCTATATATTATTTCTTGTATATGCTAATGACTTATGTTCTGGTTTATTTAATGGTAAGTTAACTGCATTCGCGGATGACGTAGCTCTTACATACTCTTCAAATGATAAACAAAGTTTGTATACTCTGGTTGAACAGGACCTAGACAGAATAAAGTATTGGTTTGACAACAACTGCTTACTGCTTAGTGAAAAGACCAAATACCTTTTTTATAGTTTAAGCAATGAGCATAGGTTTTTGAGTCCAGTCATCTATAAATGTACTAAGTGCTTGCTAAAAAAGATAAGGAACTGTAGAAAATGTTTAAAGATTGAACAAGCTCAGAGTGTTAAATATCTTGGCCTTACAGTTGACTTTAAGCTTAATTGGAAAGAACATGTAGAAAAATTAAAATGCTCACTTATGATTGCATCGAGAAAATTTTTTTTGTTATGCTATATATGTCCTACATTTGTTTTGAAACAGCTAGATTTTGCTCTTGTTAATTCAAGGCTTCAGTATGGTATTATATTTTGGGGTGGAACCTATTTATCTACACTCAAAGCCTTAATTGTCTGTCAGAAAAAGATTATTTGTACCATTTTATGAAAGTCACCAAGAGAACCCTCTTTTCCACTGTTTCAAAACCTAAAAGTTTTGCCTCTCAGGTATCTATATATCTTTAAGGTCACGAGGCTTTTTTACGTGAAATCAGGGAACT
This sequence comes from Flexamia atlantica, assembly GCA_035578135.1. Lineage (NCBI taxonomy): Eukaryota > Metazoa > Arthropoda > Insecta > Hemiptera > Cicadellidae > Flexamia > Flexamia atlantica. The sequence continues at coordinate 27,902,500 of JAQJVK010000012.1, forward strand.
GGGATATGGTTGTGAGCAATTATAGTTTAAGAGGAGGAAGGGATAGAACATTTTATGTAGTTAGGCCTAGATTGGAAATGTTTAAATCATTTTTCTTGTTTGCAGGCCCTAAGCTCTTTAATAAACTACCCGAAACTGTACGAAACATCAACTTTTAACAGTATCAAACATGGACTTTTTTCGTTAATAATTTCTCTTCCTCATTATGATTGCTCCATCCCTCCCATAGTGAAAGTTATTATTTTATAAAACGGCAAAAATATTATTCTTTTGTTATACAATGTTAATTTTTGTTATTGTAAATTTTATTTATATCCACTCGCCACTGTCTTTTGTTCAATTGGTACCCCAATACAGGATTTTCCTAAGGGGCTACCTAATTTCAGGGAAGTCAATTTTAATGTAATGTTTTTTTTAATACAGTCAGTGAACTTGTGTTGTGAATGTTTTTTAGTCAGTTTTGCATTTTTTTTCAATTTAAGTTATGTAATAACTAAAGTTACCAGTTTGTTTGTACATATATATCAGTGAAGTAGAATAATTTAATTTTACATTTTTACACTTATTAATGATTCTTTAATATTTATCTATATGCACAGTATGTATGTATGTATGTATGAATGAGTGTCATAATTTGAGACAATTAAATGTTACTCAAGTGAATATAGGTACCAAAGTACTGTATTGTATGCAATGCTGTAAGCAACACAAGTGATCAATCTCAGTCTCAATCTCAATCTCAATCTCAGTTTATTTATTTATTTATTTAATTACATGCTTTTTTAATAATAGTATTAAAATAAACCTAACTCTACAAAACTATCAGCGACTAATTACACGCCAAAGCAGTTGTTTGTAAAAAGAAAATGGGGGGGCTTCGCCCCCCACGTCCTCCCCACAAAGCGGTTGTTTGCAAAAGGACATGGGGGGCTTTACCCCCTCCACATCCCCCTCTTTATACTGCCCATAATTATAAAGCCATGATGGTTTAAATGCTTTTTTTCTAATAGCATTAAATAGACTTAGCTCTACAAAACTATCGATGGCTCTCCAAGCGACTAATTACACGGCAGAGCAGTTGTTTGTAAAAGGACATGGGGGGGCTTCGCTCTCCACGCCATCCCGCAAAGCAGATGTTTGCAAAAGGACATTGGGGGTTTTCGCCCCCCACACCTTCGCCTTTACACTGCCCAACATTAAGAATCCATGATAGTTTGAATGCTTTTTTTACCGTGTAAATCTAGCTCTAAAAGATTACGAGCGACTAATAAGAGTTACACGCCAAAGTAGTTGTTTGCAAATGGACATGGGGGGGCTTGGCCCCCCCACAACTCTCCTTTACACTGCCCATGATTATAAAGCCATGATGGTTTAAATGTTTTTTCAATTAGTATTAAATAATGAACCTAGCTCTACAAAACTATCAGCAACTAATTACACGCCAAAGCGGTTCTTTTAAAAAGGACATGGGGGGGCTTCGCCCCCCACACCTCCCCCTTTAAACTGACCATGATTATAAAGCCATGATGATTAACATGCTTTTCTACTAATAGTATTAAATAAACCTAGCTCTACAAAACTATCGGCGACTAATTACACGCCAAAGCAGTTGTTTGTAAAAAGAACATGAAGGGGCTTCGCCCCCCACGCCCTCCCGCCCAAGCAGTTGTTTTAAAAAGGACATGAGGAAGCTTCGCCCCCCTACACCCCCCTATTTTGCACTGCCAATGATTATAAAACCATGGTGGTTTAAATGTTTTTTTCTATTATTATTAAATGAACCTAGCTCTACAAAACTATCAGCAACTAATTACACGCCAAAGCAGTTGTTTTTAGGAAGAACATGGGAGGCCTCACCAACCCACGCCCTCACGCCAAAGCGGTGATTTGCAAAAGGACCCCTCATTACACTGCTCATAATTATAAAGCCATGATGGTTTAAATGCTTTTTTCTAATAGTATTAAATAAACATATCTACGCCCCCCACACCCCCCCCCCTTTGCACTGCCCATGATTATAAAGCCATTATGGTTTAAATGTTTTTAGCGAATTTCCCCTATAGGGAAGAAGCTTTTACCATAGGTCTCATGGTAAGACGTAAGCCCAAGACCATAATAACTTTTCGTTTTGGAGCCCCCAGAAGCAAAAAACACCATTCGTTTGAGTATATATATATATATATGTGTGTGTGTGTGTGTGTCTGTTAGCACGATAGCGGACGCAAAATGGTACGATTCTAATAAAATTTGTTACAGACATGTAAAGTGGTAATCACTCGGACGAGTTCGTAAAGCAGCACGATCGGACCACAGGAAGGGGGGTTAAAGGGGGATAAACCCCCCAAAAAATGGTTTTTTTTTAGTTTTTTACATAGAAAAATAAAATTTATCGAATTTTTGTTGGCACCGTTGAATTCAGCATAAAAAGCAAATAATTTAGTATTTTTAATCACTGCTTTATTTCCATTGGTTACCGAGATATTGAACCTGGTAAACACAGTACGTTGTCCCAATGTTAACCTTACAGGAAATAAGTAAAATTATATATCTCGTTTATTTCTCAACATTACTTGATAAAACTTGGTAAATGGACTCTTCTAGCTCAGATCTACTAAATATTGAATTAAAACCAGTCAGTTTTAATATACCTGTAGCAGCAAACCTGCACACTCATTCCCCATGTTATTCTTATGGAGCTTAAAAAAACAAGTCAAATCTCGCTATGTTGGAACGAAATATGTTACTCTGCATTTGAAATTAGCTGAGTATGCAGGATTGCTGCAACGGGGGTATTTTCTAATAGTATTAAATGAACCTAGCTCTAAAAAATCAGCAACTAATTACACGCAAAAGCAATTGTTTAAAAAAGGACATGGGGGGGCTTCGCCCCCCCACACCCCCCCCTTCGACTGCCCATGATTATAAAGCCATGTTGGTTTACATGCTGTTTTAATAATAGTTTTTAAATAAACCTAGCTCTACAAACCTATCAGCGACTAATTACACGCCAAAGAAGTTGTTTGTAAAAAGAAAATGGGGGGCTTTGCCCCCCACGTCCTCCCGCCAAAGCGGTTGTTTGCAAAAGGACATGGGGGTTCGCCCCCACACCCCCTCCCTTTGCACTGCCCATGATTATAAAGCTATGATGGTTTAAATATTTTTTTGTATTAGTATTAATTGAACCTAGCTCTAAAAAACTATCAGCAAATCACACGCAAAAGGAGTTGTTTTAAAAAGGACTTTTCCCTTTACACTGACCATGATTAAGAAGCCATGACAGTGTGAATGCTTTTTTTACTGTGTAAATCTAGCTATACAAGATTATGAGAAACTCTTAACAGTTACACACCAAAGCAGCTGTTTGCAATAAGACATGGGGGGGCTTCGCCCCCCCTCACCACCCCTTTGCACTGCCCATGATTATAAAGCCATGGTGTTTTAAATGTTTTTTTTCTATTAGTACTAAATGAACCTAGCTCTACAAAACTACCAGCAACTAATTACACGCCAAAGCAGTTGTTTTAAAAAGGACATGGGGGGCTTCGCCCCCCCCCTTTAAACTGACCATGATTATAAAGCCATGATGGTTAACATGCTTTTCTATGAATTGTATTAAATAAACCTAGCTCTACAAAACTATCAGCGACTAATTACACGCCAAAGCAGTTGTTTGTAGGAAGAACATGGGGGGGCTTCGCCCCCCCGCCCTCTCGCCAAAGCGGTTATTTGCAAAAGGAAATAAGGGGCTTCGCCCCCCACACCCCCCTTATTACACTGCCCATAATTATAAAGCCATGATGGTTTAAATGCTTTTTTTCTAATCATATTAAATAAACAGTACCTGGTGGACCGAGCCTTGCTCGGTGTTATTTCATGTTTACCAGTTCATCTAGTTACTATAAAATATTTCAATGTCATAAAATTTATTAATATAAACCTTTTTTATTACTCCATGGACTCTTCATCCCACCTGCTGTATTTTCCCTTGATATAGCTGTAAATTCCAAACAGCTGTTATGATTACTTCATTTGTTTACACTTCCCTTGTTTATTTTCGTTGCTATCACGGCAACCCATAAGGCTAATGTTAAAAATTTACAACTTTAAAATTCGATTTATTACGTTATTAGATTTTCTCTGGCCAAGTAATCTGCGTAAAAGACGTTTTTGATTCATAAATTACTTATTTCCAGACTTTGAAGGAAATCCTCGGAGCGTTTTTGAGATAAATGTGCAAGCATACAAGCAAGCAAGCACGATAACATTACTCATATAAGAGTATAGGGTAGCCTCGCCCCCCACGCCCTCCCGCCAAAGCAGGTGTTTGCAAAAGGACTTGGAGGAGCTTCGCCCCCCACACCTCCCCCCCCTTTGCACTGCCCATGATTATAGAGCCATAATGGTTTAAATGTTTTTTTTCTATTATTATTATATGAACCTAGCTCTACAAAACTATCAGCAACTAATTACACGCCAAAGCAGTTGTTTTAAAAAAGACATGGGGGGGGTTTCGCCCCCCCACCCCCCCCCCTTAAACTGCCCATGATTAAATAGCCATGATGGTTTACATGCTTTTTTAATAATAGTATTTAAATAAACCTAGCTCTACAAACCTATCAGCGACTAATTACACGCCAAAGTAGTTGTTTGTAAAAAGAAAATGGGGGCTTTGACCCCGCATGTCCTCCCCACAAAGCGGTTGTTTGCAAAGGGACATGGAGGGCTTCGCCCCCCCCACATTTCCCTCTTTATACTGCCCATAATTAAAGCCATGATGGTTTAAATGCTTTTTTCGAATAGTATTAAATAAACATAGCTTCGCCCACCACGCCCTCCCGCCAAAGTGGTGTTTGCAAAAGGACTTGGGGGGGCTTCGCCCCCCTCACCTTCCCCTTTACACTGCCCATGATTAAGAAGCCATGATAGTTTGAATGCTTTTTTCCTACTGTGTAAATCTAGCTCAACAACATTATGAGCGACTAATGACAGTTACACACCATTGCACTGTTGGCTTCGCCCCCCCACACCCTCCCTTTACACTGCCCATGATTAAGAGGCCATGATAGTTTGAATGCTTTTTTTCTACAGTGTAAGTCTAGCTCAACAACATTATGAGCGACTAATGACAGTTACACACCATTGCAGTTGTTTGCAAATGGACATGGGGGGGCTTCGTTCCCCCACATCTTCGTCATTACACTGCCCATGATTAAGAAGCCTTATTAGTTTGAATGTTTTTTTTACTGTGTTAATCTAGCTCTACAAGATTATGAGCGACTTAAAACAGTTACACGCCAAAGCAGTTGTTTGCTAAGAGTCATGGGGGGGCTTCGCCCCCCCGAACCCCCCCTTTCCACTACCTATAATTATAAAGCCATGATGGTTTACATGTTTTTTTCTATTAGTATTAAATGAACCTAGCTCTAATCAAATTAAATCAAATCAAATCATTTTTTGTCAGAAACACAAATGTGCAAAACAATCGTCAACAATCTATATGTAGGCTATATATACAATTTATACACAGTTAAAAACATAACGTCTCAAAATAAACAAATGACTTAGAAATAGTATTCCTCTAAGCTATAAAAGTCCTTGAGAATAAGAAACTCTTTCAACTTTTTTTTAATTTTATGGCGTTTGTTTGATTTTTTAGGGATGAAGGGAGGTGGTTGAAAAGCTTGATGGAAGAGTAAAAGGTATGTTGCTGGAAAAATGTGGTTCTATGTTGAGGTAACGGTAAGGGATTAGTTTTCCGGAGATTAAATTTTGAAGGAGGTTGATGAAGGAACAGATCTAAGTTGTTTCTCAAAAATATCAAACAATTGAAAATGTAAATTGAAGGAAACGTTAGGATGTTGTTTTCTCTAAATTTGCCTCTACAAGATGTCAGTCTACCAAGGCCAAATATAATTCGTAAAGCCTTTTTCTGGGCTTTGAAAATTATTTTCGATTTCGAGCTGTTGTGTCCCCAAATTGCAACACCATAAGCGAGGATGGGAAAGAAACATCCATAATAAGCGGTGAGAAGGATTTCACGATTTGAGAAATAAGAAAGCCTGCGTAGAAGGAAGAGAACCCGACTTAGTTTTTTGGATACACCGTCAATATGCTCATGAAAGTTGAGATTGGAATCTATAGTTATCCCTAAAATGTTCGTACTAGAAGATGATATCACTTCAAAGTCACCTACTAATAATTGGTTGATCTCGGAACCATCCCTTTTTCTCAAGAAAAAATTTACAACCTTTGTCTTAGCTGCATTTATAGCAAGACCATTATCAGATAACCATTGCATGATCGAATTTGCTTCGTTAAACATTTCCACCTCCAGTTTTTCAAGACTCTTGTTGGAAAGAGCAAGAGAAGTGTCATCCGCAAACAAACACAGATTAGCTTTAGAAACACTTATAGCAATGTCATTAATGAAAATAAGAAACAAGATCGGGCCTAAAATACTGCCCTGTAGTACACCATACCGCATTGGCAATTTTTCCGAGTCCCTCATCTTAAGAAAATCTAAATCATCTATATATGGAACTGAAACGACTTGCGTCCTGTTCCGTAGGTACGATGATACCCAGTCATACGACTTTCCTCTGAAGCCTATTTTTCCATCTTTTCAAGCAAAATGGAATGATCCACAACATCAAAAGCCTTGCTTAAATCAAGAAACAAACCTAATGAATGTTCTTTCTGGTCAAGAGAGGAGGACAAAGTCGATACAAAGTTAAATAAAGCATCAACAGTCGAAGTGTTCTTACGGAATCCAAATTGGTTTTTGAAAAGGATGTCATGAAAAGGATGTCAAAAATGAAGATAAACGGTTCAGAAATACCTTTTCAATTATCTTTGAAAAAGTTGACAGGATTGAAATTGGTCTAAAATGTTCAGGAATACGAGCATTTTTTATTTTAGGCAATGGTTTGATTGTTGCAGTCTTCAGCAATTATGGAAATTGTCCACAATGGAAAGACGAATTTATAATGTGAACAAGAGGCGAAGATAAACTAAAAGCACACGACTTCAAGATTTTCGATGAGACACCGTCATATCCAGAAGAGTTACTTGACTTAAGCAACTTTATTGCTGTTAAAACCTCTTCTTCACTTGTTGGAGACAAAAAAGGCTAGATCCTACATTCTGGCCCACTAAAGAAGACACTCTTGAAATCGATCCACTACTACCGACTCTAAGTCCGACCTCGGAGAAGTAATTATTGAGGTAATTAGAAACAAATCCTGATCTACAAAACTATCAGCAAATAATTACAAGCCAAAGCACTTGTTTTAAAAAGGACATGGGGGGGGGTTTCGCCCCCCACACCCCCCCTAACTGCCCATGATTAAAAAGCCATGATGGTTTACATGCTTTTTTACTAATAGTATTTAAATAAACGTAGCTCTAAAAAACTATCAGCGACTAATTACACGCCAAAGCAGTTGTTTGTAAATAGAACAGGGGGGGGCTTCGCCCCCCCACGCCCTCCCGCCAAAGCGGTTGTTTGCAAAAGGACATGGAGGGAGCTTTGCCCCCCACGCCCTCCCACAAAAGCTGTTGTTTGCAAAAGGACATGGGGGGGCTTTGTCTCCCACGGCCTCCCGCCAAATCGGTTGTTTGCAAAAGAACATGGGGGGGCTTTGCCCCCCACGCCCTCCCGCGAAAGCAGTTGTTTGCAAAAGGACATGGGGGGGGGCTCCCGCCAAAGCGGTTGTTTGCAAAAGAACATGGGGGGGCTTAAAGCCATGATGATTTGAATGCTTTTTTTCTACCGTGTAAACCAGCATTTGCTTTTTAATTATGCGACAATTTTACTTTGGAAAAATACCATTTACATTTGTTTAGTTTCTAAAATCACTATCGGTTACTGTTTAGGATACTTAAAGAAAGAAGTAAGCGAACCATATAATCCCGTGAGCGTAGTCACGGACATATTCATCACCCAGGAGGCGGGGGACAATAAAGTAGTCATTGACATTGGATAAATCCACAGTAAACCTGGATCTGCCAGGGGCATATTTTCCGTCCAGCAAGGATAACAACCCCATTCGTAATCAGTCTCGTATATACAATTTTAGTGGTGCAGAGATCCGGGTTCTTATCCTTTTGGATCCTCGCATTTTGGATCGCCTTTTTCGGTTTTATTAAGCTTCTGCTTATTCTTTGCCTTGGCTTACGGAAGCTCCTAGAGCTCTTGCTCGGGTTCTTGATACGCTTGAGTGGTGCGGAATAACTGGTCACGAGGACGGCGCCAATGATGAGCCGTCCATGGATCCGCGACCTAATCCTCTTATTTTTGAATCTTGCTATCCTGACTTTATTATTATAAAACTAATTATACTACTATATATGCAAAATTAATTATTATTTTTGTGAATTTCGTGCCTGATTATGTATAATAAAATTATGTAGGAAACAAATCATTAATCTACACATCTACAACATCCTACATTCTCAATTCAATTTCATACACATTTAATTTGTCTTAATATAACTGATCGCATGCATCCTTCTTGGTACAAAAGTTTGTTATTAATACGATTTGCGCTATAAAAATATATTTTTTATCGCAATTTTATACAAAAATTGCGTTTGCTGGGATAAAATTCACATTTGTTCCATCAACGTACTTTTATATATGCAATAGTATCTTTACTCATTGTTTTTTAACGTTTTATTACTTTTACCTAAAAGAAACAAACAATAAATATTTTCACATGAATATATGGAATCAGCTGATAGTAAAAAGAACATAACAATGTGTTCCTGTTGGTTCCATCTAGCGTCATTCATATAAACTATCTCGACTACGGCAACAAAACAGAAATGATCGATCTGAATTTTTATATTTTTATGCTTTGCTTTTTTAATAATAAACATTTTAACGTGGTCTAAAAAAACTGACAGTTGATAGGCATGTAGCATGTCATTTAAGTGTTTCCTGAAATACTTTTTTTCTAAATTCCACTGTTATTTTCCTTTTATTTTGAAACAATCTTTATTTGTATCCCGTAGTTTATTACAGTAAATTATTGTCCAATGTTAAACTTATGATGATTTTAGAAAGTTAAAATATTAAATTACTCAAGAAATACTAAACCAGTATGCTTCAAAATTTAATGGCATATTCCCTGTATGATACTAAACGTTTGTGCGAAATTTGGAAATGATTAGTGTAGCGGTTTTTGAGTAATCGCGTTACGTACATACACACACACACAGTGACGGACAACGAATCTTCAACTCCGCTGATACATAGACTCGTTCACTTCGTTCACTCATCGATTACCGTGTGTAGCTGGATTGAGTTTAGGATACATTAATCCCAAATTCTCATCTTGAATTAAGTTTAATTTGGTCTCACTAACTAAGTAGAGTAGGATTCACCTAAGTTGGCCAAAACGAAAGTAAACAAACTATTATCGTCTTACGAACTTAACCATAAAATCCAGCTGTGCTGAAAACATTGTCAACGAACATCTGTTTATTATAGCATTTGCAATAAAGGGAAAGTTCTGATTCAATTTGCAGCTGGCAGTTCACTTGCGCTGCTTAAAATATTAATAAGGGGCTTTTCCAAATAAATTATGTATTAACAGGGAGATGTTGTGTCATGGATGCGGCATGGTTAATAGTCTAAGATTTTCTTATGAAATAATATTTACAAAGAAATATAGGCGAGTTTTTGAATAGCCAGTATTACTTGCTGCAAGTCAGTATCTGAAAAGAGAGATTGTTTCATATTGCGGTCAAAACTTATTAAAATTGGCCCAGGAAAAATAAACAAGCAGTTAAACAAACTAAAATACTTGTAAATCAAGAAATAGAATCAAATTAAACTTTGGCAGCTATGTAAAAAGGTTGAATGGAAATAAAAACTTCAAAAAATAGGCGATATTGTAAACATTCTATAACCTATAACAACTTGTAAACAAACGCAACGTGGCGATTTGACAGTTCTGAGAAAATGTAAACAGACACCATGTGTAACCAACAATGTTTTCAATATGACTTGTATACAAATTTTTGATGAGATGATTAGTACATGCTTTGGCCAACTTACGTGAATCCTACTCTAAATTATACTTTTTCAGTCACTGCTCAGTGCCTTATCCAGAGAACACATTTAGAGTATACCCAAGGCAAAGGGACTCTGGTTCTGGTTTTGGGGACTATCTACTTTGCTGACCAGCTGACTGAGGAGAAAATTCGACTGACTGCATGGGTACTTCCGGTTGACTGACCGGCTTCAAAATTGTTAATTATATGCTACCAGTCATCCCACACAATACAGTAATAAAAAACAACCACCCCCCTAAGGCAACTCTAATGGAGAGGGTAGTTACAGAAAACACCCCTATACTGACTGGGAATTAAAAAATTCTACTGACCAGGTTGACCGACTGACATCAAATTTTGTATTTTTACGCTACCAACTATCCCATACAATAATAAAAGCAAGCATTCTCGACCATTCTCCAAGGGGTAGTTTAGAGAAAACACGCAGTCAGTTGAGTTGCCTCCCTTTTGACTATAGTCAAAACGGGTTTTCTCTGAATACCCCTTATAGCACTTAGGGGGTTGTTTATTTGTTATTGTTGTGAGGAATAGCTAGTACTGTAGTATAAAATTACGAAATTTGAAGGTGTTGGTCAACCGGAAGGATCCATTCAATTGAGTTTTCTTCCCAGTCAGTATAGGGTGTGCTTTCTATGAACTACCCCTTGCAGTTGATATTGGCGGATGGTTGTTTTTTATTGTTGTGTGGGATAGTTTGTAGCATAAAATTACAAAATTTGAAGTCAACGATCAACCGGAAGTACCTAGTCAGTCGACTAGTCGAATTTCTCCTCAGTCAGCTGGTCAGCAACCTGGTTTAGTGTGACACTGCAATGTAGAATGGATCCTCTTAAGAGGGTTCCCTACGAACGGCAGTTTTCGTTTTTTCTGCGACACTAGCGGCGATTTTGGAACTGCGGCTCCATAAGAGCCCATGTTAAATTTGTGCACTTTTCGCCGCGCAAGCCGGTGCGCGGGTAAACACGAAGTCATTTAGCGTCTCCAATTCTTAAAATAAAAGTTATCCGGATATAGCATTGTAAAGATTGCAGAGTGTTTATTGCTTCTCCAAAATAGTTTATGCTCACTCATTCAAAAGATAAATGGCGTTAAAGTTGGTCAACTTCAACGGAATGTATCTCCAGAATACGTTTACATGAGCGATTTTGGGTTAGCAGTTAACATTCTACAACTCTTTATCTTTGAAATGCTATGTTAAATTAAATTTTATTTTGAAATCTGTAGGTGCTAAATGACACCGCGCGGAGAGTGTTTTAGGCATGTTTTGGGGTAGGTAGGGAACCCTCTTAAGCGCGATGCTTGATTTAGTTTTGCCTTAACATTTTTATTCAAATTTTGTTTTGCAATGCGTTCGATTGGACTATACATAAATTTACGAACCTAACTGTGCTGTTCATATTCTAATGTTTTGATATTCCGTTTATTTGTGATTAGACATCAATGCTTGGATGTTTTGGGACAGAAGCGAAAAGCTTCTAATATAATGTATTGGGGTAAGAAGAGGGGGATGAGAAAGACCACGGCCACACTGAGATTCGAAGGACTAAAAATATATACATATATTATTATCAGTATATATTCAAGCACCATTTCTTGGTCAGATATGGGAATTTTCGTCGCTGTTAAGTCAACCCTGTTTTCGCCTTATATTTCATTCGTCGTCTGCTGTGCTGTCAAACGTGTACTGTCTTTCGATGTGAAAACTGTGTGTTTGTTATTAGCAGCTGTTGAAAGAAGTTACTTCATCAACAGGGCTTGTGAGTTTGTTAATTTTAAAATGTCTGACATCAATAAATTGAGAAGTGTTTTATCGGAACTAAACCAAGACCATCTTCTTCAGTTTTGGGATAGGTTAAACCAGTCAGACAGGAATGAGTTAATTAAAGAAATAAGTGAAATTGATGTTAAAGAAGTAACAACCTACTTCAAGAAAGCCTTAGAGTCTCTAAATGAAGATCAAGAAAAGCTTGATGATAGAATGAAGTCGATTCCTCCCCATCTCTATGGAGCTGTTTCAAGAACACCCCCAGAACTTTTGGCATCCTATGAAAAAGAAGGGTTCGTTCAGATTTCAGAAGGAAGAGTTGGAGTTTTGCTCATGGCTGGTGGACAGGGAACTCGACTTGGATCGACACTGCCCAAAGGTATGTACGATGTTGGTTTACCATCTCACAAATCGTTGTTCCAAATTCAAGCAGAACGCATAGTGAAACTGGAAGAACTCGCTACCAACTCCACCGGAAAACATGGTAATATCACTTGGTTCATTATGACGAGTGAAAAAACAATGGAACCAACAGAAGAATACTTTGAAAAACATAATTATTTTGGTTTGAACAAGAACAATGTCATATTCTTTGAACAAGGCTTATTACCCTGTTTTTCATTTGATGGAAAAATTATTCTTGAAGCACCAAATAGGATATCCAAAGCACCTGATGGCAATGGAGGGATTTATAGAGCTCTTCGAGACAGAGGAGTGCTAGACGAAATTGAGAGGAGAGGCATCCGCTATTTACACTGCCACAGCGTAGATAACATCCTCACACGAGTAGCCGACCCAGTATTTGTCGGTTACTGTGTGAAACGAGGTGCTGACTGTGCTGCTAAGGTTGTTGAAAAAGCTTTTCCTACAGAAGCTCTGGGAGTGATTTGTAATGTAGATGGAAAGTTCCAAGTTGTTGAATACAGTGAGATCACCCTCAAAACAGCTGAAATGAGAAACAATGACGGTAGGTTAACATTCAGTGCTGGTAGTATTTGTAACCATCTCTTTACAGCAGAGTTTCTAAGGAAAATTGTTAACAAGTACGAGAATCAGCTAAAGCTGCATGTGGCTAAGAAGAAAATCCCCTATGTCGATGAAAGTGGAGTTTATTGTACACCTGAAAAACCTAATGGAATCAAGATGGAAAAATTTGTCTTTGATGTTTTCCCCTTTGCTGAAAATTTGGTGGTTTGGGAAGTAAATCGAGGAGATGAATTCAGTGCACTGAAGAATCCAGATTCCGCAGAGAAAGACAATCCAACCACTGCCAGGAGGGACTTGTTTGCTCTTCACACAAGGTACATCAGACAGGCGGGAGGGGAAATTATTGGAGATCCAGTAGTCTGTGAAGTGTCTCCGCTTTTGTCTTACGGTGGTGAAGGCCTGAAACCAATTGTTGAAGGTAAAACTTTTGAATCACCTCTACTTTTAAAAAGTCCACAAGAAGAGATGAAAAATGGCACAAACGGGTTTCATATTGATCACTGAAAGAAAGACTCTCAAAAATCAATAAGCCGTCCATTAGAATAAGATATTTGTTTATCTTGTAAATTGAAAATGTATAAATTCCTTTTTTTAAGAGTTCCTAATATAAAAAATGTTTAAACTTATTATACGGTAGGTTTTTTAAATTGTACAAATGTATATTCTAAACTAAATTTAGCAGTGTTGTAACCTGATGGATTGGAATTTTAGTAGTATTAAACTTTATATGGTCAAATGAAACAATATTATTGAATCTAAATTATTACATTGAACTTCAATTTAAGGAGCTAGTTTTTTTTATTTCAGTAGCCTAACTAGGCTTTCTTATTTTTATTTTTAGATAGGCTTAGTAAAAATGTCCAAGCATGTAAATAGAGTAAGTGAAGTGATTATTGCGGTAACCAGCAGCCAGAGAAGACAAAAATTAATGTTCAAAATCATTTGTCTTCACTGATTACTGAACTCTAAAAGACAAGTAAATTTTGAAACATTTAAATTTTCTTATTATAATTGGTGTGCTTGATTACAAATTGTAGTTGAAAAACTGTTATATAGTCTGAAGTTATCTGTCAGTAACATTTCTTTAGGCAAGGAATATTTTCATTCTTTAAAATTTATCAATATGCTTCCTGTACTCGGTACTATAGACCATTAACTGGTACTCGGTACTATAGACCATTATTAGAGCATTCCAAAGAAATATTGTAAGCAGGACAACTATTTTTACTTTGAATTATCGTAAGTGGTGGATTGTTTCTAATTTCCAAAATCAGTATTTTATTTCATAAATCAAAGGCCCCCTAAGCCTAATTGTTTTGTTGTAAAGCTTGTTTTAATATTTTTAATCCATGACAACATTTTTTAATTTTATAATGGAAATATTAATTGCATATTTATACAAGGCAATTTTAGATTTTACAAAATTAATTTTGTTGAATTAGCGAGACTCCAGAATCTGTGCTGGTGGTTATTCTATTTTTAAATTTTTAATTTAATTATTTTAATTCTTCTTTGATTCCTTTTTATTCTATTTTTCTATTCTATTATTTTAAAAGCTTTTTCTTGTGTTAAGGGGGCAGTCTACCTCAAGTTCCGAGCGCTAAAACAGGGTTATGTATCTTATTCATTGATTGCTGGATTTTCATATGATTTCCAATATTTTGGTGTCATTTTAATAAGGATATGTTTTTGTAGAGTGTTATAATTTTAGAATTTTTGATTTTATCCCCGTTCATTTACAGGAATTGTGTAAATCTTTCAAAAAAAGGTAGTTTTTTGTTATATTTTAAAGTCTCATAACTAACGACAGAAACGCTTTATAGAAAAATTAAAAATGTAGAGCTCTATAAAATATTCTGAAGAACGTGAAACCACTCTCATTTTAATTAAATCTTAAAAAATAAAGCTTTTGTCGTCCAGATACGAAACGTCTGCAAGCGTATTTCAGCGCGCTTTAGCCCTATCTTTACAATGTTATTTCGCTCTGTGACGCAGATTTTTCTGCCAAGGTAGACCGCCCCCTTAAACAGTTATTTCTCTGATGGCAATCATTTATGAATGGGAGTTTTTTGAATTGCTTTTTATCTTATCATTGCTATTGTATTATTTTTTGTTGATTTTTACCAGTAATCACGGTAAAAAATTAAATTTTATTGTTGGTGGATCATTGAATAAATGTTTTTGCTTTATATGGGCAAATGGTTTCTATCGAAACAAACAGTTTTGAAACAGCAAGCAGATGTGAAAGAGTATAAGACACAGTAACTAAAATTCTATTGCAAGATGGGTTTATTATCTTGTCAGGGTGATCAAGAATTATTAATTTAAACATTTGTAAATGTTTTCACCATAAATTTGTTTTTTATAGTTCTTATTTATGATTAATTTTCTGAGTTACAAGCAACTCAGAAAAATTGTTAAATATTAAAAACGATTATTCTTGCTATTAAAATTAAATTTTATATTTATTAAACTTTTTAGCATCAAAATAATCAAAATTTTATTGGATTATTTTAAAATCTGGTATAATAGTCAAAGTCGGTTATAATAACGCATCTATGAATGTAAATAAAGGTTCAGCCCTGTGTAATTTTCTTTTTTTCTTTAATTGAAATTAAATCAGCATCTTTCTTTGTTTCATGTGAATAAAAATACAGTAATGGATTGACAACATTAAATATGTTTCCGTTATCAGTTGTAATTACTGATATGGACTAATCTGTGAAAGATAGGAAGATAGGATACATCATCAAAATAAGTCTTGAGCAAATAGACAGTCATAGGCTGAATAAAAAAAAAATTATACGTTCCTAGACATTGAATCTTGAATCTTAAAGAATCATTGTTTCTATCTAAAAGATTTTAATTTGTTATATAACATCTTCACTTGTAATTTTGTGTTTATAACATTACATAATTTTTAATTTGTTTATCATACAATTTTAGACTAAAAATTTTTAAATTTTAACCAATTTTATAGCAAAAATTTGTCAATGTTGGTTATAAATTGATGAAAATTAGAAGGAGCTGCATTGTATGTTGAAGCATGTTCCCTGCTGGACAGGTGGCTTACATTTTTTATGTATGCATATATTATCACTATATGGCCATTATCAATATTGTTACAGTGTAATGATGGTGTGGATGCAATATTTTAAATACAATTCTGCTTTTTACCTTGCAATGAATAAGTATATTTAAAAATGTATTGTGTTTGAAATTTTTAGCTTTATTTGTGAGGTAGTAGGCAGCTTTATTTACTTATAGCTTTTGCAACTTAAGTTTTTATAAAAGGGCTGGAGGTATATCGAGTCAGATAGTCAAGATGAGTATGATTGATCAGAGTCTGTAGGCTAATGTATGTTAATTTATCATCTGATATTATAAATTAACTGATAGAAGGTGGTTTTTTTTTATTCTGCACAAACATCAGCTGTTTTTTTTCTCTAATCTAGTATAATTTATTGTCTTTACAATTTTAAAAATTGCATAGACACTACAAAGGTTGGTTATTTATAAAAAATAAATGAATAACTAAAATTTATTTCTAGTCTTCATAAAATCTTCTAAACAGAGCACAAAACCACACTTTTTTGTACTAGAGCAAAAAAGTCAGCTGTGATTCTTTTTTGGCGTGCTAACCTGAAAACATTGTTGTTTCATTCATTTATGTGAGCTGAAATTGCTGTTTGCAAGGTGAAAAGTAAACAACAGAAATGTAAACATCGTAAATTACATTGTAACCTTAAAAAATCAACATGGTATTAATCTCAGCAACTAAAAGCTTATTTCCACAGAATGATAAAAAACGGTCTTTTGGTGCTTAAACACGATTGCGCCCCGAAAATTACCACTTTCACTCCTTGTGATGATAACTTATATTTTGTTTCTGTTCTGAAGTGAAGAGAAATGAGCAGAACAAATTAATCAACAACTGATAACTTTGTTTTATTGTGTGTAATACTGAAAGCCGATAAATTAGCCTTTTTTTAAATAAAATATATGGTAATGTACCAGAATTCTGACACATACTTCCTCCCTTTGTAAGTTCTTGAGTAGGTATACCGTAAATTCCTATCTACTGTAAAGAAAAAGAGGAAATTATTTATTTGTAATCTAACTGGTCTTGTTCTTGATAAAAATATAAAAATAAGTCCATTCAAATTCAGAACTATTCCATGGGATTCTAAGTCCATTCAAATTCTAAGTCCATGGGATTTTAGAACTATTTTTGTTTTTAGTTTACTTTAATTCAAACAGGAAAATTCAAAAAGAAACTTTAGTTTCATTTTTTGTGTAGCTTCCGAATCACTTAATACAAATAAAAGGTTATATTACCTTGATGCTGTCAGTGATCCTTTTAATTCCAGTGTTGGATTACACTGCCGAAACAATTGTAATCCAACTTTGGAATTAAAAGAATCACTGACAGCAACAAGATAATATAACCTTTTATTAGAAACTTTAGGAAGGCCCTGTGAAAAAATTCATTACAGTTCCCTCTATAAATTCTTGCCTAGTATGAGGCTAAAATTATATTTTTGTAAAGAAACAGGGTTTGTTATCAATTGTTAAGAAACTTCTAAGACCATCCAGATATAAAACAAAATTCATGACTATTTTTTATCGCTACTATCACTTAAACAAGAAAATTTAGGAAGATCTTGTGTCAACAAATTATTTTGAGTCAAATTAATGGAACTATGATTCAAGCTCCATTAAATTTCTCTTGTTGTCTTGATCATTTGTTGAACATTGTTCTACACCACCTCTTCTTTTGGTTACATATAGTTTTATTGATTCAACTTTATAAGCCTCACACTTATCTTGAAAGATGACTCAAAATTAGCTGGAGGGGGAGGGGGGATTATTTTCCAAAAACATATCAGTTTGAGGTTTTTGGGGATGAATAATGACATAGCTTAGCCATTTGTAGTAACAAGGCTATGGCGTTAGTAAATGGCTATGCCTCACCTGAAGATTCAGCTGTTGTTAATCCACTCGCTGTTGTTAATGACACTATAAATCAGTTGGCTCTGTTGTTATTTATGTGAAAAATCCTTGAAAAGCGGTAGTGCCAGTTTAAAGGCTGCGGCCTGATTACTAGAGATGGCCATGATTATGATCTTGTCTTTGATTGTTCTGAAACTTTAATAATTTTTACATTCATCTGCTAAGGCATGTGGAGAGTCTATTACAAGAAGATTTCAATGCATGGAAAAATGTATAGCATGTAAAAAACTTTTTACTTAAAAAATATTTTACATTTCTCCAAGGTCAAGGGAAAGAATAAAAAGACAATAATACCATTTTATACTTTAAATAAAGTTATTTTTTCTGGTTCTGTGAACTGTGTTTATACTTTCAAAGTTTGAATGTTATTAAAATAGTAATATATTGTGTTTTGTACTTTAAGAGGTATATAAATGTGCTGTATGTTGATATACTTTTCTATTAATGAATGTAGAAATTAAGGTGTAATTAAGGTGTGTGAAATCATTTGATATGTTACCATTTTATGATTGAGATAAATATGTACAGTCAAGATTGTTATATTGTAGTCGGAAGTTTTTATATTGGAATAAACTTTTAAAAGTGAATAGATTTTTTTATTTGTAATACTTTGCACCTTAAACAACTCAAGGGGAAATTCATGAATAATTACTTGGATTTTTATTGTATTAAATAATATGTTATACTCTTATTAACAAAAAATTAATAAGTAAGTAACTTTATCATTTCTAACTTCAATGACATATATTTGAGAGAAGGGAAATCTGGCTTCCTGGAATTTGATAAACCGTTTTTATCTATGCTGAGTGTTCTCATTCACACTAAGTTATAAATCTAATATGCAAATGATAGCTTTCTTAGCTCCAAGTTTTGATTTGATCGGCAAAAATATCTTTTTGAATTGATCATGGATATTTATATTATTTTTTTCAAAACTTATTAAAAATAGTGGCTATAAAGTGGCAAAATTATTTTTATATTTTTAATTATTGTGTTATTGAGATTTATTTAAACTTATTTAATTTAGTCTTTTTGTTAAACAAAATCATATCTCTAAAAAATTATTTTTTTAATTCTTGGATCTGACTCACAACTAACCTACTTATATTTTTTAAAGCCAATGAGATGTAACTGTTTTTAAAATCATTTTAAAACATAAATTTCATCATTACTATGGATAGAGTTAGGAAAAAAACTACATAATATCATGGTAGAATGTTGTTTCAATAACACATTTACTCCTTTTAAACAACCAGTGAGTGTCTTAGTTTGATAGCATTTCAGAACAAACATTGGAAAATTAATATTCATGATTCGACAAGAAAGATAATCTAGTTTTAAATATTTTAAGCTACAGCATGTTGTTTTGTTAGACTGGAGGACCAGTGGAAAGGCCAAGAGCCAACTGAAGAGAAAGTTGCTTTCCACTCACCCGAGAAATTACACAACAACTGGAGCCGAGCCTGGAGTGTGGCGGATGGATTGGATTGGATTGGTTCAGTTAAGAAACTGTTTTCGCGTCTCGCAACACCAATTCACCAATCCAGTTCTGCAAAATTGCAAGGCTTATACCCAACCCATTGAAAGTTATTTTGTATTGAAAACTTCAAGTACTAGCTGATAGTAACTTGCTTTTCCGGGTATTTACATTAAATCACAGTTAATGATTTTTTACTGTAAACAGCAGGTGCAACTATCAAAACAAAAATAAAAACGAAGTAATCCCCCTAAATATTAATACACAAACTTTCACTCTCTGTAGTGC
This sequence comes from Flexamia atlantica, assembly GCA_035578135.1. Lineage (NCBI taxonomy): Eukaryota > Metazoa > Arthropoda > Insecta > Hemiptera > Cicadellidae > Flexamia > Flexamia atlantica. The sequence goes on from JAQJVK010000012.1 coordinate 27,922,110, forward strand.
GTTAGGAATAAAAAAATCTCTTCAGTGGGTATCTTGCTTTAAGAATAGTGTACGTGTAAAATGTTGTACTTGTAGGTGCAATGGTTTGGCTTCTGTGTTGATCGGAATGTTGTTTTATAGAGTTAGCCCAGACAGTCGTACTTTTGTGACCCGAACAAGAGGAACAATCCCAAAAATGTTTTAATCTGCTTTTGGGTATCTTAGACAAGCTTAAAACGAGTTTGCATAGGATTCATTTATTTAAGAAATCTTTGCCCCTTATTATTGGATTATTTGAATTGTTTTATCCAGGATTCAGGGTGGGGTGAGTGGGTGGCTACCTTGGGTGCCACAATCAATGGATACTGTGATAAAAAAAATACTAATTGAAAAGTTGCCAATGCCAATTTATGTTATTACTCTCCTTCAAATTCTATTCAAATATATTCTATATTTCATAAAATTGACAGTCAATACTCCTCAGTACCAGACTCTCCGATCATATCACTTCCCCCCAATCGCTTTTATCTAACCTCAAACTTTAATTTCTATTTTTGTCGTGGTATTCAATAATGGCATTCATCCGCAATCACCGTTGAGTAAATTGAGTGATAAAAGAGAGGAAACAAATCCTTTGAACTATGGCGCAACTATGGTATACTTCTACTTCTAGACCCAACCCCATAAAAATTTGTCAGTCAATGGTAACTTTAATTTTTTTTTGTGTTTCAACGCCATTGGTATTTCTTAACGTTTTGAACACATACACTCCAAATCTGATAATCATTATTTTTGGTCAAGTATTCTATCAAATTATATCTATATTATTAAAAGAATTTTTGGGATTTTGTACAGAGCAAATCGACCCCTAGAAATTGATTTTTCTACACATATTTGGTATCAAATTAAAGCTATTACTCTCTAGATGTTCCTTTTGCGGGTTTGGAAAATATCCCATAAAAAGCCTTCACACAGAAGGCTTTGAAATTTCAGCAAAAGTGCTACTATCAGTGGTAGAACCTGTGAACTTTTCAAATTCACATTTGTTTTTAACAAAACAGATGATCAAGATTTGAAATACTTCCAGAAATATGCCACAGAACGCAGGGCAAGCAAATGTCATTATGGTTTTGGTTTCTTAAAATAATTAAGTTTTTTTTAGACAACAGAAAATAAGGAAGAGCATTTGCCAAATTGAAACTAAGACCAACAGTCCGTAACCATCTTAATTTAGTGTATTTCTTTTCTTAAAAAGGAAACTTACCTAAGTAAATAGAAAGTACTCTGGAGATGGGATTTTATAACAAACTATTGACAGTGAAGACACATTGATGCATGTTTCAACGTTTTGAAGTTTAAAATATCAAGATTAGTTGTATGTTAACCTAAAAAATTCAAGTTTTAAAATATTACAAATTTAAAACCTGTATTTTGTAAAAGTAGGGGAAGGCGGGGCGGAACGGGGCACTTAGTGAATAATGCTATATAAAACAGACAATTGAGGTATAAAGAACAATTTTTTGACAGAAAGACTATCTTTGACATTTATTTTACACGACACACTTTGGTAATACACCGTATTTACAATAGAAAAAAAATATAATTTTTTGAAAATAAAATGCTTACTACCCCATCTCGCCCCACACACGGGGCGAAACGGGGTTGGGTCTTTAACCATGGGGGGGCGAAACGGGGAACCATTTCACTGTGTAGTCAATTTAACATAAACTTATCAAATGTTCAATCATGTCTTTATTCACTTTTTAATCATTGTCTTGACAAAATTCACAGACGTGGACTAACTTCATCGTCTTCACTATCAACCCCATTCCGCCCCTGCCCCATTCCGCCTCCAATGCATACTTTGAGGTTATAACCTACCCACACTACAGGTTAACTCCAATTTGATATTTAAATACATTAAAATGTTCTTAAAGGCATAAGCTACAATATTAAATACTAATAATATTGATTATTAATTGTTTGATGTTACTTAAGGTAGCTGTAATATCACAAAATGTTGTAAGGAGATCATTCAAAACTGAAAATCTTGCATATTTCACAAAACAGAGGGACAAAGTGGCCGAAACCAGTTCTAGGCAGTTTGCACAAGAAAGCTAAAGTAGTTAAACGATCACCCGTTAGGTTGCAGCACCTATCAGATGAAAAATAAGCAAATCCCGTTCTGCCCTACTACCCCGTTCTGCCCCGCCTTCCCCTACTATGAATGGGTTGGATATTGAAGTGCTAACAGGCTACCTATTTTACTCAAATTTGAAATGTACAAATAACAATATGCCTAAATTAATCAAGGCTTTTCATAGAAAGTTATTTATTTGCCTAGGTAAATTTATGCCAAATATGTATTTAAGATGCGAAACAAAAAGCGGGTCTGTTTGAAAATTTAATTCTTTGGCAGTTATATGTGTTGAATAATTTGTTTTTACGGCAAATGGCTATTTTATAAATGTTATTTAGAGATTAGTTCATCAGTAAATCAGTGGTTTGTCCATCTTCTTACCGATTGTTGTAAAGACCTATCAAAGATGAATGCAAGAAACTGACGCGTAGATGTTGTGTAGAATTAATTAACTCTAAAAAGACACATGAAGATGTGCCAAGCAAAGAAGATCCATATAAACTAACCCTCAATGAATGCTGACGCACTATCGAAATTTCAAAGTGGAGAACGTGCAAAAGTGTAAACACGGACACTTTTAAAACAGATGAAATAAATGAACTTCTTAAATTCCGTGAGGAATTTCTTACCCATACGAAAGTTTTGAGTTTAAAGTAATAATTTATTTTAAAAGTTTGCCCCGATGAGAAGTTTAATAACTGGCAATTTTATTCCAGTGCTATGACATAAAAAATTAGTAGGAAACTAAAAAAATCATAACAATTCACACAGTTCATCATTGAAAGGTATTTTTCGCTGCAAAACTCCATACATAATAAACATTAATCTAAAGCCTATTTTACCAAGTTTTTTTTTTAAATAACAAAAAGATGGGGCTGCTTGTAATTTATTAAAAATTATACCCAAAATTTTAAGTTTTGTGTAATTTTCAGATTACATATCATTTCAAACAATCTTTTATTATTGCATGTACAGTAAATCCTCAATAGTTCGACCCTCAGTACTTCGACAGATGTTTTTCTTCAACACGAGCTTACTGAGACAATGCATCAAAACAGTAACCAAGAAGTCAGAATTAAAAAATAAATAATTCAAACAATTTTGTCAAGAAAAATTTATTATTACTTATTTAAATCTATATACAACAATGTAAGTTTACATATTCAGTTCTTTACCTTTTAATAAATTTGACCAATTTCTAAGTACAATGTATAAATTTTGTTTTAAATTCATAAACTCCTTATAGTTTGACAGTTAGATACTGCAGCACCCCCCTTCAGTCTCCTTAATATCGACCTAGTAATTTTTTACTGCATCTGATTTTTTTTATAAAAGAAATGAGGAAAACAGTTATTTACATAGTGTGAATAATGTACGCCAGTTTAATAAAGTTTAAATACAAACAGTTGATCATAATAAACACTGTCCAAATAAAGTGCTGTGAACAGGACACAACGGAGCAGGAACTGGTTTATTCTAATAAACAGCCAACGCCTTTTGACTCCGGTACCGGTTCTAAGAGCTGCCCCACCCGACCTCCAGACGCTTGATACAAACTGGAATACATAATTCATTCTATTAGATCAGTACTTACAATCTGAAAATTATTAAAACCAAGGTAATCAAATCAGTAGGCTACTAATTACAACAAAAGGGAAAGGTTTTTTCAAATTCCATTACAGATGCCTAAGCAGATCTGAAAAATAAATACTGTGATACACTGAATTAAAAATCTGTCTAATAAGGGAAGATCGGCTCCAGTTTTTAAGAGCTTCTCCTACTCCAGCCTCAGAGACCATAAATATGTGAAAAACAATTTAAGTGGGATCCAAATATAGCATTATCACAACTTAACAACCATTAGTGATACAGGGAGTCTAGGATCAAATCTGGGATTGGGGAAACTGTTATACCTAGCTAAAGTATTTTCCTATATGGTAAGAAATAAGTACGCATAGAGTTGCAAGTTTTACCATACATCATAAAGTCAAATTTTAAATCATTGTGAACAATAATAACAACAAGGTAATAACAGTAATTGCAGAGATAAGTAAATAAATAAATTCTTTATTTTACATAATGTATTGCAATATTACAATACATTTCAGATTGCAGGTCACGATAAAATATATAAATCATAATTACAAATAAGAAAACCTTACTTTCTAAGAGTACAAAATTGATAGCCAGCCACCTCTGTAGTACATGAGCTGTGTTTTGTGGTGGCATCACATTCCAAAAGTGTGTCGTATGCCAGAACTCCCAATATAAGATGCTATACTTCATGGAAACTTGGTGAAGCTTGTTTTTTTTCAGACAAAGTGGTTTTACAATTTTTTTTGTTTGTAAAAAGGGTATTTTTTGTTCTTGCAATGAATAAAATATCCAGTATTTCAATTAAATTAACGAATGGATGCCATTTGTCCTCCCTTACAATGGGGTTGTTGTAATCCTGTACTCTTTGTGAATACCTTTCTTGGTAAGAAGTGTATCTATGATAGTAACTCAATCCAAAAAAAACCCAAGATAAACCCCTCAGTAGATAAATAAGTTCACTAAGATCACATTATATCATCAAATAATTATACAAATGGTTGTTGCTGTATATAACAAATAAAATTAAAATAAATAAACTAGTATGACACACCACTGCACCAGTTGAAATAATGCAATTGCTGTTTATTCCCAATCAAGTATTAAGTAAAATCAATAACCCAAATACCATAGCAAGGCTCGTTTAATCAAAAACGAAATATCTGTTGCTGTTTAACTAATTACTTGCAATAAACATGGCAGGGCTTCTTCCTCATTTGTTAGTGCTCTCCAGGAATGTGCTTTGAAAAAAGTCACAGAAAGTAATTGTGTAAAGTAAGTTGTGTATTTTTTTGGTTTTTTTTTATTTAGAATTTATAAATGCTATACATAATATATTTCTTGCTTTCTCAGGAGCATGTAATTCATATCTTCGAAATGTCCATACCATTGAGTTTAAAACCTATACTGTAAATAATAAATCCTTTTGAACCTATACAAACAACGTGGATAAGTAGGATTTTCCACAAGAACGTGAAAGAAGGAGAAATCACGAGAGGCACGTTTAGGTAACCGTTACTTCATGTGAGGGAAAGTGCAAGGACACAGGAGCAGACAAGAATGTTGTCTGGCGGCAGCAAAGATCAAGGTTGCCTGGTGGCATTGAGGACAGTTACCTACACCTCTACCCCACCGCTAGCTTTGTTATAAAACCAAAGCCATTGCCGCGAATCAGGAAATATTTATTTTAATCACTCATTGAACATTTTAATCAAGATCTGTGCTTGGAAATTGAAATGTACAAGTTTGTCAGAGAGGATGCCATGAATAATTATTAGTTATTGAGGATATTACTATAATAATTTAAATTTCAAAACCTGAACTGCGGTTTATTTTCATTTATATTTCCAATTAATTAATTAGTTTTACTATTTATATATCAGGGAGTAAAAAAAATATACTTTAAAAATTGTCTGTAGAGTGAAGGTATTATGATTTTTCTGCTCTTTGTTTTTCTTCAAAGATTACCATTCACTCCACAGACTAACAGACCTTCATCTCTGTTCTTTTAAGATTACTGTATTCATGAAATTTTAATCAGTTTTCAATTGGATATGACCAGTACGCCAGTTTAATGACTGCAAAACTTTGTTTTGCCTCTCCTCACTATTTTAAATCTGTTATGAAAAGTACGATACTGAAATGGAAAATCCATAAACAATTAAAATATATTATAGTTTTGACTTTAAATTTATAGTCAAAGATAATTAGTCCAGGCAATGAATGCTCAAAAAAAGATATAGAGGGAATTGCATGGATCACAACTTTTGACTCTGTAACTTTGTTTGGACTAGTTAGGAGTAGAACATATCAAAAGTCCCCGCCCTTAGCCCTTGAGCTGGCTGGGCTGGAAGGGCCTAAAGGTACAATTTTTTGGTTTTTCCTAAATATCTTGAAAACTATCAACTTTAAGTATTCCCTATCAAATTGGAAAATTAAAGAAAATTAAATTCCCTATGTATGTAAGAAAAATACATAATATGTCTACTTTGGTCCAACCGTTTACAAGGTAAACACTAATTTTATTAATATTTTAAAAACAGCCCTTTCATAAGAAATACATGTAAATTTGAGGGTAACTTAGATGCCCGATTGGGCAAAGCTTTTTTCACCCAAAGGAAAATGAACAGCATTCAGGAAATATTCACAAAATTTCCAGTAATTTGACACCTCAATCATAAAAATTGGTCAAACATTAAGGCGTTGGCGAGCTCACAAAAACCGTTATTTTTCAAGGAATTATTTCAATTTGTTATAATTTCTTGAAAAATAACGTTTTTTGTGAGCTCGCCAACGCCTTAATGTTTGACCAATTTTTATGATTGAGGTGTCAAATTACTGGAAATTTTGTGAATATTTCCTGAATGCTGTTCATTTTCCTATAGGTGAAAAAAGCTTTGCCCAATTGGGCATCTAAGTTACCCTCAAATTTAAATGTATTTCTTATGAAAGGGCTATTTTTTAAAATATTAATAAAATTAGTGGTTTTCTTGTAAATGGTTGGACCAAAGTAGACATATTATGTATTTTTCTTACAGGAAATTTAATTTTCTTTAATTTTCAAATTTAATAGGGAATACTAAAAGTTGATAGTTTTCAAGATATTTAGGAAAAACAAAAAATTGTACCTTTAGGCCCTTCCAGCCCAGCCGGCTCAAGGGCTAAGGGCGGGGACTTTTGATATGTTTTACTCCTAACTAGTCCAAACAAAGTTACAAAGTCAAAAATTGTGATCCATGCAATTCCCTCTATACCCTTTCGTTGCCTGGACTAAATAGTGTATTGTTGCATTGTTATTTTATGTCGAAATCATTATTTCAAATACCTTTCTGAATTACCTGCTAAATAACTGAAGAAAGTTTTTTATTATCACTGGTTGGGTGAGTCAATAAAAAAGTAGTACAACAAATCCAGCATTATTTTGATCAGAAAAGCTCTCAGGTTTTTAAGTGCTGGGCTTGGAATACAAGAGCAAAAAATTAATGACAATAATGTTGCCATTTATTTAAAGTTAAATGATATTAGGCCTACCAAGGTGTGTTCAAATGGACTTGAAAGTACACAATGTTGTGTAACAATGAAAATGTGAGGAATGGCAACTTTAATAACTTTATTTGTCAATAAAGATATTCTGAGAAGTGGTTGAAGTTGTAATCTCCTCACTTACCTCTCTAACCTTTGCTAAGACAGTAAGTTTAAGTCCATATTATGCAGACATTGATAGTTGTTGACATTTTAGGAACCTATACTGTACTGTGTTGAGGTCTTAATCTGGGAATGTCTCAGTTTTCCAGTTTTGTTTGCACCTCACATATTATATAAGTGCAGAATGTTTTCTGTAAAATTAATTGCATGAAAAAACCAAGGTTGATTTGTTGTTGAGAGTGCTCTTTCTTGAAGTGCTCTAGTTATTGTTGCTGAATTGTATGCTAAAACCACAGAAAATTCACTAATGTTCTGTTAAAAATAAGTTGTTCTGTAGGAATCACCCCTACAGCTGTGCAAATATGAATAACTTATTTGCCTTATCCATGCTATCTAAGATAAATATTTGAGATTACAATACCAGGAAGTTAACAGTATTCTAGTAACACTATGTGCATGTCTAATCAGCCCACTTGTTATTTACAGCAGGCTATGAACAACAATTTAAAGTTCACACGTTAACACGTTCGGCGGTGGTTTTTTTAGTACTTCACTGCCATCCTGAAAGTTGGACAGGCATTAAAATCTTACTTTTGCAAGTAATTATGTCATTGTTGGGCTTTTGACTACTTTCATCACGTCTTGAGGTGTGAAAATTTACCTCTACTTCTGTGGGAGCGATCACACCCACCCGCACCTGGCATTCGGACTGCACTCATGTTAGGTTGAATAACACTTACTTCTGTTTGTTACGCAAAGCAAATATTTATGTATTGACATTTTTTACTTAAACATACTAATATTTAATTAATAGGATGTTAATTTTAACTATTTTAGAACATACAATAAAACATTAATTTTTGTGGGTACGATCGCACCCACACTCACTTGAGACTCTTATTCTATTATAATGAAACGATCGACTAAAATGAAGTCCGGATCCTCCGAGGCCAATATGTCAGGAGAGCAATAAACACAAAAACCACCAAAACAGTGATAAAATAGCGATAATAACAGTGACACATGTGCTCCGCCTAGGCACTGACTTATAGTTACAAAAATTGTCACGCCTACCGTGGCAGCAGCACTTTCCAGTGGAAACTCGCGTGGTCACAGAATACAATATACTGTTGGGCAGTGCTGTGTGAAGTTTCAGGTTTCTAACTCAGATCCTGGCTTAAAAATAAATCACACTGTAAAGCAATGCAGCTTGGGAGCGATCGCACCCACCAGGATGGCATTAGGGTTTCGCGTGGGAGCGATCGCTCTCATGCCGCCGAGAACGTGTTAATATAGTACTTTTTCAATGAGTACCTATAGCAACTAATTCCCTTATTTTTATTTTTAGCGAATTTAGAATTTCCCCCATTTTATTATCATAGTAAATACTTAAGCTTTGTGATAATGATAACCTTTTTATAAATTTAAAATTCATGGCTTTTTAAGTTGATAATGCAGAAATGTCATCTTACGTCGAAAGGGTCCAGAGGGTCCTTATCCTAATCAAAAATAAAAGTGTAACGAATTTTCATTTCTTAAATTTAAGGAACTTTAAATAGTCTTTTTGATTGTTAGCAATAAAACCATACAGCTAAACAATTCCTAATGCAGTTAGTTTCATTTTTTAACTAACAAACCTAAATGATACTTCACATATGTAATTAAATATGTTTTACGTAGATTTACCAAAATTAATCAGAATTTTATTAAAGGGCATTCTTAATTTAAGTAAAAGAGCTGAATTATTGGAGCTCCAATTTGGTCCAGCTGTCTGTCGATGTTGGAACAAATAAAACATATGTGACATTGTTTGAACCTAGTCCTAAAGGCTAGGGGAAGGTCGGGTAGTATCGGACACTTAAGCTTTTTTTCAATTTTCTAATTAATGATAACAGAAATCATAATTTGCTATGCATAACATCAAACTTTGAAATGTTATTTATATACATAATTAATATAATAATTCTTATATGAATGTTTATATCACTTTTCCACAATTTTTCTAACCCTTACTTTTGGGCCCATTTGATTTTTGGAGGGTAGTATCGGACAGGGTTAACTACAACTGCTTTTAGGTAAAATAAAACCACTTGCAGCCTGAAAACACACTTTTATTGTTACAAATTGTTTCAACACTATAAAAAGCTTAACTATAAGTATAATAAAATTTGTTTTACCATACATTTTTTTAATTGATAAACTTAAGTCTAAATAAAGAAAATTGAATTTCAAAGTCACAAAAATAAGATCTCTTTGGCTCAAAATACATTGTTGGTGTTTCCATTTAAAGTATTTTCTTCTTTGCTTCGTGCCCAACACAAATATCACACTTATATAATAGAGAGGGCTGTCCTCAAGCTGCGCACAGTTTTCATGAGCCCAACCCTTGCAATCTGAGCATTGTATCCAGTTTTTTTGAAATGTCTCGCCAATCTCCTGTCCTTGTGATAGTGACTTAATTCTGTCCCCCAAAGTGCTCTTTGGAACAGCAAACCTCTCGCTAGCTTGTCTTATTGTTAATTCCTTCAGTAAAACTTGCTCGATTGCTTGTTTCATCTTAGACTCATCCCATTTATGCCGCATGTTCGAAAACCTAAAAATAAATAACGGGAGTTAATTATCGATTACGTTAAGTTGTTTTGAAATTATTTCAACGATTTACAACATACTCATTCTGTCCGATACTACCCGACGCGAGCTTGTCCGATACTACCCGACTGACATTGTCCGCCATTTTGCCTACCACTTCGGTACTAACCAAACTAAACTAACCATTCACCTACAAAACAAAGTTCAACATCTTTACTATCAAATAGTGGTGTTATAACATAAAAGTACTTACTCAGTTTCGCACACTGATGTCTCAAACATAAGTACGTGCACAGAAATGATCATAAAAAACAAGAAAATTGTCACAGCACAGACGTTTACTGAGGCACGAAACTCATAATGGCGCTTTCCTAGTCTTTCTCCTTGGTACTTCTGCTGATGTCCTAGTCAGTGCTGCCTTTAGCGGCAAAAGCTGGAAACTGCGTTTGTCCGATACTACCCGCTGTCCGATACTACATGACTTTCCCCTACAGCAAACCAAAGACCATTTTGCAGCAAAACCTCAGATTGCAACCCTTTTTCCCGTGTTTAGTTGAATAAAGGAACTTTCAAATTGAACTGTTACGTTTTACCAGTTTGTACACATTAGTTTAGTTTCATCGTAATGACTATCCCTTCATCCCAATACTTGAAATTCAATTACAAGTTAAAAATTGTCAGGGGGAACTATTTTATTTTAATATATTTGAAAGTGTAAGTTAAAATTCAAGGAGTGTAATTTTATTGACTTAGAATTGCAATTCTTTTAATTGATCAGGAGTTAAAAGGTCTAAATATTGTAATTTAACAAGATTATGAATTGTGCACTTCAGTAATGCTGATCTTACACAAGAACAATCTCAGACGGTGGTTGAACTCTAGGTGGGCTGGCGTCATGGAGACAGGATCTTGCGCAAGACCAAATGTGCAAGCAACCAACCATAATATAACTCACATTCTCTCCTGCAATTAGCCTTGGATAAATTTAATGAGGTTTTCATAAATTAAGTCGTGTGTATCAACAAAATTAGCGGTTGAAATGTAAATATTTGTAATATCAGTACACCAAATCTAAAAATAATGTCCATATTCATAAATGATGTGATTGTAACAACAAAAAAACATAAAAGAGCTGTAGGTCCTAGAATTGCAGAGAAAGCTGGAAATTGTATACCGGTATTGGTATTTAATATGTTTTGAGCATGAGGGATAACTTTGGCCCTTGGGTTATATTAATTAATTTTAAAGTGAGTTTGTGATAGATTATAACTTTTTGGGACACAAAAACTGTTGAATTTAAGGACTTTTGTAGTTTTTTCTCCTAATTTATGAATGCTATAGGAAATATATTTCTTGCTTTTTCAAGATCATGAAATTCATATCTAATGGCATAAAAACTTAAATCATAAAGATTGAGTTATTGTAGCTGTTCAGGTAAAGCTATATATGAGCCTACATATGCAATAGGGATCCAACCCACAAATATTAAAATGTTGTGTTTTTGTAACTTTCAAATAAAAGACACATTGATTTATTTTATGCAAAAAAGATCTGACCAAAATTAGCTTATTTAAGCAGTAAAATCTTGCTTGGAGCCAACCCACATATCTGTAAAGATACTTTCAGATTTAGCAATAAGGATCCAATGGCTCGTTCTATGAGAGATTACCTAGTTATTACTTACAATTACAAGAACAAGAGTAAATTACAAATAACTAGTGAATGACATAAGAAGATTATTGAGTTTGTTTGTAACTTTTTTTTGTATTTGTAGCTTGTTTCTTGTTTTTTGGTTTCAGTTGACTGGATCTTGTTTGCAAAATCACCTGAAAAATTACACAACACAACACCTGTGGCTTGGACCCTCTAAACAATGTATACATTGCCCTAAACGTCTTTATTCAAAAAGGATCCAAGCCACAAAACAATTAATAACAAAGGGAATATATGGACTATGACATTAAACCTATCATTTATAAACAGAGGAGAGTCACTTTTATACATACAATGCAAATTTATAACGTTAAAATTAGACAGGAATTAATAATGAAGTAGAAAATTCAACCTTGTTTTTCTCAGTTTGACTATGCAGTGGTTTGGATCCCTATTGCATATGTAGGCTCATATAAAGCTTTCTGATTTTAACCAAATTGTTCAATGAGTGGCAGGAAACATGGAAACATTAGGGGAAAATAGCATACTTTTGTTAGGGCTGAAAGTGGCTGTTTCTATGCACTGATTGAGTTTATTACAGATATTTAACAGTAAAGTTAAACATACACTTTATGAATAAAACTTTGTCTGTTTATTACTGATATTTTTTTTTAGTTCTTGGTAATTAAAATTGTAATGTGGCATTAAAAATTAAGATATCATACAATTTTTAATAATGTGCCAGTGATGAGTTTTCTTATCAAGAATATTTTGATAAAATTGTAGAAAAGCAAGCTAAATGCTTTCTCATGTCTACATTTCACTTGAAAGTATAGTTTATATAAGAAAGAAATTGTAAGACTCAATTAGAATGGCATACTGCTTACAAAGGAAATTTTTTAATAATAAACCAAAAGTTTATCTTCACAACTAACAATTGTTAATAGTAATAGTAACATTTTCAATTATATCTCTAAGTAACATTATATATTATATCGATTTGAAACAAATGCCTCTTCAAAACCTCAGTACTTTTCTGGGCTGTCATTATCTTCAGTTCCTTTAATTCAATTTCTTGAATTGTTTTTGGCAGTGTGGCCATAGCAGTTTTGACATCCACGAAGCTTAGCCCTAGGGGTTTTAATGACTAGAATAGTATGCTATATGTGCTTTGTTATAAAACATTTTATGTTATCTACTGAATCACTTTTACAGAGCTATACAGAATTTGAAGATGGAACAGGGATCCAATTATTTTAAAATTTACTGTGTTTTTTAACAGACAGGTTAAGATATATTTTAACATCATATGACTTTTAGTCACTTGCCATTAATTGTTATGAATTCTTAGGTGTTTTCCAACCGATCGTTGTTCATTATATTCAGTGGCTCACCCAGGAATCATTCGTGGAGGGCACTGCCGGCCTTAGGGTAGGGCGACAGGGGCGGCCGCCCGGGCCTCGCGCTTCTGAGAAGAGTTTATCAAATAAAGTTTTCTAAAACAAAGGTTTAAAATAGGTGACAACAAATAATACATTTACAATACAACAGAACAGAGATATTTATTAAACCATGAGTACGGTAAGTTACATGTAATATAAAAACTACTTTTAAAAAAGGCGGCAAAATAAATTTTAAGCCAATTACAATCTTCACTTTTTAGGTTATTTGATAAAGGTGTACAAAATGCATGAGGCCTATAATAGAACATAATGAGGTGTGAATTACTGGAAGTATTCAAAGTTAAAACAGTCCTCACTATAGGTACCCTACAGAGGGGAAATAGCAGTGAGTTAATCTCACTTTAGTTCCATTAACGTCCAGCAGTCACTAAATTAGCAGATTTGTAAAAAAAAATAGAGACCTGGTGTAAAGAGTTGGGCCTCACAAACGTTTTTCTGCCCCATGCCTCGATTAACTCGCTAAGGCCGGCACTGGTGCGAGGGGGGGGAGCCATAATGACCAGGGGGCCTGGGGGGTATGGCAGCCCTCCCCTGGGAGATTTTTGAAAATTATCTTTAAACTCACATTTCCAGGCAATCCAGAGGTATAAAAACATACTAAAATATACTGTTTAACTCAAGAAATCTGAACTTATTGAGGTTGGTCAGATTCTGGAAATTTCCCATAAGTATTAATTAGCATAGTTAAACGTCCTTTACATAACAAAAGAAGTGGGATATTTATTTTTCACAAAGTCACCACCTATCGGTAAATCAGCATACCAGTAAAAATGATGTTTGCTGTCATTCACTTCTTTTAAATATTTTACGTCATTTACCCGTTCTTGTATTTTGCATCTCTTCCATCGACATCGGTTATACGTGGTTATATAGTGCAGGAAAATGGTGAGATTCTGGAATTTTAATTTAGCAGGCTGAAAATTGGTGGAAAGGTCGCAAATAAAGCTGGGATCATCATACTAAAATTCCCAAAAAAATCCCACTTGGGCAACATGCCGCCATCTTGGAAAACCCATTTCCGGTCCGTGTTTCTCTGAACTTTTCTTTGATTATCACGAAAACCATAACAGATATGAAAAAAGTGTAAATGACGTTTTTTGTAGAAAATAAAATTTCTAATAAAATGAGTATAAATATGTACAGGAAATATTGATTGAAACTGTTGATATTATTAATTTTTTTAAATGTAGTGATTCAGATACCACTGCCATATGGAATACATGTAAAATTTGATGTAAAATACATTCCTAGGGGACGAATCCATTTAACCTCAACGAACAATAAACTATACTAATAGAATCCTGATAAAACATTTCAGTTATTTAACACCTCAATCATCAAAATCGGTTCACTATAAAGGCGTGGGTAAGTTCACAAAAAGAATATTCCATAAGGAATTTTTACAAATGTTATCATAAGGAATAATTTTTTGTGAGCTTATTTACGCTTTTATAGTGAACCAATTTCGATTACTGAGGCGGCAAATAACTGGAATTTTTATCAGGATTCTATGGATATAATTTATTATTCATTGAGGTTAAATGGATTCAATCCGTAGAGAGTATATTTTACATCAAATTTTACATGCATTCCTTATGGCAGTTGTATTTGAATTACTACATTTTAGAAAATTAATAATATCAACAGACATAATGAATATTTCCTATACATATTTATACTCATTTCATTGGAAATTTTATTTTATACAAAAAACGTTATTTACACTTTTTTCATATCTCTTATGGTTTTCGTGTTAATCAAAAATACCCCCGTTGCAGCAGACCTGCATACTCAGCGAATTTCAAATGCAAAACAACATATTTCAATCCAACATAGCGAGATTCAACATGTTTTTGTTAGCTCCATAAGAATAACATGGGGAATGAGTATGCAGGTTTGCTGCTACGGGTATATCAAAACTGGGTAGTTTTAATTCAATATTTAGATGATCTGAACTAGAAGAAGCCATTTACCAAGTTTTATCAAGATATGTTGAGAAATAAGCGAGATATAGAATTTTCTTTATTTCCCATAAGGTTAACATTGGGACTGTACTTTCAATATCTCGGAAACCAAAGGACATAGAGCAGTGATTCAAAATACTAAATTGTTTGTTTTTTTGAGCTGAATTCAATAATGCTAGCAAAAATTGGATAATTTTAAATTTTCTATGTAAAAAACTCAAAAAACCCATTTTTTGGGGGGTTTACCCCTTTTGCCCCCCCTTCCGGTGGTCCGATCAGGCTGGTTCACGAACTCGTCCGAGTGATTACCACTTTACACGTCTGTACCAAATTTCATTAAGATTGGACCATATTTACGGCCGCTATCGTGTTAACAGACATATATATATATAAATTCGAACGAATAGTGTTTTTTGCTTCTGGGGGCCCCAAAATGAAAAATTAACATGGTCTCGGGTTTAGGTCTTACCATGAGACCTACGGTAATAGCTTATTCCTTTAAGGAAATTCGCTAAAATGTTCAGAGAAACACGGACCGGAAATGGTTTTTTCAAGATGGCGGCATGTTGCCCAAGTGGGATTTTTTGGGAATTTTAATATGATGATCCCAGCTTTATTTGCGACCTTTCCACCAATTTCCAGCCTGCTAAATTAAAATTCCGCAATCACGCTAAATTTTGCATAATTTTCCTGCACTAATAGTAAACATGCGTAATTTCATTTTGCCACTTAAATATACAAAAGTTATCAGTGTGAAATAACAACTAGTACTCCTAACTATTTTTTATACTGTCAATTAATTAAAATATTTAATGATGAAAAACGTGAGAGCACATTAACTATAACTAGAGATCGCCAGTGGTCGAAAATTCGACCAATTTTCAAAGTGACAAATAGGGATAGCTAATTTTATAAATAATCCCCGCATAAACCAATACGTTTCGAAAAAAATTTCATATACTACATATTTTCCATGTAAACACACAATATAACCAAACTGGGGGCCCAAAAACAAAAGAGAAAGACCTACATGACCAATTAAATCCCAAAAACGTCCTTGACTAATTATTATACTTCATTTCTGGCTTATGGCATGGTTTTTAGTAATTGGTATTTTATTAAGATAATGACTACGGTATTTTATTAAGAGTTCATGTTTTTTTTAAGAATAATTATTGAATCAGAGGAAAGTAAAACTTCAGTCATCAAATCAGTTTATCCTGTACACCCCTTACCACAGTTCTCTCCCTCCCTCCATTAATTCCTCACTCTCTACTTCTTCCACTTTCTCTCCACTTTTCCCTCCTTTTTTCCTTCACTCTCTTCTTACCATCTCTCCTCCCTTCTTCCTACCATTTGGAACTTTTTCCCTCCTTCCCTCTCTTCCCATTATTATCACTAATATGTAATATATATTTTACCCATTATCCACCGATAATAACAAAATTTGAATATAATGTGTCCATTTATATTCCGGTTGCCAAGTCTGGTGACAGGATTTTCGGGCCCCTGTGCAATTGAGAAACCCGCCTTTTTTACTCATCTCGATTCTGGGCCCCATTTTTCCTAATCTTGCGTGGATCCGGGCTCCCTGTGAGTCCAGGCCCCTGTACATTTGCCCCCCCCCCCTGTCGCCGGCCCTGCCGGTTGCATGTCAGATAGTACATTGGATGGTAGAAACTTAATGTACTTTTTTCTTCCCTTTTTATCAGAACATTTTTATCTCTTAATCTTATTTAAGCAAGTAGACTTTATTTTTCCATATATATGTAAAATTGAACACATTTGAGTATGATATCCCTAATATTCTCTAAGTAGTCCTGATTTCAATCAAATTCTATATTTCCACTCTATGCCCAATTAACTGTGGCTTAATGTTTCTACATCAAATCTTTACTCTACGAAAAATAGCATGTGATAACAGCTACATATGATGCTAACTTTGTTTACATTTGGTTGTTATAATATCTCCAAAACAGCAACTCATAAGGCTAATGTTAATTTTTTTGAAATTTTAAATTGAATTTTCTACATTTCTAAAAGACTAATATAAATTTCAATGGGATTCTGCACATCTACAGGAAAATACAATTCTATCGGTGTGCTTAGATTTTTGCTGCGTTGCACACAGGCTGAGGAAAAAGGAGTACAAAAACCTTACGGAAAAATGCTTGTCTATTAATATAAAGATGAAATGTTAGGATGTTTCAGAAAGTTTATCGGAAGTGGTTATGATTTTTTATTAAATATATCGTTAAACGGGTTCTTAATTATTAGCCAAAATGAAATTTGATATGTTTTAATCACTGTACAGTAAACATGGTGCCAACAATTAGAATTATTCTCTTTTAATATTAGTGATATGACTATGATGGCTGTCAAGACACTTTCATGACTGAAAGGTAAGAGTCACTATCTAGTAGAAGATAAAAACAATTCAATTCAATGAAAAAACAAAAAAAAATACTAAAAATACCATCCACTAGGAAATCAAACAGGTAAGCCCAATAAAAATCAAAACCATATTGCTGCCAATGACAAACGTTTATTTAGGAATCGTCTTTCGCACTCTAAACATTCATTATCTATCTCTCTCGCACCAGTTTTTTAAAATGAATGGAATTTTTATGCGTCAACTATTATAAGTTTTCTATTAATAATTAACCTTTTAACAAAACAGAATGTTCTATCAACACTTTATATCCAACAAAAAATAACACACCTTTCTATCTAGAGTCATTTGTTGAAATAACTAACTTTTCACAAAGTTTGCATTATTCGGTTTACTCTAAACCGATTTCGTTAATTGCGTGAAAACGCTCTTAAGTACGGCGAATTTGACGGTGGCAGGCTAGGAGGATGTATTAGTATTTCATAGGTGGCAGGGTACTTGCGATTGGGGGGGGTAGTGCCCTTCATGGAGACAAAAATAGGCTATACTAGAAGTTGCCTTCTGAACCCCATATCTGCACTGAATAAGTCTGTGTCTAGCTGCTTCAAATTTTTCTTGTTGATTACTTTTATGGAAAACTTTTGTTATTTTTTCAAACTTTACTATTATTTAAAATGATTTGTATATTACTAGAAACAATTTCAACCCTAAACTTGGCAAAATCCTTAGCTCCTGGGGGGGGGGGGGGTCCGTCCTGTTTGTCCCCCCCTCCCCGTCATGTGCCCCTGATGTAATTCTTATTTGATTATTCCTGCCACTAAATCAGCTGTACATAAGCTTACACTCGTTGAGCTGCAACATATTCGCATGTGTGCGTGAAAATTTGAAGGCGCTCTAATTTTTGAATTATTGATTTCAATTTTATTCTTATGGGTTTACTAAACTTTCTGTCATGACGGGAGACAAAGTAACCACTTTACTCCCGCTGAGAGACAAATTGTTATTTTACTCACCAATTACATGGAGTAAAAAGCATCTAAACATAGCAGGTAGAGGAAATAGTTATTTGTGTGTTGAGTGTGTAAAGAACAACTTTGTCTCACAAGTGAAAATGTTGGTGCCCGAGCTTGTTGGGGACGACGATTTCCACAAGAGGGAAAATGTGTGCTTTACTCTCAAAATACACACATAATTTTTCCCTCAGCACCTTCAAAAGTAAGTATCCTGACCATGAACATTATTTTATTAATGAAAAATAACAATTTTGTTTCATTTTTTCTATTAGCGCCTGCTTCCGGGTAAACCATGCATGCACCAGCAATCAGCTGATTGTTGCAATGTTCTTCCATGCTTAATTCGTAGACATTCTCATAGCTAATTGAGTGATTGTTATTCTTACTAGTGGCTTGTAGGGACAAAAGCCTCTAAAAATAAAATATCAATGCTGAATATAAGATATTTAATAATCTATAGTACCGTATTTATTAAACATTTGATGCGAAATGTGAAAGGTATTTTGACGTTAGCTTGTACGTTTCAGACTTTTAAGAAAAATGACACAACTTCAGTATAGTAAAGGGCTGAATCCCTGGAATAGTGGTACTATCCATCGACCTAAAAACAAACCCAGTTCACTTTGTTTCCAATTAAAAATATGAAAATAGTTTGAAGAACTTCTAAAAGTTAATCACAGATTGTAGCACTTAATTTATATCCATAGGAAAGTCATGAGATTGAACACTAAAAGTAACTGGTGGACCGAGCCTTGCTCGGTGTTATTTCATGTTTACCAGTTCATCCAGTTACTATAAAATATTTCAATGTCATAAAATTGATAAATAGAAACCTTTTTTATTGCTCCATGGACTCTTCATCCCATTTGCTGTATTTTCCCTTCATGACTGTAGATTCCAAACAGCTGTTATGATTACTTCATTTGTTTACACTTTCCTTGTTTATTTTCGTTGCTATCACGGCATCCCATAAGCCTAATGTTAAAATTTTACAACTTTAAAATTTGATTTATTATGTTATTAGATTTTCTCTGGCCAAGTAATCTGCATAAAAGACGTTTTTGAGTCGGATTACAGTCTTTGAAGGAAATTATCGGAGCCGTTTTTGAGATAATTAATTGTGCAAGCACGCACGCAAGCAAGCAAAGCATACAAGCACGATAACATTACTCATATAAGAGTATAGGATAGGATGCAAACAAATTGTATGTGATGTAATCAAAAGATAGTCATCAAGCTCGTATGTAGCCTCTAGCTGTCCAAAAGTATAAATTGGACAGTTAGAGGGTACTTATTATGAAAACTTCCGATTTAAAAAAAAAATTTCAAGCAATTTCATTATTTTTCCCGCTATCACGGAATAGAGACCTTTAATTTGAGCCCTCTCCAAGATGTGACATGTTTTTGTAATCTCCATAAGAATAACATGGAGAATGAGTATGCAGGTTTGCTGCAACAGGTAAGTTAAAACTTGGTGGTTTTAATTTGAAATTTAGTAGATCTTAACTAGAAGAAGCCATATACCAAGTTTTATCAAGATTATGTTAACAAATAATGAAGATATAGCCTTTTTAGCGAATTTCCCCTATAGGGAAGAAGCTGTTACCGTAGGTCTCATGGTAAGACCTAAGCCTAAAACCATCATAACTTTTCTTTTTGAGGTCCTCAGATGCCAAAAACACCATTCGTTCACTTTCATAAATATATATATATATATCTATATATCTATATATCTATATATATATCTATATATATATGTGTCTTTAAGCACGATAACTTGCGCAAAAATGGTCCAATCGGAATGAAATTTGGCATAGACGTGTAAAGTAGTAATTATTCGGACGAGTTCGTAAACCAGCCCGATCGGACCACCGGAAGGGGGGGTAAAGGGGGGTAAACCCCCCCAAAAATGGGTTTTTTGAGATTTTTACATAGAAAAATAAAATTTTTCAAATTTTTATTGGCACCATTGAATTCAGCCCAAAAAAACAAACAATTTAGTATTTTGAATCATGGCTCTATGTCCATTGGTTGCCGAGATATTGAAAGTGGTAAACGCAGTACGTTGTCCCAATGTTAACCTTATGGGAAATAAGTAAAATTCTACATCTCGCTTATTTCTCAACATATCTTGATAAAACTTGGTAAATGGCTTCTTCTAGTTCAGATCTACTAAATATTGAATTAAAACCACCCAGTTTTAATATACCTGTAGCAGCAAACCTCCATACTCATTCCCCATGTTATTCTTATGGAGCTTACAAAAACATGTCAAATCTCGCTTTGTTGGATCGAAATATGTTGTTTTGCACTTGAAATTCGCTGAGTATGCAGGTCTGCTGCAACGGGGGTATTTATTTCCTATAAGGATAACATGGGAAATGAGTATGCAGGTTTGCTGCCACAAAAATGGAAATTTCAAGGATTCTAGACTAAAATACATTAGATCTCATCTAGATGAAGCTGCAAACCAACTTTTATAAAGATATGTTGACAAATAAGCAAGATCTAGAATTTTACTTATATCCCATAAGGTTAACATTGGGACAACGTACTGTGTTTACCACTTTCAATATCTCAGTAACCAATAGACATAGAGCAATGATTCAGAATACTAAATTGTTTGTTTTTTTTCGAGCTGAATTCAATGGTGCTTACCAAAATTTGATAATTTTTATTTTTCTATGTGAAAAATCCAAAAAACCCATTTTTGTGGGGTTTATCCCCCTTTACCCCCCCTTCCAGTGGTCCGATCGGACCATTTTTGCGAGCGCTATCGTGCTTACAGACAGATATATATATACCTAGAATATACCTATTATATACCTAGAAATTTGACGAATAGTGTTTTTTGCTTCTGGGGGCCCCAAAATGAAAAGTTATTATGGCCTTGGGCTTAGGTCTTACCATGAGACCTACGGTAATAGCTTCTTCCCTATAGGGGAAATTCGCTAAAACCAAATTCCTATTTAAACTGCAGAAATGGGCAATAGGAACTATCTTTTCCTTGCGCAGAGATTAATCTTGCAAGGACTATTTTAAAAATTATAATATTTTAACTCTTTCATCTATATATATTCTAGAAACCTCATGTTTTGTACACCAAAATCTTTCATTGTTCAACTTGTCAATCAAAGCTCCTTCTTATCAATATTCATTGAGAAACTCACAAAAAAAACCTATTCCAAATCATTCAACCTCTTTTTTCAAAAAACACCTTTATTATAATGGTATCAAAATCTACCATTTACTACCCAACTTTCTCAAGGAATTAGACTTCAAAAAATTTAAGAAAACACTCAAGATCTCTTTGATTGAGTTACTTGTTACTTACTTGTTACTTGATAGTTCCATCCGTAGGCCGACAGGCGTTGGACTGGTCAATGTGCCAACTCAACGTTAGCCACAAGGTTAGGTTAGGTTATGATGGTAAGTTAGGTCGGGTTATGGTAGGCTTAGGAGAGAGCAATTGGCATTACAGGTTTTCATATGGTCAATCAGGTCGTCCACAGTATAAAAACAGTGCAAAATTAGGTATTTTTTCAAAGTGTCTTTAAATTTTTTGTCATCCACAATTCCAGAGATGAAATTGGGAATTAGTTCATAGAACTTCAAACCAGCATATGCTGGCTTTTTCTCAAAAACGGATAATTTATGTGAAAGAGCGAATCTTGACTTGAAACGGGTCTCATAAGTGTGATTTTTTTGACATTGATTGATTAATTGTTGATTTCTTACATAAATAACTGATTCATAAAAATACAAAGAAGGAACTGTCATAACGCCCAATTGCCTGAAAAATTCTGTACAATGTTCCCATGGTGGGATACTAAAAATGGTCCTAATAGCTTTTTTCTGCCAAGTAAAAATTCTATTGATAAGGGTTTTGTAACCACCCCATAATATTATAGAGTAAATTATATGTGATTCTAAAAGACTGAAATAAACTGTTCTGAGAACGTTGAAATTACAAAGTTTGCTTACTCTTCTTAAGACAAAAAGCCCAGTTGCCATTTTTTTCTCGATTTTCTCGATTTGGTCGGACCATGACAAACCATCGTCCAACCTCACCCCTAGAAAGTCGACTGAATCTGTGGGGTCCAGCAAAACATCCCCTATGAAAACATTGATTTTGTCAATTTCAGAAATGATTCTTTTTTGATGCGTGCTAATGCAGAGATACCCAGTTTTGTCTGTGTTCAATTTTAAAGCGTTGCTGGAAAAGAATTGAGCAAGAGAATTAATTTTGAAAAAGGTTTCGATTTCAAGACTTGTCAAGTCTTTGTTTTTGATGAAAATAGTGGTATCATCTGCAAAAATGAAAAGATTCTGGTCCGACACCGTCCCCGCTATATCATTTATATATATCAGGAACAGTATCGGGCCAAGAATCGATCCTTGCGGAACTCCGTCGGTTACCAATTTTTTGCTCGACTGAAAATTTTGGATTTTGAATTTTGACTGGTGTTGGATCTCAACAAACTGTGAGCGGCAGTGCAGAAAGGATGTAATCCATTGGTGGACACATCCCCCCACTCCCAGCGCCCCCAGTTTATCGAGAAGAATTTTGTGTTCAACACAATCAAATGCTTTGGATAAATCCGCAAAGCAGCTTATTACGGATTCACCAGCTTCCATTGCGTCGATACATTGATTAGTAAAATCGATGAGAGCCAATTTAGTTGATTTGTTTTTCCTAAAGCCGTATTGTTTGGTGCAAATGAGTTTATTTTCTTCAAGATAGTGGGTCAGCTGCTCACCCACCACTCTTTCAAAAAGTTTAGAAATGGCAGGTAGGAGTGAAATCGGACGATAGTTCCCCATGTCCGACTCAGATCCCTTTTTAAAAAGAGGTTTGACTTTGGCAATTTTGCAACTCTTAGGGAAGATTCCCTTTTCAAGAGAAGCGTTGATGATGTGAGTCAGGGGTTTGACAATTTCATTTTGACAGAATTTCAGAGTCCTCATACTAATGTCATCAAATCCTGTTGAGTTTTTTGGAGCAAAGTTTGAAAAGAGTTTTAAAAGATCGGACTCATTGATGAGATTGAATTTAGAAAAAAGGCAGTGATCTACGGCAGGCAATGGGTTATTTGTTGTTACAGTCACAGGTGGTTTAATACTACTTGCAAAATTAACAAAAAAATCATTTATGGCTTCTGAGTTCAGATTTGGGTTTTTAACTGTTTTATTGTCAACATTTAAAACTAAGTTTTTAACCAAGTTTGGACCTTTATTACGGAATTTATCGATGATCTTCCAGGTTTGTTTGGATTTGTTACTTGCATTGGAAAGAGATTCTTCGATCCAATTTGCCTTGGCTTGTACTATTGCTTGTTTGTATTTAAGTTTTGCGTCATTATAACTAATTTTATCAACTGCCAGTTTGGAGTTCTTAAATTTATGGAACATATCAAACATTTTATCCTTAGCAAGGATAACTTCCTGGGAGACCCATTTCTGCTTTAATGAGAGATTGATTTTTTTCTTTTTAATTGGGCAAGATACATTAAAATAATATAAAAAGGTTTCCAAAAAGTTATCATACATCTTATCTATGTCATTAACATTAAAAACATCCTGCCAATCCTCTAACCTAAGCCTATGTCTTAATTCTAACAAGTTATGTTTTTTAAGTTCTCTTTCACTTTTCAAAATGTATTTCTGCTTGCTTTTATTTAAGGATGGAAAACTAAAAACTATGGCATCATGGTCTGATATTAAAGGAACAGTTACAGCAGCCTTAAAACTAACAAAGTTTGTAATAAAATTATCTATACATGACGACGATGTTTCTGTAACCCTTGTGGGGGTTTTTAGTACCAAGTTTAATCCGAAACTTTTTATAATATTTCTAAAATTTCGGGCCTTCAAATCAGATTTCAAGTTATCAATATTAAAGTCACCAGCAATCAAAACGTTATTGGAAGTCTTACAAATATTGCCCAAGAAAGAATTTAACTTTTCAAAAAATAATTCTAAGTTTTGATTTTCTGGTGTTCTGTACAATCCTGCAATAATCAGATTTGAGCCATTTATGTTGAGACTAATTTCTGCACATTCAAAAACAAAATCTTGATTAATACTATTGCTAAAATATAAAATTTTTACATCACTTATTTTGGAGTTGATGTTAGAATAAATGGCGACACCGCCCATCTTGTTGTTTTGCCTGCAGTAACTATGAATAAGCTTGAAATTGTGCAAATTAATTTCATTCAATTTATCTGAGTCTAAACCATGTTCACTAACAATCAGCAAGTCTGGATTTTCATCATCTAAAAATATTTCTAGCATTTCTATCTTACCAGTTAGGCCTCTGACATTTAAATGAATTATTTTAGTCAAATTAGAACTGTAATTCAAAGCTTTTGGTTCTTTAATGTTACTTAGACTACTAAACTCGAACTGTTCCTCATTACACCCTAACCTAACATCTAAGTTGTCTGGTTGATTGTTTGATTTGCCATGTTTTTTGAGACCCTACCGTTTATAGGCCTAGGCCTACTTAAAGTACTGCAATTGATGTAATTCACCAACAAGTCACACATAATGTCTTTACCTGGATTGTTGAGATGCAGGCCGTGCTTGGTGTAGTTGTCCCTGACTAAGATGCTGTTCAAACTAATAAAGCCCCACTTGTGTTTTTCACATTGACTTTTGACTAACCTATTCTGAGATTCAATCAGTTCATTGTATTTAGCATTGTCAAATCTATACGGTGCCTCGACCCAAATAAGTTTCCCCTTAAGTTTGCTTGCTAGATGGTCCATTTCACCCGCCAGCTTATCAAGTCCGTTCTCTGTGACATTGTTAACTCCACCCACAATGGCCAGACAGTCATCCTCCCCCATCTCCCGCGCCGCGAGTCCAACGCCTCTATCCAAGATTTGGCTCAGTGTTGCTCCCGGTCCCACCCATGATTTTGCTTCAAATTTACTCTTGACGCCATTAGCGACTCTTCTTAAACAATCTCTCGCGTGGCTATCTCCAACTAAATGAATTTTCGGCAACAAGCTCGACCCACTAACCTTAGGCGTTACCTTAGGCCTAGGCATAGGCTTGGTTTTCAGCTCAGGTTGAAGTTGACTGGCAGCATGAGAAAGGCTAGACCCGACCACTTCTTTGCAGTGATTCACCTCCGTTGGAAGTCCCTCTAATGGAGCAAATTTGTTCTTCCCCATAATGACTGCATCTGAGTAAGAAACACTATCCTGCGCAGGCTTACAAGTTTTTTTCGGTTTTACCCAGTCAGTTGTTGGTATTGTTTCAGTCCCAGCTGCACTCACCATTGATTTTGTGGCGTCTTCCAGCTGACTTAACCTAATCCTTAGCCTATCAACATTTTCAACCAATTCCAAAATTTTTACCTCTTTTTCATTGAGCTCATTACTCAGCCTCTTATTTTCATCAAGCAGTCTTTGATTTAAATCTATTTCTTTTTTCAGTTCACTATCTGTCCAAGATGCAGGAGTGATAGTTTGGTCCCTAGTTCTACTTAAAACTAAATCTCTACAAGGGTTACTACATTCCAGACAAATCCAAAGATACGGAGAGTTAGCAAAATATTTAAAAACAGTTTTGGACAAGTTACTACAACATTTGTCTGCATGATACCATTCAGAACAAAAATCACACTTAATGGAGTCACTGATCTTATCATCAATGAGCACTTTGCATTTTTTACAATTATTGGTGAGGTTTGTCCGAGTCATGCTGAGAAAAAAGTTAGCCTAAAGCTCACCAAACTTCTTCTCAATCAGAAAGCTGTGGACACCCTTTACAAATTTATTAGGCAAGTTGGGAGTTTCCTAAAAAACATACAATCTAAAACACTGAATGGTAACAAGCCTATCACAGATGAGTTGGCTGATATTAAATTTAAGGACACAAAAGATTGACAAGATTAAAATTCATATACAAGCACAGTAAAATTACATTTAATTAAAAAAAAAAACATTCATTTAAGCTCGTTGCATTTATTTTCATTCTTGCAAAACAGGACATGAATGGAGAGACATGAATGAGAAGGGCAAGTTGAAATAGTTACAAGTTCTAATAAATGCAAAATCTTTACCTGCTCAAAAACTATTATAGTATAAATACCTCGTTTGACATTTCACCTATTCATTCACTAAGGAGGATCAGAAATGTTAGGAAATTAGTTTGGCAAATTGGGTTTTTTGGCAAATTGAGTCTTCCAGCTATAAACTTCAAGAATACCTGGACACAGTGAAGATTGATTAATTGCTGTGAAGATTAATGAAAAAAATTGTTATGTGTATATTAGGCCTAACTGAGTTAATGCAACTATGCTGTCAATTTTGGCTCAATAAAATGATTATTATTATTATTAAGAAATGAGCGGCTAGCGCCTGCATTCGTTAAGCTGCAATATATTTGCATGTGTGTGTTGTGTGGAAATTTGAAGGCGCTTTAATTTTTAAGTAACTGTATTGATTTCTATGTTAATCTTAATAGAAACCGCTGGGAGGCTGATTAACGCACTGCAAGGAGTAAAAAACATCTGAACATAGCGGTTGGGGGAAAATTATTATGTATCACGCATTACAAGAAGAAAAAAGCGCCAAAATGTAGCAGGTGAGGGGAAAAGGGATTTTTCGTGACTGCGAGACTGCATGGGATATTATTTAGGTCAAGTGGACACTGCTTCCACTAGGTATTTTTATCCCAAACATGGGATATTTCGCCTGCTTGTAACGTGAAATGGGACTTTTCTTCAATTTACTTTCTCCAGGAACAAAATAGAATTATTTGCTGTATAACACGTTATGTATTTTTGTCTTTGCTTTCCTCCCACGATTTAATTTTTTTATTTAAAAAAATTACAGCAGAGTGTTTAATAGTTTTGTATGTAAATATTTTTAGCGTTGATTTTTAAAAATTAGAAATAAAACTATGAAACTGGCTGGTTGTTTGAAATAAATATGCTTCTGTAAAAGTATTAATTATTTTAGCTGCACGACTATTTATTTCTAACTTGGCTCCAACCCAGTAACCCAGTCAACCCAGTTGCATTTAATTATTGAAAAAAATACTGGACAGAAAAAGTGAGGGATATATAGTGAGAGAATTAATTAAGAGGGAGAGGAGTGGGATAAAATGGGATTTTTCGTTTTGTTTTGAGGGATATTGTTTTCTGTCAAGTCAAAAAAAGCGAGAGCGAGCGAGAAACTTAGTGAGAGGAAGAGCGATCTGAATCTGATTTCTGAGTTCTGAGGGATCCGTCAGATCGAAATTTTAAGCTCAAATTTCAAAACGTTAAAGCGTGCCGTGTCATTTGGGTATAGAGATTCAAATATCACTTTAAGACTATAACGAGTGATTCAGCAATGTCTTGCAAATTAGATGAAGTAAGTTCATAAAATTGTCTTAGCCTAAGTATACCATTGTAGGCCTTACCTACATTGTGGGTTTCCAGAATATTCTTTGCCAAGGCTTGGCTTTGTCATAGTCTGGCCAAGAGCTTGGGTATTCGATTGTCCAGCCTTATTTAGTTAGTAGACACCAGATTACCAATATTTAAAGCTAGTTAGGCATACGGTAATTCAGTCATGGCAAAGAGCCAGGAAAATATTTGGGGGGGGGGGGTTGGGCTCTGTGGTTACAGGGAAGTGAAAAAAATAACTTTCTAATCTTTAATTTAAAGGCAATTTCAACATTTTCGGGAGGGGTTTTTGACCCCCTGACCCCCCCCCCATTGGCTATACGGCCTTGGGTCATGGGCTGTCATTTCTTTATTGTTCCACACCTAACCTCGCCATGGGCGCTGCAGTAGGTTGCAGTTTCTTTTGTGTCCCATGCCTAACCTCTGGGTGAATGTTCCGTATACGGTAACCTCATGGATTTTGATGAAAACTGTCTTAATGAGTTCCTTTCATTATTTTATTACAGAATCAACTTGAATTTTGCCGCGGAAAACCCTTTAAGTACCTCAAATCGAGAAATTAAAAGTCTTAAAACGCACTTCATAGGTGGGAAAGCTACTTACTGACGGACGACTGGATGGTTCCATTGTCTAACGGCGACTAAGGATTGCAGGGGAGTAACAGCAGATTGAATCATATGTTCCGTGCAGTCGAAAAGTAAATTCCAAAACGACCAACTTCTTTCGACTGTCGCTGTCGTCTGTAAGTCGGCGAAACGACTTCAGTGTATATTGAGCGATTAGTTTGTTACTTCGAAAACTTTGTGTTCGAATTTTTCCTCAATAACTTAGATTCTACGTTTTAAATAATGATTATTATAATAAATAGGATAGATTCACAAATACGATAGCAATTATAAACCCTAAACAAAAAATCCAAAAGAACACTACTTGCAAACCCTTGTAAAATATGGAACGGGCAAGGCCACACTGTGCCCTTGCCCACACACGGCGTTTCCGCGGAAAATTTTGCATTGATTCTGTAATAAAATAGTGAAAGGAACACATTAAGACAGTTTTCATCAAAATCCACGAGGTTACCGTATACGGAACATTTACCAACCTCTGTCTTTTTCAATTCTATTATTTTTAGTACTTTCCCTACTTTAATGGTAATACATATTTACATTTCACGCATTATATCTCCGGCTTTGGCTGAGTCAGCTGATTGTAAGGTACGGAGGGGGGGGGGGGGAGGGGGTAGGCTACTGTTCTGAAAACATTTTCTAAGACACTGCTGCTTTTCTAATGTTGTGTTTACCAATATCATATTTTAAAAATATCATATGACGCGGTTAGTAGCGTAGTGGCCATAGCCGGAGATATAATGCGCGAACTGTACCTACTCTATCTAAGTAGGCCCTAGAGATAAGGTGGGATTTTGGGGTATTGAGTGGGAAAAACAAGTTAATAATATTTTTGTAACTTAATCACTAAAAGTAGGCCTACTATATATTATGTACCAGTACTCGTCCTGTACATAAGCATTGAAACGTATTTGGATGCCACAATTGTAATAAATCAATTAAGTTATCGATACTAAAGGCCTAGTCGAAAGTAATCGATAACATGGTATTGAATATTGATAGTCACAAGTAATCGATCAGTAATAATCAGTGGCCTAATGCAATACTTTGCATTGATACCTCAAACCTAAAGCATGATTCCCTTAAATTCTGAAGTTTTTGTTTTTGGCTTATGAAATGAAGGATACCTATTAATTGTAATCTTCAATATATTGTGAATTGTATTTTATCAGTTGTCTCCTCCCGTCGACAATGTGTTTGTATTATATTTGCGGCCTAGTTGTTAGTCCGTTTATTGAGTAGTAAGAGTGTTGGCTTTGGCCAACTGCTGCAGCCGTGGCGCTGAAGGAAAATTGCAAATGTTAAACGCCAATTTCAATAACATCACTCTGACCAACCTGCCAATATGATAGTCGAGAACTTAAAATAGGTATAACTTATCTTAATCTTACCTAACTTAACCTACTTACCTATACATTGATTATCAGTAAAATACCCTCGAACTCCCAATCGGTCATTTTATGGCCGACACAGGTCATTCCATAACACCATCAATCACAAAATGACCGACCAATTGTACAGATTTCTCCTGTCCATTTAGACCGGAATGAGACTGAAATTTGTACTGCCACAAACGGCATATTCCAAGCTTTCTTCCGATGTCTATTTCTAAGTGTTAAAGTACCGGTAGCTCTTTGCTTGATTCTTAAAAAAAATATGAAAACTGCCGCTTATTCGTCTGCTCTTTTCCCTCACGTATATAACTAAGTGTATTCCCTTACAGGTCATGTTTAATGGAAATTTTTTTCTGAAATGCTTTAATTATTGCCAATTAACAGGTTTTATTGAGGAATAACTTCAAACAGGGGTTAATTTCAGCCAGAGCACATCGGAGCGCAGCTCCGGTACTTTTTAGGACACCGGAGCATAGCCCTGGAACTTCATTAATCATCGGTGCGGCTTAGGACCTTTTTTCCGGCTACCTCATTTTTAAACTTACTGTTTTTGAAATGTCTATTGTAAAAGTTTATAACTCTTTACAATTTTAGAATTACCAAAGTCAACTTTACAACTTATTTTCTTTTACATTGTTGCATGCACGCTAATAGACGGTAGCCTTTTTAACCTCTATTTTGAATACTAATCACTTAACAAACTAAATCGAGATCGGCTTAAGCTATTGATGGTGGAGGTTAGGGAGTTCATTATCGTCGACAAGGACAAATCCAATCCAGGCCAGCACGAGTGTGTACTGGATGCGTTATCTACCCATCTTAAAAGTCCTCATGCGGCAAATAGTTTGTCAAATGTCAAAATTCAGATGCGCACTTGTTCGACGATTAGTTAAATTCCCAACATGAGTCTTGTGTGGCGCTAATGCACGTAGCGCTGGAGATCACAACCTAAACGATTACTATGGCGCAGGTTCACTCCAGCCGCAGCAGGGCAAACCCTGGCTTGCGCGAAAGTGTACACGGCCTAAAGAGTATTTTGTTTAGTATTTACATTTAGTTTAGCCTACACTATTTTTCCTAAACAAAATTTTTAGTGTGGCCTGGGTCTAAACATCCTTGCCGGAACTCGCACTCGCTCTCTTCCGACAAGAATATTTTTCATTGCCGTAGATTGTAATTCCACCGCATCCATACAAATATAGTATACGAGGCGTAGCCCAAGGGGATTTTAAGGAAGTGAATAGGCCTATGTCCTTTTCTGATGTAGTGGCTCTATTCCTGAAAAAATTCAACCCAGTTGGTGGCTCTATTCCTGAAAAATTTCAACCCAGTTGGTGCAGTATTTTTTACATGGTTGAAAGACAGATATTCACACAAACATACTTTCACATTTTTAATATTAGTAACTTAGGATAAATACTTAGGTTTAATACGGAACGCGTTTCTCGCAAAAGGGAATTGTCACTCCTTATAACTTGCTCGAGTACACGACCTGCGGAAATTGTTACCTGAGCAGCGCTACATACTCAGCATTTAAATTAACCGGACGGTACACATCGGATGATTTGGACATTTCAGTTTATGGGCCTAAACGCACTTTAGTTTACGAAAACGAATAGAGAAAAAATAACTGACTGTAGAACAGTACCTTTGGTCCAATTTATTGTTGGCGAAGCACCTGGAGCTCCTGGACGAGGTGGCTGGCAGCAGTTGGGGGTGTAAGGGCCTCACTGCATGGGGGAAATAGGGCCTCACTGCAAAGGGGAGAAGGCGCCTTCTGTGGACCTGGACCAGGGCTAGGGGCGGAGGTGCGCAGAGCAGAGTCGGCGGCGGTGGCGGATGTGGAGACGTAGACGTGGTGACGGTACACTACACGCGCACTTAGTTCAATTAGCACTTTCACTACGATAATTAATTGTATTTATGAAAATACTTGATTTAAGTTACTATGTTATATAAACAAGTGTTATTTATTTAATTGTGGAAAGTCCACGAGAGTTAACCGCGCGACGCGACGCGGGAGTTCGACATGAAGGTCAGCTCAGAACTAAAGAAAAATTATATTTTAAACACGTGAGCGTCTTTTACCCCTACTCCAAATATGAACGGACCAATAGCAAGCAAGCAACGTTACAGCGGGAAAAATCCGATTTTAAAATAAATGTCTCTCGGTTATCTGCCGTCTATTGTTTGACCACTACGGCATTTCAAAGAGATATTGTCCATACCGCCGGCCGTGAATCTCACGGAGATTCGCAAAGAGAATAAAAAATCAAGTTGAAGTTATCAAAGTTCAAAAATATTAACGTCCTCACACAAAAGTTATATATAAATGAATAAAAAACGAAATATCAAACAACACACAATAAAAACAATGTTCTCTTTATGTTAATGGCTGTATTATTTTGGCAAGGGCGAGACCTTGACAACTGGCCGCGTCAGAGTGCCGGCAGCTGTTTTGAGTGTGACGACTCGAGTGACGCCGTCAGTGCCTGGGTGCGTGGCGATCACCCGTCCTAGTGGCCAAGTCTGAGGGGGGCATGTGGAGTCGTGAATGATAACTAAGTCGCCCACTTCGATATTTGGTCGATTTTTAGTCCACTTAACCTTTTGTTGTAATGTATGTAGGTATTCATTCTGCCACCTCTTCCAAAGTTGTTGAACCATACATTGTACAGTTTGCCATCTCTTAAGATGATTAATATTAGTTTCTGTCAAGTTATGTTCTGGCAGGGAAACCATGGGTCTCCCAATGAGGAAGTGACCTGGCGTCAGAACATCGAGTTCTGATGGATCAGTTGACATCGGGCACAAAGGCCGCGAATTTAATATTGCTTCCACTCGAATTGTTAAGGTCTGGAATTCTTCTAAAGTTAATATTCTCTCACCAATAACTTTTTTCAGGTGAGTTTTGGCACTTTTTATTCCACTTTCCCAGATTCCGCCTTGATGGGGTGCTGATGGAGGAATAAAATGAAATTTAATTTCATGTCGAAGAGAAAATTTATTTAACTCATCTTTGGTGTTCTCATTGTTGATAAAGGTTTTTATTACTTTATTAATTTGGTTTGAAGCTCCAACGAAGTTCGTGGCGTTATCAAGATAAATATCTGAAGGGGCGCCTCTTCGCGCCACAAAGCGAGAAAGCGCTGCAATAAACGCCTCGGTGGTCAAATCAGTCGCCACTTCGATGTGGATGGCTTTTGTTGAAAAACAAACAAATAGACATAAGTATGTTTTTACTACTTGAGCTCTCCTTAATGTGTGTATTTTTACTTGGAAGGGGCCGCCATAATCCAGTCCTGTAGTTTGGAAACATGGTGCGGGGTTCACACGTGGTTCCGGTAGATTACCCA
This sequence comes from Flexamia atlantica, assembly GCA_035578135.1. Lineage (NCBI taxonomy): Eukaryota > Metazoa > Arthropoda > Insecta > Hemiptera > Cicadellidae > Flexamia > Flexamia atlantica. The sequence goes on from JAQJVK010000012.1 coordinate 27,955,326, forward strand.
TTATTGGGAAAAATGTTTTGGGCTTATGACGAAAACACGTCATACATTTATGTATTCGAGATCTGATTGTGCTTCTGCCAGATATAATCCAAAAATTTCGTGATACAAGGGACTGAAGTAGTTGCGGTCCTGCATGAAAATATTTCAGATGATAATCATCGATGATAAGATTAGCGATGACAGTTGATTTCGGTAGCAAAATCGGATGTTTCGCTTGGTATTTTATCTCAGCATTCTTTAGCCGTCCACCAACTCGTATCAATCCATTTTTATCCAAAAAGGGAGATAAACTTTGTATTTTACTGTTGCTGCATTCTTTTCCTCTCTTTAGAAAGTCGTACTCGGCAGGAAATTCTTTCATCTGTACAATTCTGCAGATAGCGATAGTTGCATTGTTTAATTCTTTAGAAGTTAGATATCCTGTTTGTTTGTTCAATCTATCTGAAGAATTATTTTTGAAACGAAACAAATATGCAACAATCCTTTTCAATTTATCCCAAGAGGAATATTTATGTAGAAGATCAATATCAATATTTTGAGCGGAGACCAAAGTATTTTCAGTTGTTATTTTCAGTTCTGGAATTTCAGAGATATCCTGTGTTATGTTTGCTGGTTTTGGCCACATATTTTCCTGTAGTAAAAGCCATTCTGGTCCGGACCACCATAATTTGTGATTTATTAACTGAGATGGGAAAAGTCCTCTCGTGGCACAATCAGCAGGGTTGTGTGCGGACGGTACGTGTGACCACGCCGACACAGGAAGCCACTCTTGTATTTGAGCTACTCTGTTTCCTACATATGTTTTTAATTTATATGAAGGAGTTTTAATCCATGTTAATGTGACCATTGAGTCGGTCCAGGCATGAATGGAGTTTATGTTCATTTGTTTAGCTAGGACATTATTAGAATGGTGCATCAGTTTAGCTAATAAATGTGCACTGCACAGTTCTAACCGTGGTAAAGTTACGCTCTTGAGCGGCGCCACTCTTGTCTTCGCCAGTACAAGAACAGTTTTGACATTCTGATCGGAGTCCGTTATGCGTAAATAAACACAGGCTGCATAAGCAGATTCACTCGAGTCGCAGAAACCATGTAGTTGTATGTTAAGAGCGTCGGAGGCACCGAAGCATCTAGGTATTGTGATTTGGTCCAGTGACGGAAGCTCTTTCAAAAAGCGTATCCATTTATCGGACAGGTCGGGAGGGAGGGGGGTGTCCCATTCAAGACCTTTGGTCCAAAGAATTTGGATAAATATCTTTGAGGTAATCACTACAGGTGCCAAAAAACCACAAGGGTCAAATATTTTAGCTATTTCCGATAGCACATTGCGCTTGGTGTAAGTTTTCTGTTCTGTCACGGATATTTTATAAGTAAAATTGTCCGTCTGGGGCAGCCATTGTAAACCTAATATACTAATTAGTGGTTGATCAGGCGCGCGGAAGTTTACTGGTTTTTCATGGAGCTCTCTAGGAATGTCTCTTAGTAGCTTATCATTATTAGATGTCCATTTTCGAAGGTGGAAGTTACCTCTCTGAAGAAGGTTAATTACATCACTTTGTAATTTTATAGCGTCATCAATAATATCCGCGCCTAGCGCTATGTCATCGACATAGATGTGATTCATTAAAATGTTTGAAGTTTCGGGAAAATCATTCTTCTCGTCTTCAATAACCTGTCGAATTACCCTATTTGCCAAGTAAGGGCTGCACGCCATCCCGTACGTGACGGTGTTTAATTGATAAACAGAGAGTTTATCTTGAGGATCATTCCTCCAGTAGACAAGCTGATACCTCCGGTCGTCCTCATCCAAGTCGATTGATCGGAACATCTGTTTGATATCTGTTGTAAAAACATACTGATAGCGTCTGAAGTTAGTTAAGATGTCTGTGATGTCGTTATGTAGCTTAGGACCCACGTGAAGTATGTCATTCAGTGACACGTTACTAGTTGTTTTACAGCTTGCGTCGAATACAACTCGAAGCCGTGTGGTGGAGCTAGTTTCCTTAAAAACGCCATGATGTGGCAAGAAACAATGGGGTTGGTGTGTTTTAGAGAAATCACCGTTAATCAATGACATGTGTCCAGACTCCTCATAGTCAGTGAAAAAGTCCGAATACAGTTTCTTATCTTCAGACGATAATTTACTTTCTAGCGCTAAAAAACGCCTTTTTGCAATGTTAGCTGATTCGCCCAATTTTTGCGGATTATCCTTAAATGGAAGTTTAACAGTGTATTTTCCTGTCTCAGGGGAACGTGACACATTTTCAATAAAATGCTTTTCGCATTCAATTTCATCAGGAGCGAGTTTACTGACGAGCTCGGGTGGCTGCTCTACTGTCCAAAAATTGGACATGAGTTTATGTAACGGGTCGTCTTGTATACAAACAAGAGTAGTGCAGTTAGCGGAAGTATCATTTCCGGCTGAATGGGTAATGGGCGCTTTGCCGATAATTACAAACCCAAAAACGGTGTCTAGCGCGTAGGGCAGGTCATCACCTAAGCTGTACTTAGCGGGTTTGATGATAGTCATAAATAAATCAGCGCCAATCAACATTTGAATTGATTTGCATTTATCAAAGTCGGGATCGGCGAGTTTGAAATTGTGTACAGACTTTCGCACTTTAGAGGAAATCAAAGCTGAGGGCATGTCAGATGTAATTTTATCCAAAATTAGTAAAGGATGTTGACATGAAACTTGTTTGTTGTCTAGAGTGTAGATATTTACATGTGTCATTCCTTTAGTGTTAACGGAAGCTGATGAAATACCACTGACTAACTGTTTATTAAATTTCCTCTTGAGTTGTAGTTTATTTACAATGTCTGAATTTATAAACGAGCATGTAGAGGCGCTGTCAATTAAGGCTCTAACAACCATTGAATTACCATCAGGAGCAGAAACTTTAACAAGTGCGGTACCCAAAAGTGTAGTGAAAAGATCACTATTACTGTGTACAGTGCAGGCAGACTGCTGGGCCGGAAGGGGCTCGGTTGTAGTGTGTGGTGACGTTTGAGGGCTAGTGACCTTGGGCTGGCCAGCTGACAGCGTACCGCTATGTTTATTTTTATCTGGTTGTACATTACGGGAGTCGATTGTATTTAAATGTAGCAGTGAGTGATGTTTTTTACTACAATGCTTACATGTTCTTTGACTGATGCATTCTTTTACCTTATGTGGACCCAAACAATTAACACAATTGTTTTTAGATTTAATAAAGTTAAATCTTTCATAAGGTGATAATTTTTTGAAATCTGAGCACGAATAAATTAAGTGCTCCTCATTGCAATAGATGCATGACTGCGGTTTGTTTTGTGCTGTGAACGTCAGATTTTTACCTTGCACAAACTTTTGTTTAGGTTTGACAGAAGTAGGGTTCGGATTATTAGCTCGTGAACCGTGTGCAGTTATCAAATGAGCGTTTTCCATAAATGAACATTCATCTTCCAAGAATTTAATGAACTCCTCGGGAGTAGGTAGATCTTGTTTATTATTTCTTTTGGTCTCAAAACGAGTACGTAAATTTACCTCAAATTTTCGTAACATCAGTGTGATCAAAATGGGATTGTCTTCCGTGACATTTACGTCTAGACTAGACAAAGCGGAACTGTGTTCTCGAAATTGCGATATGAAATGTCGCAAGTTTTTGGCATTTGTGTCCTGACAGTGAGGCATGTCTATTAGGTGATTGATATGCAGTGATTTTAACACTCTAGGGTTTTGATAGCGTTTTAACAGTATGTTATAAGCGGTTTCATAGTTATCATTAGTCAATGGAAGTGACTTGATTAAATTTAAGGGCTCATTTTGTAAGCATGAGAGCAAATATTGAAACTTTTCAATATTAGTCAACGCAGTATTTTTGTGCACGGTTGTGTCAAAAATGTTGTGGAAAGCAATCCACTGAGACACGTCACCATTGAATGTTTTCAATTGAATTTTAGGTAATTTAACATTTCCTTCTTTGGAATTAGCCGACAATGAAACAGCAGTTTCATTCAACGTGTCTTCACTCACCGGAAGAAGGGGTCGCAAAATTGTTTGGATATCTAAAACTAAATCAGATATTTTTGAGTCAATAGATTCTAACTCACTTTCATCGCTTTCTTCCAAACCAGTCGGAGTATTTAATAATTTATCTTTATGCCCATGGTATTCCTTATTCTTTTCAGAAGTTTCCTCTTGAAGAGAGAGCGCTCTTTGTTTATGTTTATCAGTTAATTCCGGTATGTCCTCAATCGTTTTGGCATACTCAACTATCTTAGTCAGTCTATTTTCAATTAGTTTGGATTGTTGTTTGAATATTACAAATTTCATTTTGTGTGTTTGTTATTGCAAGATGACATAAAAAAACATAAAGATAGCTTTATTAACGTTTAGATTGCTATATGAATAAGAAATACAGTTTATGCTGATAATTTAAAAATACAGTTTTTCGCACAGTCACATAAAAAGTTCACTTTATACGAAACGAATGTTTTTGTTTAAGTCCTTCCAAAAACTGTCCAAGTGTCCGAATTAGGTCCTTATCCGGCCCGGAGGACCATGTTTAATACGGAACGCGTTTCTCGCAAAAGGGAATTGTCACTCCTTATAACTTGCTCGAGTACACGACCTGCGGAAATTGTTACCTGAGCAGCGCTACATACTCAGCATTTAAATTAACCGGACGGTACACATCGGATGATTTGGACATTTCAGTTTATGGGCCTAAACGCACTTTAGTTTACGAAAACGAATAGAGAAAAAATAACTGACTGTAGAACAGTACCTTTGGTCCAATTTATTGTTGGCGAAGCACCTGGAGCTCCTGGACGAGGTGGCTGGCAGCAGTTGGGGGTGTAAGGGCCTCACTGCATGGGGGAAATAGGGCCTCACTGCAAAGGGGAGAAGGCGCCTTCTGTGGACCTGGACCAGGGCTAGGGGCGGAGGTGCGCAGAGCAGAGTCGGCGGCGGTGGCGGATGTGGAGACGTAGACGTGGTGACGGTACACTACACGCGCACTTAGTTCAATTAGCACTTTCACTACGATAATTAATTGTATTTATGAAAATACTTGATTTAAGTTACTATGTTATATAAACAAGTGTTATTTATTTAATTGTGGAAAGTCCACGAGAGTTAACCGCGCGACGCGACGCGGGAGTTCGACATGAAGGTCAGCTCAGAACTAAAGAAAAATTATATTTTAAACACGTGAGCGTCTTTTACCCCTACTCCAAATATGAACGGACCAATAGCAAGCAAGCAACGTTACAGCGGGAAAAATCCGATTTTAAAATAAATGTCTCTCGGTTATCTGCCGTCTATTGTTTGACCACTACGGCATTTCAAAGAGATATTGTCCAGTAAGCTTTATTGAATTATTCATCCTTTTATTTTATTCTGTTTTTGGGTTACACAGTGGTCAGAAACGTTAAAAACACACCAAATTTGATTGTAATGTAGGTATACAAATTTTCCGGGGGAGGACCCCAAACCCCCGGGGGATCCTGCCGGGGGTATTCTGTACCCCCCCCCCCCCCACCGTTGTGCCATAGCTCCGGAACTTTTTTCTCAGAAATTAAGCCCTGACTTCAAATATGACATGTGAAAGTGTATGTACTCCATCAAACTTTGCATGTGTTATGATGTGAGATTGGTAGTTAGGCCTGGCAGCCACAGTGACATATATTTTCGTTCTATGATTTTTCTGAAACTATCAGTATCTAGGATATAAAATGAATACAGTTCTGTTCCTTATGATATTATTTACAAAATGGCTTTTGCAGGAATGTAATAAAATGAAAGCTAGCTACTATATAAGTTACTGAGGCTAAAAAAATTAAAAGTAGGCCCTATGCCAATTGTTAACAAAGGTAATGTTTTCATAATCTTATATATTGAAAAAAATTATGGAAATTGAATGGCATTACGGTGGTTCTAGCTGGCCGATTTTCATAGTGTAGGTCTTTTAAGTTATAGGAATGCACGAGTAGATTAGCCATCAGGCATCTGCATTCATCTGCTGCATAACCAGGGCTGGTGACGGGGGGGGGGGGGGGGGGGCAGGGGGGGCAAATGCATAGGGGCCCGGGCTCGCAGGGGGCCCGGAAATACCAAATACCCCTGTCCCAGCTAACCTGCGTACTCAGCGAATTTCCAATAAAAAAACAATAACTAATAAATTATTAGAAAAAACATATGAAAAGTGATAAATTCATGTATTAATATAAAATGCAATAGTTTGTTTGGCATAGTCATTGTCAAAAATACTAATAGTTTAGTATTTTACTAATAAGTTTAGTTAAAAAATATATATTTCTTTTGAATAAATAGGCAACATTGTTATTTTTTCATATAAATACAAAATCCTATTAAAAGTACTTTTGATAAACTCGTGAAAAACTACGCAGGTTTCATTGGACAACATTCTGCTGCCCTGATACTAAAAAATATGGCAAAAAAACGTTGGACTTGGAAACCAGTGGACATGATACTAAATTGTTGGTTTTTTTCAAGCTGAATCCAATGGTGATAACAACAAATTGATTACTTTAATTTTTCAATTCGAAAAAGCCAAAAAAAACCATTTTTGGGGGTAAAAGTAGCCTAGTTACTCCACTTTGGATGTGTCGATCTAGCCGGTTTACGAACTCATCCAAGAGAACCTAGTTGTACATGTGTGTACAAAATTTTGTCACCGCATCGGATAATTTTTACGAGAGTTATGGTGCTAACAGACGCTCAAAAATGAAAATTCTATTCCCCATATAAGCCCATATTAAATTTTGAAACAAATTGTGATTTTTGGAGGTAAAAATGCATTTCCGCGATAAACTCACTTGATATCCAGAAAGTAGACATAAAAAGCTATCAATTGATATAAAAATAAATATGGTTGCTGAGGTTACCCAGAACGGATATTTTTGTCCATTCTGTAAAAACGACGGTATTGGCTTATTTCTAAGGAAATTCGCTAAAATGGGCCCGAAACGGTTAAAAAAGGGCCCAAAAGCATACAAAACAGGTAAAAAAAGGTCGCCAGGTCTCAGGGCCCGGGGTTGTAGATTGCACAGGGGCTTGAAAATCCTGTCGCCGGACCTGTGTATAACTCGACTTTAGGAAACTCAAAGCAAATTTCATCCTTGGGTATTTCTCATGAGTTTCAAATTTATGTCTTTATATTTTTCTATATCTCCACATTAAATCAAGGTGTAGGCCTATGTACTAATTGTTTTTGGTCCGAAATACTCAATGAATTACAGGCTTTCTAATGAGACAGAGATAAGTTGTATAGGTAGTATTTGAGAGAAGTTGTGGGCCTCCAAATAACATAACTTTGAATTTTTCTTAAATTTGACTTTAGTTAAAGATTTATATCTCCAGTTATCGTTATAACCCCTAATTTTAGAGATCTAAAGTGAAATACCGGCTTTCATTTGACACATTAATTATTGAAATTGCATGTGTTTTAAGCAAAATTGCCTTGCACAACGATTAACCTATAAATTTAAAATTTTCGTAGTGTTTTTTTAATCAAGATCAATAGCTCCTGCATTTTTTTGTCATTTTATATGTTTTGGTATGAAAACATTGAGTAAATTACTGGATTTCATTTCAGCTATAGATTGTTCAGTTCTGATGAATATAGAGCGAACTGTAGATTTCCAAACAACAAAGATTTATTTTTATTCGCCTACAATAATTTATCATATTCATATTGGTATTATTTAAGTTATTTTATATGTTTGATCTAAAATATTCACTAAATTACACACTTTAATTTGAGTTATATACAATTTAGAACGGACAGGGTTAAGGCAAATTTTTTACAACCGTGTTTTTTTTTATATCCCAAAGTTAAAGGCTACTTAACTTTTTCCATTCCATGTTCATTTTTCCATGTTTCAGTTAGGCTAGTACCAATTATTTCCTATCTTTTTATATAGGAATTTGTTGGATAATCGATTCTTGCCAGGTTGAGAGGTCAATAACCCTCAATTAGTAATTGTTATTACTGCGTTACATCAGATAAATTACTTGAAATGGCGACCTACCCAGGTAGGTATTTTAAGCCAAGTATGAATGACAGATGAGTGAAGGATGATTGTGGCGCGATCTTGTAGTCTTGTTGTTTATAGGTAGGTCTACCTATTTTTTTATTGGTGGTGCCAATTTACTGGTTTGAAAAAGTCGAACGTGCCGAGCTGGTATGTTGCTGTCCAGGAAAACTTTTGTTCGGAATAACTAATTAAATATCTAAGTACCTATTTTTTCGTTTTTACCAATTAGTACAGTAGAGTCCTACAAACCCGGACTAATGTGGACCGAACGGTGTCCGGGTTTGTGAAAATTCCGAGTTATCGGAAAATGAGTAAAAATAAGAAAAAATAAGAATATTTTCTGTTATTTCTACAAAAAATCATTTATTTATTGCGTAGTAAACAATACAAGAACTACATTATCAGTTCTAAAAAAACATAAAGAAAAACCAAAACTGTTTTATATGTGTCACACTTTGCTCTGGCCTTGAATCTCAATGCAATTTATTGCTCTGGCAGGCTTTCCGAGTTATCCAGAATTCCGCGTTATCGAAGTCCGGGTTTGCGGGACTCTACTGTACCAATTTAGGGCTAAATCATGGTATAATTGGTTTTCTGAAATTTCAATTGGGCCAGCGATATGAACTTCCTTTACGTCTTAGGCCAGTAGGCAAGACACTAATTTTATCGTGTTTATTTAATTTTAAGATTTGCTAGAAACTACAAATTATTATTATGTTACAGTTGAGAGCTGATGTAGAAGAATTAAACAAGCTTCTGGCCAATGCTACAAGGCAGCGAATCAAAGATTCACTGTCCTTAGAACTCAGGAAAGTACAAACAGAAATATCTCGCTTACAAGAACAACAATCAGGCTCTACGGATGGGCTTAAAACAACTCCAACAACATTACCTGGTAGCAACAGGTGTTATGAGGTTAAGCTGAACAACTATGGTGAGTTGTCTTGTAAATTTACAATTTTAGGCATTGAGAAAAAAATTATAATTGGAATGACAGTAGCTTAACACTTAAACACACAAAAAAACTTTGCTTCAGATCGCAGTGAGTTTTTAGTCATGTTTTTTGAAGCATAATGAAGTAAGGGAAAGCCTTCAAATATTTTATATAACTAGGGTTTCCACAGAAGTCAGGAATGTTGAGTAATGGTCTGGAAAAAGTTAAAGACAAATGGGTTGAAGTGCCAACAAAGTAAACATTTGACCCTCCCAATACCTGAAACTACTAACCAGTGCTTATTATTTATTCAACCAAATTTTTCCTGGTTAATTTTATGCAAATTAATCTACAGTTATTTTTCCAACATCCTTAAGTAAAGTTAAATTAATGCTTTTAATTCATTGTGTATTTTTGTCTGGACTCTGGACATAACCTATTCAAAACAGCCTGTGTCAGAATTGGGTGTTTGCCAAACTTAAAGCATAGGTACAGTAAGCCTAGCCCTTCTCATTAGTCTTATTTAAAGGTATTATTGAAGTCAGGAGTGTTCTAGAGTCTTAGAATTTCATGTGTCACATTTGGTTTTTTTAGATATAATAAATAAATAAGTTTGGTATAATAAAAAAAAAACTATGATCAGTAAAACATTTTAATTCTTCTGTTCTAACAGTGAATGATTCTGCCCCAAGGATTTTCTTAGTGTTAACTAAATAATGGGGCCAGAAAATATACTCAGGACTTAGGTTGTATGTACTATACTCAAAGCAGATAGTAAAGAATCGACAAAAACAGTATACATATTCATGTCCATGTCTACAACCTACTCATTAATTTTTGTTTTTCAGCATGGGATCAATCAGAGAAGTTTGTTAAAATTTTCGTCACATTGAAAAATGTTCATACATTACCGTCAGACAACGTTTTCACCATCTTCACTGACAAGTGAGTATTTGGATTTTGTTATGCAGTTGACCATCAGTAATCCATCATTTGGGGACAGTGAGGGTGTACGATTAATGAAGATTATATTCTTTACAAATCTGAATCTCTAAGTAAGAAAAGTCGGTTCTTCGGAATGACAGTAGCTTAACACTTCAACACACAAAAAAAAACTTTGCTCCGCGCTGTATATGGAGGCCATCCATATACAGCGCGCTGTGGCGGTTATGTTAGGTTAGGTTATCATTTATGTTTGTAGGACTTTCCTCATTTTGTTACGAATCAAACGATACCAGATGAGTCATACTTTGGCCCCCAAATCCCCTCCAAGTAGGCCAAGGTCAGGTCGTTGACCGGAGTGCATTCATCACCTGTCACCGCCTGTATCTGGGTCAGTCTCCGCGGTGATTTATTGCTGTGTCCCAGGTTAGTTTTGTTTGCATAATGAGTGACATTCTTTTGGTTTAGGATTTACCTCAAAATGAAGAGGAAAGTGTATGTTTTCCTCTAGGAAGACATTTAATGCCTTCAGCAAAATTGTGTGTTAATTGTCACGAAATGAAATTGTACTTTGGAAAGGAATAATATCCGTTCTGGCAGTGCAATGTACATTCGTTCGTGCCGTAAAAGGTGTGTCTTAGGATTGGTTCTTGGTTTGAACGTAGCAAGCTATCATTTATCACAGTTTTTTATTTATTTTTGGGCTGAGGAACTGATATCAGTGAAATTTTGTGAGAAGCAGTTAGGCAGGGCCGGCAAAAATGTTGAGAACTGGAAGAATTATATGAGAGATGTTTGTTTGTTTAGCGTGGAAAACAAAAAAAGTGCAAACATTTAGGGGAAGGTAAAATTGTTGAAATTAATAATAATAATAATAATAATAAGTTTATTCTCATAAAAGTAATACAGTTTTAAATAAATATTCAACTTGAGAAGGTCCCCACATAGGCGATGCCTGTGCGTGGGGGCCGAAACCTTAACCCTCGAGCGGGCGCACGCGGAGTTTTCCTCCGCACGTGTTTTTTATGTTAAAATAAACAGTCAGTGCCAGTTTTATGTTATGGCATATAATGGGTGTCGTCAGTCGTGTCCGGCTCCATACTTTATGCCCCTCATTCCAGGAATTTCCTAAAGCTATTTATACCCCCCACCCCCCTTGGTACCTCGTTATATGCAATTCAGAGATGCCATCTCAGTTTCCGGAGCGCCCACTCCCGTTACTGATACCTATTTTTAAAATTCATAATAGCAATGGATTTGTAATTATTATTAATTTTTTGGACTTTGCCTTTTGTTTTTGAAAAAAAAGAAGCGAAAGAAAAAGTCCAAAAATGTAAGTAATAATTAATACATATTTTTTACTTGAAAATTACTTACTATGTTAAATTGAAATATTACACCTATTAAGTTGAACAATTAATTGAATCGACGATGAAATGTGATTCCTAATGAAGATTGTCAACATTAGAATACAATATTTTGTTGTAAAACAAGTAAAATGGGCTAAATTTGTGCAATCTAATGTTGCGGTGTAAAACTCCGCATGCGCCCGCTCGCGTTTCACCAGTGAAGCGCCCGCTCAGGGGTTAAATGTGTTAATATCGAATAGTGTAGAGCACTCTTGGTGAAGTTTACACTTAGCACAAAACTCAATAGAATTAAATTTAAATTACAAAAAAAAACTTTTTCTTTACATTCAAACAACATAAGTAATATGGAAAAAGGGATGAACTTAACTTGCGTGTAAATCTATATTTTCAGTTTGGAGCATGACACAATCATTCGCTTATCTCCACATCCATTCCATTAAAAAATGATCACATATGCATATCCATTCATGCTTCAATCATATCCATGCACTGTCACACAGTCCTACCAAACCCACATGCTCATACGTTCACATGAACCCATACCACAAGCAAGCTCACACACGCACACACTATCACATATACCATCACTTATCAACTCACACACAATTACTCACATGCCCATCCAGACTTTTACATTCATCAAAATATAACCAAATGCTAACACATGCACACTAACCAATTACTCAAGCACTTTCTTTAACATACCAAAGCAAACTACATTCATACATACTGTACTCACATACATTCACATACAGATTATAACGTCTGAAGGTATGGAGAAATATGTTACAAAACTTCAGTAGTGTTAAACAATTAATAATCAATATTTATATATAAAAGAAGAGTTGTGTGTTGGTATATTTAGTGCTACAGCCAAAACTACACGTCGTAGAACCATGATCTTGGTATCAAATTAAAGCTTGGAATCTCATGATCTGCACTATGGTGGTTGGGTTTCGATATCTTATTGGGTGTAGGCACAGGATCGTCCGAAAGGGACCTATGTCAAGGATTTTGTGAGTTCTTGAGGTTTTATTTGTTTATATCAAAACACATGGTTGAATTTGAAAAGGTAACTGTGGTTAAAGTGGTTGCTAACAGAATGCAGCACCTACAATTGTTTTTGTTCAACAGGTGAATACAGTCTTGTTTAGCAAATGTGTTTTTATTTACGTTTTCTATTATTTAGTAAATTTTTACTATTAGGTTATGTTATTAAAAAACATAAAGTGCACTAAAATGTAGAGTTACGTATTTTTTGTTTTTACATTCAAAGATAGTAAATAAGACGAAAAAATGTCAAATCGTAGAAGAAAATTATCGAAATTCCGTATCTTATCACATAAAAGAACGATTGCAAGAAAAAATGAAACAACGAAGAGAAAGAAACACATCGAAAGGTATCACGGGAAAATTCACAGCGACATCAAGAAACACTGTCGTAGCAGATTTGGAACAGAAAGGGAGGCAGACGGAAAGGGAGGTGATGAAAGAAATAATCAGAACAGAGATATAACGGAGAACCATCGAAAAAGGGATTAAACAGAAGAAGCTGAATTAAATTAAACAGTTTAAAAGCTGTTTACAAAAGGACAAGGAACTATGATTTTGGCTTTAAAGTACACATTATTCCAATAAAATATAGATTGTATTGAACACCCGAATGTAGTAATTTGCAAGATGATCAAAATTTGTAGTTATTGCATAGCACAAAGATTAATTCAAAAGGAAAACGCATATTATGTGCGTTTGAAAGGGAAAATAAGACTGCTACCACCAAATATGCCACCCCCGGCTTTATCAAATAAATAATATGTATGGATAAACATCATAATATATTGAATTTTAGATTACATTAGATGTTATAATTCTTGCTTCCAAATTACATCTTTTGGGCTACTATTTAGGCCTTCATAAGATTTTTCAACCCAGCGAAGCGGGTTAACAACAGCTAGTCTATAATAGAATGAGACATGTAAGATCTGAAAATTTTAAGAAAAATAAATAAATTACAAATCATTCAACATGCAGAAGTGACCAAGTTCATGGTAGCCGCCCTCCCTATCTGTGTCAGTAAATTAGTTATTTTCTTCTTATAAACTGTAATGTTACAGGGACCAATGTTCCTTAATTCGATAGGTAAATTTAGGTGGACATTGTGGGCGAGATAAAGACAACCTGTATAGTTAATGGACTTTTCAATTTTTGGGGCTTGTATACCAAAATTTGTTCGTAGTCGAGTTGAATATGAATGAGAAATTTTTCCTAAAAATGCATTTTTCCTTTTAAAACTGAAAAGAAGCAATGATTTTATAATCAATTGCCTTACATCAAGTACCTTAAAATAATCAAATAAAGTGTCGCTAGGAAATCTTCGAGGCTTTTTCATTGCCGATTTAATTATAAGTTTTTGAGTTATCTCTAAAGGATTGATTACATAGTTATAGGCTCCTCCCCACACAAGAATCCCGTATTGAATAATCGACTGGACATAGGCGTAATAGACGGTTTTTATTTGGAATTCCTCAAGAACATCAGCTAATATCGAAAACATATATAAACACATTTCCTTAATTTATTATTGAGATAATGAGAGTGAGCAGCCTAGGTCATTCTGTTATCAAAAAGAATACCTAAATATTTATATTTAGCAACACGTTCAAGAGGTTCACAACTGCAAATATCCTGTCTGCTACATGAATGCAAAGTTAGATTTTTGTCAGTCGGGTCCACAGAAGCTCTAAGGGAGACCGCCATGCATTTGGTCTTGGATACATTTACGGTAAGACTGTTCTGATCAAACCAACACTTCACAGTGAGCAGTCCCCGCCCCGCATGGCCATACACCTCGTCCCAGGTGGCACCGTCAAAGAGGAGGGCGGTACAGTAGAGTCCCACAAACCCGGATTAATGTGGACCGAACGGTGTCCGGGTTTGTGAAATTTCCGAGTTATCGGGAAATGAGTAAAAATAAGGAAAAATAGTACTAGTTTCTGTTATTTCTATAAGAAATCATTTATTTATTGCATAGTAAAAAATACAAAAACTACATTATCAGTTACAAAAAAAACTTAAATAAAAACCAAAACTGTTTTATATGTGTCAAACCGTGCTCTGGCAGTGAATCTCAGTGCACTTCATTGCTCTGGCAGGCTTTCCGAGTTATCCAGAATTCCGGGTTATCGAAGTCCGGGTTTGCGGGACTCTACTGTATCATCGGCATATAAATACATTTCCCCATTTTCTACTTTAATTTTACCCAGATTATTGATATAGATAAGGAATAACAAAGGGCCAAGTGTGCTTCCCTGAATTATCCCATAGTCAATGTCCTGAGTGAAACTTACATGAGAATTAATTGAAACTAGTTGCTGTCTATTAGTAAGATAACTTTTGAACCACTTTAATTCAATACCCTTAACTCTAAGGCATGATAACTTTTTCAAGGGTATATTTCTATCTAAAGAATCAAAAGCCTTAGCAAGATCTATAAAAATAAGCAAAATACGTTTGTTTTTTGCAATCAAATGATGTATTTTATTGGTTAAGTTAAACAGAGCGTCTTCGGAGGTAAGATCTTTCCTAAAACCATATTGATTTTCAATTATGAGCTTATTTATAAATAAATAATCTGAAAGATTTTTAGCTACACACTTCTCTTAAATCTTAGATAAAACACTGAGTAAAGAGATTGGACGATTACTACAATCGGCTCCTTTTGTTCCACCTTTATAAATTGGAATTACTTTCGCTGTGTTGAAAATATCCGGAAATATACCTTGTTGTAAACTTTTGTTAATGATGTGAAGCAAGCGAAGTTTTAGTATACCAAAATTATTTTGTATTATATCGGCTGATATGCCATCCACCCCCGGCGCCGACCCTCCCTTCAGCTCTCGCACGCACCCAAGAAGCTGCTCCTCCGTGACAGGCTCTAATCTGAATTGTGTCAAAACACTGTATTGATCATCATCCACGACGGGGTCGTCTGTAGCCACAGGGATGTTGCGTGCTAGTTCCGCACCAATATTGACAAAATATTTATTTAGTTTATTCGCAATTTGAACTTCTAAACACTGGCTATCAACAGTATTGTTAACTTTAAAATGTTGAACAGGAAAAGACGTGTTTGATTTCATTTGGCCGGATATGTCGCCGATGTGACGCCATAATAATTTTGGGTTCCCTGAGGCCTCATTAATAGCTTGTTTATAGTAATTACATTTTGCTTCTCTAATTAAAGTTGTTGAAGTATTCCGGTACGTTTTGAAGTAGTTAATTAAGTTTGTGTTAAATGGTTGAGCTCTCACTCGTTGTCTAATCCTGTCCCTGCGTCTAATGGAAGTCAAAAGTCCCCTAGTAATCCATGGTTTTAATTTTTACATTTTGTGCGAAACTTTAAACTGCTTGGATGACATTTTCAGCACATTTTTAATAGAATCAACAAGAAATCCAGCTTAATCGTTTACATCAGAGCAATCCGTAACCCTGCGCCAGTCTACAATGTTCAAAAGCTCGCTAACACGACTGAGGTCCAATTTAGTTTTAACTGAGTTTACAACCCTATCATAATTCTTATTTACTGACCACATGGATGTTAAAATAAAATGATCTGTAATTGAAGAGAGCTTATTTACCAAATAAATGTAAAAGTAATGCCGGAAGAGTACTGCCTCAGCAATGGGTGTTCGGGGGTTTGTGCTGCGAAATATGCAGCGATTTTTGTTGAAAGTGTCCAACCGCGAGGCTTAAACATTCATTGCTCAGTGAAATAAAATATGATATCCATCCATATGATCTTCCATCCATCATATCCACAAAAATAGTGGCCTGCGAATGCCAAAGAACCGAAAAGTCAACTTATGATGCATTTTCAAAGTTGCTTTGATTGTTAAGGGTTCAAAAATCTAGCAGGGTGTCTACCAGTCGGGAATTCGGGAAAATGTTGGGGATTTTGTAAGGTCGGAAAAAAGCAATGAATTTCAACATTTGGTTGGGAAATTCAGATTTGGCTCTAAAACAAAACGAAATAGCAGTTTTCTTCGTTATTGTCATCGTCTCGGCCGGCAAATCTCTCGAACGAATTGTGGCAAATAAATTTTTAGCTATTTCACGACCAGAAAAGCTGTCGCTTATTGTGCTGCCGCAAGTTTCTCGGTCCTAATACAGCTGTAAAAACGCTCGCTCGTTTCGCGGCCGACAAGTCTCTGGCTCTTTACGCGGCCGACAAGTCTCTCGCTCTCTATGCGGACGACAAGTCTCTCGCTCTTTACGCGGCCGACAAGTCTCTCGCTTTTTACGCAGCCGACAAGTCTTTCGGTCTTTACGTGGCTGACAAGTCTCGCTCTTTACGTTGACGACAAGTCTCTCGCTCTTTACGCGGCTGACAAGTCTCTCGCTCTTTACGCGGCCAACAAGACTTGCTCTTTACGCGGCCGACGAGACTCGCTCTTTACACGGCCGACAAGTCTCTCCCTCTTTATGCGGACGACAAGTCTCGCTCTTTACGCGGCTGACAAGTCTTGCTCTTTACACGGCCGACAAGACTCGCTCTTTACGCGGCCGTTGAGTATCTTGCTCTTTACATGGCCGACAAGTCTCTACGGTCTGTACTTGGAGGCTCTCGCTCTTTATGCGGTTGACAAGTCTCGCTCTTTACGCGGCCGACAAGTCTCGCCCTTTGTTGCGGCCGACAAGTCTCGCCCTTTGTTGCGGCCGACAAGTCTCGCCCTTTACGCGGCCGACATATCTCTCGTTAGTATTGCTACCTTTAAATCATACGCTCTTATCGTGGCTCTCACATCTATTGGCCACATGAAGGCCAGAATATCTATAACCCGGCCGGGAAATTCCTCGGTTGTTTCGGGGTCAGCAAACCTCTCTGTCACATTGGGGCCTCAGATATCTCGCTCTCTTTGCGGCCGTCGAATCTGTCGCTCTTTTCACGGCCATCACATCTTTCGCTTTTATTGCGGCCGGAAATCTTTCGCTTGATTTGCGGCAGGCAAATCTCTTCATAGCCGTTACATGATTCGGTCATATTGCGGCCGGCAAATCTCTCTGTTGCATTGTGGCTGTTAAATCTCGGTCGTTTATACCACGGCTGGAGAATCTCTTGGTCACAACGCGGCCGAAAATCTCTCGTTCTTTCCGCAGCCAGAAATCTCGGTCGCATTATGGCTGGCAAATCTATTGAACTTATCGCGGCCTTGCTCATCTTTTGGCGATCTTTCGCTTGCATTATAGTTGTTTAAATGTATTTATTTACAAATATCGTTCTCAGTTTTCGTTATAGGAGGCAATGGTCATGTTTCCTATGGTCGGGAATTTTTGTTGGTAACTGTCGGGAAAAAGTTGGGAATTTCATATATGAAATTTGGTAGACACCCTGTCTAAGAATCATGTACTTAATTAGTTTAAATTAAGCACCATATCGTAAGCACCCCAAGGAAAGTATTTTGTTACCTTCAAAGTGCAAGCAGAATTGATCTATGTATCTATCTTCTAACTGATTTAGATCAGGGTGTCTACTGATACTGGAAATCATGGAAATACTGGAATTATACTGGAATTTATTTTGATACGGGAAATACTGGAATTTTGTTGAAACACAAGTGATGAAATCCGTTAAAAATATTTTTGTCCAATACATTCACATATAGAAAGCTCGACAAAACTTTTTTAGCAATGTCTGTTTTTTGCAAACCTAAATTAAACCAATTGTAATTCAGTTCAATTAATTAATACCCTTAATTAGATTTGCAGTTTTATATGTCGTAACTTTTTTAAGATTGGAGATGTTCTCAACATTTCCTACTTTCATATAGAATATTCACATTTTTATATTATTTTTCAAAAAACAAATTACATGATATAAAAGTGAGAGACTGTGTCGAAGGGCACTCATAGTAAATTAGAACTTTTGTTTCCTAAATTTAGTATACTTTATGTTGGTAATAAATTATGTATTTGTTGTAAACCCTACTTCTAGTAATATGTAAGTCAGGAGAAGAAGTGTAAAGGTTAGCGTGGTTAAAAATTATCAGTTGTTTTGAATTTCATTGTATTATTGATTATTACTTTTTTCTGCAAATTGTTACTTTTGATTCGTGCTTGTAATTTTGCATGAATTATTTGGGTAATAAAGTGGGAGGAACGTAGGGCTATAAAGGGAGTTGGGATGCCCTCATAAAAATCAAACAATTTTTATTTTCTTTGACGAGTTATTATATTATTTATCTTCTTTGTTAGTGCTGTGAATCAGTTATTTAATTTTAACTATAAACATTATTCATACTGATTGTTATTATTCATAGTAATAACAAATTTATGAATGGTGCTCCTGAGTTAGATTAATAGTAAGCATGTGATACTGGAATTTTTAAAGAAATTGTACTTGAAATTCTGGAAATATACTGGAATTTTAAAATCTGATGTCAGTAGACACCCTGTAGATAAAAAGATATCAAGCCAATTCTAGCCAATTTCCACACTTTTGTATATTACTATTACTTTAGTCCAAAATAAGTTATAGTTTTATGCAGATTTTATGGTAGCCAAACAATTTGAAATTGTTTTGATAAAAAACACTTACATGATATGTTTATGATTCAAAAAGTTTGTTGAGAAGATATGAATTTTCGAAAGTCAGTTCAGCATTGAGAAGTGCTGTGTGATGTTTGTTGTTTATGTTTAGGTTATTTTCATAGGTTTTCCCTTTTAAAATATCTGAAACATAACTTTAGCATTTATAATTTTTAGTAATTTAGCCCCCAGGTACTATTGAAAACCACTTATGGTTTAAAAATTACCTGCATAAAGTAATCCTCTAAGGTTGCTGAAGCAACCAGTTTTGATTCTAGTGTACCATATCAGGCTGTACAAGATGTCTTCAGTCTCACTACTACAGACAATTGCATTTCCACCCAGTCGTATTTCTTCTGTTAAATTGTTTTTCATATTTTTGGAATTGTATCGATGTGAGTTCTAACATTCTTTTTTCAATAAATCTGAGGACCTTCCTTCTAAGTGACGTATGAAGGCACCTTGTACGGCCTGATGACGGTTCATCAGAACTGAAACTAATTCAAATTGCCTTTTTGGATTACTTGATGCAGGTAATTCAAACCATAAGTAGTATTCAATGTATTATTATTTTAAAGCCTTAACTTTATTTTAATATTTATTGTCTTGTATTCTATTGTTTATACCATTACTACTACAACTATGTACCTTATTTTAATTTATGCAGATTATCTAAAATATTGACCTTTTTACCTCTTTCAGTTCTATGGAGCTACATGTGAATGGCTTAGAAAATAGAAATTACACTCTACCAATCAAGAATTTATTGGAAAAAATAGATTGCAGTAAAAGCAGTTGGAAGGTCAAAACTGGTGAGTATCTCTTTTGTTCCCTCTTGATTTTTTTAAATCACAAAAATACTATTTTTTATTAAAGAGGGTGGCAGTCTCTTTTAACCTTGCATTTGCCCCCCCCCCACATGGGCCTCAGCCCTGTGCGTGGAAGTTATCAAGCAAACCAAGCAGTGAGCCGATACAGTACAAGGATGAACAGTACTGCTAAAAGTATCATCATCGGGACTCGATCCTGCGATGCTGCCGCCACAGAACCGGGGCTGAGTGCCCTACCAATTGCGTCACCGACTCACTATTTATTTTAATTCTTAAAGCAACACAATGAATGATTATCATACATGGATAAGTTAGCACAGATCTAAAATGCTCACTTTGTAAAATTGAGATTGCTAGATTGATGCGAGATCAAGAGAAAATTTTATGAAACTCCCAATCTGGACGCAGCTGTCATGGGCACATTCAGCTGCACTCACTGGTGGGTAATATACGCACCAGTAATAAGTGAACAGTAGTGGTGGGGTTAATGACCTACTGATAATTGTTGTGTACCAGTCAAAAAGATTTTACTGTGAATTTGGTGAGTTACTGGACATTGTTGATTGTCAAGATGCGGTGGATTTGCCTTTATAGAATATGATAACCACAGACTCATTGGTGAATGTGGCTGAATAATGTGTCCATTGATTATTGGGCTCCAGACAAACTTTATTAGGCCTAGCTGATCTTTGTTAGTAACAAAGCTTTCATCTCACCAATCGTTCATTCAAATTCAGATTAAATGCACAGCCAGTGTGGTCTTAAAAAAAAGAAAAAAATCTGTTGCAATGATGTAAAGCTCAGTGCTCAAATCAAATCAATGCTTAGTGGAATGCCAAGTTGAAAGTGCCCAACACAAAGCTTTTATTTGTAGCGCTTAACCGGTATTTATTGTGTAAATTACTTTGGAATACTAGAACTTGGCCGTCTTTTCATGTTCTCTAATTACACTATAGTAAGCTCATACGTAGGCATGTGGTGTTGTACTTACGATTTTTAGCTTTGTTCTTATAGATATCTTTGTATATTTTAGAACTTTTTATCATAGCATATGATAAGGAATTGTTCTCACTTAAACTTTTGGTTATTGAAAACATTCTAATATATTTAAATTTTAAATGCACTGTTGGGTTGTTATATTTTTTATGCTTAAGTTACAAGAAAGTGTTAAGTATCTTTTTGAATGTTTTTAGGTTCTTGTGAAATATTTTTGGTAAGGAAAACATTAATGTAGTGCCCATGAAACTAGCTTCCCTTCCTTAAAACTTCAGATTTAAATGTAAAAATAAATGCACATAAAAACATACTGTTTAATATTACCTTCACAATCATACTTTATTACAATAGTAGATGGTAAATATTTGTGTTCCTTTATTGTAAAATTGTATTATAATCTGCCCGAGTAAATGAAAGATTGATTTTAATAAATTGATTTTAATAGTTGTCAACAAGAGTACCGGTTTGCCTAGGCTGTAGGTGCTTTATCATTCAATATTGTTTAGAATTAATGTTAAAAATATGATGACTCAGTGTAATTTTTTTCCACAGACATGGTGGTTGTCTCGTTGGCCAAGCTCAACCCCGGCAGCTCGTGGTCGCACCTGACTTCGGCAGAGAAGAGAGCCAAAGAGCCGAAACCGACCCCGAAGCCGGCCGACCCCAGCGACCCGTCAGCCGGACTCATGGATCTGATGAAGCAGATGTACGAGGACGGAGACGACGACATGAAGCGCACCATCGCCAAGGCTTGGACCGAGAGCAGGAACAACTCGGGCATGCCGAGCTTCTAAAAGTATGCACATTCTATTCGACGATTTGTAACTCATGCGGACGATTAAATAGCTGTTATGGCTATTTGTGATTTTTTTGTATGCATGTGGTTTAATCATAGTTTGTGGACAATCTTTTATTATAAAATTACCCAGGCAGAATAATTCTTACTATCCTGTAACTGATTTTGTTTTTGGCAAGGCATTTTACAAACGAGAGATGGTAAAAAAATTTTAAGAGAAAGGTTCAAATCCCTGTATTGTTTTTCCTTTTTTATCTTGGCACAGTGAAACATTTTCTCAAAACAGATAGGCTCTGATGAATAGCATCAATTACCATGTTTGATGTCTTAAAACCAATACCACACACCTAAATTTATCAGGTGTCAGATTTAAATAAAAATTTTGGTGAATTAATGGTCATGAAATTTGTGTTCCAACTATATGACATCTTGAATCTATCACAAATTTAAGCATCCTTCTATATATGGTCAATTCAACTAATTGCAAGTGAATCCGTTAATTCTCAGTCACTCAGAACCCAAAGCTCCATGTTTACAAACATGTATATATTAAATATTTCATCTTTGATCAACTTATTTTGGGATATTTTCCCTATAAATCATCATGTTTTAAATAACTATAATTTTTGGTTGCAGATCCAAGGAGTTGTTAGTACCACCTACAGTTTTGAAAGTCAAAGCGGGAGCATTTATCATAATCCAGCATTTTCATATTAGATTAAGTACAGTTTTGTTACTTTTATATTGTTTGTCAAGGCGTGTTTGGTAAGCTTTGTAAAATATTAGCTAACGAGCTAAAAACTTGCTTTCAAACTGTGGTAATTTGATGCCCACATTTTATTTTATATTTGTCCTTATACCTAGCAAATGACAATGATACAATTTTAGCAATAATTTATCTGAGAGTTGTGACCAGTGTATTTTATACATTTATTTAATCTAGTTTTGCAAGAAAAATTTTGTAATGATTTGTTCCGTAATGAAGTCAGATTTCTGTAGTTCCTAAGCCAGTGAAGTTGTTGTCTGCTGATTCAATTTGGTTATAATGTTAAGTACTTATAAGCTGGTACATAAATAAATAGACTTGCAGTAAGCTGTTGTAATTTGTTTTTCCTGAGCTATTTCCTCAATGCAGTAAAAATATTGCCAATGTCACTTAAAAGCCGGAAAATAAAATTTGTAATATAAGTTTTTATCTTTTTTGGTAATAATTTATTTCATATTTTGAATCCTTGTCTGCATTGTTCTTGACTGCAGTCAATGAACCAATGATTTACAGCCCATCAGTGGAGAAAGATGTAACTTGTGTATTGAAAGTTGCATTTAAAGGAATAAAGTGCAGTAGCCCATATGAACATAGAGTTTTGAAACCTCAAACTATAATTTTACCAAATTAGTGTGAAATTTTGTTTCCTAAATAGTAATGTCATTTTTATAGGAAAAATCTCGAAATAAATGGTATTTTGGCAGATCCTCATCCTGGTATTGGGTTATGGTACTGGCTTTCTTGTAGTTGTGTAGGCCATCAGAACAAAGCTAAACAGACGAAAGAACAATATTTTAGTAGGCTGTTTTGGAACTTAGGGAGTAGAGGAGATCCTTCACTCTCTTCTAACTTCCTTGACAAAGGTCCAAAATAATGAACCGACTTTCTTCTGTTAAGTTTGGTGTTTTAATTGCCTACTAAACTACAGGTAAGCCAGTTGATTCCTCTATAATCATAATTTAAATAGCAATATACAATTTTATCAAGGTTACAGTTCAAAAAAACAGAAAATACAATGATTTAAAAAAATTTTCAATGTTTTGCGCTTAATTGGGATCATAAATTGCTGGAAGGTACCTAACAAGTTACATTAGGTATTTTCTAAAGAGTGTCATGTGTCGGTACAGTCTCAAATCCCCTACTTGGCTCGACTTCGAGTAGTAGCAACTACTCGAGTAATTACTCGACTGTCGAGTACTCACCCATCCCTACTCACCGCCAAATAAAAAAAAATGTTGAAAATAATTTTGTGATCCCAGCTTACTTTATCTTTCAATCCAAACAAAATTTGTGAAAGTTGAAAATATGGTTGTAGGTCAGTGTCTACGGAAAATTGACACTGCCAGATAAGAAAGTCGGGATTTTCACTGCTGCAAATGTAATTGCTTCTGCACATCACTCTTTGCCTTATTTTAGCTTGCTAAGCAGAGCAACTCAAAAACATTTTAGAGATAGACAAGGAATGATCACAACAAAAAATTAAGAAAATTTAACCCCACAATTAGTTGGAAGATCAGAAAACTTGTTGTTCAGTCGCTGGAAGCAAACGTTTATTTAATTTTTAATTTTGGAAAACTTGTTCTTAGCCTGTGTTTTACATGACACCTTAAACAAAGTCCATACAAATAGTCAAGTTACAGTCCAAATAGTGCACTGATATCTGAATAAGTAGTATTTTACAAATATATAGTGAGATTATACTCAGATTATTATTGTGTACAACATTTTTTTCTTAGAGGTAACTGTTATTAGGTAAACAATAATTTACATGTCATACTTTTTTCAACATTTTGTTCCGTACAATTTAGATATAAAATCACATTTTCTTTTTCTAAAGCTTGATTTCCTCGTAAATGCTGAGATTTCACAGAGAAACAGTTATTCTGAGAATCGCCCAGGTGTTAGGGTGTCTTCATGGTGTACAATTTACACACAATAAGTTAACACGGCGCAGAAATGAGGTCGATCTAAGCGGCAGGAGAGCGAAGGGTATTGAGTATTTGCGTCATCGGGGTTTCTAAAATAGGAAAATCCGTGTTGAGAGACTCAACAATTGAAACTAAATCGGAGTTGACTGCTTTTTGCTTCTGGGTTTCCAGTTCCAGAGCGGATTCTTGTCTGTACTGGAGGCTGTAACGTCCTGCCTTCACTTCCCCATACTGTCTTGCCTTCCTCTGCTTCCTCACTAGCATCTCTAGATTCTGCCGAACAAACAAAAACTGAACTTTAACATTTAACTTCCATAAATAAAATGTTTATATGAATGTGGGAAGCTGTACGGGTTTCTACACTGTTTTTAAATGTTTAAAGAGTTCGTAAAAGACAATTATCCACAAAAATTATTGTTTTTTTTTTAACAACTAATATCTTATTTTTATCTTAATATTATTCAGGTTACCTTCTGTCTGTGCAACTGCCCCTCTGCTAGTTGGGCTTCCATTTGAGCAACTGCTGATTGTAGCTCTGCAAGTTGCTTCTTTTTCATTTCTTCTCTCTCAGTGAGCTCATTTAGATGTTCTTCAGATGTAACTATCGACTTATTGACTGATTTCAATTCCTAATAAAAAATATACCATTCAGTGTGTAGGAAAAACAGCTTGGCTCAATCATATATTTTACAAATTGAAATATCTGTTGATAATCTATTTTAATAAGTTATGTTGGTTGGGTAGCATAGTGGTATCTCTTCTCTCCTCATATCAAAGGTCGCCAGGCCGATGTCCTGAACTAAAGCCTGAGACATTCTTGCGAATGATAGAGTCTGTACTTAGCTACCACAGATTATTGGGCTATTCTGTCAAAATGACAACTGTTCTTTGTAAGTAACATAAGCTCATGTATCATCCATCCCATATGTTGTTCATACATTCTGTAGTTAAAATATGAAGCGAGTGCTTAATCTGGACTAGGATGAGGTATTTTGTTGCCTCTAACAAATAATTACATTAGTATGTTTTAAGTTCTAATTAGCTAATAAGGAGAGGGAGAGTTTTGTCTCCTCTGTTCCCCCAGTTACAGGTTGCAACAGCTCTATTTTATTGATAAAATTGTTATGTCCCCTGCCATTGTGTCAAACTATGCACTTAAAATATATTCATAGCCTATTCACATTTCATCTATTTGACAGTAATGATGCTTTGTCAGAACCGATTGGCAAAACCAAGGTTGCTGATATCACAGCATAGCAGCCAGTTTTTTTCATGTGCCGTGTTTATAAATCAAGTGAGCTTGCAAGTAAACCCACAGAGTTGAATAAATGACTAATAGTTCAGCGATATTCCACAGCTTAAATGATCCTAATAGGAGAAATAATTGTTTTGTTACTAATTACTATATAACTTACAGAGTTAATTTGCTTGATCTTAGTTTGGATATCGTCCAATTTTTTCTGAAACTGTTGCCGAGTGTAGAGTGCTCTTTTAGTGCTGCGTTTTTCCCGGGCTTGCGCCAATTCTACAATTCCATCTCGCCGGGAAATGCACATTTCCATGTCATGGGCCAACTTTTCCTGTACTTTTTGCAGTTGGGCATAGCGTACCTTTAAAATAATACAATACTCACATTGTTTTAATTGTGTGTCACATACTCAGTTTCAGATTACTTGTTCAGTAATATGCATAAGTAACTTATAAGGACACTTAATCTTGATTTTTTTTTTAATAAATGTATTTGCAAAAAGTGAATAGATTGACATTTATTAATTTGTTTTACTTGTGTGGTTAACTATAAGATAGGTTGGTATTTTTGTACAATTGTCAGACTTAGGTGTGTGCTTCATCAAAATACCTATGATTTATCTGTGGTTATTGGACTTCGCACAATCCTATCTACCCCACTTTCTATTTATTTGCCAACAGCAGTCAAGAATTTTTGAGTGAAATTATCAAATGAAAATTGTTTAAACAATCAAAATGGTTTAAGAAAAACTCAGAATTTTGCCATTGTGAGCAATTGCAATTACTCAATGACAATTACAATTACCACAAACAATTATTAAAATTAGTGACAAGTACAATTACTAACCCTTCCCGGATTATAGACGGATATATCCGCTAACGTTTTGTACCTGATGGACGTCGGCGGATACACCAGCCGACTACTTTCAGTTTTCCGGACAATAGGCGGATATATCCGCTGATTGGCTTAAGAAACACTAATTCAATTTTGGGCTTTATTATAACTTTTTATGAACATTAACTATCAAAATCAAACATTGTTAGATACTTATAACTCATAGGTACTTTACTTTATAACTTGTAGGTGCTTACTTAATTTAAGTTTTTTTTAGTAATAAAAAAATATAACCTTCAAATTTTTTAATTATTTATATAAAAAAAACACCCTCAAACAATTTATTTCCTCACATTTTTAGAAAAAAAAACTGTATAATATATCAGTGTGATGAAGATGGCCTGCGGATAAACCTTTTTGAAACGGATTAAAGGCGGATATTTCCGCCAATATTTTTTAAGGGTAATTCCGGGAAGGGTTAAAAGAGAACAAGTATGAATAGCAGCAGCACTAATACTATTTACTATAGCAAGCTCCTCTGAGAATATTTCTGGCAACTTAGCTTATAAAATTTATGATACACCATCAATTGAAAGTTTTAACAACATTTCTAAGGGACTGAGTTATCTATCAACAAAAAGAGTGCAATATAATCTATGACCTATAGAGCAAAAAAATTTATCAAAGTAGGTACCTCCATGCGGTGGATTTCGGATTTCATCACGGCTATCTCTCCTCCGTCCGCTCGGGCTTTGTCAATGCTCGCCTTCACTTCTGTCGCCATCTGCAACTTCTTCTCCCAGGCAAGCAAATCTCGCTGAGCCTCTACGATCCGCCCTCTCATCTCCTCCTTCTCTATTTCAAGATAACACATCTCCTCTTGGATCGTCAGTGCTCTCACTTCAGCATCCTGGAAAGTTGAATTCATTGAAATAGGATTTTTTAGTACAACTGGCCTCAGTTGTTTGTACATGGATAAAGAAACATGAATCAAAAAATTCCAAGCGCTCATGGTTTTATAAACACTTTTTCCCCCATAAAAATACCGAATAAACTCTACCTTCAAATCACAAATGAGCTGATTCTGCGCCACCATGTTCTGATTGTCTAAACTCTCCTTGTAGTCTTTACGTTGGCTGCACTGCAAGTTCAGGCTGGTGAGCCGCTTCTCTAATGAACCAATCTGCCGTTTCATATTTGTCTCTTCTTTCTTCAAATGCTCGATTTCAAATTCTGTCTTCAGCTGCTTCTGTTTCATTACCAAAATCTCTAAAATTGAGAAGAAAAATAATAACTAAGCTTTTATCAATAGAGCATTACCTCATGAAATCTTATACTTTCTAAACACTAACACTCAAAACTTCAGAATTTGACTGCTTATTTGAAAAAAAACAAAATCATTAGATGATGAGATAAAAAAGTAATTGTATAAACCTTTGAATTGGTCAGTCGAAAGCTTTTTTTTACACATTACCATGAAATCAATTACAAATATTTTTCATTCTCGTCATTCACAATATTGGCCACAAAGATACCTCTCTTTTAAAGAAGTGATTCTCTCTTTGAACGAAAAAGTGGATATTATACAGACAAATGAGTATTTTAGCACTATGTACATTTTTTTCAAACCTCAACTGCCCGTCGCCATGGGCCCATAAGCATGTGCAACGAACTGAGGTAGGCCTACTTTAGTGGTAATCAAAGCCGTAGCCAGGAAACTCTTTCGGGGGGGGGGGGGGGGGGTTTGGACGGGGCCTGCTTTTCGGCGCCTTTAACGTAATTTTTTACCCTTTTGAACTGTTTCCGGGCCCCTCAACGTTTGCTCGGGGACTTTTGGGGGGGGGGGTGTCGACTATTTCGGGGGGGGGGGGGGTTTCGCCCCCATTTGCTACGTTTTCAATGCTATTTCTACTATTTTGGGGGGGTTCTGGCCCCCTAACCCCCCCCCCCATTGGCTACGGTCTTGGTGGTAATAGTCATATAGGTTAGCCAAAGGTGATTGCTCACTATGGAACTAGAATCACCCGTGGCTGGGATCGAACCTGGGATTGACATACTGGGCCAGCGCTTTAGCTCCGAGTACTGCCTCAGTATTTATATCTTGATGGTCCAAAGCTGATCTAATTGGGTACTGTAATATATCTCCATCACTGATGGACAAAGAATTTCATCAGAGCTCAATCTGATCATCGCAGAGACAGTGTGAAACAGCTTTTGTCTCCTAGTGACCTGTGGCCTGTAGTAGCCTATACAAGAGTAACTGAATTATTTGAAAATCCATTGCAACCAATCATAGGCCACTGTATGTGCAAACATTTATAAACATTTTACTAAACCTTCAAAATGCTCCCAGATATTTTCAAACCCTCACGTTTATGATAGATGGTGAGCTGGTTGTTGAGAGTGTTGCGCTGCTGCGTGAGCGCCACTATCCGACTCTGTTCCCGCATCCATGACGCGTGCAGGTCCTCGATGCTGTTGGTTATGTCCGCCAGTGTCTTCTCGAGGCAAACAATCTGCAGCTCTTCTGGCGTCAGAGCCTCTCCCTGCAACAAGACCTCACTGAGGGTTTAAGACAATCAAGTAACAATAGGACTAAGTTGTAGAATCAGCTGTCCATGGGTGCTGGCAGGATTTAACCCAGAGGGGTGCAAAAGTAAGGTGGGTTTTGACATTGGGGGGGGGGGGGGTTGTGGATGTTACTTTAACCCATTGACTCCCAAGTTTTTTTATATTTTTCAAGTTTTAATTGAATTTTTTTTATTTTGTCTGTATTTGCTCTAATTTTTTGATTATGACCTTTCTGATTGTCCGTATGTATTGACCATAAGGTGAATTAAATAATAAATACCCCCGTTGCAGCAGACCTGCATACTCAGCGAATTTCAAACGCAAAACAACATATTTTAATCCAACATAGCGAGATTTGACATGTTTTTTGTAAGCTCCATAAGAATAACATGGGGAATGAGTATGCAGGTTTGCTGCTACAGGTATTTTTAAACTGGTTGGTTTTAATTCAATATTTAGTAGATTTGAGCTAGAAGAAGCCATTTACCAAGTTTTATCTAGATATGTTGAGAAATAAGCGAGATATAGAATTTTACTTATTTCCCATAAGGTTAACATTGAGACAACGTACTGTGTTTACCACTTTCAATATCTCGGTAACCAATGGACATAGAGCGGTGATTCAAGATACTAAATTGTTTGTTTTTTTGAGCTGAATTCAATGGTGCCAATAAAAATTCGATAAATTTTATTTTTCTATGTAAAAACTCAAAAAACCCATTTTTGGGGGAGTTTATCCCCCATTACCCCCTCTTCCAGTGGTCCGATCGGGCTGGTTCATGAACTCGTCCGAGTGATTATCACTTTACACGTTTGTACCAAATTTCATGATGATCGGACCATATTTACGGCCGCTATCGTGTTAACAGACATATATATAGATATATATATATATAAATTCAAACGAATGGTGTTTTTTGCTTCTGGGGACCCCAAAATGTTAAAAAAAAGTTAACATGGTCTCGGACTTAGGTCTTACCATGAGTACTACCGTAATAGCTTATTGATTTAAGGAAATTCGCTAAAAATAAAAAAACGTGTCCTCCTCCTCTATACAAGGGTGAAAAGAAGCAAAACTGGTGTTCACTGCAATCCCTATTAAACTACAAATGCCGTCAACTTCCACCCAAGCCGGTCCCCGTTTATTTTAGGTGGGCCCTCCCACCAACCATACCACACATTTGCAAGCCTAATAGGGATTGCGCATGAGCGGGATTCGAACCCGCGACGCTCCGAAGGTCTGCGACTTTAACTCGTCAGTTAACGCCTCAGACCTCTCGGCCACGTACACACAGTCGGACGGACGCTCGTTTGACTCATAAAGCCTACGGCTCTAGCGCAGCCTGGTGGCAAATCATTGAACTACGGCTCTAGCGCAGCCTGGTGGCAAATCATTGAACTAGGTGAGTATAACTCCCTTAAGCACCACCAGAGGCTGCAGACGCATCGGCGCGCCCGTGGGATCTAACAGGTTAAATAATTTGTGCATGCAAATGCAAACATTATTTTAGTAACATTCGCATACTGTATAGGCAGCGCAGCGCACCATCTTGCACCCCCTGCCGGGGCCCATGTAGCTGCATCCTGTTTTTAAACATAAATATAATGACTTAAAAAGCTCTTATGTAGTTCTGGATTTTGTATATCGACCTCGTTACTCAGTTCAAAGCCCAAAACTCAGTAATACTCGTTTATTAGTTTAACTACCCAACACGCAGTTTGTCCCTTTTTCAAAAGTCTTTTATACGACATTAAAGTAATATTCCACATTCGATAAACTCATTTAATCCATTGTAGTTCAAATAATCCGTAAAAATATTTTTCATCATATTGGCACATGTTTTCTGTTCCTTTTTGTTGGCTTGAAAGTTACCCTTTGCCAATACCAGTCTAGAAAATTTTTACAGCCTAGGCTGGAAAGTTTTCTTGACTACGATTACACGAAATGGAAGTAAACAATCAGCTAATTTTCAGCAAACCGACATTTAATGCATGTTTTTAGGGTAGTTTTGAGAGGAATGTATTGGCAGCACTGGCAGCAGTAACAAATGCTTCTTTGTTTATTGTAGGTTAGGTTTGAAGAATTGAGAAACATAGTGGTTGATGCAAGGAACATGTTATAATTAAAAATATGTATTTTTCTGGGTAGTATTATGAAAAGAATCGTACTTCACACAGCCAGTAAGTTTTACCCTACTTGCATTAAAATCACTTTGTATATGAACTATCATGATTGTCCGGTAAAACGTTACTTTCCGGCCTAGTAACGTAACATACTATTGATTGATATAAGTTGATGAATAATAAAAAAAGAAAGTTAGAAAATTTAAGGGGATAGGCAAAGTAAGAAAAGAGAAAACCTCTAACTGAACTATATTTGTAAGTTCAGGTAGACACTAGAGGAGTAAACGTTAAGTTCACAGCTAGGGACAAACCAGGAGTAAATGTAACTTATGACTTATTTTTTTGACGAAAATTAAATAAAATTACAACTATATTAGAATATTTTTGTACCTTAGAGATAGGAACTTGCTAAATTTCTATCAGCTAACAGCTAGCTCAAAATAAACATAAGAATGCTCCAAATGTTCCATCTTAATCGCATTAACTTATTCTAGTTGACTTATCAACTCAAGACTAATTCTGACCATATCGTATTTCTGGTAGAGGTCGGCCAGGCGGGTGTTAAGAATGTCGTTGTAGCTTCGCTTCCGAGCGATCAAAGCATGGAGGCGTTTCAACCCCATTTCAGAGTCTTTCAGCTCTTTATCTCTTTTAATATCCTCTAGCTTTTCTTGATCCAAAGCTAAGTTATTCTCTTTTATTAGTTTATTCTCTTGTTCGATTAGAAGGAACATCTTAGCCAGTTGGTTTTGAGCAGCTGCCAATTGAGAGTCCTGAAACAAGCCAAATCATTGTTGTCTATCCTAAATAACTTCTTGATTAATGTGATAAATGTTGTTTTACTTACTGGATGTCGATGGAAAACCCTGTAGCAGCAAACCTGCTTATTCAGCGGATTCCAAAATGTTTAAAAACATATTTCAATCAAACATAGCGAGATATGACTTTCTTATAATCTCTATAAGATTATAAGATTACGGTATTCACATAAGTAAGAATAAAATCATTCTTAGACAACGTTAGACTGGACGTTTGGCCATTCAGGCGTTCCACATTATCCTGTCCTCCATGTGACTCATACCATTTCAGCCACTTTTTAAACATACTAAGCATTTACTTTTCTCTAAAGTTTTCTTTAAAAAATTAAAATTAATTGAACTGACAAAATGTTTGGGCCACTTCCCAGTATTTGACTCATTGTTTAGAAAATCATCAAATAAAATATTTGACAAAAAAAAGATGAAATATGTGGAATGAACAACAAATATAACATTTAGATCATCAAAAACAAAACAAAAACGAACCTAGAAGCTTCATGGCAGCACCTTTTACATGCCAGGAAATAGATTCCCTTGTTAAATCTTTAAAATATTCAGGACGTCTCATATTATACAGATACCTCTCAACAACCATTGGATTCATTGAGGTTGAGTAGATGCTTACACCTGAGTCAAACTGAGTAATAAGAAACGCGCACAGTTACCAATATTCCGTACCGACCTTTCTGAATACCCGAAGGGTGTTTGCACTAGGTCGAGCAGCCGGATCCGCTAACACAAAATGTCCTGAAGTTCGTAGCTCCGAATTTTCTGTCGGACATTGCAAAGGTGTGGAACGCTATTGCCGGCCATGACAACAATGACACAATGTAAAAATCTTGTCACAATCCTTAAGCTCCTATTTAACTCAACGATTTTTAACTTTTCAAAAACCCCATTCTGCCGCCCACAACGACCCAGTGCGAACACAGCTAAACACTATAAATATTATATACTATAAATAGTATTATGTGTCAACTAGTAACTGGGCAATAGTTAGGGCGGTTGGCTATAGTGTTGTGATGGGGGAAAGGAAGGACAGGCTGGCGATTGTTCATATAGCACATTACAGGAGTACATGCTACTTTGTTGCTCTCAGTTATCGCCATGTTATTTTTCTCTCACATCCTCTTTGTGCCCCTAAACCCTGATGCCCATTGTTAGAATCGGGTTAAACATACTAAATAAATAATCGAATCTAACTCAGTAATAATAATTTAGAACTTACTAGACAAAGTAGATTTTTACTTAGCAAGTTATTGCCTTAATTTTACTGACTTACCAGCTTTCGTGCGTTAACGCGAAGATTAGTAATAGTCTTTGTGCTTTGTTTTTCTGATTTACTGAGCACAATTTGATGTTGTAGCTTTTTCACCATCTGCTCCTCCAGTTGAAATTTTATGAGTAATAATTCATCTATTTCCTTCTGGATTGAATTGTATTTGACCTCTTTTTCTTTGGTATCCTGCAATCAATAAAATTCAATCGATTGTATTGTATTACTGATCCAATGTCATTATTATTGACATATATTTAAACAACTTAAGAAATAAACATATAACAAGACATAAAAATATGAAAATATCAGAGATGGCCTATTGGTCGATATTCAACTAGAAACTATTTTGTTTTTCTTTCACTCCTCGATCCAATAAAACTTGTGGCTGGATTTTTTACATTTTGTTTTTATTGCGTAACTAACATGGTAACTCAGAAGGCCATGACATTTTTTAATAATTCAAATTCATTTTTCTTCTTACCCTTAAAATAAATGCATATTATGATGGGATTGTGCACATCTCCAGGAAAATCAAATTCTAACGGGGTATGCTTGGCTTTTTCCTGAGTACAGGCCCATCGGCTGAGGAAAAAGAATTAAAAAATCATGCTTGCCTGTTATTGTATATATAATATGATGACATGTTTAGTAAGCTCTTATGCCTGTAATATTTTATGCCTGTACTATATACTGTGCATGGAATTTCAGAGAATTATATTTTGGTAATCCTCAGATTGAAAATAATAAAAAAGGAACAACAGGACTTACTGCAGCTATCACGTTGATGTCCCGTTGAGTTAATTCAACCATGTTAGCCACCTGCACCAGGCCCTCTTTCAGTTTCCGCTGTTTCTCATCTTCCATTGTGTAAGCTCGATCCAACGTCTCAACGTCTGTCTCGAGCCTCACCAGTGTTGTGGTCAATGTTTCATTCTTCTTCATTTCCGCTGCACTCGAGCGTTTGTAGCTCTCCACTTGACACACCAGCCGGCTATACTGTTCTCGAGATGAGCTGAAATTAAATTGTGTAGCATTATTTTTGTTTATTATTCAAAAGCAAAAAATAAAAGCTAAGATTCTGTTTATTCAGAAAACATTGGATCGGGCAGTTGAAACTTGAAGAAACGAAACTTGATTTGAAAAACGAACATCTAATTTCATGATGGGTTAACCTCTGGGCCAAAATTTGCTATAATGAAAGGTTTTGGCAACCTAACGTTATTGTAATGAGAAAAACAAAATAGATTCTGGTTGAATATCGACCAGTAGGCGATCTCTGGTTTTTTAGTCTTATGTCTTGTTATATGATTATTTCTTAACACTGAACCCTAACCCCGAGTATAGCTCGGGGCATAGCGTATGTCGCCGTGAACGAAGCCCGAGTATAGGTCGGGCCTCGAAATTAAATTCCATAGCAAGGTGTATTCGGCGTATCTTCGCAAATCGTTGCTACGGAACTCTTCCTTGATCATCTGGCATTGATTATAGTATCCAAAAGTCCCGAAAAAGCCATCTGTTTAGCAGCAGAAAAATAAATACAAATGTCTGTTGCATCACCGGCTGACGACGCTTTGTTGCAGTCTGCAGTTGACTTTGTTTACATTTGTGTCGGTGTCCAATAAAGTGTGATTTTACTGTTATTTACAATGTTTCAAGTGTGAGTTAGTTATCAGATTCTTTTTACTTTATTACGTAATGTTTTTGTCATGTTTAGTGTAAAATGTGAGTGTAAAACTATTTTCTAAAAATGTGTGTGACCACCGTCGCAATTTTGTTTTCTTCATTTTTTTCTGTCCGTTTTATGTGGAATCCT
Organism: Flexamia atlantica; assembly: GCA_035578135.1. Classification (NCBI taxonomy): domain Eukaryota; kingdom Metazoa; phylum Arthropoda; class Insecta; order Hemiptera; family Cicadellidae; genus Flexamia; species Flexamia atlantica. Next base: position 27,990,200 of record JAQJVK010000012.1, read on the forward strand.
AAAATTGTTGTTTTTTGTAACTGAAATAAAATTTATAACATTTGAAAGGTTATATTTTTCTCTTTATTTTGATGTATAATTTATATGGGTAAAAAATTTGTATATTAAGTTACGAATTTTAATTTGAACCCCAAAATTGGCCAGTAACGCACGGAAAAAGAGATTTTAGCGCCCAGGGTTCAAAGTGTTAAGTTGTCACATTTTTTTATTTTTAGTTTAAAGAAAAAAACTTTATAAAAAATCACTTAGAAAGGGCAAAAGAAAGATTAATGTTCAAGAAATTGTGTGAGAGTGAAGAATGAGATGTTAACATCAAATCTTCTTTCCCTTTGAAGATATTCCAACTAGTGGTTGGTTTCTGAATTATGATTAAACCATCCATCAAGGCTTAGTTACAAATAATATGCCTTTGAAGAATCATCAAATTTTCGATTTCGAAATCTAGTTCCGCATAGACACTTCTTGACAAACTCGGATAATAAATAAATAACATTAATTAAAACCTCTTAAAAGAGAAAAAATAGAATGGTATTGAACTAACATAAGCTGCTCCTTCATATCCACCATCAGCCGATCTCTCTGCTGAATCTGCTGGATCACATGGCTCCAAATCTGCATCAGCTTCTTGTTCTCCCTCTCTAAAGCCTCAAGATCAGCGTTCCCATCGGCCACTGACTGAGATATCGTTTCCACTTCTGACTGTTTTTGTTTGATATTTTTCTCCAATTCACCAAATTTTGTTGTAAGTTTCAAAACCTCAGATGTCAGTGACATGAGGAGTAAATCCTGAAACATCATGTAGAAAAAAAAAATATTTTCTGGCTGATTTTCACTGATGTGCTTGTTTTAAAGAAATAAAAATTTATTTGATGGCATATTGTACTGAAGTAATTACATTATCTTATTGAAATCAGAATAGAAAACAAATAGAAATTAAGATCAAAATCTACATTTAAAAATGTAGAATATAAATTATATTTTTACTATCCAATATACAGAAAAAATCAATATATTGATACTGATTTTGAATGTCAAATAAATAGTATTTACTACTATTGAAGGCACAATTTGTTTGAAGGCTTTTACGCTGCCTTACCCTACCATGTTGCCATATTAACATCATATGCATGCAATCCTTCCTCCTTCCACTGATGCACTTTATTCATATAAAATCGATTCATGAGTTGGGAAGGGCCTTTTGGAAAAATTTGAAATCCATAGCAATGACACTGTGAGAACTTAGTCCAGACAAATTGTAAGAGAGAAAATTAATAGGACCTTTAATGTCAAGCGGTTCAAACCTCTCAAATTATTGTAGGTGTGTCAGGGATGAACATGGACCTCATGACAACATGAACCTCTTGGACCAAAGTCCCACTAAGCCCAAGGACAAGATATAAACTTATGCATTGAGCTGTAGAACAGTTTCTTGATTTGTGGTTGATGCTGTAGACTATTTTACCTGATAAATCTTGTCTTGTGTGTAAGCATGTTTGTTATTTTGATTCTTCTCAGAGATCCGCTGTGCTATAGTTATTTCTGAATTTTGACTTTCTTCCCACTCTGTGAACTGAGCAATGAGAGCAGCTAGGGACTCTTTTTCTAAACGCAGCTCCTCCTCTGTCAACATATAGCTCAGTATTATATGTACGTATAAAACATACTCATGCAAAAAAATGAGAATGTACACAGCATGATGGTTTGAGGGAGCAAATTTCCGTTTCAAAGGGCATAAATTCCCCACATTAGACACAAAATCCCAAATGTTTGCCTTTATGATTCCCAAAAATGGAGAAGTGGGGTTTTTATTCATTCAACTGATTAAAAATTATGCCAATCAGATCATGGAAAATAATATTTCAAACCAGGCCTGGTGACAGGATTCTGGTCCTGAACCAGAATCCTGCAATTGAGAACCCTAGGCCCCTGACGACCTTTTTTTTACTGATCTTGTGTCACCCCCTTTTTTAATCATCTTGACTGGTTCTGGGCCTCCTCTGAGTGCGGGCCCCTATGCATTTGTCCCCCTTGCCCCCCTCCCTGTTGCCGGCCCTGTTTCTAAAATTCAGACAATAATTACCACTGCTAGAGTGCAAAATTTCGTTAACACAAAATATCATGCCTAGTAATTTTTCATTTTCATTGATAAATCATTAAAAATTAATTTACTTGAGGTATTTGCCAATGTTAAAACTATAATTATTACAGTAATCATAGTTACAAATGTTATGATAACAGCCAAGTGTCAGTGCTGATCAAGCTTTGAGCATCAATAATGTGTTGTCCACAAAAATAATGATTGGGCTGCGTTGATAAATTACTTTTTTTGGTTATGAGAATAAATGTTTTTGTTTGAGCAGAAAATACTTTAAATTTATTTTCAAAACCAACTATGCAAATTTAAAAAAGTCTAACAATCAAAATTAATTTTGAGTTTAAAAAAGTGTTTATGGCTGATGAGGCTTTGAAGATACGAAAACATATCCGCTTCAGCAAGACTGGCCAATAGATGATCTTTGGCCATATCATCTCTCAAAGCTCCTTGACACTCATCCATGATCGACTATTAGATACCGGTATGCTCTTTGGCCGAGTATAGTTGCTCAGAGTGCCTCCAAGCAACTGTGTCGTCGAAGACCATCTAGGTATTTACTGGTCTTAAAAATCAGATTTGTTTACATACACATGAAATTTCAAGAAAAGTAAATAAAACAACTGAGCTATGCAAATGTAAACAGTGTACAACCTATTTCCTATTACTTTAAATGAGTAATTCATTATATATATTTACAGTGGCGTAACTAGAACTTGGCTTTGGGGGGGATGGATAAGAATAAAATAGAGAATAGAGGGTACACCATACCGGATAATCTAGAAAATTGTACTTAATAATATTAGGATTGTTAGTTTTTAGAATTTATTTAGGTAATGACTACCCTTAAAAAGGTAGTTATTAAGGACATTACCCAAGGGGCGTCTCTTCGGTCCCTTGTAGGAAACATACTCATCTCCAACATAATCATCTGAGTTTTATCTTAGTTTACAATTACTTAAATATAACTTTCGATTTTAGTTAAAATGTAATCAAAACATACAAAACGTACAAAATATTATTATCAAGGAAAACATAAAGTCAGGTTACTTTTTAAGTAGCTCGATGAATTTTGTTGTTGAGCAGAACCGAGCGAGATGGTCTAGAAGTTAGGCTGGATTTCCCAAACCAACCAAAAAACCGTATTTTTACATCCAACACTAAAAAAGTTGTATAAATCATAAATTACAATTCTTAAAAATGTATGGCCATAGAGCTATGATATAATTAAGCTCTGCTTACAAGGATTTTGAATGTGAAACTTATCAACTTAGAAAAAAAAACTTTGGGACTTATTGAGAATTATTAAAATGTGTTTCAATTCTGTGGATATTGATAATTTTTATAATAATGACCACTTATTTTGAAAACTGACATGTTGCAATATTTTCTTGGTTAATAATCTATTTTTTTATAATAGTAACACATCACAATAGGCAAAAATAAGAAATTTCTTAATATCAATAACATTGTAGTTTTTGATAATCCAAATAGTCAGTTCATATTTCAAAACTTATACACATTCCATGTCTCTTGTTTTGTTATTTCTCTGGCAGTTTTTCTTATCACTGTGTATGTTTTATGTCTGGATACCTCGTTAAGACTAAGGCATTAAAATCAAAAGAGCAGACAATTTTACTATTTTTTAAAATTATTATTAATGTAAACAGAAAAATAAACGATTTTCTTGAATGAAAATTAAAATTATCCTTTCTTTTCAAATCAATAAGGAGTAGCAAAATCATGCACCGTATCCGTAGTAAGAGCATAGGCTGATCGACAGCAACAGTGTCGGACGACAGACGGTCAGGAGACACATTTGGCAACAATGATGTGACACTCCGCTCTTCGCCGAACCAATGACGAACCCCATATCCCTGCCGCGGCAGGGTAGGCTTTAGTCTTATCCAAATTTTAATTCTAGGCCTCTTATAGTTTTCAATACAACTTGAGTATTTTTATTTAAAGAAGTAAGATTGCTATGCTATACTAATATTTTTTTATTATTAGGATTCTGGGGGGGGGTTCTATCCCCCTCATCCCCCTCCATAGTTACGCCACTGTATACAGTGGAACCTGGATATTTCGAACTTGTATAATTCAAAATCTTCTTTAATTCGAATATTTTTCTTGGTCCCTGGCATTTTGTATCTAAACAATGCTAAAAAATCGTGGATAATCCGAATTTTATTTTGGATAATTCGAATTTTTTAAGAGCCAAATTAAGGTACATAAATTTTATTCCACGACTGGAAATAGTTACAAATGCATTGGAAAACACGTTTTACTACGACGTTCAATAAAAAATTAACGCCAGACCTATGGCGTGTCAGGTTATGGTCAAATGACTCATCCCTTCCACCTCCCAGGCTTCCCACCCTGCCCCAACATCGCTTGTAACTCAACACCAATAATGTAAACTAAAACAGTACAGAATGCTGACTGGGTTCGGAAAAGGGTTGCGCTCGTCGTGGCAGCGCCACTAGTCTTTTCGCGCTTGATTCTGTGTAGAACCTAGTCTAAGGTAGAACGGCTCTCGGCAGACAAGCCATGCGCCAGACCTGATGCGTGGTTTTCTATGTCGACACAACACTGCGGCCCCCTTCCCTCCCCCCCACCAGCCAAACTAACTTCCGAATTCCAGTGCAGCATTCCATTGTTTTCGGTCGTCCTTCAAACAAAGTATTTTTTTATCTGTGCAGTGTCTTGTTTTTAACTGTTTAAAAGTTTTTACGTAACATTAAATAGGTGTAATGACCATGTCGACAAAATCTCGGACCTATAAAACAACACTCACTTTAGCGGAAAGTCAATGAGCGTGCAAGTAGCCTGTGTCAAATTCAGAAGTAGCAGAACGTACAGTATTTTTTCTATCAGAAATGTTTCTTTGTATTATCGTACGTCGCGTCGTACGTAGTTTATACTTTAGGGTAGTTATTTCTGTTTTATGATTACTGTTTTTGAACCCTTATAGTTAGCATTTGTTGATGAATTTATTCTTTTAGAGTGTCAATTTGATAAAGAGGTTAAATTCAAAATGTGAAGTTTTATGTTTTGGCCTCATTCCTTAGAACTTCTTTAATTCGAAATTATGGATAGTTCGAAGTTTTTAGCTGGTCCCTTGAGGTTCGAATCATCCAGGTTCCACTGTATTTATAAATCCTATTTAAAAAACGGCCCAAGCGATTTTGATAAAGTACATGAAGTTTTTATTCTTAATATCATCTACATAGTTAAATTTGCTGTGGGAACGTACAATTTTTATAGAAGTTTAAAAATTGAACAATTTTAACATAGGGTCATATGAGTTGCCATGAAAGGGTGTGTAACAATCCCTCGTGGCTGAAGTGCCTTGGGACCTCGGTCCGCTCATTCAAATGAATGAATGAATGAGTTGCCATATTAATCACGGAATAACAACAGAAAAGTAAACAAAAGAATCATCCAGCTCTTCATAAACAAGCCGCTTCAAACTTGTATAGTAAGTTGCCAGTAGAGTGTAGAACAAGGTAGAACTGCGATAATACAACTGAGTAGAGATTGCCCACGGAGTATTTGTAACAGACAAACAGCTGTGTTTTAGGTTAGTTAGAAATAATGTCAAAGCAACAACATGTATATGTTAAAGGTTTTTTTATGCTTTAGATACTAAATTTATAGCAGTTTAATGTTTTAAAAATTTGCAAAAATGATTTATGTAATAGAGATAAGCAAATTCTCAAAAACCTTCAGAAAAAAATCTAACTTCGTTCATTTTATGAGGACAAGGTTCATCCTAGGAGAGCATTGAAGAAAATCCTTTAAACCAAGATTATAAAGTATAAAGTCGCCAAGTGAACAAAATGACATTATTCAGCTCAATCGACTCCGGTTAGTGCTGCAAAATTTAGATTCTTAGAAAATTTATTTTCTGTTTTTTGTGAAGTAAGATTGTACACAGTGCCGGACTGGCCAGGTCGGCAGGTCGGCAAATGCCGAGGGCCCACGGCCCTAATGGGCCCACGGGCCTCAAAAATACAAAAATTATTTAAATGCCGTTTTTTCAATCTTAAAAATTAAATCCACAATATTTTTATTTGAAAATAAGGTTTTTGATTTTATTTATCAATAAGATAGCTGATAAATTTGACTAATGAACATTATAAGATTACTGCACAGTAGGCCTAATCTATGTTATGCACAGTAATCTGCATTTGTCTATGTTTAGCACAGGCAACACAATTTTGTCTTTGTTTATTCATTATCACCACGTGAACTGTCTGCTTATTAGACGCCACTGCCACCAGGATCAGCTGTGAGGCGTTCTCGTCGCGATCGCGAACAGTGGGCGCGTGGTTGTCGTCTGCATGGTGACTATTGCTGATGCTTGCTCTCTTTCCTTCATGATCAGAAGTTTATAGGTTAATATTTCTTAATGCTTATTGAAATAGAGACAATACAATAGTGAAATTAATAGTGTGCCGTGTGTGATTGCTTACAATGAATAAACAGTCTAGGCCAAGTGATGATCAATTGCTTACTAATGATGACGAGAAACCTCTATGTAAGACCGAAGAAAAGTTACGGTGTGCCCAATGTTTATCGTGTGTGTGCCTTTGCTATATTGTACAATCTGTCATCTCAATCAGGCCTGTTTAACAATTTGTACTCTGTTTACAAATACATGCTTACAATACCATACACTGAGCTTTCATGCGAAAGAGTTTTTTCAAAACTTAAAATTGTAAAAAATAAGTTAAGAAATTATTTGGACCAAGAACTTCTAAGTAATTTAATTCTGATGAACTGCGAGAGGGACTTGCTTAAGAACGTAAATAGAGAGGCTATAATCAACGAAACAGCCTGCTCAAGTGGCGAGCTTAAGAAAATGTTAATAGTGTGATTTAGTTAGTTATGACCATGGTTTGAGACTCTTTATGTTGCCGTTAGATAGCCTACATTCAACAATCAACATATTGATAATGTGATCATATTGTTATGTTATGGATTTAAAAATAATCGTATACAGGTTTTTTGAAAATATTAATGTTTTTGAAGAAACTAAGTAGTGTACAATATACATAATAATTATGGTATTTGATATAATCTTATATGTATGTGTTTCTAAGAAATTGACACACATTAAATTTTGTCTATTAATATATTAACATAGACTTATTGTTTTTTAATACCCTTTAATAAATCTATTTCTATGAAATTTTACACACATTACCATATTTATAACTTAATTTCCTAGTGTCAACGGGTACTTATTTTCTTTATTTCATTGGCCTTATGTTAATATTAATAAATGTATACTGAATTTATAGAGAATAATGAGTTTCAAAAAAGTTTTTTATATTACGCTGGGTGTAAAACGTAATATAAAAAACTCAATGATTTACCAACCTCAATATGGCTACAATTGCCAATACAAAGGGATGTAACAGAGAAATCTCAATGATAAACCTCACTTGATAAATCTCTCACTTGCGAATGCAAGTGAGGGGGGGCCCACGACAAATTTTTGCCGAGGGCCCACAGAGCAGCCAGTCCGTCACTGATTGTACAATTATCTGTGATAATGTAACCAATTAACAAATGGCAGTGTCGAGCAATGAACATACTGTTGAGATCTATGGCAACGTGCGTCACAGCGCTTGGCCACTGAAACGAGCAATAAAAGCATCGTTCAGAACAAAGACCGAATAAATTGAATAATTAAACAAAACGGAAACCTCAGTAAATCAAACCACAAAGTTAATTGTCTTTGTGGGGAGCAATATGAATGAATATGTCAGTGTTTTTCCCCAAGTGGAGCTCGGTCCCCAGATTTTTGTTTTATGATTTAGGTTTTTTGTGATCCCTGATAGTGACTGTATAACTTCATAGAGATCTGAAATTTTTACAGCACTTAATATTGGAGTAAAAAATTGAATCCCACACAGAAAAAATCTGTCATTCAGAAAGAAAATAAATATTGAATTATATTATTGGAACTCAATTATGATAACGTCTAACCTTTATTTAATTTCTTAGTAAGGTTTGCATTGGTCTCTTTGGACTTGTTGGACAATTTTTGTAGATCCGTCTCTACTTTCTCCCTGTCAATAATTATTTTCTCTGTAGATTCCTTCTCCTTTTCTAATACGATGTTCTGACGAAGAATAGCTTGCTGTTCCATGTTCCGCACTTCAATGTTTGTTTGGTAAGATTTTGTATCATCTTTCAGATTTATTTTCTGTGGACATCAATTCAATGACATAATAATAAATGTAAGAAAACTAACAAAGTTGTGTAAAACTTCAATAAATACAAGAATAACCTCTAAAGCTTTATGGCCTAAACACTAAGAAAAGCAGCTTAAGTATTGAAAGAAGGACTCTGAGCTCTGAGCCAAGTTGTTAAGTTTAACAGTTAATTTGGACAAGGCAAATTCATTAGACTGATAGATATAACTTATGTTTTGTATTACAGAAAATGCTGGATTGTTGAAATAAGACATGTATTGTTTTTTGCAAAGTTAATCTTAACATTAAAGTGATTGGTAAATATACCACAATATATAATGTTATGATCATTTGCGTATTTTGTGATAATATGTCCCGAAGTCTTATATTTTTTGGAATACTGTGATCAGATAGTCAAACAGTTTGGCTTTTATGTAAATGAACATGAATTTTCTTGATTGGAATAGCATCACTACTGTTAATGTATTTAATGGATTTCATCGCGCACACTTTAATATGCCAAGGCCCCTATTTCTAAGCTAAAAATTTTCTTTCTAATTGTTTATAACTTATTAAAAATATTTAGGTATTAGAAAGTAGGTAGTGAGTCGGTGGCACAGTTGGTAGCGCACCCGGCCTCGGAACTGTGGCCTCGAAAAGTCGCAGGTTCGAAACTCGAGCTTGTCGCATACTTTTAGCAGTACTGTTCACCCTTGTACTGTATCGGCTCACTACTTGGCTTTGCTTGATAACGTCCACTCACAGATCAATAGTCTATGTGGGCGGGGCAAGGGCAAAGTGAAAAAGAGGCCGCCACCCTAAAAAAAAGAAAGCAAACAGAGGTAACTTACAAGGCCAGTTATTTCCTCATCCAGCTTTTTCCTTTGATTCAGTAAGTGAGTTTTGAGTGCATTTTGAAACCGTTCCATGAGAGGGTTATCCGGCTGTAACACCTGCGGCTCAGGCTGTCTGGGTGCTCTAGGTGTTCCCGAGCTGGTAACATGGTTGCGATCTCCACCCCCTTCATGTCGGGGATGATACACTCCCGAACTCTCTTCACCTTCTGTACCTTCAGCTGGGCTACTATTGTTGTAAATCTCCTCCATGTCTTGTGGGCTAATTCATTAGGCTAAAACATAGTATAAAAATGAAATCATACTTAAAATTTTATTGGCATCCTGCTGTATCGGATTTGCAGATACTAAGGCCCTACGACAGGCTTTTTGTAGTGCTCCTTGTTCCATGCTGTGCTTAGACAAATTAAAGTTACTCTGTAATGTCCTAGTTTAACTTTAAGGATTAGTCTATGGCAGACAAACTTATGAATTAATAAACTTGCTATTAAAAAATAATTATTTCAATTTGTTTAATACTTACAAAATTCTATTTTGTCATATTCTTTGGGCCAGTACTGTAAATATTTAAATTTAATTTCTTGAGCAAGTCTACAGAAACCTTTAAAACATTGGTAAGCAGCCCTTACAAGCTAGAACCCTAGAAATTTAAAAATTTGTCATCAAGCCTGCTTTGCGAAATAGCACGAACTATCGATACCTACATTTAGGATCAATAATAAATGTAAGTTTAGGGTGTCTTTAAATTAAAATATTTGATGTTTGTTAAGTTTTAATGGGGGAGTTTTAATTAATAATATTACTGGGCAACATTCTTTGTAGGGTTATAGTATTTAAATTACTGGTTACGAACGTCTACAAAAACACACTAAACTAAACTCAATTGAATGAGTAGCATAAAAAGCTTAAAAAGTATACATACATAACATAAAATATTTTGATCATACTGCAAGAAAAGAAACTTTAAAGCAAATGTTTGCACTTGATATTTGATTCGTTTTGTTTATAACAGAACTTGATGTTGACATTTCCTTTTCCTGTCTCTATGACAGCTGTGTCAAGGTTGTAGGTCGGAAATCGGAAACAAGAAGGCAGCAGTTTTAACCAAGGAGATTATACTCTAAGGTTGGACTATGTAGCAGTGCTGTTCTTTTTGTTGGTATGATTAAGTATAACTGGCACCAATTCTTGGGGCCCACGCCGTCCATAAGACCAATGTTAATTTTAGCATTGAGCTTATGGACGGCGTGAACCACAAGAATTGGCGCCAGGTATAAGTAGCTAAACCTCCTCGGTTTTCACTAATAATTGTCTCGCACTATATATTTCTGCACTCATGGTTAAAATAACGCGTTCACGCCATAGTTCACGCCTTAATACAAAAATCATTCATTAAAAGTAACATTAATTACGTCACGCTCTATTTGCACCGTAGTTAAGGGGGTGCGTTTCAAAACGTCCAGGTTCATTATTAAGAAATAATAATAGCTATTTCATAACATCCATGTTCGTTAACTTAAATTTACAAATGTAGTTATGTCAAAACGTCCAGGTTCAAATTTATCAAAAGCTATTTCGTAATTTCCAGGTCCTTTGACGTCCAGTTTGTTTGTTTTATGAATAACCGATTTTTCCAAAACGTTCAGGTTAAAATGAATGTATTATATAAATATATTAAACAATTAATAGTGCACAGGTTTCATAGGTACAGATTCTTTATTTTAAATTAATTATAGTTGTTTCAAGGCGTTCAGGTTATAATTTAAGAAATAAGTAAATATCTATTTCCTAATTAATTTCCAGGTTACAAATTAACAAATAAACGTCCACGTTACAAACTCGCTCCGTTCCAGTCCACTAATGGTAATAAGTTTGAGATTGAAAAGGAAACAATACTATAAATGGCTTGGTTTATGGCTTGGCCTCTAAACCATAAATGGAGTTTAGAGGCTGGACGTTCTGGACCATGCCTGGACGTTGTAAAACCAGGACGTTTTGAGGCAGCTTAATTTCCCCATAAAAAATTAGCGATTTGTGGCAAATTATACAAGTATAAAGTATAATATATGGTCCGATTGATTCTTCTAGGGTAGAGCCATAGATAAAAACATCCAAAGGATGTTAGAATGTTAGCACGTTTAGGAGACTACATTCTAGAGTTAAACCATTGTGACTATGAATGTTAAGTATAACTACTTATACATTCATAGTCAATGGTAAAACTAAATTATTTACGTGTGGCAACATTGAAGCTAATCAAACACACCTAACGACCTAACCTAAATAAAGTCAAACTAGCAGACAGAATAATAAGTAACAGTTAGTTAAGAACTTACCCCATATTAATTTTCAGGTTATTTCTAGTTGAGTTGTGGATTATGAAATGTGAAATTTTTAGCAAAGCGTACGTTTATTTCTGAAGACATAATTTCTCAAGTGAAGAGCAATGTTGTCTTTCGCTAAATCCCTTTTAAATGCCACCTTACGTGGGAATAGGCCCAATTGTCATAAATGTTTAAGTACTGCTACTGTGAATTACAGTATTAAGAAAAGGGATAAAGACCACTGGCCAGGTGGTATAAAATGTTACGGGTTTACGTACTATCCTCGGTAAGTTTCTGTACCTTTAAACAGCCTTTTAGACTTAAGACCACATTGGTTCAAAGAGTTGAATTTTTTTGTTGGTCAGGTGAGCACCGAATATGATAGAGTGCTCACCGTTCTGATTAGGAGATGAACTATGGGGCTATAGTTCTACAGAAGGTGCACACGTCGATTCACTATCCAGGGGATTTGGTGGGAATCCTTTGGGATTATCGGGTGGGGGAACTAAGATAGCCTATTGATAGTCCAACTCCTCATACGAACGATACAGCGATATTCATTATCAATATTTCCTCAATATAGGCCTGCTTTACATTACTACTGAGGAGACTCGTTGGGAACTGGGGTCGTTGGGTGGGGAACATTGATTCTCAATGAATTACCCCGTCTGCAAATTTCCAACACTGGGAATTTGGCTTGACTAAAAATTTCCTTTCTCTAAAAGCTTGGCCACAGCGGTACCAAAGGTGCCACTTAAGGCTGCAGCACTCAGCCACTGTGACGCCCATGGTACCAAAACGGTTACCACCAAATAAACGGGCTTAGGTAAGTCAAAGTAATTCACTTTTTCCCATAATTATTTGCTATTTCGGGCGCGGTGATTATTTCCTTTGGTTACTTTGGTATTATACAGAGGTCACCCTCATACAGCGCGCTGAGGCGGTTATGTTAAGTTAGGTTATCATAAATATGTTAGTAGGAGTTTCCTCATTTAGGCCTAGTTACGAATCAAACGATACCAAATGAGTCATACTTTCGCCTGCCAAAACCCGTTGACAGGTGATGCGCACACTCCGGTCAACGACCAGACCTGTGCCTACTTGGAGGGGATTTGGCTGGCGAAAGTATGACTCATCTGGTATCGTTTGATTCGTTGTATAACGAGGGAAGTCCTACTAACATATTTATGATAACCTCTAACCTAACATAACCGCCGCAGCGCGCTGTGTAAGGGTGGGGATCGGATGTGGATGATAGCGGCGGTGACGACGTGAACACTCAATCCTCGCTGACATCGCTGCCTTCTGGGAGGCAGAACACAAATAACGTTCATCATAATTGTCAAATTTGGACAGTGAGTCGATTAAAGTACGTTCTTCCCAATTATGTAGTTATACTTACTTGGTGTCCAGCAAAACAATCTTTTTGAAAACAGTGGCCTCCATATAATACCAAAGTACCTTCCTTTGTGTTCATATGTCATTAGCAATTGTGGAATTATGGCAGAGGAAACATAGCGCTACTGTACGCATTACTGAGTCAGTGCAGTGTCACACACTGCACTGTTTGAATTGATATATTGGTATATAGAATCAATAGAACTAGGGCCTATCGGTATATTGTTCGAATGACATGTTTGACTATTGATAGTTCCCCACCCGATAACCCCGATTCCCAACAAATCCCCTAGATAGTAGTCGGGTGAAGCCTGCACTTGCTGCGTAACTTGTAGGTACCAACTATGGAGACAAGCCGATACTTCTGATTTAGTTTGCCTCAGAATAGGAAAGTCGTTCTAAAATCAGCTTCATATTGAATTTGAACGCTTCCATTCAAACTATGATTGAATGCGGTACTTTTAAATGAGATAAAACTATCAAAATTAGCTTAGACCTACTAAATGATTAACCTCCCATGATGATCAAATAATTTAAAATATGAAAAACAGGTTTTTTTTTTATAATTGATTATTAGCCTAACCATTCTCATTTTGGAATTTTCAAATGAGTATGAAGAATCATGAAATGGCAAAGTTATTCGGCCACCTAAGCTACCGTACTACTTTTTTATATTTTGTTCTGGAGGTCAGGTAACTTTTACCTGTATGAAAGATGAAGGCATAGGTGGTAGTTAGTTTAGCGTTTACTTTTCCCAGAATTTTATATAGGCTAGAATGAACAGAGTGGCCTTGCTTGTCCGGCCATGCGGCATGTTGATTTCTGAGTTATTAAGTTAGGCTACTGGAAATACTGTAAAGTAATACGGAACCACTTTTAGCTGACCACATATAAAGGCCTAAATTATGGTATTTTATTGTAGACTAATTAGTTATCAATGCAGCAGTAAAATAGAAAGTGAAAGCAAAACTCATTTTAAGATCGATGATAGTACTGCAAATCTACCAGGATTTCTGACATCTTTACTCTTAGCTTTTTAATTAATCTATTCTACAGATTTAACATTTGTAAGTAATAGACTCTATTAGGTCTATGAATTAATTGCGAATGGAATAAAAAACTTGTTTTTTTTTATAACGGTTAGTCCATATCAAATTAGGCCATGTAACCCACCATCTCAGAATTTGATGAAATTTGGTGATTTTGATCTTTTCACATGCCTATTAGAAGAATATGGAAGAATACCAAATTTAAGCTTCTTATCTCAAACGGTTTTTTCTTTTTTTTTCTACAACGGTTTTTTTATTTGAAATTTGTAAAAATCTGTCGTTTCTGTTGTTCCCGAGCTCTAAGATAAACTTGCACAGCTTAAGAAAAAAATTTGTGTCTGCCATTTTTATTCCGATTGTTATGAAAATTTGCAGTAATATTAAGTAAAGATTGCTAAATCCAGGAAAAAATAAATTATTAATATCTTTCTATATTTAGGTCATTGAAAAAACATATTTTACAATTTTTTTGATATTTTTAGTCCTATGACAGTGTTTTATTTTTTTGTATTAATGTCTGTATTTTTTTGTATTTAATTAAAGTCTGTTTCTTGACCATCTTTAATCTGCTTTACCTTAAAACTGCTGTTAGCAGTGAGTATGTCGATTCAATTAGAGAAACATGATGACTGTTGGAAGACCCTTTGATATTGATTTCTTTACCAGATGTTGAGATACAACCATAGGAAACAATGGCAGATCAGATTTGAAACTTCTATTCAAGGCCGTACTTGTTCAGAAAATATAACAATTTTTTTTAAAGTGATTCCTGAAATGAGATTTTGAAGGTGCCTGAAAACTCTTTCAGTAGGTCGTGGCATTACACCTTAGTGCCTTCAGCGCTTTAGGACTTGGTCCACACCTCTCAATAAATGAGCTAATCCAAATTCACCATTTATTTTCACATCTGTAAGTTATGTGTAATTTTTACCCAAAAGGATGGTTAATAATGTTTGTTTTGCATTTGACAGACCTGGTGAGGTGGAACCAATCATAAAACCAGCCAAGTTGTTTATGGTTCAAAGGATTAAAGCCCTGTCTGGCCAGCCTTATTGGGTCAAAGATATCATCGCTCAGCTTAAATTGGACACAGATGTAAGTAAAAGTTTATTATTGTACGAAAGTAAAAAAATCCCGACCTCCTGAAAGGTTTTAGTTATTTGTCATTCACACCATTATTAACACACCAATCTACCTGCTGTTCAGTGGTGCAGAACATATATGAACCGAAGAATTTAGTTTGAGAGCAAGGTGTCTACCAGTTCATAAAATGTAAGCGATTGTGTAAGGTTGAGACTGTAGTAACCAACTTAATGAAGGTTGGGAAATAATCAACCTTATTTTTTTTTGATTAATTAATTAAAATTAATTAATCAAAAATATTACCGTTTTCATTGTTATAGCTGTCAATGTAGCTCCGAAATCTCTCATTCTTATTTTGCCATGGAAATTTTTGGGTTGTATAGCGGCTGGAAGATCTCGTGATCATACATTTGGCTTTTTTTGATCAAATCGTTGAAAGTGACTATTTTGGTCATATCACAGCTGGAAAATTTTTCATTCATACTGGGGCTGGTAAATCTCTCAGTCATATTGTGGCTGGAAAATCGCTCACTTTCTCACAGATGGCAAATCTCTTAGTCACTTTGCAGCAATAAAATCTTGACCATTTGTAGTCTCTGTTGTATTACAACCAGAAAATCACTCACTTGTTTTGTGGCTGTCAAATCTCTTTGTTGTTTTCAGCCGAAAAATCCTCTCTTGAGGACACTAAGTATCAGAAGTATCTTAGTCAAGGCAAATTGCCATAAAAGACGATTGTGCGTTCTAAAAATTTGGCAAATAAATGGGCTAAAAATTATGCAAATAAATGAGCTGCAATTACTTTTTGTTGGGGCAGCAAATGTGCTGTTGGCTATTGATATATGTTTAATAATTCAATATTCCTAGGTATTTGATGTCATCCCAAAAAATATTATTTTCTGTAGAAAAATGAAGAATAAGTTTTTATAATTCTTTTCATTCATCCGTGTGATTGAGGTAGTCAAAATGTGATTTGGTTAAACTTTAAAAGAAATCCTATTCAAGATTATTTGAAGGGGTCCCCCGTAAAACGTTCTAAACGACAAAAACCTAGTTTTGAGTAATCAAAGGTTGAAAGTTGAATTCTAAAATTTACGGTTTTTTTAAGGTTAGAACTTATAATCATGTATAATCTTTTAACACCCTATTTAGAACATCATAATGTAGCATTATATTGAATTTTTACTTGCAATCAACCATTTTAAAAAATTTTACGTGTTTTTTTAGGGGTTATAACGTTCTAAATGACTGGCGCTTGGAACGTTTTCTGACGGACTGCTCTTCTACTTTGGAAGAAAACATGAGGGAGAGTAGGAATACCAACAGAAACAAAAATAAAACTGAGTATAAAACAATTTTATTGATGTAAAAGTACAAAAACGTAATGTATTTAATAAAACGTGATACGTTATTTTGCTAAACGTTATCTTCATGTGGTGCTTAAAACGTTATTCTACCCACCTCTTTTGGGGACAGTTTCCAGGCCTTGGCTTCTTATTTTTTTAAATATAGAGTAATCCAACTTTTCTATATTCAATCCTGGTTTTTTCCTTCCACTTTCCAATATTTACTTTACGTCTTTTATTTTTATTTACGGGATTTTGGTCCTTGGGTGACAGCGCAACGACCGGCGGGGATTCCATCTTTCGGCGAATAGAACGTTGTTCCCCAGAAAGTCCGTGCAGTCTCGCGAAGCACGCAAACTTTGACAGACGAAATCAGGGCTACCAACTCAAATATCTTCAAAACAAAATATACCACGTGTAGCTCATGTCCTGGAGAACCTTTTTCACTGAATATCTCCGATTACGAAATTTTTACGCTTATAACGTTTTACGGGGGACCCCTTCATTTGTAGTTTGGGAATATTTAACTTTTTATTATTTAGTATATAAGTCACACTATTCAGACTAAATTTGTCTACACCTTCAGACAGCATTTTTCAGCGTCTCAAATGTGAAGATCTTTCAGAGAAAATCATAGTTTTACCATGAAAATTCGGAGAATTCTCTGGGAATTTTATCATGGTCAAAGGGTAGCCACCCTGAATATTAATCCCATTGTGTATTTTGCTGCCATAAAAATTTAGGTTAAGTGGTTGCCCTGAACCCTGAACGGCAAGAGTTTGAAGTTTTCAAGTGTAAGTCTACTATGTGTGAGAATATTTTACATGCTTATTTACAGGATGGACATTGATTTTACTTGATTTGAGCCTTAGTTCAAATTATTAATTAAAGCGTTCAAAAATTTGTTCAGTATGCAGGTCTGCTTCAAAGAGTATTCTTGCAGATGAGTTCGCAGTATTGATTGCTGGTCTATAGATTGGTTGGTCTATTGATGCTACCATCTAGTTTGTCGAAAGAGGTTTTTATCATCCTTGATTGGATTGCTTTTAATGAAAGTTGTTTGGATTCTGAAATAAAGCTTTTTAGCTACTATGTATACTTACAATTGCAGGAATATTTAACTGGTAATAGTTTTAAAAGTAAGATTATTAAAAATAATGTTGATTTTCAGCAAATGGATAAAGCAGTTGTGAAAAATACACCTCATGTCAACAAACTTCTGTGGGTTGTAAAACATATGGTAAAGATAACACCAATTACTTTTCCATATGGTGAACCAAAGGAAGGAGATGAAGGATATTTGAATGATAAAGGTCAGTACATTCTTTTCAAGAAAATTGGTGCAGGAGTTGATGAAAACCGTTTGGAAGCCTCTCACAAATTCTTCAAAGACCCACTAAGAATAGAAGCTGACACTATCAAGAAAAAGTTGAGGGACAAGTGGTTGAACTCTCGAAATTAGTATACTGTTAATCGTTAATTTGTTTATAATCTTGTGTCAATAAAAATGTTTTAATAGCAAAGTTGTCTCTGAACTAAGTTATTTTACAGTTCAAGTATATAATTATATCAGTAGACCCAGTAGATATTTAAAAGTCCACAAAATCATTTAGGAAAATAGGCCTAAGTTGATTTTATAGAATGCTCTGTGAAAATTATTCCTTGGAGTAAGTTAAATAATACTCAACTTAATCGGAGCTCAAATTTTGTGGAGTTCAAATGAATCCATTAGACAATCAGTCGTAAAGTTTGTAAGAGTTGTTGTTTTGTTTAAAAAAACTTAATCAATTTACAGATTATGAATTTTGGTCAAATGAGAGACAAATTCATAGTTCTGAGAAAAAACTCAGAAATCAGCTGCTTTCAATCCTAGATATTTTCATTAACAAAAAAAGGTTAAACTTTCAAGACGTTTTGACATACATGATACGCAGTTAGACGTTTCCCCCTGCCGCTGCGCTGTTTCGTCCAATGCTGCTACCTATCGGGGAAATCCGCAAGCATGTAGCCTAGTAGTTCACTGGTTTCCTGCTATGGACGAATGTAGGCTTTATGCGCCAATCGTTCTCCAGGCTGACCATGGTGCCATAGCTCTTTCGGTTAAGGCGCTATACTGACGGGGGGGAGTACAGTGTTGAAGCCGCAGGGCTTGTAACAAGTTATTTTTTTTATTTTTTCATTATTTTTTTCGCTCTTGGTTATTTTTTGTTTTTTTTTAATTCGGTTATTTTTTTATTTTGGTTATTTTTTAATTTTTTTCAACCTCAAGAACTGCTACAAGCCCTGTTCACACTATTCGTCTGTCAGACGATCTCGTAGCAGCATCGCGGCAGGCAAATCTCGACATCCTACATTGCATGAAAACCAAGTCGTGAAAACCAAGTCTCATTGCGTGAAAACCAAGTCTCTCCATCAAATCTAGGCAGATTTGTAATTAGTCTGTCGAGATTTTCTTTTTTACCAAGGTTAAGAATGTATTATCCCCAATATAACGCCGGTTTTCTAATTTTCAGCAACATTTTTTGTTTTCAAAAGGTTTTTTTTCTTATTTTAGTTACTTTTTTCAACTTCAAGAACTTTTACAAGCCCTGAAGCCGTTCAGATGTGCGTGGGTTCGAATCCTGACCATGCACAATCCCTATTAGGCTTGCACATGTGTGGCTTAGTTCGTGGGAGGGTCCACCTAAAATAAATGGTGACCAGCTTGGGTGTAAGTTGAAAGCATTTATACATTTAATAGGGATTGCTGTGGACACCTGTTTTGCTTCTTTTTACCCTTGTATAAAGGAGGAGGACACATTTTATTATTTTTTATCAGTTAATTAATTCAGCATATTGTCAATTCATATGGACAATCAAAAAGGTCATAACCAAAATGTTAGACCAAATACAGGCAAAATAAACATATTACTATTAAAAATTGAGAAAATAAAAAAAATTGACATGTTAAAGGGTTAATCTATCCAAAATTAAGAAATTTAGAAAATACTAACTGTTCTATCTTTCTTCTTTTTTGAAACTGTTTTATATATTAAAGAAAATAATCTTGCCTCAGCCCACACCCATACCTATAATACTAGAAATATAGCTCTCAATCCTTCTATCCAGCATCACTTTAAACCTTTTGAACAGAAACCTGAATATATAGGACTTAAACTTTTTGCCACTTTGCCATTAGATTTAAGGGAGCTTCATTGTACTCAGAAATTTAAGTTAGGTCTCTAAAAATATCTCATCCAACAATGTTATTGCAATAATTTACCTCTGTCCTAACCCTACCTAACCTAACCTACCCATATTACTTGACCTGGTTCGGTAAGAACAGGAAAATTCTAGAATTTAGAAGACGGGTCTCATGTCACGATGTGGTCTACAGGGCAACTGCAAGATGTATGAAGAAATCTTGTTTTCCTTCGTTGCTCTAAAAATTTGAAGACATTTTCCCCCCTTTGTCATAATATTTTAAAATCTACACTATCTCATTAGAATAAAAGCTGTATTACAACCAAAATTCATACCTCTCCTAAAACTTGCAATTCTCTCTTAACAGAGGGGCAAATTGTCTTTCTTTAAAGTAGTGAGAGTCAGTTGAAGAAATACCAGTTTAATCAACCCTCCCCCCTTAACCTCCTTTCCTCTAATTAGCATTAGGCCTTTTTATTTTTTTAGGGTAAATAAAGTAAACCAAATTAAATATAACATTTACTAAAAATTAGAAGAGTATACAAAATAATATTGGACAAGGCAGAGTGCAACTTACAGCATGTTTGTTTAATCTGTTACATTAAGATCTTATTGTCCACAGTTGTGCTATATACAGATGTAATAATTGAAAGAAAACACATAAACTATCAACATATAAATTCAATAGCACCATTTGATGGAACGATTCTCTCTGTTATAAATAAATAAAAATGATTTACAACTTTCTTCAGTCTTATAACAATTTCTGGACATATTTTGTCTTCTTTTAATTTATTGAATATTTTTCAAAACATAACTTCATTGAACTTATGAAATTATATGGATGATTTTTGATAAACACTTAACACATCAGATTATTAGTTTATGTGCGCTTATAATACACGAAACTTAAACTAAACAATTTGTCTCACAATGTCATATTTAAATAACACAAAGTCTATCGATACATTTAATATTTACAGGTTACTTTTTTAAGAATAAAAAGTTAAAATGCTTTCACAATGTGGAAACCCGCCACATTTTAGTGTCATGAATTTTTGTTCTTTCCCCAGGCAAAGTGGTTTCACACTTCAACCCTAGCAAAGCTCTATAAATATTTTAAAATTCAGACTAGCGAAAATCATCTGAAGGTGAGATACAACATAAAAAAATTACCAGACTTGACATTTCTTGGTGGGATTCATTTTAGAACCGGACGGGCATTTGAAGTCATTCGCGAATTCGGGTCGATTGGAGAGCGGACCTCTGACTCTAAACTCTCCCGGGGAATGCTGGCCTGTTACGATCCTCAGTTTCAGTGTCTCCGGACGGTATTTAGAGCACCACGTGTTGGCTGCACTGATCCAGAACATCTGCTGCGGTGTAAAGTCTTGCAGACCTGGCAGTCGCTTCTCCGTGCCGTGCTCCGCCACCCAGTGGTTGTAAGCTCGATACGCCTGCTTGATGCCCCCATTATCTGCTATGTTTTCTCCCTGGGTGTTCACACCATTCAACTGAAACAGATAATATGGCTGTTTAATAACTGGTAACATATTTCAAGTTTTGATTCAGTGGTATGTTTTGAGGTCTTCTATACGATAAACGAAATTCCATGAAATTCATTGTTACCTACTGCTACCTACTGTCAACAAAATGTGTTTAAAATGGTAACCAAGGATGAATAAGATTATTAGGGTTTAAGAATATTTTTCACAAGAGGACTTATATATTTTTCTCACACTCAATGAAAAATGTAAAAAAGATCAAAATGTATCTCATGCATATCAAACCTGCAAAGACACATAACTGCTCACATAACATGGACAGATAAAATATAAAATAAAATTATTGTTAATGATCTTATTGAGGATATATTAAGCAGTCAATTGCAGTAAAATTGAGGAAAGCCAATTGTAAAGCAATAAACAGATCCCATCCTGCGTGAAACAAAAATATCAATGTAAGAGGAACAAAGAAAGCTCAAGGAAAAATTATCAGTTATTGCCAACCAAGATGTTAAGATGAAACTTTTTGTGCGCTTGTAACATTGGTTGCTTTAAAGTTAAAACATGAAATTATATGGCACTCAAAACTACAAAACATAACTTAGCTGTCAATAAAACTTCATCTGAATGAAAAAACCCAAGGTGAGACATGGGTAGTCTGCCTCACTCCCTTTTAAGAGGACAGAACCACTCACAAACACAAGGCTCTAATCTCAGATAAATTCTTGGACGATTTACCCAACTCGATGATTTCATTTTGCTTTTGGTTTTTTAGTTTGAGTTTGTTTAGTATTTGGTCACAAAATAGTTTTAGCGAATTTCCTTAGAAATAAGCTATTTATACCTAGTTCTGTACAAAAGAAAAATACAGCAAAACGGCAAAATCAGGCAAAATAAGTTAGCTTTGTAGCTTCACTTAAATTGTATGTCATTACTTAAAATGACAGTCACATTTCCTTGAAATACTCACGTTCAATCCAACTTGTTCTGCAGTGTAATTTCCATACTGGTAAATAATGCAAGTTGCTTTCTTGAGGTAAGCCTCTTTGGTCTCTGCAGCCCACCAGTCAACCAAGTTTCCGTCTTTGTCAAATTGTCGGCCCTGAGAAAAATTAACAACGAATGAGCTATAAAAGTTAGTCATAAGTATAAATGGCAGTTTCTTAATAGTCTAAACCCTCATAATAGCCCTTTCACAATCTTTTCAGCGAATAATTTTCGCCACTGAGAAGAAGTTATTACTGTAGGTCTCATGGTAAGGCCTGTGCTCGAAAGCATTTTTGTTTTTGGCCCTCAGAAGCCAAAAAC
Source organism: Flexamia atlantica (assembly GCA_035578135.1). Taxonomy (NCBI): domain Eukaryota; kingdom Metazoa; phylum Arthropoda; class Insecta; order Hemiptera; family Cicadellidae; genus Flexamia; species Flexamia atlantica. The sequence continues at coordinate 28,012,551 of JAQJVK010000012.1, forward strand.
AATTTTTTCTAACATTTTTATACTCAAATTGTTAGTTGAGGCGGGTTGACACGGTCTGAGTAGCGTCCAATTAATCTCGGACTGCGCTTGATTTTTACTCGGTCCGAGTTATAGGGCTCCGGTCCGAGTCTACTCGGGACTAGTTTGTGAGCCAGCTAGTGCACTCGGATTGAACTGTTAAACGTATCCAATGTTAAATCCTTTCAAATCAAAATTTGTACCCGAGAGAATATCTCCATCCGACTAACTCGGACCGAGTTGTTTACTTACGAGCTACTCGGATGGATTTTTTTTTGCGATCCAAGTAGCGTCCGAGTGATGCGCGCGCATCGTCCGAGTTCACTCGGTCCGAGAATAATCAGACACTACTCGGACCGTGTCAACCCGCCTTTACTGTCAAACAACTGCACCCAACTTAGTCAGATTATATTTAACCATCTGATCTGTAATGTTTTTTTATCTTTCTGCTGTTATCAAAAATAAAATGCTGTTCTAGTAAAATGATTTGATTAAATAAGAGTTGTAATTGTATTAATTTGAACTTGGTAAGTAAAATAAGATGTCCACTTTTACAGCAAATCCCCTTTTATGCCCTAAACAAATTAATCCTAAACTTATCTATACCATATACAAAAAAAACATATATACGTACATATATGAAAATTATTTGTGAACTAATTCAAGAAATATATATATATATATATATATATATATATATATTTGTCCTTGAGCTTGATAACGTTCATAAAATGGTCAATTCTCATCAAAATTTGGTATAGATCAAAAAGTAGTAATAATTCTCCCCAGTTTAAACAAGTCAAGCTCAGAAGGGGAGTAAGCAGGGGGATGAGCCCTTCACAATTTCTTTATGTATATTTAAAATGCATAAATAAAAATAATGTAATTTTGCCACCCTCCCAAATTGAAACATTGCCTTCCCGGGAATATTGGCAACAATTTTTCTCTTGAGACACAAATAACAAAATAATGGTTTTTTCTACACCCTATTCCCTAAATACACAAATAACAACTAATTATTGAAGTTTGCTGAATTCGTAGGACTGCTGCAACGAAGCTATTTTGAAACCCACCGTGTTTTTTGGTTATGGTCTTCAAAAATTTTGTGTTGGTTTTTTAAAAGCAAAGGAACCAACTATATTTTAGTTGAGAATGTATTTAATTAAAAAAATAAAAGATGTAAAACCCACTGTAGGCAGATGTTTACAACAATTGATTATTTTTAAACCATTATTGTGTGATATGTCAATTTTATTCATTCACACAATGAATTTTAGCTGAATTTTTATGCTGCAAGGTGTTGCTGAACTTATCGTCACATTTTTACAAATTATGAGTTTTCTGGCACAGGAATCAAGTTATTATGGTAGAGCTCAGATTTAAAGCTTTCAATAAGTTATTAATTTTGTTGGTTTTTTAGGGTCAATATTTTTTGCTATTACTTTAGTACCTGATCATCAAATCCATGGGTGATTTCATGGCCGATCACAAATCCAATGGCCCCATAATTCATGTAGTTTGGCCTGTCATGTGAAAAGAACGCTCCTTGCAGAATACCAGCAGGAAATTCTGTGAAAGAATAGCTTTCATAATTTAAATTCATAACAATTAGCCCTCTGTAGTAAAATTTTGGTTTGTACTTTTGAAGCAAAATCTTTCAAAGCTGATGATGTAAGCCTATTTATAATATAAGTAATGAGAAATTCACTTAACTTAGCTGTGATTGGTTTACCACAGTGGAACCAAGAACACTTGTTTTGAAAGTTTTTAGATCATACTATTTAGCATTAGTCCAAGCAGTAATAGTGGTGAAAGTTCAATTACCACCATACAATATTTAATGGACAAAGCTGGAAGTAATTTCTTAAATCAGAGACTGTATATTAGGTTGGTTCGAAAAATCAAAATTTTGGAATTTTGAATTGTAATAGGTCTAAAAAATTGTGAAACAGCATGTAGGATACTGAATAAATAACTTTTAAAAATCATTTATGATCTTCCGATTGTGCAGTGACCTTGAATGACCTTGAAGATAAAACTCCAATAAAACTCCATAAGAGAATTGGCGATTAATTGTAATTTGGTTTATGCTGATGGTCATTGTTAATCGTACAAAAGTTTTGCCGTGAAAAATGAAAAGAGTTCCTTAAAACGTTTTGAACAATGGTATAATTTGTTGAATACACTAGAGAATTATTGACATAATACAAGCCAAAAAGTTGAAAAAAAAACGCCCGAATAAGGGATTTTCAGATCGCCTAATATGACGAATCATACAATTTTTCAAAAATTTTTAAAGAGCTCTTTCCATTTTCCATGACAAAACTTTTGTACGATTATCAATGTCCAGCATGAACCAAATCAGGATTATTCACTGATTCTCTTATTGAGTTTTATATATTAAACTTCAAGGTCATTGCGCAATCTGTATAGATCAAAAAGTATGATTTTTGACAAAGTAGATCGTATATGATTTTTTGAAGTTATTTTTTCAGTATTGTACATGCTATTTCACAACTTTTGAGACCCATTACGATTCAAAATTCCAAAAAAATTTTTAACCACCCTAGTGTATATTATGTAGACTATTATATATGTGAAGGTCAATAATTACTTAATTTTTAAATAAAAAAACCGCTTTTTATGCAAAACATAAGAGGTTCAAACAGGCAAGGTTTTCTTCTGGACAGTAGAGTCAATATCAGCGACCAAAGAAGAATATAGACTGGCTATAGCGCGCCAAAGTTGAATATGGCAGGCTGCGGTGCTGGGAACAGATGAGTGGTGGGAGGAGGTGGCTGAAAGTTGTATCGCAGCGGGCGCACTACACACACCTGTATCGCGCGTATTCGCCCACGCTCCGACGGCCACAGCCACTGACTTATGTTATTGCTCGCTTTTATTACAAGGCGCTAAGCCAAATGGCTATGCGAATGACTGCAATAATCTATATTCTTCTTTGGTCGCTGGTCAATATATACACAAATGTTTGTGTATTCATCGGATGATATTATGTACTCTTTGACCTTGTTGAGTCTAGGGAACGTTGAGATTTCTAGAATTCATTGTGGGGATGAGGAAAACCCAAGAAATAGCTTTAAATTGAACACTGGCTTACACTTATTAATTGTGTAATATATAATAACATATAACTAATTAGTATGATAGTCTGTATACAGGTATGTATAAACATGAAATAATGGCTTGAAAATGGAAACAGGTTACCAACTATATTACAGTCTTATTGTAAGAACGAAGGTGTTAAGTTATACACAGTGTCGATTTACTGGGTGTTGAGTTTGTCAGATTCTACATTATTAAAAAGAACATTCTTAGAACATTCTTATTGTTAATGGTCAATTAGAAAAGATTCACGTCTGAATCCCGATGAGGTTTTCTTATATTGTGAGGGTCTTCTTTAAGTTATTTTTTAGTATACTTACGGATAGAGTTTTCAATTGAGCTGTAGAATGCGTTGACTATAGCAGGGCGTCCGTGTGTGATCCAGTCGGTCTTGTTCACAGGTTTTCTCAGTCTGCCGAAAGAGAAGTCCAGACCAAACTTGGTTAAGTTGAGGACAGCCTCCAAGTAGTTGCCTTGTGTAATCTCAAGCTGAAAGCAATAATTTAAAGCTGAAAGAGGTTTATTTACACCGACACCGAAATATTTTCTATTTAGAAGTACTAATTTGTGTCATTGGTACAGTTGCAATTTATTTACAGCTGTGTAAAACACACCAACCGCAAACAACTATGTTGTTAGAACATAAGAATCGTTATACAGGCTGTTGCATTTCTTTTTTGCCTTTTCTTATTAACTTTTATTATCGGGTCAAGTTTATAAGCTTTCTATATTGAGCGAAAAAGGAGATTACTAGATACCCAAATTGGTCAAGTTAGATTGTCTAATCTAGTCTCAGATAAACGTCAAAGACCATAAACGTTTTTGAGATGACATTTTAGAATATGAAGAATATGGTTTATGACATTTCCAAAACAAAGACAAAGGTGAAATTGTGGTAACATTTAAGAGCCTTTTTATCAATGGTTTGTTTACTTAATTTCCTAAAATAAGGCTTCACTTTTTCATATCAAATTAAGTCGTTGGTGTTTCATTTACAAATTATCTGACATCACACCTTTAAATGATATATTCATAGGTAAACATTTTAAGTTAGAGGTTTGTCAAATTTGTTATTCATACTTTAGCAAGACAAATGGTCCATAACTTAATGCTTCAAAGTTTTTAGTTTGTTAAATTGATTGAAAACTATTTATTATGAATGATTTATTATCAACATCAACATCTACTAACCTTCTCATAGAAATCTTCCAGCTTGTGGACATCTAATATTTCGTCTGGATAGGCAATGTGGGATGTCATCGATCTGGCCTTCTCAAGAGCATTTTTCCTGTTTTCATTACATTCACATGAATACAAGAGTCATAATTCCTTCTAGTATTAAACACAAATCGTCTATATTACGAAAACATTAAGTATTTTAAAAGTTTAGTGACTATAGCTAGCACAGTACTCAGAACTTATAAGAAACTGTCTTTAAAAGCATTGTAAAATCTGAGGGGAGCAACTTAAGCTACAAAAGAGTAAACTCTGAGGATAGAAAAAAAAGAATTTTTAATGTTTTTGTAATTGTTTCCCCTCAGTACATTAATAGTAATTTAGTAAAACTACAAACTCACCTTGTTTCTTCATCCATCCAGTCAACAGTTTGCAGTATCTTGTACATCTCTTCTCGAATATTGTCAACCATTTCTAATGCATTTTTCTTTGCTTCCTGTTTGAAGAAACGTTGCACATACAAAGAACCAACTGCCAAAGACAGGCTGGAAAAATGAAGCAAACATTAAAACCAGTTCTGAACGTCAGTCAATTATAAAACAGTTTAATGAAAATATTACAAAAGCCCAAAACAATACGCCTACATATTGGGCGGCAACATTTTTCTGAAGCTTTTTAAGAAAAAGAAAATAAAATTCTTATCCTTCAAACATAGCCAGTTCTTTTGCATATTTAATGTAGCATATTTAAATTGCTTAAAAAATGAAACTTTATGAACTTTTTTCTCCACTGTGATGAAGTTTTTGAGTAAACGTAAAATTTACATATGTTCCAATTCAATAGTTGTTAATGACTTAAATTTTAGCCTTCAGATCTAAATATTTTAAGAAAACATTTGCCTTTATTACATTTGAATTTTCATATTACAGTCCCTCTTAACCGACCCTGACGGGACCGGACCTAGGTCGGATAACTTAAAAGGTCTGTTAAAACGGGTAATCCTCTTAACACCTAAAATAAAAGCTCTCAAAAAAAAATCATTAAAATAATTCTAAAGCAGTTCGTGGATTATTTAAAAATGAACTATAATTATCAATCTATTTTTTAAAATATTTTATATATAAATGTCATATTTTATAAACTAAATATTAGACGAGACGAAACATTGTTTTTATGTTATCTTTTTTAATAACATGTTCATGTATTTCTAACAAATTTTACGTAATGCAGTACCTATTTATTGTAAAAATTAGTGATAAGAAACAAGCAATCATTGCATTATTACGGGTTAGGAAGTTGATTTATAGCTTCTTACAGGAGACTTTAGTCACAAAAACCCATTGCAAAAACTTTTACTTCGACTTGTGTACCCTCTATTCCCCACCCACACAAACACACAAGGTGCGTGTTTTTTTACTATACTAATGAATGATATGATGGATTTATCATACTGTGTGCAATGAAAAGCACCTACTGTACGTTTTAATAAATTCATGAATAGTGTATTCAAAATATTTTAACCAGTAACAAAACACCTTTGGAGTTGAGCATAAAGTTCTTATCACTGGATATGGGAACGGAAACGCCACAATTCCTAAAAAAGGGCGGTTAAACTGAACTGTTGTCAAAACAGGGTCGGTTAAAACGATCTTTAACATCTGACCAGCAAGGGCGGATAATCCGATCGTCGGTTAAACGCGGTCGGTTAACAGGGGGTCTACTGTAAATACATAGTAAAAGTTGAACAACTAGGAAAGAAAATAGAAATTTTTCTATTTCTATTTACATTAGTACCTTGATAAGACAGCAACTCTAAAGGGGATTAGGTAAATGCTTTATTATCAAGGGAGTCTTCTGAGGTTCGTGTTATTAAGACATTAAGTGTAATGGCAATTTGAAGGGGATCTAACAAAAGAACTTTAACAAGCACTTTTACCAAGTGTCTTCTTATCGAAGTTCTATTGAAGTTGAACAAAAACTTCCTAAAACAACTTCTTCCATAATTTTACCGTGCCGCCTGAAAATCAAATGTTTTAGTAGCAAAACTCTTGGAGTATAAAATGTTGTATTATTTGGAAGTCTTAAACAAGCAGAGCAACTTCCAAGCCCAGAAAGTTTGAAGTTGCGGATACGAACCTTCCAGCCGACAGTCCGACGCACTCCTTCCACCTAGGCTCGCGCTCTGTGCGGCCCGACAGCGCGGTGCCGTACTCAAGCTGACGTTTGCGCAGGCTCTCCGTCAGGGATGATACGGCTGATGCGACCGCTCGCCACAGCATGTAGTTAGCCTGGGTCCTGAAAATTTGTAGAGGTTATATTGTTTTACTGTACAGTCTATTGTGAGACGTAATGATGAGTTATTGCCTTAAAAATGCTGTATCACTAGTTAAAAAATATACTTGTTTTGTCCTCTTAGAATACATGATTAGTGTTGCTGATTAGTTCCGCTCGAGAGTTGCAGTGTATAAACTAGTTTTTTGCATAACTTTTAGCTTAAATTTAGCTCTTTGCATGCAAACCTAGGTAAAAATATGCCTTTAAGAGTCATTAGACTAGTATATAAGTTTTCATTGAGTCGAGATTATATTGATTTTGAATAGTAATTATTACACTGCTTTGAAGGGCTCAATTTACAACCATAATAAGCTAGTAATTTTTTTCATAACTTTCAGTTTCAATTTAGTTTTGTGCAGACAAACCAAGGTACAAATCTTTTCTTTAAGATGACTCTTAAAGAAAAGATTTGTACCTTGGTTTGTCTGCACAAAACTAAATTAAAACTGAAAGTTATGAAAAAAAATTAAACAAATGTACATCAATTTTCGTTGAATCGAGAGGATTTTAATTTTGAAAAGTTATCATTACAAAGCTTGGTTATAATAATTAAGCTCAATTCATAACCATAATTTGTTCAAGGGGAACTAGGTATTAACTTTATATTCATTGCCTATTGCAATCAGATATAATACTTTTACAGTTACAGTACTTGTTGAACATGCTAAAATGTGTAAATAAATAACCATCAAGCATGCTTTGCTAAATTTATTGCTCATTTGTTAATCATTTGTTGCTCTTTTTAATCATGCTGCTTTAAAAACGTATCTACATAATTTAAATTTATTACCCGTTTCAATACTTGTGAAAAAACTTGTTTTATGGTAAAAATTCTGCTTGTCAAAAGTGAGAAGACCTCTGTTCTAATATTATTTTAGTACTTCATGTCATAATATGCAGAGCATTTTATTGTTCAAAAAAGGCACCTTTCCAATTCAGAGAAATTACATCAAATTAAAATACATTTAATGAATGATGTAATTTTGTATAAAGTTTGTTCATGAAGTATTGAAGTATTACCTCTTAGGAGTGGTGCTCAGTAGAGTTTCCAGTCCCTCAATGTATGTGGGTTCATCTACAATAACAACTTCATCAGGCTGAACCTGAATGCTCTTCGGTAGAATGGTGCTAATGTACTCGGCCCAAGGGATTGACGGATACCTCTCTTGCAGTTGAGGAATGGTCATGGGGTTGTACAACCTGTTCGCATCACGTCTTTTCTCCGGAGGCATTGAAATCTATAAAATTAAGTTGTTCTTAAACTACAATCAGTTTCTGAAAGTAGAGTGCTAAGGGGAACGAAAATTTGTCACATTAACTTTCTAACAACCAAAAAAGAAAGAACAGCCCAATTATTTTACTAGTTTTTAGGTGTTATTTTGTGGATCCAATACAAGTTTCAATGCCACAAAATTCAATTCAAATTTTCCATTGTTAGGCCCGCATTACACTATCAAATAATGTATAAAAGATTTATTTGAGTAATCAAAATTCATGCCAGCTGATTTTCAAAACAAAAATTTAAATTTTGATTGATTAAATAAATTTGTTATAAATGATATTTTATGAAATGTTTGATAATGTAATGTGAGCCTTATTATTTCGATGATTAATACAGTTAACATAGGTTTCTCAGAAAAAATTAAATTTGATTTGCCTAGATCCTGATTAGTGATTAGCATCTCAAAACAATTATTTCAATATAGGAATGACAATATTAATTCTGCTAAGGTAAAACATTGCTTTAAGTAATCTAACTGCTAAATAGAACAAAACCTTGATGAGTTATGGAAGATGGGTTTATTTCATCAGGCTTAAAAGCTATTTTTTGACAAGAAAGACACTTTATGTGGGATTTTCCAAGCAATTATTCCAAAACTTTTTTTTGGATTAGTCATTGTGGTTTTTTTAATTCTTTTTCGATCCTTTTTTGGATAACCTGCCCCAACTGAATGGTTTTTAAGTACTTAACACATTTGCATGACTACTTCAGTAGCCTTGCGGGTATTAAATCAGAATCTACATTAACAACCACCAGGGTGTCGAAAAATGTATAATTTCAATGTTTGCGTTAGATCAAGAACTGTGAAATTGGGTGTAGAATTTAGACTTATATGTAAACTACTTCCTGTCACTTTGTACCATGCTTCATCGTGCTGCTATTTAGGCAGCAGTGTTGATATTGGAACCATGACTCTGAGTTCACAACAGGGATTGGTTTTTAGAAAAATGCTTAGCTGGGGACATTTTTTGCAATTGTGAGACAGTAATTAATATTGAAAAGATCAATGATCAGTGATCAAAATTTTAAAGACATCATCACTCACGTTGGCAAGCTTGATCTCAAACTCGAGCGACTCCATTAGCTCCTTGGTGGCGCGGTCGCGGTCGGCGCCGAACATGACCGCGATATCAACCATGTAGCTATACAGAGCCTGCACCAGCTTCTCCTCCATCCCCTTCACCAGGTACTCCCGGCTCAGACTGAGCGACGCCTGGTCCAGCTGCAAACCAACAACATGACTGTGATGTCGACATGTAGCTGTACAGAGCCTGCACCAGCTTCTCCTCCATCCCCTTCACCAGGTACTCCTGGCTCAGACTGAGCGACGCCTGGTCCAGCTGCAAACCAACAACATGACTGTGATGTCGACATGTAGCTGTACAGAGCCTGCACCAGCTTCTCCTCCATCCCCTTCACCAGGTACTCCCGGCTCAGACTGAGTGACGCCTGGTCCAGCTGCAAACCAACAACATGACTGTGATGTCGACATGTAGCTGTACAGAGCCTGCACCAGCTTCTCCTCCATCCCCTTCACCAGGTACTCCCGGCTCAGACTGAGCGACGCCTGGTCCAGCTGCAAACCAACAACATGACTGTGATGTCGACATGTAGCTGTACAGAGCCTGCACCAGCTTCTCCACCATCCCCTTCACCAGGTACTCCCGGCTCAGACTGAGTGACGCCTGGTCCAGCTGCAAACCAACAACATGACTGTGATGTCGACATGTAGCTGTACAGAGCCTGCACCAGCTTCTCCTCCATCCCCTTCACCAGGTACTCCTGGCTCAGACTGAGCGACGCCTGGTCCAGCTGCAAACCAACAACATGACTGTGATGTCGACATGTAGCTGTACAGAGCCTGCACCAGCTTCTCCTCCATCCCCTTCACCAGGTACTCCCGGCTCAGACTGAGCGACGCCTGGTCCAGCTGCAAACCAACAACATGACTGTGATGTCGACATGTAGCTGTACAGAGCCTGCACCAGCTTCTCCACCATCCCCTTCACCAGGTACTCCCGGCTCAGACTGAGCGACGCCTGGTCCAGCTGCAAACCAACAACATGACTGTGATGTCGACATGTAGCTGTACAGAGCCTGCACCAGCTTCTCCTCCATCCCCTTCACCAGGTACTCCCGGCTCAGACTGAGGGACGCCTGGTCCAGCTGTAAACCAACAACATGACTGTGATGTCGACATGTAGCTGTACAGAGCCTGCACCAGCTTCTCCACCATCCCCTTCACCAGGTACTCCAGGCTCAGACTGAGCGACGCCTGGTCCAGCTGTAAACCAACAACATGACTGTGATGTCGACATGTAGCTGTACAGAGCCTGCACCAGCTTCTCCTCCATCCCCTTCACCAGGTACTCCTGGCTCAGACTGAGTGACGCCTGGTCCAGCTGCAAACCAACAACATGACTATGATGTCGACATGTAGCTGTACAGAGCCTGCACTAGCTTCTCCTCCATCCCCTTCACCAGGTACTCCCGGCTCAGACTGAGCGACGCCTGGTCCAGCTGCAAACCAATAACATGACTGTGATGTCGACATGTAGCTGTACAGAGCCTGCACCAGCTTCTCCTCCATCCCCTTCACCAGGTACTCCCGGCTCAGACTGAGCGATGCCTGGTCCAGCTGCCAACCAATAACATGACTGTGATGTCGACATGTAGCTGTACAGAGCCTGCACCAGCTTCTCCTCCATCCCCTTCACCAGGTACTCCCGGCTCAGACTGAGCGACGCCTGGTCCAGCTGCAAACCAACAACATGACTGTGATGTTGACATGTAGCTGTACAGAGCCTGCACCAGCTTCTCCTCCATCCCCTTCACCAGGTACTCCCGGCTCAGACTGAGCGATGCCTGGTCCAGCTGCCAACCAATAACATGACTGTGATGTCGACATGTAGCTGTACAGAGCCTGCACCAGCTTCTCCTCCATCCCCTTCACCAGGTACTCCCGGCTCAGACTGAGCGACGCCTGGTCCAGCTGCAAACCAACAACATGACTGTGATGTTGACATGTAGCTGTACAGAGCCTGCACCAGCTTCTCCTCCATCCCCTTCACCAGGTACTCCCGGCTCAGACTGAGCGACGCCTGGTCCAGCTGCAAACCAACAACATGACTGTGATGTCGACATGTAGCTGTACAGAGCCTGCACCAGCTTCTCCTCCATCCCCTTCACCAGGTACTCCCGGCTCAGACTGAGCGACGCCTGGTCCAGCTGCAAACCAACAACATGACTGTGATGTTGACATGTAGCTGTACAGAGCCTGCACCAGCTTCTCCTCCATCCCCTTCACCAGGTACTCCCGGCTCAGACTGAGTGACGCCTGGTCCAGCTGTGAACTGACAGTCATATCGTGAGTTATTGCGTTATACTTTCTCATCCAATGCCAAAAATCTATCTAGCCTCATTAATATTGAAGAATCTTCAGGCACTGAATCTAATAACTGTTTGACATAGATAATTACATGTAGATGACATCAACATGTAATACCTTATTCTGTACATGGAATTTAAGTCCGTTCTGAAAGAAAAATTTAGCAATTTTCAAAAGAGCTTTCCAATTGGTTTGAAAACAAAACAATTTTTCAGATGTCATACACAATTTTTCCTTTGGGAAGCCAAATATACTGACAACTCGATTAATTACAGCTCTCTTAAGGTACCTTGAGGTTTATCTTATTGAAATTTTATTAACACTATAATATGTGGCAAGTCTGAAATTAACCTCATTGCCTCATTGGAGTGTAAAAAGAGGCCCTGCCTCCTGCACCAGCAGTAAAGCTGCCAGGCTGTGTCACATGAGCAATGTACCTGATGTTATTACTATAGAACTCCAAAGAGCTTCAGTGTAAAGTGGAACTGGAACTGAATGTCTGTGGACAAAGCCAACTATACTTTTGTTTGTTTGCAGTAGACTTAAAATGCACATGAGCTTTGCAAAAGAGGAGATAAATGGCAAGATGAGTACATGCTTAAGATATGTAAGTGATTTATTTCATGTTCACTTAAAACATGGTTTGTATTTTTTCATTTCAAATCACTAAGTGGAATGACTGTAACCATCCCTGGGACATATGGACCACCTCTACACTGGCTGGTTCTTTTCTATACAAATATTATTTTATGATGGAATTTTCTCTGTAGTTCCAATATAACACAAACCCATTTTTTTATTTATACATATTGTAAACATTGATACACAACATTTGTAGTTGTTTACATCATTAAAATATTTGTTGAGAGTTGGCTGGAACCCCTAACCTCTAAAGTACAATCCTGAATATCTTGATTAAATTTGTTTCAAAGCTATATTCTATAAAAGTTGAGTTTACTATTTTTAAACTTAATTAATACAAATCAGTTTAAATTTTACATATAATGTTTACTGCAAAAAAAATGAATACAAGTGTATAAAATACTTACATCAATAACTCTCTTGGTCGAGTTTTTGTAGTCAGTTGTGATTGAAAAGTCGATCAAGTAATCAATGCTGAACCCCTCGTCTTTGAACTTATAAACAGTGTCTTTCCAAGTGAACTTGGAAGCGTCCCATTTGTCGCCTTCGAGCACCGGCCAGCCACCCATCCTCTCGACGATATCCTTGATGTAGGTCAGCCCCACCTCCTCTATTTTAGCTAAAAAAAGCAATAAACATTTGTTACAAAAATTAAAAAAAAATTTTAAATAACAGTGTTAAAATATATTACCCAGTGGACCGAGCATGGCTTGGTACTATTTTTACTTGGTGGTTTTATCATATCTTAATATTAATTCATACTCTGTCTGAAGTAAGTATAAAGCTGATTTACATATTATTTAGCTACCTTTTTTGTTGCTCTTCTGTAACATAACACCCCATAACTCTTAATGTTAAACATTTTCAGCCTTCAAATTAATTTTCTGAAAAATTGTGTTTACAGGAAATAAACTCTTCAACGGAAATAAACTTGTTAGAGCAGTTTTTGAGTGAATAGAATACATTATGTGCAATCAAATGAATAAATTAACAAGAACTGCTCATTTCAAGTAATAAGGTATAGCAGCTAAATAGTTTGTGGCAGTGTTTCCCAACTGGTGGTACGCTTACCACTGATGGTTTGCAAAGACTTTTCAGGTGGTATGCAAGAGGTATAAAGTTAAAAAGATGTAAATATTTTACCAACTTTCCAAACAAAATGTATTAGAAAGTAAGTTTTTAAAGCAGTGTCACGGATGTAACCATCCTCAATCACAATATTTGATGACTTATAACTTATTTTAATATTGTTCGTTAACACAATGTGCGTTCAGCAGAAGCATGGATACCTGAATCACGTACTATATGTGGTCTGCAACGACTGTGTAGAAGTGAGGAATATTTCTCTGATCCTTTCCATACGAGTCAAAGATAGATAAAAATGTGTTTATTAAGGTAACACACAGGTTATGCTGTGCTGAGCATTTATTTATTTGCTTCTTTAATAAACTCAAATTTGTTCCTTTTAAAGAAACATTAAGTGATTGTGAAATTTCATCTAGTAGACAGAGTTTATTTTTTCCTCACGGACCTAGTAATGTTTCCTCTTTAGCTAAAAGGTAACAATAAGCATAGTGGGATACTGTAATTAATTAATGGTGGGGAAGGGGGGGTTTGTAGTAGTACACCACAGTATGAAAAAATTGATCTTTGGAGCCTTTTTTGAAAATAGTATCAAATAATGATGGAACGAATAATACTGCATAATTTGGAGTACATATTACTTACTTTTGTTCATACAGGATTTGTACAAGTCCTTGGCCATCCTGAAAGGCCTTGCTTCATTTTCCGCTGAGGGTTCTTCTATGATTACTCTCAATTGTTCTGTCAGTTTGTCGTCAATTTTGCTAAACAATGTCACTGATGTCTGAAAAAGAATGTAAATTTTAAAATGAACTTGTGATTGCTTTGACAACAAAAGCAATCTCTGATCCTCTATAGGGGAGCTCCATGTTTACAGGAAACAGTCTTTTTATCAGATCGTTTTCCAATAACAATTTTTAGAATAAATGTATAGAGAAATAGCTTTCGAGATAAAAACTTTAATGGGAGTGAAAACTCTAATTTATTATTTGTGGACATAAATCAGGCTCTTCTTAGGAGCTAAAGTTTTTGTTAATCTGGTCTGCTGATAAAATTATGATTAATGTTATCAACTGTATCTTGATATTTCACTTCCATTTTTAAATCTTATGGAGTAATACCAAACTTTAATAGCGTCTAAGGCTTCTCCTTAAAATATGACTATAATTTTTGTATTTTGTAAATGTAACATAGCTGTTAACAATTAACACCCAATCAGCTATTAATGCTGAGCTCTTTCCATTGACACCTTAACTAAGAAAATCAGTTCAGAAGTGTAGGAGGAGTCTTGCTCACCAAAAAATTCCTAGCTATAAATTAATTAATGTTAGATTTTAGAATTTATATCAACTTTCTTGAAAAAAAACTATTGAAACTCAACTTCAACTTGAAAAACATTATTGTTTTGAAATTACAGTAGTTGCAACATAAATAGTAATGACATACCTTATCATCAGGAATTTTTGTTTCTTTGAGGAAGTTTCCACAGACGAATTCGTAAAAATTATCACAAGGATCAGCATTTCTGTTCATTCCTTTTAGAACTTCGGAAGCTAGAAAGCGATACAACATATTAAAATGAAGCTCTGCTTTCAAACTCATTAACTCAATGAGATGTGTCTTAATCTAACCTTTCAAGTTAGATTTCTATTTGCTTTGTTTTGACCACAGATGTATCAAAGTAACTTGTGATGTTAGGGGAGTCTGATTCCTCAATTCCTCTAAGAGTTGTTAGAAGTATGATCAGGAACCATTGACACCTTCCAGTATTTTGAAGCAAGTTGCAATATGCTTACTCCTCCTTTTAGCTACTGACTAATTACTTCATTAGTTCTTTGTTTGAAATTAAATGCTAATGATAGAGATTTTGCATTTTTATTTAAAATTTGTTTGGTAATTTGTCCGGTAAAAAGTAAAAAATTAGTGCTGCACAGAAAATGCCCGCTATTCACACTTTCCATAGTCTGGCACACCCAATAATTGACCTTCACCGAGAATACCCAGGATGAGGAGCTCATATGCATCATTTGCATCGTTTGTTTTGTTCCCATTTCCAAAACCTAACTGATATGAGAAAAGGCAAAACACCTAAATAACAACACTCTAATCATATGTTTCTTTTTTGACTCAGTTATCCATTGAAAACTGATATTTCAGATGATGATACTGATGATATTTCAGAAATATCATTATATTTCTGAAATATTCACTCGCTAAGGCTATTTTTAAATAACACCAGTAATCTAACACTTTTACAAATCCAGCTCGTCAAAAGTCCCAAACATGCCAGATTAAGTGTGTAAATTAATTCAAGTGTTAATAAACAGTACTGAGTTTTTGCAATATATCTTACCTGCATAAACACATCCTGGTGTTAAACAAACACCACTCCCTTTTTCAGGATACTCTTTCTGCCAAGATTGTTTCCCAAACTTTTCTCCAGCCCCCATATCCAGGGCAGCCGGAGAGTTGGGCATCGACTCTGTAAAAATTATTACTTTAATTCATTTGAAGATGTTACCAGTTGGAGCAGTTAATTTCTCCAGATAAAAAGGACATGAGCTAGTAAACTATTTATGCATTTTCATTTTGTTCATAGTTCGGATGATTATTAAAAGTAAAAATAACTTTTTCCATGTACAGAAGAATCCCTCTTAACCGGACACCTCGGGACCATGGTCAGTCCAGATAACGGGTTTTCTGGTTAAACAGACGTTTCCTAAAATTAATTAATAAATCGAAACATAAAAAATTGAGGAACATTAGTTAGTGTATTACATATTTCCCGCAGTAATCGTAAATATCGTTTTTATATTACTCTAAAACAAACTGATTTTACTCAAATTTAAGAGAGCCTAATATTTAGACATGTCCAAGTATTACATGTCACAAATATTTTTCCAAAAGAAGCATTAGTACAGCACCTTACAATTCCTGCTAATCACGACCGGTTAAATCAATGTTGAATGAAAATTGTTGGGTTGAAAAGTTGTTACTTCCGCCGAGAGCAGTCCAGTTAAACCAATGTCTGGGTAAAAGGTGTCCGGATTAGAGGGAGTCTACTGTGTTAGGATATGTTTTGAAGGCAGCAGCTGCAGCTCTCTTGAAAACGCATCAGCTCTTCGCACATGCAGCTCTTCTTATATTTTTTGTTTTAATGTTTTGGAACAGTTATCTCCATCAAGTGGATGAGGAAGTGCTGTATCCAACAAAACAATAAAAAAAGTTTGCCATTTTATAAAATTTTTGATCCTAAAGTCACTATGGGTGTAGATTTGTTGTGAAAGTTCCTTAAAACCTGTTTTTATTTTTCACTAAAACAATTTTAATATACAATTGTTAGAAAATCATAGAAACAAACCTTTAATAATAAAACTGTTACATATTTTGTAGGATAATGAAACAAAACTGTAAATAAAAACCAAAATGTTCATTAGAAAACACTGCCAAAATTTAGACATCATGAGGTTTAGTAAACAAAAACATTGCAGAAGACATAAGAACAGCTGGATAAGATTATGTTGACAATTTTTCAGTTATAAAATAAAAAATAAATTCAGGTGATTTGTGATTGGAACAATAAAAATTGTATTTTCTTTTTTCTTATACTGTATACTGTATACACTATTTTCTTATAAACAATTTTTTTATAATACACCAACTTGAGAAGTATTTTGCAGCGATTACTAAATACACAATTATTGTTTTGTTGTGTTTACAGGTACATTTTTGGAATATTTTAAAGTTTTTTTTAAGGAATGGTCCGAAACCTAGTTTTATTGCCATCCAACATTAATCTTTCATTAGATAATGCTACAAGCAACGAGCAACGCAGTGGCGTAACTAACACCAATGCAACCAATGCGGCGCATTGGGGCGCAGGCCTTCAGGGGGCGCAGGCTTTAGAGGGGCGCAAACAACTGATATTCTGGAAAACTTTTAGCAAAAAAATATGTTGAAGCAAAACTCACTGTATATAGCTTAGACTCATGCTTTGGTCAATGAAGTAGTTTGCTTTAGAAATGTAGTTAAAGACGATATCAGCATGTATGTACAGCATTCATAATGTTTCTTATATTACCTGAAAGTGTTGCAAGTAGTGAAAGGTCTTTTTTTTCTAAACTAAAAATAATAAAGAACTTCTTAAGTAATTCTATGTCCAATTCTAGACTGTGTGATCTTGGTATTGAAAATGAAAGAGCTCAGTCTTTAGATGTAGGAAAGTTAAAAAGACGGTTCCTAGAAACAAAGATCCGTAGGGGCTTTGTCAGAGAATAGGAATTCATCTACAGTGTTGTCACTATGAGCTGTAGGCTGCTCTTTGGCTGTAAGAATAACGCATCATCTTGTAAAATTAATCAAATTTTGAGAAACGGAACATGAACATTATATTGTAGCTTGTGGTATCATGTATACTTATAGTGCACTGAATAAATATAAAATGTTAAGTAAAGTAAGAAGTAGCCAATATTTATCGTCCTAAATAGTACATTAATTAATTGTAAGTATGTAATGTGATCTTTACTTCAGTTATGTTTGGTGTTTGGAAATATTTAGTAACTTAATTTTACTTTAAATTTTTTTAAATATTTTTTTATAATTAACTTTAAAATTACTGTACATAATAAATTATATATTTTTTAAATAATCTTTCTCTAATTGGATAGAGCTTGTACAATGTCGTATGTAGTGAAATAGTATCCAGGAAGTGTGGAACTATGGAGAAATGTCGTAGTTAGTTTCATTGGAGGTTATGGGTGGTGGGGGGAGAGAATGAGTCTATGAATGGGGGCGCACGGAGAATACTTGCATTGGAGCGCAGTCAGACTAGTTACGCTACTGGAGCAACGGCCCAGTATTGAGCACCTTTAAAGAATGCTGTAGGATTTTTGCTATTAATTTGGCAATCTTTGAAGGATGAAATAAGCACACATGCTATCCAGCCAATGATTATCATCAAAATAATATCCATAGTTATCACCATCATCATGATCATCACCACAAAAATCAAAACCAACAAGTTCTTGTATGTACCAGGTGTTTAAGAAAAAGTTTAGTTTTAAAGTGTTTAAAGGTGATTTATTCTACTTACAATAACAAACACTTTTACAAAGCAGTCAACAGTTTTTTGGCGCTCCACAGTGTGCATTGAGCCTCTTAGCGGATGAGATTTAACTAATAATCACCTGATTTACAAAACTTTTGACACTTGTTTACAGAAGGTAAACAATGTTTTCACAAAAGTAACTAAGCTGCCATTTGATACATTTTAAAGAACCCATCCAGCTGTTTTTCGGCCGCCCGCCAAGTTGTTTGTGAGGTTTTCAGTGCGGCCTTGGGCTTATACACATTATTTTCCTATATACACATATTGGGTGCGTTCAGCCGCAGTCACCGGTGGCTAACCGGTTACCATAGTCACTAATAGGCAAATCCACCGCATCTTGACAGTCAACAATGTCCGGTTACTTACCGAATCCACCGTAAACACAACATCGGTGGATGCACAACAATGGTCGGTAGATGGTACGTCCACCGCTACCGTTCACTTAATATAGGTTAGTATATTACCCACCGGTGGAATGCGGCTGAACGCGCCCAATGTGATTGGCATGTGCAGGTGAGAAGAAGAAAAAGAGTTGGACACCAATGACGTCACTAGTGTCATTCTCAGCTGCTGCTGTTATGCCCAGTGACGTCACCGGACCACGCCACCTACCGGGCCGCTCGGTCTCGCGCACGTACAGCACGCTGAGCGCGATGGTGAGGACGCCGCAGAGGAAGATGGCGGCGGCGGCCAGCACCGTGCAGTAGCGCTCCATCAGCGTGCGTCGGCGCCACCATGTCGGGTTCCTGCAACAACAACAATAGAGGGTGAAAAATTACAAAATCAACTTTCTTAACGCGATTTTCTGTGATCTCAGAGAAGAGGATTATGCTGTAGGCATAATAAACGTTATCGTTGTATTTCAGTCCTACAAAAAAATGTTATGTATTAGGCCTCGGGTGTACGAGATGTGGGCGGCAAGCGGCGGGCAGCGGGCAGCGGGCGGGACCTGACTTCTGGTCAAGATACGAATCGTTTCAGATTGCCGTTCAAAGATCGGCATTTCATTACTAAATGACCATTTCATTTCTCCCCTCGTATTGTCAATCTGACAAAATGAAAGGGTTCCTTTTTCATCAACAAACGTATTGTTGCGGTACCTCCACTATCGAATCTAACCTCCTCGTTTCCATCAATGCATATGGCGAGCGGTAAGTGGCCCATAAAATATGTTCTAACCTGGACGGCGAAAAAAACGGCACTGAGCGACACCAATGAATTTCGTTCGCAGCTTGGAACAATCGTAGCCACTGCCTTCAAAATTACCAGCTCACCAGCTGACTTTAAATTCTACCTGAAAACCAAGACGGTGCCGCTCACTCCACTCGCCCCCCGCCCTCGTATCGTACCCAAGGCCCTAAGAAACACAAAAAGTGGACATTACTGCGACTCTCTTGTTCATTCCCCATTGTGTTTTAAGATCACGACTTGCCCGATAAGTACTATTTACTGAACAAGCGTGATAGTTTCCGCGCGAGTCGCTGGAGAGTGCGAAAATTTAATGCGATTGCAATGAAACTTACCCTCAGATAAGTAATTTACATGCGATACTTTACTGTGATATTGTAATCTAAAAAATAAAATAAACTTATTTGTTATTAATAACATATTTTTGTAAAAACGTTTCTCAATTCTTCAATTATAACCTATAGCACACAAGACATGCACACATGACATAACATTATTGCAATTAGCGGTTTACTTACATGCGTTTCTAATCAGTACATCACGGTAAAGAAAAATAAATGCACGGCAAATGTTCACAGGCACAGGGTAAATTTACCAGACATTTACTGACATAGAGTAACTTTCTTGCCAATAATAAACCACAGAAAACAGATGTTTTTTTCACATTTTTTGTGGTTCAAATCGGTATGTAAAACCTTTTTATCAAAATTGTAAGTTTGTAAAAATATTGTATAAATAATTTTATATACATAAATTGTAAAAATAAATGATCGAATTCAAGTTTTTTATGGTAGAATTTGCTAAATATTAGTACACCCTTTAAATTAATACAGAGTTTGTTTTAGCAATAGATGAAGGTGCAGGGAGTGTTTAAATTAACCTATTTATCACACGCAACCTTAATAACAACGTTTTATTGCTTTTGGTGAGTATAACAATTAATTATTTTAAGAACAAACAATATAAAACTAAACGGTTAGTTTCAAAATAATTAACTGATAAAAATATTCATCAATTTTTTTCTAATACTGATGCAGTTTGTTTTTTTTTATTACTAGTTGTTTTGTATATGACGATTTGAAGAGAAAACTCAAACCATTGGTAAAATATATTGAGTAACGCACGAAAATTACAAACTTTTATTACAATATTATAGTCACGAAAGTGTCATATTTCACATAAGATAGCGTTTTACGAGTGAGCCATGGCGAGCGTGGAAAATGCTATCGAGTCCAGAAATGGGACTCGAACGATACTTTTCATCACGATGTAAATTACCTCTAAAGATTTTTTAAAATTATCTGATACAGTTCTGATCTGGTACAGTTTAATAATTTTTCCATAAACGCCACATAGTTTTACAATTCATTTTAGGTTTTAAGTCAGCTGGATAGTGGACAAACGCAAGCAAAGAAATGTAAAGGAAAGGAAATAGTGTACTTCGCAACCAGGGCCGAAAATTAAGTTTTGCGGACTCAAGATCGTGTTCCAAACTGGAGACGAAGTCGAAATTTGAAACGATCGAGAGCTACAAAACCCTTTCGGCCGAGGTGCGAACACTATTTTTCACCACACTACAAAATGAAATAAACATTATTCATAACACTTAAAATCTGAATACTTCTTTGACACACTTGGAAACGAAACTTTGAAATTATTAGCGACAACTTTTTTTCATGGCTGCTAGGCAACGACAGAAGTGAAAATTATATGAATGCCAATGGCCTATCGTTGGAACATATTGAATGCCTTAGAGTTACAGTTCGCGCATGATATCTCCGGCTATGACAGAGTCAGCTGGTTGCAGGCGCGGGAGGGAGGGGGTACTTTTCTGAAAACATTGCTACAGCCGCGCTGCGTGTCAAACGCAGTGTTTGCCAAAATCATATGTTTAAAATGTGATATGATACGGTTAGCAGCGTAGTGGTCATAGCCGGAGATATAAGGCGTGAACTGTATGTGATGTTCTCACGTTGTTTCAAACAAATAAACAATCAGCTGACGTTCGGCCCAAGGACACTTTCGGCCCTCCGACAAAAAAGTGCTGTTTTTGGCCTCCATGTGACGTATGTAAAACAGGTGATTTCGTCGTAATGTGGAGGAAAGTATGTTTCGGCCTGGAAAAGTAAGCTGATCATTATTTGTTTTGACGTTAGGAAATGGAGGCTTTTCTTAGATCTCTGCTCGGATAGGAAACGGACTATTTTCATTTGTAAAGTGGTCGAAAAGTTTTAAAATGAAACATGTATCTTCCCTATTTGAACAACAATTAATTCCTTACAAAAAAGAATATAGCCTTAGTTAAAATTGGGGGTTGATTTGCACCACGTTTATCTGTGTAGTTCAATTTTATTTATGTTACGGAATCTATCTACATATAGATAATTCTGTTTTCAGTTATTTTTTCATATATATATAAACAAGAAAAGAGTTGTGCGTTGGTATATTCCGTGCTACAGCCGAAACTACATGTGTAGACCCTTGATATTGGTGTAATTTTGAAGCTTGAAATCTCATGATGTGTACTATAAAAATATGGTGTTTTTTTTCTTTCAGGACTAAGGCACAGGATCGTCTGAAAGGGTTACATGAAATGTCAAGGTTCCTGGAAGTGGTTTGAATAGTTACTATGGTTACCATTATGGATACTAACGGCTAGAATGTAGCACTAATAAACAACAAGAATACAACCAAAAAATATTCTCCCGGGCAAAGCCGGGGTTAAACAGCTAGTTAAATAATGTTGCCCTCCATTATTTTATTAAATAAAACAGTAACAAGTTTTTCATGGCAAAAAATTACTCAATTTCAGCGCATGTAAGAGAACACTCCTCGCGTAATTCAACCAAATAAAAAGCATATTATCGGTTGAATTAATAGCAAACGCTGATGGTTGTAATCGGAGATAGGCCAAGTTTAAACCAAAACCGCGACCACGATCTAAGCTCTTGTATCTATTCGCTAATCGAAGGTTAATATTGCTGAATGGAACCTTTTCCATCCCTCATGTTAAAAGGACGCGACGCGACGGTAATAATCTATCTCTAAGAGGGAATTAATTACATTTAACAGTGAGTGTATGGTTTTACAAAAATAAGAAAACTTTCAACTTTTTCGTCCATTACGGAATCAGCTGCATCACCTTATGTAAATAATAATTTATTTGAAACTAGCTAATAACCCCAGCTTTGCCCGGGAGATTATTTTTCTTGTTGTATTCTTGTCGTTTCTTTGTGCTGTATTCTGTAACCATGGTAGCTAGAAATAGCTACCATTAGAAATAATGGCAACCTTAGCAACAGTTCAAAGCACTCCCAAAATCCTTAACATGGGTCCCTTTCGGACGATCCTGTGCCTAAAAGTCCTTAACGATATCAAAACCACACCACCATAGTGCACATCATGAGATTCCAAGCTTTAATTTGACACCAAGATCAAGTGTCTATACGACATGTTGTTTTGGCTGTAGCCCGAAATATACCAACACACAACTCTTTTTTTATATTGATATATTGAATATTGATTATCTTAGTTGAAATGTTGTTTACCTAAAATCTTGCAGATGTCCTGCACATGTAGTGAAAACTGTATTAAAAGTCTCCAGTAATTTCTAAAACTAATCTGGCTTTAAGTTCTAAACCTTACTCAACACTAAATAAATTTCAATAACTTAATATCTTAGCCATCTTAACGTTGTAATATTGACCCTGAACTGGATAGGACAAATCATAGTTGTACACCACCTCATTCATCCAGTGCAAAAGTTCAAAGGTTTTACATTAGCGACGTCCAAAGGACTGATTCATGAGCAGACGGTCACGCTGACCTGAAGATGACGAACCATGCTTTGGAAGCTAAAAGTCACTTTGAACACGTCCAAATTTGGAGAGTGGATGACTGACATCAACAAATAAATACTGCTTAGTTTTTCTGCTTCCTAAGATATCTTTCTTAGTGCCATGCTTATGAATATAGTTTTCCATTCCTGTTTCCTGCAAATTTACTGTTTCTTTCTTATATTTTTTCTTTTTTAACCTAAATACATTTTGGCTCAATTGCTAGTAAACCAGTTTAACGATAACACACTCTCACGCACGGGCAGTAGCCTATGTGAGGGGTAACTTCATATTGTATTAGTCATTGTTTTTGAAGTTATTTAATTTGTTTGCTAAAATAATACAGTACTGTATGTTAAAAAAACAAAAAAATTAACCTTTAAACAAAAGATTGTAAAGTATAGAAATTGACTTCTATGTCATAGTCATAGTCATAGTCATAGTCACTATATTGAGCATTTAGACAAGTACATGCATATGCCAAGTCAATACAAATACAAATAAATTCATAAAAATAAAGGTTCTTCTATGACAAAAAATTTACATATTACATAAGGGTCTTATCACACATAAAATCGTTTACACTATAGTAAGCCTTGCCAACTAGCAGCTTTTTCAAGTCTCTCCTAAATTTAATAGGGTTTGATTCGTTTTTCAGGAGGTCAGGCAGGTTATTGAACATTTTAATGGCAGAAAAATATAGGTGGTTTTCAAAGAATGATGTTGTATGTCGGGGGATATTTAAAACGCCCTTTGGTTTGCTCCTTGAGTTGTAAGAATTTACTGGTATAGAGTCATTAAAGATAGAGAAGTTCTGTCGGAGAAAAGAAAGTGTTTCCAGGATATAAATTGAGGGGAATGTTAATAACTTGTTGGCCTTGAATAAATCTTTGCATGAATCGAGTTTTGGGACTTTAAATATAACCCTAACAGCCTTTTTTGCAATCGAAATACCGCCTTTGATCGAGTCGTTTCTGTATATATATATATATATATATATATATATATATATATATATGTATATATGTGTATGTATATTTTGCAACAATTATTTTTTGAAATAAAGCTAGTTTGATTTGATTTTTGATTTGATGCATGAAATCTAATAACAGTACTCTACGGCATTGAACTCAGTTACTGTACCCCTCTTATTTCAACCGTTACATCTATTTTCCAAACGTCACCCCTTGTAAAGAGAATAAATAACATAAATGTCCGGTAAAAGCAAGACTGACCTGGTGCGTTCCATTGTAAACAAACCGTCTGAATATCTCGGCTGTTACTGTTAACAGCCGGCGGGGTCTAGGACATCTCACTCACTGGGTCACCCGTTAGCCTGCAGACCGGTTCTTCTTCTTCCTTCCTGATCCGGTCCTTCTCCCACAACCTCATCCGGCGTCGATCTCCATCGTAAACCCGATTTTCTGATCGTCCGAGGACATAAACCCAATTTTTTAATTTATGAGGGAAACGTAAGGGATATCTCTTTTATATCTCTTGGTCATCTCCGGGGTCGATGTTGGAGTATCGGTGTATTGACGGGAAGATATAAGTTAATTGTGCTCATAAGCTGAATTTGTACTTTTAAGAGCAAATTTTTAGATATAATCGTGATCCCACACTTATCTTTAATTCGTATCCGCCTAAAATATCCTTTTCTTGTGGTCGGCATCGTATCCTACGATTCTTATGATTACCTAGAGACTGTGTAAGTGATGCTTGCTTATTGCTTAAGTGATTACTTTTTATTTACTGAAAATATATTGTCTAAAACCTTACAAGCAATAAGAGAGTATTGCGCCAACGGCTTATTGTCTTTAAAATAAGGGGTTTTTTTAGATGAGATGATTTGAATTGGTCGAGTTCGGGCTTCTTTTTTACTATCGTATAAAAAAGTATATTACATTACATTACATCGCTTGAAAATGGCGACCTATAAGTAGGTATTTTAAGCCAAGTATGAATGACAAGTGAGTTAGGGATAAAGGAGCGCAAAAGCTTTTATTTAACGCCACAGGCCTAGATTCTTTTAACACAATAAATCTTCATGTGAACTTTTTTAACTTATATCAATTTAATTTCTATTTTTAGCTTTATAAATAGTACTAGCCTACATAACACATAACAATGTAATGATAGATTAGTCTCTGGGCCTTTATCAAAACGAGTATTTCTAGTTTTTATATCACCCACATTTTCTAATCCCATATTAGACTTTACCGCAAATTTCACAGAGCTCATACACCACTTCCTTAAGAAAGTGAAGAAAGTAATTACTTCCATAAAATGTTTATTTCGTTTTGGAAAAGTTGGGTTTTATAGATTTTTATGGATTTTGGGAAGCGAGTATACCCTTAAAATACATCCTAAAGTTAGAAAGTGATAAATTGCATTTCTCAAGAGGAACAATTTTGTCGTAGTATGGAACTTTATCACTTGGAATATGATGCTTTTTGAAGGTTATAAAAACTAGTAATCTCAAGAACTATAGCCGCGGGCGCCAAATAGGGCAGGAGAGTGCTTCTGGCGAAGAATATTTATTATTTGTTCGGGTAGTTAATAAACTTTTATGATCATATATTACAGTAAAATAGCTTTACACGTAAGAGGTTCTGAAAACACAAACAAAGTTTTGGCAATTCAACAAAAAACATTTCATTTAGTCATTTCAGCTGATATTTAGCAGATGATTTGATGAGTTTACAATTTTTGTCACCCGCCCAGGCCGCCCTGTTTCGTGCACTCAACTCTAATTCACTATTTAACATTTCAACAAACAAACGTTGACTAGAATAGTGAACTAGGTTTATAAATATACAACGTATATTCTGGATAGAAAACCTATGGGAGGTTTCTATTTTCAGAATTAATATTTTTTATGATTTTACTACTTTTATCGTTTATCCATTCACAAAGTGTACATTTATTTGTGTTTCATGTCTCCAGATGCAAGTTTCACACGATTTCAAGTAAAAGTAGGCCTAATGTTTTTAGGAAATAGACATATTCAATATTTAATAGTTTATATTTCTAAAATCATACTGAAAAAGAACCAAATTCCATTAATAAATTTATATTATTTATTTATGTGTGTTTTGTACACATTAATATCACTATTATTGCATTAAGGTTAACTTAAAAATTCAACTAAGTTTGATTAGTATGAGTAAAAGTTTATTCTTATGGTTATAGTTAAGCCAAACAAAGTCGATAATTAAAAAAATTACAACCAAGACTAAAGTATATTTAATTTTTTGTTATATTAAAATGTTGTACTAAAATGAGTTATTTTGAGTTTTAGGTGTGTCAGTTCATTCAAACGTCAATCAACTGATAATATAATGGAACAAGATAAAAGTGTTGCTATCGCTATCGCAACTTTAATAATTTTAGCCAATATGACCTTCACACAGTTGCGACTTAGTGATCAGGAAAACTAAAACCTAAATAAACAAAGAAGTTTCAATTAGTTTAAACTAGTTTGTTTATCTTAACTAACTTTTCCCTCAGGAAAGAAGTTACTGTATTACCTTACTGAAGACAATACAACGTTACAATGGTAGTACCTAGTCCAAAACCAATTTTTAAGGGCTTACAAGGCAAAATTACTGTCGAAATCTCTTTATTTCTTTCTACTTCCAGGGAATGTCACTGTCAAATTATGGTAGACTATGTTACAGAATGTTAGACTATGTTAAATGTAACAGAAATTATTGCTATGGTCTTTTTAAATAGAAAACTAGTGCGTTTTTTTAAAATAATTACACGATAATTAAATATTTTTAATCATACTCTTGGGGCCCTTGGTAAGGTCACAGCTTCACAGCTTCGTGAAGGTCTGAAAGTGTTTTACATTGTGTAAAAGAAAACATTATTACACTGCGTATTACTAAAATACATTGTAAGATTGACCCCAACGATTCAATAAAGAATCATATGCAGTATTGATTAAATTTAAAAGGACATAATGATTGAAATCTAGTTTATTGGCTTCAACAAACAGGTCGAACTGATAAAAACTCAAATAATGATAACCCAGTAAGAGTTGAGTTATTAATAGATATTTACTACAAATTTTTTGTACTCAATTAGTTGTTCTGACGTAAGTTTTAATGAAGTATAAACATAAAAATTATTTTTTAGGTAGATAATAAAGTCATCAACATTTATAAGAAAATACCCTTCTATGATTACTGATTTTAACTTATATCGCCTAAACTGCTGGAACATTCAGACAAACGAGTAAGTGTAAGAAAACGAAACTGATATTTGCAAGAAAAACTTTTACGAAGTGACATATAATTCTCAAACATTTTAATTACAAATTAAAAACATATTCATTTGACTCAATAATTAGCAATAAAGCACACCTACTCCGCAAGAAATAACGTTAAAATTTGAAAATATTTATTTAATTTAGATTTTTTACTGCCATCCTCATGTCATACACAATTTAATAAACAGTAATAGTTAATAGTACAATCCTTAGTCAGTTTAAAATTATAGTTTGCTAATCTTTGAAATTGGAATTATTAGAGTTGTTCTACTAACTTATTTACAATCAGAACAAAAATTAGAATACAATGTCTAATACAGTTTTTATAGCAATTGCAATAAATATGTCTACATATATTTTCGAAATTGAAAAAATATATTTTCAATTGCGAAAACGCTTTCATAATCGTCATCTAGAGTAACGAATAAGCCTAGCAGTTTGGTGATCACTTATGAACTAACATAATGCTACAATTAGTTAACAACACTCTGATAACTATCTATAGTTCGGTGTCAATTTTCAGGTTTAAAGTTAGCTTAATCCTCTCTTCGCGTGACTCGCGTGAGATTTTATGTGTCAACGTTCTCAGTACTGGAGCACAGTTCCCCAACACCCATTACTCATTAGACTAACATGGAGACGCTCTTCACACACCACACCCTCCAAATGTAAATACTTACTCAGCAAAACCACTTATTCCCCAAAGTCCAACTCACCCGGTGACGGCGACGGTGGGCAGCTCCTCGTCGAACTCTAGCAGTCTGTTGTACGGCATCTCGACGAGACTGTTGATACGTTATCATCGACTGTGACGAGTGACGTCATGGGGATCAAGGCCCGTCTCTCAATTCATCTCTCCCTCTTGTTTACATACAATGAACATCACAACTAATCTCTACTCCCTACGTCCACGCCGAGTTCAATTATGACGATTGGAGCCGATTTCTTTTTGCTCGATTTGCATGATCACTTTGTTTCGTAGGGTTTTCCATATGAGATTGGGCAGCATGTATGGATTTACTGGCTTTTGAATATAGTTTGTGTGGAGCTATTTGACAACGAACACATCTTGATCATCCAAAAACCTAAAGTGCCAGTCTTTACAACTATAAAAATAACAATAAGATTCATAATAAGGTTCTAGAACAAGGGTGAGTGCCTATTTAGATCTTTCAGGTTAAAAACTGTTTTATATTTTGCAATCTGCGGGTCCCGTACTTGACGAAGTTTATACGTATGCAGTAGTTATTACTTAATTTACAGTATTTATTACTTTATTACTGAATTTGTAACGAGTCCAATGTAGATAAAGCCTAACACGATAGAAATTGTGAACTGTATAAAAACTGACAACAGCCAACAAATCTGGATATTCTACATTTTATAACATTATTGTTAAAACCTGCAGAGGTCTCTTCAGTAATTAACTTATATAAAATAAGTTTTTGAAATCAAGATAAAATCTTCCATCTGTAATATAATAAATTGATAAAAAATTAAGAGACAAAATGATTTATTTTCCCAATGAATTATGATCCAATTAATTTGTTATTTCACCTACCCATGAGTTTTTACGATATTAACACAAAGGTCCGATAGTTTATAACGTTAAAAGTTAAAAAATCCCGTAATTAAAAAAATTATAAATGTAAAATATATCCCACGCAAAGATCCGCTTATTTGTTAAAACTTTAAAACTCCAAACCTCATTTAACTTAAACGTAATTAAAAATATACGAGATTGGCCACATTACAACTGAGAATCTTGTTCAGTCGAGAAGACGCTCGACCTAACCAAACCGAGATGTTTATTTAATGAAAGATAAAAATACTCACACACAGACAGAACACAGGAAAGGAGGTCTATGCACCGGTAGTCTAAACTAAGTTATTATTGACCAAAGTATCAATACTGCAAAACGTTTCAACAGAGATACGGCACGCACTGTGTGCTGTGGACTGCTTGCACATACCGATACTTTCTCTATTTAACGGTAGAGGGTCAAAACTTCCTCCTCGCAAGTCAATAGCAAGAGTTCTGATGTAAGAAGTTCGTTTGTATAGAAGTATAGTCCGACACAGACTACATGAACCAGGCCGTCCGTAAACCCAATGCCAAGATTAACATGAGTCTTATGGACTAACGGGGTCACGAGATTTGACTCGACATATCTTCAGTACATGTTTGAGATCTAGGAAGTTGGAAATTTCATTTACAGCTCCAAAACCAAAACGTGATGATACTGATTGAAAGAAAAATCGTCACATGAAGTATGTTTCCTTAATCACTTATAATATAGCCTACTTGGAACATCGAATTGTGTTTTCAAGTATAGTTCGATAAAAAAAGTTGATAATCTTTGTTTTAATTAATTTTTTTACCTATAAATGATTCTATAGTCGTATTACTATGATAGTTATGATTAAGTAAAACCTCTAAATCCAACTAAATCTAACCTCTAAGCGGTCCTTCAAGAAGTATACAATTAAAAATAAGAATCTCCTCTGCGAAATAAGCAAATAAATTCTCTCCCATCAGTTATATCGGTTGATTTAACCTCCCCTAAAAACGATCCTAAGTTGTACAGACCAAGCTTTGAGCTCTCTTTAGTAAAAATGAAGATTGAAACAACTTGGCCTACTGACAAAAACTAATAAAAATCTAGCTAGCTTCCAAGTAGTTAACACTACGTAGAATAAAATAACCACTTTATCCTACTCCAAACCCCATCAGAAATCTACACCACAAACTTATTTCTCTCGCGATCCGCACCTTGGGACATTTAAATCACTGAATTTGCGTAGAGGAAAGTCGTCTTACCTAGCGGCCATCTTTGACGTCATCAGTTTTATTATGACGCCTGTCGGAGGGGTGGGGGTCATGTGACAGGGGACAGGTACTTTGTCACGCCAACCCCACGTGAGGTGTGGTCCAATATTTCAACGTCACGACTCGTGTCACGTGTCACCTTGTCGTTTTACCGATACATGATTTATAAATATGGAAATCGTATATTAAAAAGTATTAAAAGGGATTAAAAAGCTAAAATACGGTATTTGGATTGCTTTTTGTGAGAAATTATCATCCTGATAAGAAATGTTTTTCCAAAATAAGAAAACGCAAAAAAATCAAATGATGAAATTGCATTTGGAGTTTTCGTTATAATGCAAAAACGTGATTTGTGTAATAATAAAATCCTCCTTCACTAGAAAACCTCTTGAAACGAAGGACTAATCATAGCTGCCTCTTTTCACAATTAGATTATGAATAATAAAGTCAATGCTATGAACCTTCCACCACTAGTAATCTTAAGTAGTGGGATTAAGATTGTTGGTTTCACTTCCCTTAAGGAAGAAGAGACAGTTTCGAGTCTCATTAATACGCTCATTAGCAACTGGCTTTTTAAACTTCATGTGTTTAAGACTGCCTTTTCTTCTCATTTGTAACCAATTGACAGTAACTTACAGCAATAGAATACACTCATTACATTGCTTATAGTAACAGCGATATCAAAACATTTTTATAAGTTTCACGATATTCTTGATTACTTGTTGACATAGAGAAGCAAAGTGACAATGTTCAGCTTGTAGCCTAGTAGAGTCAGAAAGCATTGCAGCGCTTAGAACGTTAAGGACTACTTGGGTCTACCGGGGGTCAACGGGGTCATGACCAGGATGGGCACCGGCTGTGACGTCATTCAAGGTCAGCGGGGACGACCAGCCGTGAAAGACACGGTTAGACTGACAACAAGTGTCTCGTTGAACAGGTATTATTGGAAGGTATCGCCTGCTGTTGTGTGGTTAACTGATCTAATGCGATTGATGGTTTATCATTCCTTGGATAACAGTTGTGATAAAATTAGGAGGCATCACAGAAAAAGAAGATACTTCTCTGTGGTGGCATCCAGGAGAAGTCCAGTTTCAGAAGATTTCGTAGAAGGTGGATTGATGTCTTTAATCTATATTCAATTATCCACTAACTATGAAAATAGAAGACTGACTATCGTCGATAATTACGTACAAAGAAATTAATTAGTAAATGGATTAGAAAATTCAATTCATAAAGATATTTGCTGTTCGCGTTTTATTATTTGAACAACATGTTTTACAAATACAGCTTTTAAAAAGAAAACGGGATTGGGTACAACAGAAGTTTTATATGATCTGAGAAGGTCTGAAAAACTTTTTTCACTTTGTACTATTCATACTTGTACTATAAAAAACCAACCAGTGGATAAGGCCTCTGGTTCCCCTGGATTGTAACCCCTGCCTGATAAATGCGGATGGACACACTTAGACCATTGGCCAACCAACATGATGGTATAACTTTTTGGTACAATTTTCATTTTTATCAAAGGTAGGCAGATTTGTTGGAATATCAAAAAATAATGATTGCCCTCTCAAAGTGGTAGTTAATGAAAATGGCGGCCAATTCAAGATGGTGGATGTTGAGTTTTAGAAAACCAACTATAACTCTGGAACTATTTGTTCAATTTACAAATTTTCAATGAGAGCTCTTTATATGTGCTACAGATATTATTATATTACACTAAACAAATTTCGAAAAAACAACAGTTGATGAGTAATAAAGTAAATAGTAAAAGTTTTTGTCAATTTTAATGTTCGGTAAACTAAACTTAAAATTATTACTTGTTAGATTCATAATTTGAATTTGGATGAGAAAGGCAAACAATTTAATATTTGGAACTATTTCTCTACGCCATTGGCTACCAAGTTTAATTATATTAGCAAACATATGCTACGTTGTCCAATATTAACCTCAAAATTAGCAAAAAAATCACATATCTTGCTTACTTTTCCACATTTTTTAACGGAATTCGGTACTATAAAAAAGTAATGTTTCAGTGAAAAATTGAGAAAAGAATTTATTATTTCCTTTATTACTCATTAACGGTTGGTATTATCGAAATAGTGTATAGGTATTATCGAAATAGTGTATGCCTATATAGCGCATATAAAGAGCTTTCGTTTGAAAAAATAAATATTGAAACCGAAGAAATAGTCCCAGATATTGTTGATTTTTCTAAAACTCAAGGTCCGCCATCATGAATTGGCCATAATTTTTATTAGCTACCACTTTTAGATTGCAATTGTAAGTTTTTGACATCCCAACAAACCTGTCTAACCTGGGTGAAAAGAAAAATTGGTATCCCAAAATTATAGTATTTCCTTTAATTTGGCCAGTTGGCCTGTGGACTAACTGTAAGTTGGCCTCACCTGCAAAGCGGGCCTTGCCTGAGAATTGATATCATCAGTTCTCACAGATATCGTGGGATTTCAACCTGCAGTTGCTAATTCCGTGCTGACGGTGACCTACGCAAAATCTGCTTAGGAAAGATTCCTATATACAGTATACCCAAAGCGATATACCATAGTGATATTATAATACTGCTCTTGGTGTTTCCTAATCCAGCCATTCCAGCCACCTAACGAATAATATATTGAAACATAATTTGGAACTCGATTTGATTGTATAAGATCGCAGGGGTGCCCACAGGGGGGGAGGTCATGGCGCAAGTTGCGCCATCAAAATCTTTGGGAAAAATTTTGGGGTTGAAAAGTAAATTAATACTTAAACATTTGAATTATATCAAAGGAGTAGCCAGACCAAGTGTAGGTACTTCACATCTACAGTCGAAGATCCTTGATTTAAAACAAATAAATGGCTTTATCAGTTTTTTGTCTTATTTCCGACAAAAATTGTTGAATAGCGACCCTTAAGTGGTTTGTTTTAACGGTTTAAAGACAATCAAGATCATAGACAATTTTTGAATATAAATTACTAATAATATTTAAAATCCAGGTCAATAGAAAGAACATAAATAGACTTAAAATCTTTGGACAAAAGTATTATACTCTTTGTAGTACATATTAATGCATTAACCGATATAAGTACCCATACATTATTTAATAATTGTATTAATGTGGAAAGATACTATGACGTATACGTATTTTTTATTAAGTTTTGTTTAGTTTCGTTACGTTTTTGTTCAAGTTGAATTACGTTTTTTGTTTATTTTTAAACAAGAGGAGGGAAAGTCCGGTGACCTTACGCCCGTATAGATCCCCTATGTGATAATCTGTAACAGACAATGAGTCAACTCATTTGTCCGTCAGTCAGTATATGAGCGCGAGGAACGTTTGCAAATTGTTTTTTAAACGTTTTTTACACTGCAGAAATATTATTTTATTCGATAATCATCAAATTGTGCAATGCTTCGTTACTGATTGAAAATTGCAGTTCTCTACCGTATATCTTAGTTTAGTTTACTAAACACTAAACACCTGGAGGTTCCCTCTGAACGCTATGTTTTATTGAACATTGGTTATAGCTCGTGTAATCTCTTGGAGTTGGTATATTTCGTGCGGCCTTTCCAAATCTATCATTTGGTCATTTTTAACACTCGTTAATGTCTGCAAACTTTTTACAGTTTTCATCATTCTCAGTTTAGTTACTAATTTGTTTAATTTATTATTATGCTTTTATTGATGCATTATTATTGCCTTCTTGACACATCGTAAGGAGGATAGTTAATGCTTGTCATTTCTCAATATCAGTGTTAAATTTACATTGGCCTATTAATTTGAAAAAAGTTATAATTATCTTAAGACACCGTTTTATTATTACTATAACGTGAGTAAGAATACAGTAGTATGTTTAATTATATCAGTTGTTATCTGCAACTATCATGGCTTTAAAAACACTCAAGTTTAGTTAGTATTGGCTCTTTATTTTTTTACTGTACCGTATCACCTTATCTAATATCTGTAAAACTTGAATTTAAAGTTAAATAGCCTTCTTTTAAGGTAGCCTAATTCAAAAATGGCTTTCAGTGCAATAACGCCTGAATTTACCCATTTAAAAGCCAAAAAAACAGTAGTTACAGATAATAGTCGCTCAAATTACAGGAAAAGTGGTGGAAGAAAACGTGAGGAGGAAACTACTCCCGAACATATCCGTTGTTACGACTAGCAAAGCAAAGAATGCAAATGGAAACTACACACGTAGAGGGAAGTGATAACGAAATATCAGGAGGTAGGCTGGACAGGAAACTACAATTCCACAGATGAGTGCAAAAAGCTAATGGGAATGTTACGGTCGGACGTAGGACGTAGGTCGGACTCGTGCGAGATAACTCGTAACTCGGGCACAAAACAGCTGACTGCTGGACAAAAACACCTGATCGACGTCCAACCGACATAACCTATCACTTTCCCTGGTGCGATTGCAGTGAAAAAGTCGCCACTTTGACAACCCTTCATTGTTTTTGCTCGTGGTTAAAGTAATTCAACGTTTAGAAGCGCTTGAACGAATAGTTGGAGTTGAAGAATGCGAATATGAACGACTTCTTGGACATTTTGGTGGTTTTAAAATATAACTGGCAGCGAAGGTGAAAGTTTTCACTAGAGAGGGAGAAGAAAGGGAGGCTCAAAGGTGTTCAAACTGGCGCCAGTTCTGAAGAACCGATCATTAACTTTCTACGCAGGCGTTCGATATGAAAATATGCTCGTAAATCCGCCGCTGCAAAACGTATAGATTACTTTAATCGGCTACGAACAATAAATGAGATTTCCAATACCGTGGTCATTGGCTTTCCCCCGGTTTTACTATAGAACTAGTTTAAAATAGTGAAGGATAATTAGTTTTCTTAACGTATAGATTTTAATAGGCTACAAACAATAAATGAGATTCCCATTACCGTGGCCATTGCTCTGCACCGGTTTTATGATAGAACGAGTTTAAAATACTGTAGTGAAGGATAAATCGTTTCGTGCACACTAAATATTATGATGACACTAACATTTTCTTGACATTGAAAATATATACAGCAAATCTAGACTAAGATTATCATATTTTTTATATATTCATACGATTACCCCTTATGATAGCATAGTCAAATTTAAGGGTCTTTTGGTCCTAGCGGTTACACTGGATTTGTTGGAATTGCTGAATATTAACAAAAACTTTTGCACCCAGTAACTACTTTGTGACATGGACTTATGGACTTATGTTAATGTTGCACACCTCACTAGACACGTAAAATGTAATATGAAATACAACGGTTAAGACAATTGCTTGTCAAGGTAAAAAATACCACTGGTACTTACAATGAAAAATATATACTAGCAATTTATGGAAATAGAATAGAATTTGATTACCAAGTTAAGATGGTTGGGACGCTTTTATAATACTCTCGTGATTGGATTCACTGGAGTAGTTGTATTCTCACACACGACTGAGGTTTTATCTCGTTAGCTTACATGTAACATACGATATATGTACGCCGGTGGGGGAGGGGTGGGGGTGACAGTGAAGTATATGGAGTGGACCTGTCAACGTCACCTTCGGCGATGACACTCGCCAGAGAGGCGCCGCGTCGTCGTCAACCGACAACGCTCCTTTACCTAGTAAATTTCCTGCTTGTAAAAAACTATTTCATAATGTACGTATTAAAGAGGGAATATCTGGGTTAGTGTCAATGATTTTTTTCGGCGTTTAAAAGCAAACCTGCTTTAGGAGACTGACACTCTAGTGCGTATTATTAACTGGATACGAATAATTAAGAAGATTGTACGTGGACAAAATTACATTATTAGCTTTAATACTGACCTGCTGATTTATTTGCCAGAATTGTTAATTAGCAAACCATATAAACAAATGAAGATATAGTCTAGAAGTTATTATGTGATAAAAGCTTTGAGGAGAGTATGATATTTTATGTGCAACTCTATAATCCTTTCATATTAATTTCCACATTACTGTTAAAATTATAACTGAACTGGTACTTCTTTTGGAGCAATCTCTCCTATTTGCAAAAACTGGGTGTAGAAATCCAGAAAAGGCTTAAAGCACCTATTAGTTTTACAAAACATCACAAACTCCGGATTTTTACAGATTTGAAAAAAATTGATGAAATACAAATGTGTCCAAAGTCCATGAGATTATTTTGAGTGAATCAAGTACTTTTTGATGTAAAACAATTTGGTCAAAATGTTAAAAGTACTGAAGTTTGGTGAAACTTAGGTCCAAATTTCCAGAACTGTGTTTAAATTTTATTTTTTACAAGTAGGTATATTTTTACTGCGTCTTCAAGTGTTACGTAGTTCTGACGTCAATGTACATTATTCTTAAACTAAGGTAGGCTAATCTGGTAAACCTTAACAGAAAAACTGCCGGCTTTAATAGTATCAGTTGACGCAAACCATGACATAACAAAACAGGTTTTAGCTAGAAAAAATGTTAACAAACTTCATTTCAAGACATCGCCTATTGTTTCACGCGTCCATCCTCAACTTTTCAGTCTCATTACCGCAAGCTCTAATACACGATGAACAAAAGAGTCCAATCAGGCACACAAGGTCGGGCGGAGCGTCTCCAGTCCCCAGCCGTGACCGCCGCTCAGGCAGATGGGCAAACCAGTTTCGTTCACCTCCGGTTTCCAAGGCCTCTCGTTACTCGACGTTGTCTTAGACAAAATCTAGACAAATGAACCCTGACGTTCGGTACCGTTCGGACAAGAGGAACGATTTGAGTCGTATCTGGGTCACCCACTTACCAGGAAGCTTTGTACAGGTGAAGGTGGGCGTAAGGAACAACGGTAGTGTAGGCAAGTGTGAATATTTATGTACAGTATTTGTTTCGGTGGTCCAAATGTATTTCAACGAGAAGGCGTGGGCTGTCGGCAAATTTTTAACAAGCGTCAAATGTGCATTGTTATTTTTTGAGGTAGGTAAGTTGAGAAACGGCTGTTGTCGCTTGTTTCTTCTGAATCACTAATTGCTTAATCACTTAAAAGATGCCGAGTTGAATGATGTTATAACTTTGTTACAGTAGTGTTATAGTTGAAATTTTAAGTAATACAGAGTGTATAAAGGATGATTAAGATTTGTAAAGCTTTTTTACAGTCTTTATGTGATTGAATTACTTCCACCATCATGAATTCCCACAATAATTTTTAATTTGCCCAAATACTAATTGAAACTGGTAAAAATTGGTTAAAACACTGCATTGAACTCGCATTGATCTGGTAATCTTCAGATTACAAAGCCAAGTTTGTGTGACTCGTCACCTCTGTGTTACTCGACCCATATTGAATCTAATACTATTATACTACTCGACCTTTATGTTACTATCCTGTGAATGTTATATTCAGCAGCCTTCTTCAGAATTATACATGTGAAGTTTATGTTCATAAGAAACATTAGTTTAACCAGCAAAGCTCTACATCTAAATGTAATTCCTATGAAATCAGGGTGAATATGCATTATCGAATCTCATGCGGTGTATCATCTCAATCGGTCCAGGCTTATTGTGTAAGTTCCATTGTGAAGCAGATCTTACCTAATGACTGACACCACCATTTTCTTCCATCACGGAGGATGAATGGATTCAAACTGTGTCAAATACATGTGGATTTGTAAATGTATTTTTTAATCGCTTACCGTATTCAAAATTATAAAACTTAGGAGTTGGCAAAAATAATCATTTAATAACCAATCTTATAATTTTGGATTATTTTTATATAGATGTTGCTCATGTTTGCATATAAATCATCTCCTTAATATATAATCAAAATATATAATTTCAATAAGAGAATCAAATGCGGTTTAAATAAATGATTAATCGTCAAAGCAATGAAACAAAAGGAAAAGCTACCAGTAGAGCACAGCAACCTTTAATTCTGTGATAATAGTTTCAGCTGTGGAGTGTAGAAGGTTTATTGAACCTCATTACATGGCGTAACAGAAAGTGAAAACATTGCGGTATTAGACCGTGGAGCTGTCAAGGCAATGACAATCGGAAACTGCGGGATAGGATCAAAACGTCAAATCCCGCTGAGCCTGCAGAAGGGTCATTACAGCATCGATGTTTCACTGAGTCTACAGTGTTCCTGAGTGATTTCCTGAGTGATTCTTACTGGTGTAGAAGAAAATTATAATTAATCGACATTTTTAATGAATTCCGTGTTGAATAATTTTAAAATGCTTGAAAAAATCCATAACAGTTCTTTTCAATTTCTAATGGATCTAACGTATTTAGCTCTGGTCCCACATGAACAATCGTCTTGAATTAAATTTCTTTTCCATATAGTTTAACAGTAAGTGGGCCAGCATAGTATAGGCTGTAAATATACTCCTTAGAGGTCTTTGAGATGAGTAGAAAAAGGTTTTTACAACACCAAATCCTACAGAATTTACAATTAAAAATCAAAAGAAATAAACTCAAATACAACGTTATGGCCTTTTTCAAGTTGAAGAGGATCGAGACTAAGACGTGATGAATTGTAATTTAATGTGAATTTCATCATTTTGCAATGTAGCGAGGACTGTGCTCTAATACAGGAAGACTCAGAATAACATCCCAAAAATACGAAACTGATTGAGAATATAAGAAATCACGAAGAGGTGAAGGAGGGCTTGCGGTGTACCAATCAAATGTCACGAAGATGACCAGTAACCACATAACCTGGTCAAACAATGGAGGGGCAAACCCCGAAAACTGACGAAGATTTTGGCTTGACCGTATGATTATTACAACTATAACATTTTTAGAGAATAACGTGTCTCTAAGGACCTGCTGGTAGAAATTGCTTCCTAAGCAGCAAGATGTTTTTTCAATACACCGCTTATCTTAATGAATATTTACAAAATAAAATTCGCCTAAAAAATTAGTGCTCCGCAATCACACTGCATTGCGGTGACAAATCCGCCAATAAAATAAGTATCTTATGTAAGACTCCTTGGTTGTACATTGTACACTGATGTATTGTAGCAGAAATGGCCAGCCTTAATGAAGAAAATGATATTTACCTTAATAGTTCTTCAACTTACCGTGCCAATGCTGCAGCTATGTTAAAGCGACTGATTAAAAAACGGCCGATTCCTGGAAGTCACTGATTGTTGTGAGTCAATACTTTTCTTACGATCAAGTCCCTTCACCTTTTTTGAATTAGGTTTGATAGGTTTAGTCTACCATCAACGCTAAACAATTTTCCAATGTTTTTTAACAGTGGATTATACACAATTTGTTGATTAATTGTTGTATATATTTTATTATATCCTGAAGGCCTATGTTATAGCACGGAAGAGATGGTTTTGTTTCCGGATGGACCTATTATTTAGGTCCAAAATAGAATGTATTTTACTAGAATAGATATTTTTTGGAGTCATTGACTCAATTAAGGCTCGTTTTCACGCACGATCTGACCGCTCCAACCATTCCTGCAGGATCGTTGGAAAATATTTTTGCGAATATATCGTTATGAAGGGAGATCGTTACATTTCGATGATGGCAGGTCGATGAACACGTTCATCAACACGATCATATTGGATCGTGCAGACGGATCTTCAACCGAATTGCTCCAGCCAAACATACAAAATCCACTGTGTGAAAACGAGAAGTTGGAATGAAAGATGAAAGCTCGTAATATGATCTAGTACGTGCGATTAGACCGTTGCTTGTAGACTGTGGTTTTACATTGACGTTGAGTTCGGGGCGAGCAGATCGTTGCAAAGTATCCGGGACTTATTAAAATTTTGCCAAAACCCGTTACGTAAGACTACGTGATGATAGCCGGTCGTCCTCGTCATACAAGAGAGCGTCCTCCCTTTACTGATATTCCCACACCTGACCTTTGCTCAGGGCCTTCGACGCTTTCTTACCGTCATACCGTACATCCGCAAGCCTCCAGATCCTGATCGTAAATTGTGTACGGATACTTTGTTTAGGTCCTAATATTTTGGGTTGTATTCAGCTTATTGTTGATAATTTTTCATTACAAATGAAATAATGTTATCTTAATTTCTGTTATTCTCTGACAATTCAAGAGCAACTTAAACTTGTTTTATTTAAACAAATAGGATTAAACTGGACTACTATGCGGACTGGTGTACGGACTAATGTTGTTATAGAACGAATTATACAAGCTTATTCATCGTAGCATGAAACGTCGTTTTCGTGGCTCAAACCCGTTTTGTAAATGATTAAATCCGTTTCTAAAACAAAAATAATGCATGTATTTTTATCCAAGTTAATTTTGTCTCATTTTATTACACCACCACGCAGGATGTCGTTGTTCCGGTGCAATTACACGTGTGCGTCTTCAACTGGGTGCAGGCAGTGGAAACATCAGTGAAAAGTGAACTTGCCGGAAATCTATGCCGAAAATTTTGGTGGTCATGAAATAGAAACAAACAATAAATTGTTATTATTTGATTTAAAGATTGATCTTCATCGGTATTTAATTTAACTTTTCAATCCTGAAAGTAACAAGTAACAAGAATATTTGAGAATTAAAATGAATTTTTTATTTTTAAAAGGTCACAATAATAGGTCTATAACATAGTAACATCATTTGCCCTAGGCCTTTACATATATTTTCACCACACTATGACGTAATCACCTGTTTTACAAACGTCGGTTTGGTGGCCGAAACCAGCTCTTTTCCGTCCTAGGGCCGAGAGGCAACTAATCATTTATTTGCTTGAAACAACGTGAGAACACCACATAACTATACGGCATTCAATAGGTCCCAAAGACAGGATAAATACGATCATATGATTTTCATAATACGATCATATGACTTGCTTAAATCATGACAAAGAAGTTGTATCATCGTTCACAACCTCAACGTTTTGTTTTCAAGTGTTTCAAATAAATATTAGAATTTTTATATTATATAGGGTAAATTTCCGGCAAGTTCACTTTTCACTGATGTTTCCACTGCCTGCACCCAGTTGAAGACGCACACGTGTAATTGCACCGGAACAACGACATCCTGCGTGGTGGTGTAATTATCGTAATGCCACGGTGCAGGGAAGGGAAGCGGCGGAGCGCGTGGCGACCGTGGCCGTGGACTCACCACGTTATCGCCGCGTGTATCGGTGGTACTACACATGCAGGCGCAAACTTGCACCGATGCTACCGGTGACATTGCGCAAGTGAGGTCCTTTCAATGTGTAGCGTGAAATCGGTGTTACAAATTATGTCTCCTTCCGCTTGTATGAATATTTTGTTGGCTGGAGGAGGAAGGTTGCTTTGTTAGTCTACATGTTACACTTTATTTTACATGGATATTCAGAAATCGACATAGGCCTATGTAAAACTGGATCATATCTAGATTTTCGCCTCATTTTTATTGTTTTATAAATTTATACGAGCAGCATTTTAAACGTTATAAAAGGTAATGGACCAAATCTTAATTTTCTTATTAAAATGTCGATATTTGTTGAATAACTGTTCATTTATAGTAGGGCCTAAAAATGGTGACTGGTTTCAAAACTAAACTAAATTAATAAATTAGCCGGTATACAAGTTTTAATTACGTTCAGAAGATTTAATAGGTGATAGATTTTTCGGTGTAGCATGCAGGATGGTGTATATACGGTTTGACGATGCAAGTGTGTTCAAAGCCGTAGGAACTTTTAAGGCGGAACTGGAAAATTAGTTTTGTTTTACCCATAGCCCTTAAAAAGAAATCACAACGTTACATCAGGAATCGATTAGATTATTAAGGAAAGTTTAGTTACAAAATATTTTTTTCTGTAATTTTAATATGATTTAAATGAATTTAAGAAATTGCAGAACATCAGCATTGATTGAATGATCGATTCTAAGACTTGAAAGTACGCTCTTTTATCACATAATTCAGTCATTAATATAAGGCGAGAAATAAGTGAGGCTAAATGCGATTAAAACCTAATGAATCATAAAAGAAACATTTGTGGCAACCGGTTGATTCATGGTATCTCTTATTGTGCCATATGTTTCATATTTCAGTATATAAAATAGAGCCTCCTTTACAACCGCAGCTACGCAGCACTGACCACTTATGTTTGTTTAAATGGTTCAAGTTACGCGATGGTTCTATATATGGTAACTAATGTCGGTGGTCGGTGGTATCGATAGCTGTAGCTTCAGAAGTAGGAGAAATGTGGCGATTTAAGGGTCTACGGGTCTACGCGGGAAAACATTTACTGATTGATGATAAAAAACGGAAAGGAAGTCGCCTTCATCAGTAATACAAGAAAAATCTACCTTCTTTTTTGTTTTTGTACCTCCTAGTTCCTACTTATACGTAGGTGGGAACAGTTCAAACACTCCAAAGACATCACTCTTTTTATCATTCTTTGCGAATGAAATGGGAGTATCAACATTTAAACCATGACTAAACGATCAGTAGTATTTAGTTAAAAATTAGTTAACTTTTAGTCATCAAATATTTTTTGATATTTCAACTCAAAAACTACAAAAATGAAACATAAAATTGTTTATATTAAAAGATAATCTAATATTTGGTGATAAAAACATGCCGGCACACACCGACCGGTCTAATCCACCATCTAGAACTCCCACAAATGCTCTCTGACTGTTGAAGGTCTTCTCTCGTGCAACATGCACACGCATTCACGAGGGCTTAGACGCAAATAAAGCTTATTTGTAACTAATCAGTTTAATACCCCTTGGTTGCAGACATAAGTTGTAAATGTCCATGTAGATTTCAAAATGTAGGATCCAGTTTTTATACATCACATCTTGTCAAATTTCAACGAATTAGTTTCCCCACAGTTCACGTTAAAGTAACTTATTCGTCACATCTTGTTACTGACTTTTTCTAAAATAGATTCTGGGATTCGATTTGAAGGGATTAGAGTTTTAGCTCACATATTTGTACTTTTAGGTCCGGGTGTTCTGTCTAAAACATTAATATTCAAAGTTTGAATTGTAAATGGTGCATATATAAACCTTAAAATCAATGCATTGACAAATTAATGTTTTAACTGCACGCGTAACAGTACAGAAAAAATGAAACATGCTCATTTACTGTCGGCTTTCATGTAGATGATTGAGTCGTGTGTGCCTTTACTTACAAATTTTCGGCTACATTTAATTAATGGCAAATGAAAACGTAATAAAAAGGATAAATAATTTTAAGAAATAATATATAAAAAAAACAGCGATAGAGAATATAAATAAAATTTTATAACGTTCATTTTTAAATTCAAGCAGAGTAAAATAATGGAAACGCCGAGAAATGATATGAAGGAGTTATGGAGACTAAACATATTGAAGTTTTCCATGGTATGATTCATAAATAAGACATAAAACACAAATATAAAACTGATGTTGACTGCTTTGCTCCCAAACAGTACCGTTGTTTCCCATAGGCAAATAGTCGTGCGTTTCGATCGTAAAATCTCTGATACACGTGTCTGTAAACAAATAAATATTCAAGGACTCAATTATTTGTTATTTATTTTATAATAAGTATTGATAGGCTAATTAAGTTATAAATCTGAATTAGAGAGGTCTTGTTAGTCATATAACACGGATATAACCTAAGTGGAAACAACTATTCGCTCAAGTGTAAACAATGCTCGGCATAAGGTGTCTGGTGTGACCTTTTGAGTATTGTAGGCCTAATGCTATGACAAAATACTTGGAGTGGTAAAAAGAATTACTTTTTAGCCTTGGCTTCAATAAATGTTATTGATACAGGGAAGAAAGCGTTAAAGCCATGGTAGTATACGCTTTACAAGGACTTAGGCCCTAATGCTATTTTTATTGTTTAATTTCCTAATCACCTTAAAAAGGGGGCGAGCAAGTACTCGATTATCGAGCTTTTTTCGAGCCGAGTTTACACTACTCGACTCGACTCGAAATTTGTAATGATGTAAGATAGGTTAAAGATGGCCTAAATTAGTTATTGTTTCTTTTCATTTGAAAACGGGTTTGCTTTTAAATCATAATAAAACTTCCCAACTTCCCAGTTTGATAACTGAACAACATTACATTTTTATGTGATCAATAATAAGTATGATAACTATAAACTACTATTAAAAAACTCGACTTGAAAAAAAACTCGAAACTCGCGAGCATTTTTTAATAACTCGACTTGACTTCAGAAATCACTACTCGCTCACCCCTACTAAATTTCTTACATTATTATACAATCAGCCAAACATGAACAATAGTTAAATAGTTTTAATAGACATGAAATTTTTCAGTTCCTTTTAAGATAGAACTTTCAAATCTCAAAGAGTGAAATGCGTTTTAAACTAAACTAATGTGATATGTGGATCAGCAATATTTTGGACTTCCATATCACGTTTTAAAATGTTTAAAATAGGCCTTCTGCTTAGTAGCCTAACTCAGAAAATTCAAATAAACTGAATCCTCCGAAGTTTTATTTTCCAATAAAGCCCTAAGAAAATTAGTATAGTTCGTTACTGTTCATGAACAAACAAGGACACAGATAAAATCCATCGGTCGAGGACAAAGTTTTATAACCAAAACAATAATGAAAAACAAGCTATTGCGACATAAAATGACTTGTAACTTCTTGTCATAAAACTGTCTACGGAAGTCGATTGATTTTTGTTGGTAACGATGGAAAAGCCAAAAGGGCGTGTTTAGAAAATATGACGTAAAATATTTTAAATCGAATTATCTTATTAAATC
Source organism: Flexamia atlantica (assembly GCA_035578135.1). Classification (NCBI taxonomy): domain Eukaryota; kingdom Metazoa; phylum Arthropoda; class Insecta; order Hemiptera; family Cicadellidae; genus Flexamia; species Flexamia atlantica. Next base: position 28,057,486 of record JAQJVK010000012.1, read on the forward strand.
AAGTTTTACCCAATTTATTGTAACAGATTAAAGTTCAGTTGTTGGTTAAATTGTGAGCAAACCTTAGACAGTTGTAGGTAAAAATTGCAACCATAGAATCTGTAGTAGGGCCTAACGTTAAAAAATATGATTACAGAACAGTAAACTCGCACGGAATGTTACTGCCAGTACACATAAACTAAGGATAACGTAAAACAGAGCTGTTAAAAGATTAAATATTTGTACAATACAAAAAGTCTGATGAAATTATAAAAGAAGTGAAAATAAATTTGTTAAAGAAGTCTTAACGACGGTCATAAAGAAAACATAAACATTGGCCAAAAGTGCTAATGACAACCAACGCCATTACTGTGGTGGCTTGATGAGCTGCGGGAACAACCTTGCACTTTCTTGAAACAGAGAAATGTAGGATAATTTCTCCTTGCAAATCAGAATTATTCAGCGTCTAGAAAATAGTATAGTGATAATAATAGGCCTAATATATTGAGTTTTCGTCGGTATATTGATGCACATTTTTATCACAAATAATAATATGATGTAGAATTCATAGAAAAACTATATAAGGATGAAATTGATTAAATTTAAACCAACAAGTTTTGAAAATCAAAATTGTCCAAGGATATTTTTTTCCATCGAGTCTCCCTAAACATTTTCTCAAAACTTTATCGCAAGGTAAACACTCTCTTTTTTCATTCTGGACAGATAAAGAACTATACAAATTGGCAAATTGGCAATAAAAAAAATTGGGATTTTATGCCACCTAAATTGCTTTGGTGTCAAAGTTATTTAGCTATATCTGTTCTTTGGGACCTAAAGTTTTGATATTGACGAAATCATCTTTGATACCAATTCAAAATGGGTGACAAAACAACCAAACAAACCTGTCGCCGCCCGAAAAAAAACGGGTACGAAAAAGCGCTTGACACAAAAAATACACGGAAAATAGCGAAAAAATACACATGGAAAAGGTTGGGTTGTTACGCATGAAAAAGCGAAACAATACAAACAAATATGTATTGTTCCTCATGTGTGATACTGGTTATATATGATGTATTCTAATTTTACATTGACAGTTTACGGAACTCAGTGAAGGCACAATAAATCTCATACCACTAAAATGATATCACCGTTTCCATCGCACAATACAGTGTAAATATTGTTGCTAGACCAACATTACGAGCGTCTGTTTTTCAAATACTAACATAGATAAAAAACATGTTATGCTGCTCGTGTAGCGAAACATGTGAGTATAATTTTTATTCAATGAATTTTTTACCATATATCTTTATAAATCTGTATTAGGAATTTTAACACTTGCTCTTACAATGATCCAACATAACATCTATAAACACTGTATCTATAAACAGAGTATCTATATATCTATAGTGTATCAATAAACGCTATAGATCAATTCATAATATTAAAACTCCATAAACTAACTTACAAGTTTAAGTTTTTTTACTTCTTAGTGAAACCATACATCGTGGGCCCAAGTCTCGACTCACGCCTGGCACTTAGTTCATCACCACAGTCGATTGTGACGTCACCCATGCATATTTACATAACGCCGCTGGCTGTCACCGCGCCGGCCGGTTACACTATGCTTTTCATATAACCACAGTCCGAGCCTGTCACCGCGCATTTCCCAACCGGGGAAAGGTGTAGCTATTTCGGACCGTGGTGGATGCATTTCGGAACCTACGTCGGTCAGTGAACCGTGGCCCAACCGACCTTTCCTTGGGCCCTAATTATACAGTGGAAACTGGGATTGGACGTGTAACACGGTAGTAGTGACTCACGCTCTAACGCCCGGCGCGGCGTGGAAGGTTGCCGGTTATTGCTGTGAAATTAGAAAGCTCGTAGGCTGTCAGGGTTGTGGTTTAATCCACGATTGACGGTACACATTCTGAGGTTTTGTTACTTTTTAAGGCAGGAATTCTTACAAAAAATAAATATATGACTAGTGGCTTGAAGGGGCTAAAAACTCTTAATAAAGGAAAATTCAAACAATCCTTATTTGTTATTGTACAAAATACCTTCATAGCAAACTGGCTTTTAGATCTACCATAATATTAATATCCAGCACACGGTTTTCAATCATCAGCATCGATTGTTTTATATAAACAAAGCAGACTTTTTACATGCCAATGCTTTTTAAATGGCAGATATTTTACTATATTTCTCGTTCCCTGGTGAATTTCAAGAAATTTTAGAATTGTTCACGCCATCACGGAATAGAGACCTTTAATTAGAGTCCCCTCCCAGCTTTCTACGACTTGCCAGACGCCCTTACGAAGAATCGCCTTACGAAATTAAATATATGATTTTTTTAAACGTAGTCAAACAAATACAATAATTAAAAAAATACAAAGTACAAGGTTAAGAATACAATTAATTCTAGGACTAATATGTGTGTGAAAATAAAAATATCAGTGTTGTAGTAATACGAAATTCGGCCTGTATACAAAAACTGAAAACAGTTATTAAATAATACCCTCCGAATCTCTTAACTTGATGCATTCATGATTGGAATCGAGTCGTTATAAAAGATTGAATAACAACTTAGTTGCTGTCTGCTCCCTAATTATCATACCTCGCGCTTCCTGTGAATGAGGCTAGCCCGACAGAAACACTCAAACATTACCATACTATGACGATTATATCATGAAATAAATCAGACTTACAGTGTTGCAGGCTTCGCCGATTCAACCACTACTGAGGGCGCCATCACAATGGGTGACTTAAATAAACAAGACACCGATAATTCGGTCTAACGATGTTGTCGGGGATTTATATAATACAACTATAACATCCGCGGCCAAATGGCTTACAAGAGAATTTTATTTGGCAATGAGCTTTCATTGGCTTCAATGATCTTTCTCTTGCAAATGAAAGTGGATAAAATAACAAACGAAATTTCCTGTATTATTTGATAGGATATGAATGTTAGTTCAATCCGTTTTTATGATATTGTTTTCGTGATTACGTTTATTCCGTACCAAACCATTAAATACAACCTAAACTTAAACGTATAACGTTTTTATTTTTTCTAACCCCTAGGAAAAATATGTAAAAACATAAACGTTTTAAATCAAACCAAGTTGAGGCAATCAACACTAATTCTCTTTTTAGAGTGTATCCTTTTACATGTGATTTCACATAGTAAATATATGATATGTGATGCGAGTATGCGGATGAATATACCAGGAAATATTTTTAACTACAAAGGTGCGTGCTTTAATTGAATTTAAGACTTCTAATAGTTTCATCAACACATTCAGAGGAAATTAGAAAGAGAGAGTTGCACGTGTCTTTGTGATTACAATATTACAGTGTAAGCGACCTTACAAAACCACAGTCATTAAAATTACACAAGAATTTCAACTCACATTCATTATTACATTTGTGCTTATACACACTTTATAATAAAAATAACTAATAATAATATTTTCTCTCAAGTGCTTATACATTATCTGAGACATATGATAAATATGTAATAAATATTTTAAAACTACCATTTACTGTAATATAAGAGTTGGGTCAAGCTGAACTAGGAAATATAATTACGGATTACGGTATACGAGAAAACATTTCAATTCGGCCGAATGGACCAATTTTACAACAATAGAAATGTAGGTTATTGGTTCAGCAGTTGTAAGGCTTGATGTTTTCAGTTATCTTTACTGCTGTCCGTTGTTACGACGATTGCTTCGGGATTGTCAAAATAATTTTAACAATAAATCGCTTTCTGATTTATCTTTGATCTTTGATCTTATTTATCTCTTTGATCTAGATATGATATTTACAACAAAATAAAAATGCTGATGTACAGACCGTTATATACTGCAAACCTGTTAAAGTTGTTATTAAAATGGATTAAAAGGTATGCATAAAGTATTGCTTCATTATACAGGGTGTTTCCAACTCTCTGGATACCTCTTGTGGATGTGCATCAAGACAAACATAATTACGATACAGAATTGGGTCTCCGAAGTCTGTCTGACCGTCTGTATTTGTTTTTATCAATATTTTCATAGCTTTGGTAGGAACCCAAGGTAGCAACTTCAAATGTACAATGTTCATGTTTCTTAATACAGGAAATAATTAATTTTGTCAAATATTATTATTCTAGCTAGAAAGTTGAACTTTCAAATAAATAATTTTCATTTCGTATTTTTAAGTGGAGGGAATTAGGATATAGTATAAAAAGACGCCGACATTTTTTTAAGAACATTAATATTTGTTGATGGGGATAGCCGGGAGCCTAATCCTCCCAGCCACGGATGTATTAAAAAGCGATTCAACATTTCGTGCTATGAATATCTTATCTAGATTACCATCACCAATGAGGCTATCACTTCGCAAGTTTTTAAACCTAATTGAAGATAAGTTTGTTAGAACGAATACCGTTTGCTAAAACCTCTTTTTATTAATAGCGGACTGTGGACTTCACGGAATCAGAGACATTCTATATTTTAATTCTTAAATATATTTTGTGTCTTGCTTTTGCAAAAGGTTCTATTACTTCGTTATGTTGGTTACTCGTAAATGTTAAGAATACCTATAAAGGGGATCAAGTGCCCTAACCTCCTCAACAGTGAGAATTGTTTACGCTAATCATATTAAGTAGGAGAGTTTCAGTTCATATTCAAAATAATATGTATATTCAAGTTCATTACTCACTTGATAACAGTCTGGGAGGTGGTCATGATGTGTTTAGATTCCGATCAGTTGAGTTGCATGCCCGACTCCCCGATGCGTCCTGGAAAATAAATAATTTTGGTAAAATAAGAATTTTTGGAGCTAACGCCAATGGCAATATACAAGTGTTAATTAAACACTTTTGAGGGAAATCGGTCAAACCCCTGAAACTTTTGTGGGCATGCTGGTAATCGAAAACGTGGCTCTTGTACCTATGTCCAAGACGCTACCGTTGGGCTAGACACAAGCACAGCTTCTTTCAACAAGTAACGATAAAAAATCAAACACATTTGATCCCGGATAACAACCTACAACACTACTCTGATCATGGAAATTCTGTAGTGAATTCACATCACAAACTACAAAAAAATTTTATCAATAAAAATATAACATTTATAATTGATTTAGGCCTATGTATTATCATGATGAAAAAATGAGGCTCTGTGAGATTGCCTAATCTGTATACATGCGATATGTTAACCATTGCTAAATTAACAAATGTACTAGAACCAAATGAGAATTTTTTAACGTGAAATTTCCAAGAAACCTTTAACATACCGGGGTTTAAATAATATTTTCTCTCAGTAAAACATTGCCGTTTTCTTAAACATATCTTCTTATATATATATAAAAGCCAAAACCCGTTGACTGACTGACTGACTGACTGATCACAGTTTCTCAAAAACTATAAGGCTTAGAGCCATGAAACTCGGCACAAATATTTCTTACAGGCTCTAGATGCGTACTAAGAAAGGATTTTGCAATATGTTGTCTCTAAAGACCTAAATATGGTATATTATAAAATACAATATGGCGGCCACTTTTAGCTTTCAAAGCTTAACTTCTAAAAAAACACAAGACTTTGGGCCATGAAACTTGGCACAATTATTCTTTATAGGCTTTAGACGCGAAAAAAGAAAGGTATTAAAAATATTCTTTCTCAGACGGCTAAAATAGATTATTTGAAAAAATTCAAATGGCGGCCATTTTAGTTTTTCCTAACTATGGATGGGAGTCCTGTAGAATATTTTCAGGGAACAGAAAAGGCACGAGAACTAATCTACTGAAAGAACAAAATTTAAAAATTTAACGAGAAACTTTTTGGGGAAATAGGTTTTTGGCTAAGATATTTACCTCCTACTTTTTCTTACAGTTTTCGGTTTATTTTCAAAAACGTGCTAAATTCAGATTGATGTCAATTCGAAAATCTATCCTTAGTGTCTTCTTTGTTTTATATTCCGGGTTATTATCATTCTCTGTATTGGGAAATTGGAGGAAGTTAATTTATACCATTTGCTTATCATGAGGGGAACGTGTTTAGAGGAAGCGTTACACTTTCTCATTTTCATCTAGAGTGGAATTATCAGCTGCATCTTAAAGGGTTTAATTGCACGCACATGACCCAAATAAATTAGTCCATTTGTTAATTATTCCTCAAAATTGCACAAGGCATAATATAATTGAATTAAAATGAGCTATCCTTTCGAGGGGCGAAGCTGCGGGTATATCTGCTAGTACAGTATATATGCGATAAACAAATACGGGTATTTCGGAAAGTGAAATATAATTTTAAGGGCTTATTGGTAAATACATAAATACATAATATACCTACAGGCTTATATTATGTACCTCAAATTGACTACCGATTTCATAAAATCATAGTTTCCATCTTCAGGCCAATTTCAATGAAATACCAGACTCGAAAATGAGTCCGTTGTTACACTATAATTAAAACAAACTCAACATGTTGGTGTTGTGGGAATCGTAGCGGACCAATCGAACGGACTTATGTTCGAGTTTAGTACTTTATTGAAATTGATCTGAAGATGGAAACTGTGATTTTCTGCAACCGGTAATCCGTTTGAATCTGAAGAAAGCTGTTGACTGAGGTAATATTAACTTGCCTATTTTTAATTAGTCAGAAAGTTGAATCAATAGGAGGTTATTTTAGGTTACTGCAGGAAGTTTGACCCTAATGACTGCTTTTCGGAATTATTATTAAAAGATCGAATTCCGTGAAGAGTATTCCATCAAATCTTGTCAAGAAATTTTGAAGAAAAACTGAAAATGTGCTTCGCTAACTGATGTTCTGCACGAAATGTAAATAACAATATTTTAAAACTATCTACAGTTTGAATAAAATCAAATAAAAACGTACCTAGCAACTTCGTATATAATTTGTTTCTAATAAAACATAGCCTTCCTAATCAAGACACCTTAAAATACGTAGGTCTGATTTGCATTTTAATGAAAACATGACTTTTATGATGGTAAAATCTCGGGGTTATTTATGATGCTTGTTCACGTTGAACGAAGGACTAACGTATAACAAGTAATCATCAAGTTCTCGCCAGCTGCTCGTGGAAGTGTTGGGAAAGATGATTGTAGGGAATCACGTGTTTCTTGCTAAATCAGCTGTAGAGAAGAAACAGCTGACGAAGACCACAACAATGCTTCCCGGCAGGTAAACAAGATTGCGTTTGACAATTCTGTGTAACTGAGTAAACGCGTCAGGTTAGTCGCGTTGTTTGATGGGGATTTTTAATCAAGAGATTGTAGTGCAACTGACATGCAGGGGCTCTGCTAAAACCAGTTTTGGTTTATTTTAACCGAAGTTTAAGAAAAATTCCTTTACATAAGCCATTCTATTAAAATGGTATATTTAAAAAAATAGAAAGACGTAAAAGAGAATCAACAATAACATTTAAAACATTGTACATAATAAATAATATTCATACTTGTTTTACCAGCAGCAATTATTGATGATACTTTAGTAAAATTTCGCTTTTGTACTAGGATGTGTAATCTAGGAAGTACCGATTTTAACCTATAAATATTGTCTCAAAGGTTATTTCATGGAGAATGCTGATGTCCTCTCACGTGCCGAGGGAAGAGATTTTTTGCTTTTGTCGTAATTAAAATGTGTCAGCTTTGCAACTTACCAATCACTTAGAGTACCGTATTCACAGCCTACATGGAAGCTGAAATAATTGTACATTTGTAATTGTACTTTCACTTTAAATTTAGTTCAGTGGAATTATTTAAGCCGTCAAGTGGAAAAAGAGCATTTTTTCGCGTGATAACATTAAATGTATATGATGCACAAAAACACAACATGTAGGGATATCGAATTCGTTTTAGTAAAAAACTTGTAACATGAGTAAACCTATAATGACTAAAGCACACTTGTTAACCATGTTGCCAACTGAGCTTTATTTCACTCTTCAATATCACTGCATATTGAAGTGACGGCATTAATTTGATTGATGATGCGCATTTGTTTCCCACAGTCAGCTGTATATCGCACGCATGGTAAGCTCTTGTAGTAATTTCCATTGTATAAGGTTAAAAATATAAATCCGGAACTAATACAGTAAATATAAGACTTTGTACGAGTTAATAAATAATGGTTATTAGATAGTTTTCGATTAAGTTAGTCCAACTTAACCGAAACTTTAATGCTTTCAAAAATTATCATACACTGTACCTCAAATTAGCATAAAACATAATCTCTTGGAGACGTAATGATGATTAAAAAAGTCATTATCACAAACCGACAACTTACAGTTTTATAATCAATAATTCTCTCTTGACACTTTGTTTAAATTGATTATAGTATGTGTTTTCAAAAGTACCTGCGCTTTGCTTATTACCAGGATTACATATTTTAAATGTCATTGTAATTATTACGTAAATAATACTCTTTCCTGGTATTAAATTTTCCTTGTGCGCATAATTGTTTAGATTGATAAAATATGATTAAACTGAAATATGTAAGCATATTTCAAATTATTTCACATGTAAGACAAATTGCTAAGAATGGATGTATTTTTAGGTTCACCTTATGACTTCCAAGCAAATAAAAACAAAACTTAATAAAGGTGTCCATAAACCTTTATGGATTTATTGATCTAACTAAACTTTTTTTAATGTTAAATAATACGACAATTCACTTTGGTTTCTCCTTTTTTTGTAATTACAGTATTTAAAAAATCATATTACTTAATATAGTTTAATATAATTTATTCCTGTTGAGGGTTTTGATAGACATTTTTCTGTTAAAACGAAGTAAAATTATAGAATAATTGAAATAGCATGTGTATAATAAATTATCATGTGAGATTTAATAAGTAACTAAATTCAAAGTTTAATATAAAAAATATAACATCAAGTTAAATGAAAATACTTATACTCAAGGAAATACCAACATTTTAGTTTGTATAAATGTTTCACTAATTAAAACAGCGTTTAAATAGCCATATAATCAATATTACGAATATATTTATCATCCCTACCGTTATGTTTCGGTTGGAGTGATGTATCTATGACCGTGTTACCTTAGCGAAGGCTGGACAGCAACTAAACTTCCTATACCAACAGTCAGGTCAGCTGAGCCCCCCTCCCCCTCACTGACACTTGCAACAATGCTGAGAAGCAGCTGATCTGTCAGATAAATCGCCATTGTTGTCTCATATCGATAGAGTAATGACAAGTCTTTCAAATTTGGATAATATGTAACCCTTGATGTTATAATTTTGCGTTTTTGCTAAGAGTAATTAGTAACTATATTATTATTTTTAATTTAAAGTTGCGCTTATTAAAAAAAAACTCTATTACATTGAACTTTTATCAAGTTAAAGTAATATAGAACTTTCCAATTTAATTTTTTTAACATAAGACTGTTTATAAAATCATGCATATAGAAATTTAATATTTAACAAAGAGACTATTGTTTTATTTGACATTAACACACAATATCTTTTTTTTTTGTAATTGTACATGGACATTTTATATTTATGGATATTTCACTCGTAAAACCTACTAATACTTCTTATATTGCAAATGTGAAAGTACAAATGTGCAAATGTGAATGTGAGTTTGTTTGCTCAGGGCTCCATCACATCCACACCGCTGAAACGATTGACCTGATATTTAGCGGGTAGATAGATAACACCCTAGATTAACACATTGGCATATTCTCGTTCTTAAAACACCCTGTGGTTGTGCGCTGTGGGTTTTTAAGGTTCCTGTCTCAATTTGTCGGTCATATTGTTGGAAATGGAATTTATTTTTAAAATTATAAATAATAAAAGATTTACAATCTAAAATAAACACCTTTTTAATATGATTCAGATAGGCTATCTGTATATAAAATAACTAGGCGATTTGTGTTCAGAAGACTGTGGCCAAACGATTGGATCAATACTGATGATTGACATGCTAAAGCCCTTAACGGCTAGATGTACAAACACATGGATTTTTGGTTAAATTATAAACCATTTTCGTTGAATAATTCTCTTGGGCAAACAATTAGTAAGACTCCTGGGTAAGGTCAAAGGTATTTCAAATAATTTTCTTTCGATGTAACAACGAACATTTTGGATATTTTAATGCTAATGGAACTTTAGGGTAATTGTAGTCATATTTCACAGTGTAAATACCACAGCATATGCATTGAAAACCCACATGAAATAATGATTGAGATTTTCCATTTTAGGACCAAAATAAGCTCACAAATTAATTATGATTTTGTTAATTAGAATTTTTTCGTAGTTGAACAAACTGTAAGGAAATTATTATTTTTGTAATAGCCCAAGACCAACATTAAAAAACGTAGCTTGGGACTTATGTATCTATTACAATAATCTACAAAGTAAATTACCTAAACAACAATTACTTTAGGCCTTAGGTTAAAATCAGTAACTCTCTCAAGTGTAAAAATAATATCCTGAAATGAAGGTTGATTCCGCATATCTCGCTTGTATTGATTTCATATTTTTAATTTAACTTGTTGATACGATAAGGAGTTGTATGTATTAAGGTAGGCAAAGTATGTATTACGGTTATTCACAAATTTTAGTTTGTGCAACTGTTATACTATCACATTTTTAATGTTGTTCACTAAGCAGCTCTTCTGTACTTTTTACGAGCTCATCTCTCTTCTATCACGCTGTTGTACGAAAATGGAACAATATAGACCTATTTGGGCAGAATTCGTTTTAGGTAATTTATTCCTAAAGTGACAAGCAAACAAACAGCTTGTAACTACCTTTAATCGCCCAGTAGGGGACTTTTAATTGTTAAAACGCCAGTTCGAGAAACATTGGCCGAACTCAGTTTTGGTGGAGGAATAACAATATTTGTTCTGCCTAGAGCACTTTTTTATTTCCCAAACAAATGAAAGCATAAGGTTAACCGCAATGTTTGCAGATAGTTCACGAACAACTCTACATACTCAATACGTAAATTCTATGAATGTTTGCTAATCAGACGTATGCGTGCTATCTCAATCGTATATTTGTTTTTTTAGTTTGGTGTTGGCTGTCCGTAAACGTTGTTGGATTGACTGTAAATGCAGCATGACTTTTTACTACCTTATAGGCAACTTTTTATGGTTGAAAAGTGACGAGTTTTATTGGAAAGACGAACTTCGCGCATCCGGTTTGAATCATACTGACCACCAAAGAATTACTCATAAATCTGGGATTTATAAAACGATTTAACCTTCATTGCACATGAATTATGTTTAAAAGTTTCACAATTAGCTTTACGTTCAGGAGCATAATATAAATGAAACGTATATAAGAAATAATATTATAGATCTAAATGTTGAGTGTAAAGTCAATGGTGTATGTAAATAAACGGTATCAGGAGACTGACACATACTTTCTCCCTTAAAGCCATTTAAAACCAGAAAACTTATATAGTGAAATAAAAACAAATTAACAATTATTTAGCACACAAATACGTACCAAATTTTTTCAAAATCGGGTTGTAAATAACGGAAGTATCAGTTTTTAAATATTTCCCATAAGAATAACATTGGACAACTTACTTATGTACTTTGACCGTATAACAAATCAACTAGCCTTAACAACAAATTTTGGCGGTTCTTATTCAGTATGGAACACTTAATGATTTTTATTTAAAGCTTTAACTTCATGAGCTTAATTGGAAAATTAAAAACCTGATATTGATTCATGATTCTATTAGTAACTGGAGTGGAGAAAACATCAAGGCCTCACCGACGACTTACGATATTAATTTTCAACATGATAAATAGGCCTACCTTCAGTCGAGACTCGCTAAATTTTAACACCACATTCGAACTTCAAAGTATAAAAGTAGTGACTGGCCTTGACGTATTTTAATCAGTATATTCATAACCCTTATCTGCTGCTAAATATGTGTTAACAAAGGTCGGCGAATCGCCAACATTCATCAACCGATGGCATAATTTATAAGACCTTAACAACATGATTGAAATTGATCTAAATTACTCTGTCTAACTCCTCTTCCGAATACTATTATAATTGGTTTATTACTGGCATTAATTTAACTAACGTTGTTGAATTTTATCCTAAAAATATTATATTTTAACTAATACATATACAATGGACAAACTTAACAACAATCAGTCTATAAATAGTAACATTTCAAGTACATATGTGACTCGCCAAGGGAAAAGGTACCTTATCTTCCCAGAAAAATTGTAAGACATCAAGTTTTAGAGGATAGGGTATAAAAAACTCATTTTCTGATTTTTATTCTTTCTTACTGTTTACATGTTTACAAACAATATTGGTCCATCTTACACCTGAATTTAACTTTTAACATGGTTAAATTATTTTTTTCGAAACCCTTGCAATCTGGAGAAAGGGGACCCTGCATGCCTTCCCCGATGCTATTATAACGCTTTCAAGTTAAGGGGATCTGCCACCTTTAAATGGTAATTTTTTTATTTTTTTCATTTTTTAAAAATGTTTTTTTTTCTGCATATTTTTCTGAGTATGTGGGTGAAATTTAAAGACAAACTGACCGAGTTTTCATTAAATAATATTAAAAAATAAAAGTTGTTGCAAATTGCTATAGCCTAAAAGTTGTATCTACCAAAACATATTAGCCTACTTTAAAGCCCGCTTTCCGCAAGTTCTGTTTTTCCGTGTTTCTTACTACATATGTTTGAATAACTTTTAAAGTATTACAGATATGCCATTAAACTTTTTACCACTTGTTCCTTGTTATATTACTGAGATATTTGGTCATAAGAAATTGTATAGCTAATAAAATAAAATAATTATGAATTTTTTTGAATTTTTGTAAAATTAAAAATTTTATTTTAAAAATAAAACTGCCTATAACTTTTTTTTCTGAAATGGCATTTTAATTATAATGAATAAAAAGTTTCTAGGTATTATAAGGATCTAAATAAATCAATAATCATTACAATTGATCAAAAAATAAAAAAGTTATTCAAAGTTTAGCAATGCACCTAAAAACGTTAAAATAAAACGCTAAAAAAATTATATAAAAAAAACTGAAAGGTGAAAATTAAATTTAAAACCTCAAAAGCTCATTAAATAAAGGTCCTAAATATAAAACCTGCATAAAAAATTTCTAACTTACAAAATAAAAAAAATATCATTTAAAGGTGGCGGATCCCCTCAAGAAAACCCGAAAGTTCTGTAAGGAATGAATGCAGAACTTGCTAATCCCTGATCCAGGAATCAGATTATGAAAATGCACACGATCTTCCAAAAGAAGTAGTCGAAGACGTAGCTCCTGGTCCAAGTGAAGTTTCAAAACAAACAAATATGTACCAGAAGGTCAACAAATAAAAAAGTAAAAACTCAGACACCTAATATAATGTTATATTTTGTTAATATGTTTTATCATAAATTCTTATTAAAGTATAAAATTAAAATTATCTTTAGTTTTTATCATGTAACAAGACATTTTGTCTTGAAAACATTGTGTTTTTTATTACTCCCATCTACTTCAGCAACATTTGACAAAAATTACAAAAAATTGCAATACCTTCAATTCAGCTTTAAATTTTTGACAAAATGAAGTATATAAAAAAAACACGGCTAATAAAGTAAGCAGTAACGAAAAAAAATAAAGTTAGAAATTTGCAAAACTTTAGACCTCGATTTCCTAAAATTTACGTTTTTAATATTTCAAATTCAAAAATTTATAACTGAGGCATTTTTTAAGATATCTTGAAAATTCTTTCACGTGTTTGTTTGGTGCTTAAGGATATACTTATAACTCAATTTCAGTCAAAAAATGGAAGTTAAGATCCCTTTTCCCTTTGCGGGTCACATATTCTGTTTAGCTGTTTTTTTAAATTTAATTAAAAGGGTTATTTATGGTATAATATAAAAATAATAATATTGTTTGGTCTTTAAATATGGCTGGAGTCTACATATTAATGATCAACGTACGCTGACGCTGATCAAAATATGCTTAGTTACATCATTGACTGTAAATAAATAATAACAGACCTCCAATCCATAGTATAGCTTTAAGTCTATGAGTTGACGTAGTCTGACTATTCATCAACAGAGGGTGCTCCTTTAAATTATTAATTGCTATTTGCGTTAACTTATGCATTATCCCTGCTTATATTATAATCACTACATTTATAATATAACATATTATAGCCACAAAAAGCAAATTTTGCTTTTTGTGGCTGTAAATGCTGTTCCAAATCCTGGCTCAGACAAAAACTGGTACACATATGTGTGTGTATTGTGTATTCAGTAATCAAAGTCTAGGATAATCACAATATCGACATCGACATCGATTTCAGTGTATCGAAATCGTTGGAAAATATCATTCCGAAAAAACTTTTGGTACAAAATTGTTTCTGAATAAACCGGATCCTTTTGTTGCGTATTAATTCTGTGGGAAGGAATTCGACAAATCGCGCTGATGTGAAGGTTATTTTAAGGCTACTTTAATCTTGCAAAACCACTTCAAAACACTTAAATAGTATTGGGGTAGAATTTATCTTCCCAAATATGTTGCCTATTTTCCCTGTGATTTTTCAAAACGAATTTGCACAGAAAAAGTTATAGTAACACTATTAAAATGTGATATTTAATTTTAATTTTCAAGTCTGCACACTATGATTGTTCGCAGTACTATTTTGGAGTTTCTCAAACAAGCACGTAGGAACAGCATTTTACAAACAGATGAACGTAACTTTCAGCGGTAATAGGTTCAGGAGTAAATGGCTCAAACAAAATTCATTTCCTGAAACATTAGAGCGTAAACATTCGGAAGTGCGCGTCGGAAGGAGATAATTTCAATGTCACGGACATCCATGTTACGAGTTACACTGATAAAAGTAATTTGATAAGACAACTGTCAGTCTGCAAAGAAAGGTTTGAAAGTACGTAGCAATAGTGTCAACAAAATTTCGCTGAATCAATGTTTGATGTGAAAAGGACTGTTGAACTTAAGGATTTGTAAGTTAGGCAACTCAAATCTTCTATAATATACAGTTTCACTTGCGACAGGCTTCAGTAAAACATACACATTTACTGTCTTCGCAACATGAATACCTTTTTCAATTATTGACAAACCAAGTGAGCAGCACATTTCCATATACTGAGGTTATTTTTGGCCATTTTATTCAGTTGAAATCTCATTTACTTTATTTTTATTTTCATGTATTATGTAAATGATTGTCATATCCATTTTTATTTTAAATTCATTTTACAAGGGAATAAGAGTTTGAAAAATAAACTATACATCCGGCGATTTTGTATTGCTTACTCTTTATTATTTAATTAAAATTTGTCTTTTCAGCAGGTTTTTCGGACTAACTAATTCTAATATGACGGTCAATAATCGTTTAAGATGATATAAATAAAATAAATGTAAATAATGTATTTTAAATGTATAACAAATCAAGACCCGGTGGTTTCAGTTTTTAAATGGAAAATCACCGTTGGCGTTAATGTACTCTATCATATAACCATTATGAAACCTTTTGTTGTCACTTTTAGATAACACTTTTTATACCGTGGTATCATGTGTCCAGACGGTGGGGCGTTATTCTGGGTAGAATGGCGTCAAACTAATTTTATAGTATTCATGAACTTCTTAAGGACATAGGCCTACTCCTTAGTTGATGAGAACGTTCCAGTTTTTTCTTCATATTGAATCAAAAATTAGTTATTGACTCTCTTTTATGTAACTTTTAACTGTTCAAAAGCAAACTCCTTTTTGAATTAGATAACTGGATTAAAATTTGAATTGATGTCTTTAAATGTCAGTTAGTAATAGGAGCGACGTTTAAAAAAACTGAAGCTGAGGTTTTTAAGTTGAAAATGATCTTCGATGTATGTATGCGGCAAACATAGATTAATAATTGTTACTTCTGCCAATCAGAAAGAAATTATTCGTCCGTGTTTGGTAGTATGCAACTCTAAGAGTGATACGTACTTTAGTTACAAATAATTGAACATTTATTTGTCACAGAGGTTTGTTATCAACGGAGCCTTACGTATTTGTGTCTGTTACGCCTGTGACCTTAGAGGATTTTACACTGTTTTCTTATTAGCTCCGCTTAGTATTTGAATTTAAGGCTTTCACAAACGTCCTATTTATTCCAATTTACACATTATTTGGTAGTATAGAATCAAGACAAGCGTTCTTTTTAGCAGTAACTGTTAGGAAATTTTGTCCAAATTCACTATGCCATACGCTTTATATTTTTCTCTGTGGCTACCGTGCAATGCTCCTTGCTTTTCAGTTAAAGTAATTCAAAGTACGCCGTAGTTATCGCTTCCAAACTCTGCAGCAGTCATTAAAACACGATCTCTTGTCTCGTTAAAAACGCATTAGTCTTTCAAATAGGTATTGTTAAACTGCCCGCGTAAGAAAAAAATGTTACAGGTCCTGATGGGAAGGATAAACTAACAGTTAAGTTAGTTTAGCCTTCAGTTATCCTTAGTTGGGAAGGATAACAGTTTAAGTTATGTGATTTAAAACTTTATCGTTTAGTAGTGATAATCTTTTTAACATAATATTAATCTGATTCAATTTTTAGATTAACGCAAAATTGAAATAAATAACAAAAGTGCGTTTTGTGGAGTAAGCTGATTTGTTATTCGTGTTAGTTGTTTGTTTTTTGAGGAGCAGCAGAAATAAGATTTTATGTACAGTACGTTTTCCACTGAACCACAACTAAACTCATTGCCATGCAAATCATTAATTTTACTAACACTAGATTCACTTTGGAATCTCGTATATGTTAAAAAGAATGTCACAGCTTTGTAACATCTCTGCAATGAAAACCATTTATCACGCACACATTAACACTCATATTGCTTATGGTCTTTGTGTTTATGGGGGGAACCAGTAACGATAACCTTCATAAAATTCCCCTTCTTCAAAAACGAGCTATCAGAATAATATTGAAATTGAAAAGGGATGATCATGTAAAAGAACATTTTAGAAACTTAGAAATTTTGACAATTTATGACCAATACATTCTTGATTGTATTTTGTGTGTAAAAATAACTCCCAAAACATTAATTTGCGCTCTGAATTTCATCAATACGACACAAGAAACAAGACAAAAATTTACATTCAAAAACATAGACTTTCATTTTTTACTAAGGAAACAAAATATATGGGCTCAAATGTTGGAATATTTTACCGGTTCAAATTAGAGATATTCAGGATCAATTTAAGTTTAAAGGGAAATTAAAATCTTTTTTGGTGATGACCCCCATTACTCCCTACAGGAATTCTACAAAAGTCAGGTTGTTGAGGAGCTTCCACTTTTCACAATACAAATGTGAATCATATTAGTTGTAAGATCTGTTGTACTTTATAATCTAAACAATTACTGACACTATTTATGTACATTGTGTGTACTATGCAAATAAAGAGAATTTGAATTGAATTGAATAGACTAGAGTGCACCTAAAAATAATCAATCTTTGTACGGAACAATGTGTTAGATAGTTAAATAATGAAGTCCATCAACCAGCGTCACTAAAGCTCTTTTTCGACGACGCTTAAATTATCATAACGGTTCAGGAGTGTAGGAGGAATTTTTATTTAAAAATCTAACAAATTAAATGGCTGAAAAATACGTTATTCCTAATTAAAGTAAATTTTATGAATTCTAAACGTATGTGTTATTTGTGAAATTGAAGCAAAAGGTAAGTTTTTAGTCACTATTAAAATTACATAGTTAGACTTAGTTAAATTACATAGTCATAGTCAAATATCTTAATTTATTTGTGTGTACAATTTGTACAATAAAAAGTGTCAATATTTACCATGTACTTACTTACTAATTATAACTAAAATAATCATTTAGTTGCAAGGGTATTATATATACAGGACAGTTTGATACAATAAGGAAAATAAAATAAATTCAGATCTACGAACAGAGTAAAAATAAGTGATAATAAAAAACAATAAAGTCATTTCAGAGAGAGGTGGACAGCTCGTCATCAGAATAAAAGGCTTTATTTATCAGATATTCTTTCAGCAATTTGTTAAACTTTTTCCCATTTTAGCGAATTTCCCCTATAGGGAAGAAGCTGTTACCGTAGTACTCATGGTAAGACCTAAGCCCGAGACCATGATAACTTTTCGTTTTGGGGCCCCCAGAAGCAAAAAACACTATTCGTTCATTTTCATACATACATACATACATACATATACATATATATATATATATATATATATATATATATATATATATATATATATTTGTGTGTGTGTGTGTGTGTGTGTGTGTGTGTGTGTGTGTGTGTGTGTGTGTGTGTGTGTGTGTGTGTGTGTGTGTGTGTGTCTTTAAGCACGATAGCGACCGTAAAAGGGTCCAATCTGAATGAAATTTGGCACAGCCATGTAAAGTAGTAATTATTCGGACGAGATCGAAAACCAGCTCGATCGGACTACCGCAAGGGGGTTAAAGGGGGGTAAACCCCCCCAAAAATGGGTTTTTTGAGTTTTTTATATAGAAAAATAAAAATAATCCAATTTTTGTTACCACCATTGAATTCAGCTCAAAAAAACAAACAATTTAGTATTTTGAATCACTGCTCTATGTCCATTGGTTACCGAGATATTGAAAGTGGTAAACATAGTACGTTGTCCCAATGTTAACCTTATGGGAAATAAGTAAAATTCTATATCTCGCTTATTTCTCAACGTATCTTGATAAAACTTGGTAAATGGCTTCTTCTAGTTCAGATCTAATAAGTATTGAATTAAAACCACCTAGTTTTAATATACCCATAGCAGCAAACCTGCATACTCATTTCCCATGTTATTCTTATGGAGCTTTCAAAAACATGTCAAATCTCGCTATGTTGGATTGAAATATGTTGTTTTGCATTTGAAATTCGCTGAGTATGCAGGTCTGCTGCAACGGGGGTATTCACTTTTATGAATAAAAAGAAAAAAAGAAAATTTATCGAGTGGATATCATCTAACGGTGCTAAGAAGCAAGAGCAGAACAAACGACGAAGCCGGAAAAAGAATTTTCTTCCATTACATACCTCCAATCAAACACCCTCTCTATTGAAGAGTTCAAAGTCATGGTGTAGGTCAGGTAATGTTTATGTACCTCGTTTCTTCCGAGTATGTCCAAGTAGTCCAAAGATCTTCAAAAGTCAGAATAGACACTTGGAGGCCCTTGACCGACTCAGAGTGCCAACAAGGTTAGCGTGTCTAGGGCGTCTGCCAGGCGCGCGAGCCAACTGACAGGCGAAGATAACAGGATGTGTTCAACAATCGTTTCCTTATGCAGGATTATTTGAAAAACGGGATTGGCGTTTAACTTTACAATTGGGAAAAGTCTTGAATAAAAATGAGCTATACGATACTGAAAGTCGACGATTAACTTCAGATGACACCGCTGTAGTATGCTCTGAGCTGGAGCTATAATCTGTTATTATAAACCATAAACATGTGATGAACAGGAGATATAATGAACTGGTAATGTATAAGTAGAAAGGTATAAAGACAGAGATATTATTTGAAAAAAAAACAATACAAAATGTGACTTATTTAGGTGTTTTGAGGCGTGGAAATTCAAGCTCAGTGGTTTTCCCACGTTGTAGAGAGTCATTTTACGATTGGAAGCGTTCATTGACATGACATTTTTGACAAACAATTTCAGTATCATTTAAAACACCACTTACTTTGACTATTTGCATTGAGTATACACACCAGATTGTACGAGGCACTGTTTCAGATATTGGAGGTATATCCTGTGATCATGAGTGTGGGACTGAAAATTGCAACAGCTTAGTAATTCCCCTGAAAGCGGCAGTGTTAGCCATACTACTAGTGTTTAGCGAAAACTGCCATCCTCTCATCCCCTCCTACCTCTATGAAAATGCCGACTGTTAAAGGATCTGAGGGCGGTCTACAGTTACAGTTACAGTGAAATTACAGTTCACTGCTTTTGGTTTAAAATTCCTAATGGGCAAGAGAACAGGGTGGATGTTTTTGGAAAAGCATCATAAATGAGTGAGTGATGCAGGGCTGCTGTGCAGGTTGCATCGCCTTCAGTCTTTCACTCGTGAGCTTCGTAGAGGAGTTAATGCTGCCTTCAGGTAACTTATTCCTGTCTTGCAATACCCTACTCACAAACAACAGCATGTTCGTGAAAAAAACATTAGGAGATTAGAACCGGTTTTACCCTGTACATTACACACAGAAAACTGTAAAATATAAATGACCAAAACGTGAGGGATGCATGTAAATATTTCTAATTTATGAATTCCACTGGAAAGTAATAGTCTTGACAAAAGTAACGAGGAAACCTGGAAATCAACTGAAGCCCACCAGGTAAACTTTCTATAGACGCAGGCAGACAGACGCAGTGTAAAACTCCTGCGTCCCGCTTTAGTCATCTAATCAAATCTCCCATAAAACTGAAATCATCTTTGAATGTTAGTTTTCTGTGGTACTGTGAATGAGCAGGTAGCGAATACACATATTGCTTGATTACAAAATTGTCAAGAAAATCATCATTCTTCCATTGAGAATGGTAGACTTCTTGTGTCCAAAGTCATAAAGTCATTGATGTTACGTTATTAAATGTTTGTAGATTGAGTTACATCTGAAATCCCTCCACACAAAAATGACATAAGTCGGACATCTACGAGTCTGTCCGACTTGAAGAACTGTCCGTTGTGGATGAACTGAACAAAGCCTTTTGGTTTAGCCACTTAGCCACCACATCTTCAACTATGTTTGCCGACACATCCGCCTCCGTTAAATGGACCCATGTGAATAGTGGGAATGTGGAATCAAGGTTCGTTTTGTTGTTTAAACCTATAACAAAAGTTTTAAGTAAAAGTAAATTTCAAGTAAAAAATGGTCCGATTATGAGGAAAGTTGGTACAAAATGTGTAAAGTGTAAATTATTTAGACAAGATCGAAAACAAGCCCCATCGCACCACCGGAAGGGGGTGTAGAGCGGGTTTAAACCTCCCAACATCAAGGGCGCCCGCAGGATTTTTTCCACTAGGGGCAAACCAATATCTTTCGGGGATATAAAATACACCCAACAGGAAGGAGGTCCAAGGTTCTTCCCCGGAAATATGAACTTGGATAAGTTAATATAAAAGTGTTTTAAACGTATTTTTAGGCTGTCTAAAAGCAAGAATTATTTTTCAAAAATGTTTACAAAATATTTATTTCTCTCTACATCTATAATATACTTTTATTATTGATTAGGTATCTACCATATTCACATGTGAAGTTCCCGATTTTTCCCAACCTCTCCGACCACTGAAATATGGCCTCTAAAATTTACTTTATAGCAGTTTTTAAAATTAATATACAGGGTGAGTCTTCTAAGCCGTCCACAACCGATTATAGGCGAACGGCTTAACATAAAAAGATGAAACAAAACATTTCCCCACTAAATCATACACAAGGAACAACGTAAAAATATTTTTAACCTTTTTAAAATACAGGGTGTTCCAAAAACCGAGGGTCACAGGTTCGAATCTCGGAATTTTTAAATGTAAACATATGTCATATTATACATCATTTTAAAGCTCAAAGCAAGACAAACAATTTGGTGAAAACAGAACTCAATTATGTTCATTATTTTCAAAATGGCGGCCATTTTTGTGAAAAATATTAGTTTTTACGGAATACCCAGTATCTCGAGAACTACTTAAGATTTTTTCGTTTTGTTTAAAAATTCTTTATCCTTGTAAAATCAGTTATAATTTGATATGCATGATGCCAACGTTAGAAGAAAATAAATATTTTCTTTAATATTTTATTTTTTGTAAATGTTGGTAGCACTGAAAATAAAAGAATTTAAATGGCAACATACTTTAAATAGGATATTATTTTGAAGGTCTTGCAAAAACCTACAATTTTCCAATTTATACTTCCCTTCTATCTTTGGTAGTTTTTCAGTAAACAAAAAACTCTATTTTCCCATATGACGCCCATGTTAAATTTTCTGTACTCAATGTTAAAGGATGCGAATTTAAATGCTTTGAGTACTGCACATTTAACATGGGCGTTGTATGGGAAAATGGAGTTTTTTGTTATTATTACAAAACTACTTAAGATAGGAGGTGAGTATAAATGGAAAAGTTGTAAGTTTTTGCAAGGCCTTTAAAATTATATCCTATTTAACATATGTTGCCATTTAAAATTTTTGATTTTCAGTGCTACCAACATTTACAAAATATAAAATGTTTTAAAAAATATTTATTTTTTTCTAATGTTGTCATCTGACATATCAAATCAAAGCTGAGTTTACAAGGATTAATAATTTTCAAACAGAACAAAAAAACCTTAAGTCGTTCTCGAGATACAGGGTATTCCGTAAAAACCAATATTTTTCACAAAAACGGCCGCAATTTTGAAAATAATAAAGATAATTGAGTTCTGTTTTCACCAAATTGTTTGTCTTGCCTAGAGATTTAAAATGATGTATAATATTACATATGTTTACATTTAAAAATTCCGAGATTCGAACCCGTGACCCCCGGTTTTTGGAACACCCTGTATTTTAAAAAGGTTAAAAATATTTTTACGTTGTTCCTTGGGTATGATTTAGTAAGGAAAAGTTTTGTTTCGTCTTTGTATGTTAAGCCGTTCGCCTATAATCTGTTGTGGACGGCTTAGAAGACTCGCCTGTAGACCGCCAGATTTACATTCCGCGTGTCTATCATACATAAGACAACTAAAAGACTCAATATCCAGATTAATCATCCTTAATATTAAAATAGTTTGTCTGCCATGATTTTGACAATATTTTTTCAAGCCACGCATTACGGTAATAACATTTGACGGAAGTGATGATGCGTCCAAAAATGGCGGCCACAATGAGACCGAGAGACACGCGTCGTGTTACAGTCTTAGGTGATCGTTAGATGCGACGGAGAGATTTGCTAGCCACGGAAAAAACGAGCGATTTTCCGGCCGTGATACGACCGAAAGATTTGACGGTCATGAAAAGAGCAAGCAATTTTCCGGCCAAAAAAGACCGAGAGACGGTCGGTCACAATAAGACCGTCCACATAATGCTATACCATGAGATATTACGACTCCGATACCACTTGAAAGATTTAACGTACTGGAAGTACTACTAAGTGAGAGATTCGCAATTCGCAAACCGTAGGATGAATGGCACATTTTCTGTCTGCTGTGATTTGATTAAAATGTACACCAGTCTAAAATACGACCAAATTGACCAAATTATCTGCCAGTTGCTAATACCGGGAAATTTTCCGGCCGAAATACGTACGAACTAGAGATTTGTCTGCCGACATTTGACCTGGAGCTTTGCCGACCCCAGCGACGAAAATGGCTATATAACTTTGTCACCAAACTCTAATTTCTCAACCTTGTTTTCTCTACTTTTTAAAACCACAAAATTTTCTCGAATTCCTGGCTGGTATATACGCTGTAATTTCAGGGGCGTGCCGACAGCGGGGGGGGGGACGAGCGGGACCGGATATTTAGTTAATTTATTTATTTAAAAAACTATAAATACTGTTTACAATATTTATTATTTAATGTATCATTTATAGATAGTTTATGAAATTTCTGCTCAATACCCGCGTCATTCCTTCAATTTGGCCAGGAATTAGTTTACTCCCCCAAGCTCATAAAATGGACTCATCCGAACTTTCCGGGTGACCATTCACATACGTGACCCGCAAAATCCTGGGCACGCCACTGTGTAATTAATTGTGATTATCCATAAATAATATAAATTTATTTTAACGCTTGATGAGCTGTGCAAAACCTTTAGAAAGCTTATAATTATTTTATTTTATTTTTTAAATCTTCTCAGTGGAGGCAATAATGGCTCCCACTGCCTCCCCCCTCTGCTGGCGCCCATGACCAAAACGGTTTTTTTCACACATAGAAAGTCAAAATAATCAAAATGCTATGGAATATTCCCAGTGCTATGGAATGAATAAAATTCCACATTTCATTTACTTCTCAATATGCGTTAGTAAAACTTGGTATGTGGATTTATACAGTATAACGTTCTTTAAACTAGGTAATATACTATCTCTACTCCTTAGTCCATGATATCATTAATATTTATTTATAATATATCAATATTTTTGATATATTATTGCTATCATTTTTGGCCTATCAGCCAAAAATCACTAACAGCAAACCTACTCATTCCTCATATTATCCATGAGGGACATAACAAATTCTATATATTCCTTTACCTTTTATCTCGATCTACAGTAGTTAAGAACTACTGTATATTGAATAAATACCCCCGTTGCAGCAGAACTGCATACTCAGCGAATTTCAAATGCAAAACAACATATGTTAATCCAACATAGCGAGATTTGATATGTTTTTTGTAAGCTCCATAAGAATAACATGGGGACAGTGGTGTAGTGGTGCGGGAACGCGTGGGAACGGCGTTCCCACACTGGTTTTCAGAAACCCGGGAAAAACCCATTGTCCCGTTCAGGGAAAATCCGGAAAAATAGCTAAAAATCCTATATTGCTAAACATTAATTAAAGAGTATGAAAATTTAAAAAATATATTATTATGTCAATAATATAATTCATACTTTGTAAACACGATTTTGCTCTGTCTCGAAAGATAACCTCACTCTTGCTTGAACTTTGTATTGTGCACAGAGTACGGTAGGTAGCATAGCCGCCTAGGTAGACGGTAGCTTGCATCACTCTCCACTCTCCCGTCCCTCCCCAACCCTCCCCCAACTTGCAGGATGCATTTGCCGTCTACTTGTATACCTGATTTGTCAATCTGTCAATGAACATTCATTGTAATTAATCACTCTGTTTTTTATCTGTTTTATGTTTTATGGATTTAATTTATTTCAGTTCTCTGTTTTTACTAGGCTAGAATATGTTATTTAAAAACGAGGTTATGTATGGTGTTTTTTTGGAGATTAACGACCGGGTAGGCCTACATAAAAGTCATTGTAATTAATTACTCTGATTGTTCTCAGTTTTATGGATTTGATTTTTTTAGTTCTCTGCTTTTTTACTTGTATGTCATTTAAAAATTAGGTTACGTAGCTATTTTGGGGGGTTAGCGTATTAAAGTAAATATTAACTTAATTAATAACCTTTTCTAAAATAATTTCTTTTGTGAAATAATAAAGTTAGTTAAATATAAAAAGATTGACTTCTTTTTTTATATTTTGCTTTTCAAAAAATTCATCCAATTTACTTAATAGTTTCTTGAAGCCTCAGTAAATTCAGTGAGCTTAAAATACATAGCCTAATTTGCATCGTATACGCATACAGGGAAAAGGTGTCTTAATTTGCATAGAATTATTGCAATTGCAGAATTGCATAGAACAAATATATTAAGCGTTCCCGCACTGAAAATCTTGCCACTACACCACTGCATGGGGAATGAGTATGCAGGTTTGCTGCTACAGGGATGTTTAAACTGGTTGGGTTTAATTCAATATTTAGTAGATTTGAACTAGAAGAAGCCATTTACCAAGTTTTATCAAGATATGTTGAGAAATAAGCGAGATATAGAATTTTACTTATTTTCCATAAGGTTAACATTGAGACAACGTACTGTGTTTACCACTTTCAATATCTCGGTAACCAATGGACATAGAGCAGTGATTTAAAATACTAAATTGTTTGTTTTTTTTTAGCTGAATTCAGTGGTGCCAACAAAACTTTGATAAATTTCATTTTTCTATGTGAAAAACTCAAAAAACCCATTTTTGGAGGGGTTTACCCCCCCCCCTTCCGGTGGTCCGATCAGGCTGGTTCACGAACTCGTCCGAGTGATTACCACTTTACACGTCTGTACCAAATTTCATTAAGATCGGACCATATTTACGGCCGCTATCGTGTTAACAGACATATAATATATATATATATACAGTGTGTAAATTAAGTATGGAAACAAATCTGTATTTTTTCATCCGAAGGAGATGGAGATATTTTGTTTGTGGCGTTGGTTGTTGGTCCAGGTTCCGGATTTTTTGACATCGAAAATTTTTTTTCATCCCCCTCACAGGGTGGGGGGTAAGGGGTAACTTAATTTTTTCAAATAGCAACCCCTATTGAGTGACCCCTCATTTTAAAGGGTTTGTCAAAATAAATAAAATGGCGCAAACCCGAGGTCAATACCTCAACCCAAACCCAAATGGCAGCCATTTTAAATTTTGAGATGAACACACGAGATTAACTATGGATACCTAAATTTACCTTTTAAACGGGTTACAATGGGCAAGTTAAACTCTGGATACCATTATTAGATGGAAAAGTGGACATTTTTGTCTCATTCCTGATTTTGCCTCATCCCCCAAAATAGGGTGTTTTGGGGGCAACCCCCTAAATGTTAATGCAAACCCCTGCTGAGTGACCGCTCATTTTGAAGGGTTTGTAAAAACATAAGCAATAGTGCAAACCTTATGGTAATATGTCACCCCTAGCCAATGTGGCAGGTATTCAAAAATGTGATTGGGTAAAAAGCACCTACTTCTTTTATTCAAAATTTTGGATGTCTTTTTAGGATCGACGGATATTAATTTAAATCATGGTTTTAAGTTTGTTAAGAGCTATAAAATGACTCAATATGGCTGCTATAGCAGGCATTAAATATTTTGAAAGGTGAAATGGGTGTTTTTTCACCCAATCAAATCTTTGAATGACTGTCATTTTGGCTAGATGTGATATATTGACTTTAAGTTTGCACCACTGCTTATGTCTTAACAAACCCTTCAAAATGAGGGGTCACTCAGTAGGGGTTTGCATTTGAAATTTTGGGGCTACCCCCAAAACACCCTATTTTGGGGGCTGGGGAAAATCAGGAATAAGGCGAAAACATCCACTTTTCCATCTAACAATGGGATCCAGAGTTTAACATGCCCAATGTAACCCGCTTAAAAGGTAAATTTAGGTCTCCATAGTTAATCTCGTGTGTTCATCTCAGAATTTAAAATGGCTGCCATTTGGGTTAGGGTTGAGGTATTGACCTCGGGTTGGCGCCATTTGATTTATTTTGAGAAACCCTTTAAGATGAGGGGTCACTCAATAGGGGTTGCTATTTGAAAAAAATAAGTTACCCCTTACCCCCCACCCTGTGAGGGGGATGAAAAAAAATTTTCGATGTCAAAAAATCCGGAACCTGGACTAACAACCAACGCCACAAACAAAATATCTCTGTCTCCTTTGGATGAAAAAATACAGATTTGTTTCCATACTTAATTTACACACTGTATATATATATATATATATATATATATATATAAATTCAAACGAACGGTGTTTTTTGCTTCTGGGGGCCCCAAAACAAAAAGTTCTGGTCTGGGTCTTAAGTCTTACCATGAGTACTATGGTAACAGCTTCTTCCCTATAGGGGAAATTCGCTAAAATTCGAACGAATGGTGTTTTTTGCTTCTGGGGACCCCAAAATGAAAAGTTAACATGGTCTCGGACTTAGGTCTTAGGTCTTACCATGAGTACTACCGCAATAGCTTATTCCTTTAAGGAAATTCGCTAAAACCACCCAATTTTTACAAACCTGTATTAGCAAACCTGCACCATTATTTTATGACTGCACACTCTTTCCCTAAATAGATTTTTTTGTCTTTGTCCTCCCTTCACATCCCATCCCAGGACGCTAGACCTAGCCCGGAACCGTTTTACACATTACTTCAGGCTAGGCCTAATGGGTCACGGCATTATCACATAGCGAAAATGCCATTGGTGATTGGCGGGATTAGAACCCGGGCCTCAGAGATCGAAAGCCCGAGATCTCTAACCACTATGCCAGGCCGCTCCCTCTTTTTCCCCAAATATAATTCCCCATATCGATTACATTTATTCTTTATAGACTACAAAAACATGTCATATCTCGATTATATTGGATGGGAAAATGCTGTACGCATTTGAAATTCGCTGAGTATGCAAGTCTGCTGCAAAGGGGATATTTAAAGCGATTTTTACCTGTACGAATAATTTGGATAAGCCATACAATACATCTCTACATTATTTACATACAGTTTTACAATTTTTACATAGTCAATAATAAACAGTTTAAATAATCAATGGAATAGTAATGATCTTAGACTAGGGAGAATTCTCTCTAGTCTAAGGTATGATGCATCACGGCAAGGCCAAGACCACACTCACGTCGCTCAAACAGTTCATTGCGTCACAAAATGCCAAATAAACGGCCATACTATTGATTATACCCAAACCCAAATTTTCCTGATGAGTGACGTAATTTGACTACAGAAAAAAGTATATGGTACAGGAGGTATGGTATGATGATATGATTCACACTAAAAACTCAATAAGCAACGATCTTTAATTTTTGGTCCAAATGAATGAAGTTAGTCCTTACTATGGTCCTTATGATCAATGAGCTCAGGAATGAATCTTCCGTTCCATTTGAAATCTAAACTCAATGCTCTTTAATAACTTTCGGACGGTCTACACACCCATCACTCAAACTTCGGGTACTTTGTTGGTTATGTGTCACATCTATTTCTATTTACTTTTATAATACTCTCGGTAAGTGTACACATTTGAAATATTCAGGAATTTTTTATATGTTTATTCCAGCTAATGTGACAAGTTTCTACTTATTTCAATCCAATGTATGTAGCCTTTATTGTTCACAAGGAGTGTCATAATCGGTATCAAAGATGCCCCAGTCTAAGCCCTAAGCATATTCAGAATAATATTATTAATATTCTTTTTAAATAAATACAAAATGTTAAACATTTCCTTTTGCTCTTTACTTTGCATTATCCAAGTAGTGAATTTGATCAAATCAAGTGTGATTCCAAGTTGATTTTGAAGGAGGTTGACTGTATTTCAAATGAAAATTAATTGGAGACCCCCCACATTACTCTACTATACTTTCGAGGAATATTAGAAAATATGATTATTATGAAAGGTTCTGGACTTATGTTTGGCTGTTACCACCATGTGTAAGCCTTTAAGAATATTCACCATAGAACTTACTTTTTAAAAACCGAAAGTCGACGTTTATCTTTTTACTGAGTATTCACTGGAGAATACAGTGTTCTTGATTGAATTCTAAGGTGGAATAATCCAATAAATTGATCATTGAGTTTTTAGTCAAATCCATTTGCAGAAATTTACTTTCAGCAAACTTAACGTTAGGAGCTAGGCCTAAAATCGGGTTTTATAAATCTGTTCCAAATAATTTTTCTCCTTCATAGCCTATTCATTGTCAATTTAAGCCCTACGCAATTCCTAGGCTGTCAAAAAGATATTTTACTCTCTTTAAACTATAATTTAGGTCTAGGAAGGATTCAGGTCAGTGGCGTATCCAGTTTTAGACTGAGGGGGGAAGATAAGGGAGGGGGTTTAAAGTAACCTACTCCCTTCCCCCGAAAAAAGTGAACTTCTAAAACTTACTCAACGAATACAGTAACAGAAAATATTGCTGTAAAACAATGAGAATATCAATTTCAAATCAAACAAACCACAGGACGTGATTTTTCACAATGTTGAACCAATAGACCTACAATTTTTATATATTATTAGGTAAAATTTGTCTAGGCCGATCTATGAAGTTATAGCACGTACCGTAACTTCATAAGGTAAATGAGGTTATGATTCATGTTTTGGTCCTAGTAGGCCTTGCCTACTTATTTTTGAATGAATTCCTTTTATTTTTTTAACGGTTTTATTTTGTAATAGGACTATTCACCATAAATTTACTGAATTGAAGTAAAACTCAAATGAGTGGCCCAGGAAGGAATTCAACATGCATTAGGGGGCCTATCACATAAAAACCTTGTACCAAACCTGCTGCTTCACCGAATACCCACAAACAATAAACATGCACAATCAAATTTAATGGCCCTTTGCTTATTTACAAAGTTGTTCTTGCGATAAGTTAATACACACATAGGCCTAACCGAATTTCAATGAACTTGTAGTTTAGGCCAGGAATTGAATTTATATTAGCCTAATGTTCCTGTTTTAATATTCTTGCATTGAAAAAAAGTGAACTTATAACTGAGAATAGGGTCATAACGTCGTTTAACATCACTTAGGGCCTAAATTGAAATTTCATCTAAAAATTTAGCACTAAGGTAAATCAGACCAAAAATAGGCATGGCAGTTAACATGTTAACAAGAATTACCTCTATAACTCAAACTATGCCTAAGTCGAACTATACGTAGCTCGAAAAATTGTTACTATTCTTGTGGTATTTTGAGTTAGTGAAAGTCAACTGTTTTTTCCCTTTTTTTACGCAGAAGGGTCTGCCAGCATCATGTGGAAAGCCAGTGCCGGTCACAACGTGGAGCCAGCGAAGTTGAACAATGACAATGATGATGATTGGGAGACTGATGTCGATTATGTTAACGAAATCACCGAAGAAGAACAGAGGTGGGGCACTTCCGGTAGAACGGCAGGTGCCATAGAGTGAGTATAAGAGATTAGAGAAGGCCAGTTTGTATTTCATCGGAAGCGACTTGACCTTGTTTGTTAAACTCATTGCAAGCTTTTTATCCTTAATGTTTTATACTATTTCTGTTTAACGAAAGCTGTTCACTAGAGTATTGTATAAGTTCATAAGAGGATAGAACTTTTTTATTTTACGTGATATCTTAATTAGAGTATAGCCCAAGTTTCATTTCTGAATTTGCATGCAAATTATTAAAATACAGATTTTTCTTTGGCATTGTCTCGGTATGTACAGATAAAATGTAGTCTTAAAAATCTGTTTTGATATAGTCATTTGGTTTGTGTATACAGTATGTAAATTAAGTATGGAAACAAATCAGTATTTTTTAAACAGAAGTAGCCAAAATGGCAGGTATTCAACAATTTTATTGGGTAATAAAGCACCCATTTCAGCAAATCAAAATTTGTAATGCCTTAATAGGATCGATGGATTTCAATTTAATTTGTTGTTTTTAGTGTTACAAGGGCTATAAAATGAGGGATCACTTAGTTGCTATGACGGACATTTAAACTTTTGAGTTGGTGAAATGGGGTTTTTTTTCAACCAAATGTTTGAATTCCGGCCATTTTGGTTTGAGGTGACATAAGTTATCGACTTCAGATTTGCAGCATAGCTTTTGTTTTGCCACACCCTTCAATATGTCGGGTCATTTAATAGGAGTTTAAATTTGAAATTTTGGGGCTTCCCCCAGAACACCTATTTTGGGGGCCGGGGCTAAATTGGGAATATGACAAAAATGTCCACTTTTCTATCTAATAAATGCATACAGAGTTTAGATTACCCGATGAAGCCTGTTTCAAAGGTAAGTTGGGGTATCCAGACTTAATCAACCAACTTTAAAATTTAAAATTGCTGCCATTCTTGTTTGGGGTAAGATACCGACCTCGGGTTTGCGCCATTGTATTTCTTTTGACAAACCCTTCAAAATGAGGGGTCACTCAATATGGGTTGCTATTTAAAAAAATTAAGTTACCCCCTACCCCCCACCCTGTTAGGGAGGTGAAACAAAATTTTAGATATCAAAAATTCCGGAACCTTTGTCAAATATTAATGCCACAAACAAAATATTTCTATCAATTTTGGTTTTAAAAATATAGATTTGTTTCCATACTTAATTTACACACTGTATATAGAGGTTATAGAACTCACCTACAAAATTATTGATCCTTAGAAGTCTGGAACTTTGTGATGGTTTGTTTCCGGAGCCAGTTGTTGTCGATCATTTTTAATTAATGATCCTGGCAAATATATCACCTAGCCTTTGCAAAAAACAAAGCTTTCATATAATATATGTATATTCATTATTCAGACTTCATTCTCATTGACCTTAAGATGTAGGCTACACACTAGGGTGTATTGGAGTTTTCCTTATCTGACAATGTGGTTTAGTTAGATTTAGTTTGTTTAGTAAGGCTAATAATGTAAAAGTATTAACTTACTATTTACCAAAAGCAACCATGATATAAGGCCCAGTTTTAAAGTATCATATCCGTTTCATGGATTTATTTCAATAGAATTGAAATAAATCCATATTTGCTGCTTGGGGATTGAGCTTGAGTACCACTTAAACAAAAATATGAATGGGTTTTGTATTTTAAGATTTAATGTTAGGCTAACCTGAGATAAGAAATATATTATATATATTTTAAATCTTTTGTTTTGTTCCATAAGTTATAGGTTTTGAGACCCTCATTTAGTAGATTTAACAGTGCGAGGGTCTGAAAAAAGGTCTGATTTCAGATACATTTTTAATAATTCATTGTTCCAATTTTCGTACATTAAAGCCACAGTAACATGTATGTCAAAGTTTAAATTTTTAGGGATTTAAAGTATACTAGCTAAGTTATCCACACTTTACCTTCTTCAGTTTTATAATGTTTTTTTTACAGTTTTTAATTTGTCTTTATTTTACAGTATGAACAAATTACGTGAAGAAGTAGCACAAGCTGAAGCTACAAGGAAGAAGAAAGAAGTCAATGAAGCTACTTTTGGATATGGAGGAAAATTTGGAGTCCAAAAAGATAGGCAAGCGATTTAAGTATTCTTGCACCTATAAAATAGACAAGCCAGTCATTTTTCAAGTAAATTTACCATTGAAGTAGTCAAACACGTTAAGATGACAGAAGCCTCTCACTAACCTTTTCGTTGTTGTTTAGTGCTTGAATGAAGCCTTGTTTGTTAAACTCATTGCAAGCTTTTTATCATTAATGTTTTATACTATTTCTGTTTAAATAAAGCTGTTCACTAGTTGTCAGATTTGAAACAACTTTAAGTAAAGTTATAAAAAATCAAAACAAAATAGGAGAGATTGGGGGTGTGCATGTCAATGAAAGTGACATCACCCTCTCCTTTAGTTATTGTTGTTTTGATTTTTTTATAATTTAAAGAAAAAATGTAATTTAATTCTGTTGTCTGGCAGCATATACAAATTAGTCATTAATACAGAATTTAAAGTTCCATATGTACTAATTTTTATAGAATTGAATTTATTTTTGGCAATTTCTATTATTTGGGAGCCACGGGCTTCGCTGTTTTCAATGAATGATCATGTAGGCCTAAAAATTTGAGACTCATTACTTTGCTTTTCAAGGAAAATCTTTTTTTCTAGAGTTGGAATTTAGCTTTTTCTCCTTTAGGCTAAAAAGTTTAAACCATTCACTTTTACACAATGTTTAAAAAAGAACATTTTAAAATGTTTATCAATCATGTTGCTTGCTGGATTGCTTGCATACAATTAATTTTATAAGGTCTTGCCTTAGAAATACTAATATTGAAATCCAAAGTTGATTTCAAGCCCGAAGGCTCATCATCAGTATGAAAAAAACCCTACAGGTGGATTTAAAGTTTGAAGTTTTGTCAACCTAGATCCAACTGATGATGAGCCTTCGGGCTTGAAATCGATTTTGGATTTCAATATTAGGATTGCTAAGGTAAAACCATATAATATTAATTAAAATGTTAGCGTAAAAGTTCATAAAATAATAATTTTTGCAATACTGGTATTAACTTAAACATTGACCCTTTGAATCATTTCATGTTTGTCAATTAATTACTGGTGGTCTGTAATAGAATGGACCAGTCAGCTGTTGGACATGACTACGTCGCCAAGTTGGAGAAGCATGCATCACAGAAGGACTACAGCACTGGCTTCGGAGGCAAGTTTGGAGTCCAGACAGACCGTACTGACAAGGTATTTGTGACTCATTGAAATGTCGTTTACTTAAACATATGATAGTGGTTTATTTATCACTCATATTGCAAATTACTAGATTTTAGCTATTATAGCATTTTGCATGTGTCTAAATTAACAGGCTAAATAACGTGGATTTCACAGACTGATAGAGGCATTTTTCCAAGGGATAGAAAAAATGCCCTAGAATAACAATCACTTGGGATAATAAGAATAAAATATAATAAGAATAGAATATTATAAAAGGGATAGTATTATAGAAAGGAATAATAAGAATAGAATAAAATGCCCTAGGGATAACAATCACCCTAAAATTGATGTTAAACACTCTAAAATATAAGGAAAGATTACTGGCAAGTTTTTGTATGTCTGGAACTTTTTAGATTCTAAATTTTCAGAGATTTATCTTCACAGTCAGTTGATCATTATTCCTACTGGCATGCAAAATCTAATTTCAGGTCACTGTTGTAATCACAGTAATTGTTTGAACTTTTCAGCATCCATAACGCTTCCCACCAGTTTAAAAATTGAAAAATATTACATTACCTTACAGCTTACAGTATGATTTTAAATCTCAGAGAAAATACTTTACATTCCATCAAGGCCATCTTGGACATAGTGACCTTGTATTTTTCAAGTTTGTAAATTAATCGAGTGCTGTGTTTCAGAGTGCAGCAGGTTGGGACTATATAGAAGCGCCACAGAAACATGCTTCTCAGGTGGACTACAGGTCCGGGTTCGGAGGCAAGTTTGGAGTCCAGTCTGACAGGCAAGACAAGTCCGCAGTCGGCTGGGACCATGTGGAGAAAGTACCAAAACACGAGTCACAGACAGGTATTAACAGAGTTTCTATACTTGTTCATTAATTGATGATTTGCCCTTTTAGTAACATAATTCGAGAGTTTTAGAGAGTTTCTATACTTGAACCAAGTTGTCCTTCTTAATAACAATTGATTTACATAAGTATACTCCAGATTGCAGTATATTAGAATCCATGATCATAACCTCTGAGCTGCAATATATATGTAAGACTACATACTACGTATATCAAAAACAGCTCAAAACTGATTTCACAAGAAAAACTATTTTGAGCTGATTTTGCAAGAAAAACTATTTTGAGCTGTTTTTGACGTAAGTAGTTATAGTCTTACATGCAGTGTATTGCTTGAAGTTCAAACCAGATGGAATGGCATGACTATATAATGAAATGAGACATGAATTTGCCAAAAATAAAGGAACAGAAATCAACATTTCTTTTTATTTTAAGTTTGCATTTTCATGTGATATGTGATTGGGAAAATCCTGAAAGAAAGAAAGGAAAAAGGGCGTGTCACCGAAATGAATAAAAATTAAATGCTATTTAACCATTTTGCATTCCAACTAAGGTATACAGTACACCTCGGATTATCTGGATTAATATGCCGGAACACCGATCCGGATAACGAAAACTCCGGATAATCCGAGGTCATTACAATATCGCCTAAATAGCGATTACGTATCTTAGCCCCTGCTAAATTGATACTGCAAACAAAGTATCAAGACTGTACAACATGTAATTCTTTCAAGCTTGTTCCGCATAAGTACCATTTTTCTAACTGCGCTCGACTCTCCCTGTCACCGTACTTGTCCCTACACCTAGTTCCTTAGCTAATTATTTACTTGATTCTCCTGCGTCAAGTCTTTTGACAGCATTTAGTTTCTATTCCAAAGTTATAACTTTTTTTTCCTTTCATAACCACCCATTTTTAAATTCAATATCAGTTCACATAAAGAGTTCACAACTGTAAACACTTAAATGTGACAGCAATAAATGAGCTCGCAAAATTACCGTAGGCTAAGCTTGTGGCTAAGCTTATGTTGATTACTGCTAGAGCCCCATTGAGCAAACCAAAAGACTAGGTTCACGGAAATGCTGTATTGTACTGTTTTGGCGATGCGACTCCTTTAATTATTAAAGGCGTTATTCCAAATGCGTACAGTAATGTATTGCATTTGGAGTTTAATTTTAGAAGGCACATTTCACGCGTGAACTCGCTAAAATCACTTTTTGCCGTGATTTAAATTTTTTAATTTCTCGGTTGGACCGGTCCGGATAATCCGGGATCCGGATAATGTGGGGTCCGGATAATCCGAGGTGTACTGTAATAGGTTGGCTCCAAAGGCTGTTTTTTTATTTGTCTAATCACTCTGCCGAATTGCCTGGATCAGCTGTTTTCCATAGCATAGAATTGTCAACTCGCCTGCCACTCAACTCGCCCATTTATCAAGGTCGGTTTACATTGAGCAAGTTGACCGTCGAGTACTAACTTGCCTTTCATCCTGCCCTCCTATTCGACCTATGTAAGCCGGCCCTAACAGTCATTGTGGGTGAATTGAGTGAGGTGTCTTCTTCATATTTTTGTAGGCATGACTGTTATGATCAACTTTTTTTCAGCTCTTGAAGCCCTACATTGTTGAGAAAATCTAAGCACAATGTCAGATGTTTATTTTTTTATAGATGTATACAATCGCATCGTAAACTCTAGATTTTGAAAAATTTAACCTCTTACAGGTTGCCTTGTTGGTTGCTGTATAGTAGTGTAATGCAAACCAATCCATAAAAGTGTGTTATTGCAGCAAGGAGTGAAATCAAAACCTAAATAAATTCTGTTTGAATTTTGACTAGTAGACACAATAGTGAAAAAAAATTTACATATCATCATTGTTGACTAGTAAACACAAAATACTTGTGAAAACCTGATATAAATTTGCTTTAAACATATATCATTAAGCTACAATTTAAAGGCACATGGAAATGCTGTAAAACATGAAATATGATTGTTTTATGTTTTCTGGTGGCTTGATAACTATTATTTATTATTTACTTCACCAACTAACGAGCTAAACAACCATTTACAAGCAGCTATAATGTATTATTTAGGTACTTCACAAACTACCTAAATAACCAGTTACAGTAGTTTAACTACCTAGTTAAGAAGTGTTTATCTAAAAGACAACAAGATCATGCCACAATCATCCTACACTCATCCTTCACTCATATTCCGGTTAAAATACGCAGCCAGTGCTGTGTCCCAGTCTTTAGAGGTATTAAAAGTAAAAAAAGTCATTGTACAGTTGAGATATAATTTTTTTTTTAATCAGGAAGGTCATATAGTAGGGTGTTGCAAAAAACAAAATTTTGGAATTTTTAATCGTTATAGGTTTCAAAAGTTGTGAAATAACATGTTATTACTGAAAAAATAACTTTAAAAAAATTATATAAGATCTTCCAATTACGCAGTGACCTTAAAGATAAACATTAAAACTCCATAAGAGAATAAGTGAATAATCGTAATTTGGTTCATGCTGGACATTGATAATCGTACAAAAGTATTGCCATGAAAAATGGAATGAGCTCCTTAAAACATTTTGAAAAATGTGTAATTTGTTTGATTAGGCAACAGTATTATTGATCTATGGCCTTCTAAAGATGTAGGCATTTTTAAGTTATTATTTCAGTATTCTACATCCTATTTCGCAAATTTGAGACCTATAGCGATTCAAAATTCCAAAAATTTGTTTTTTCGCTTCACCCTCTCATATAGTCCAAGTGAAATAACCTGGCTCAGATAGTCCATAAGATAAATGTAATTGTAGCATTTAGCTTGCGGCTCGGGCCACATCATTCGATTCAACCTGTAGACAAGTGATTTAATAAAGTCTGATAATGAGATTTGCAATATTGTTTTATATAGTAAATCTACTAAATTATTTTGATTATTACAGGAAAAGACATACAGGGTGTTTATAAAGAAAACTGATCAATTTTAAACAGTCATAGCTCCGGGGGGCTGGTGTGGCGACAGCTGATCAGCTGATGATGAAGAAAATTATCTTAGCAACCAATATTAATTGTTTACGTTGAAAATGGATTGTAAACAAAAGGGAAATAGTTTTTGTAGTAAACCTAAAACTCTTCTGTAAATCAATTATTTTAGATCTATGTAGTCGTAATTTAATTTGAATAAACCAAACAACATGGCTATAAACTTCTCATATCATGCTTTTATCATTTTCTTTGAAGGAGGATTTCCGTAAAATCTTCTTCTAAATTTGCGCTAAACAGCAATAGGGGACTTAGTTTCTGTCTATCTCACAGCAATGTAAGAAGATACTGCTAATAAAAACACTTGATTATAAAAATTGTTGAGTTCTCTTAACAAGCAAAGAAAACTAGAAGTTTCTACCTCTAACACAAGATCTACCTCCAACAAGAAGACCTCTAACACCCTGTATATTTAATCTGACTTACTTTGTAGGAACGAATGTTCTAGAACAATAGTTAGATCCACAATAAATAGCAATCACTGTTGATTGGTGTGTTGGGTTGCAGACTACGCGGTCGGGTTCGGGGGCAAGTTCGGCGTGCAGGCGGATCGACAGGACAAGTCGGCCGTCGGCTGGGACCACGTGGAGCCCGTGCCCAAGCACGAGAGCCAGCTCGACCACAACAAGGTGGGGTAAACCTTGACATCCTCCTGTTGTTTGATTGACATCCTCCTGTTGTTTGTTGATATGGGATTTAAAGAATTACTATTTTAAAGATAATTTTTACCACATACTACAGTAGAACCTCGCTAGTACGACCTTGGATGGTCCGTCCTCAGTTGGTCCGACTCCTTGCTTGGTCCGACCATGCCGTCGGCACAATAGGCTTCTGCTCGATGACACATTATACATTGCCAGTGTGTATTTCGGTCATTAGAGCAATGAAACTTGATTGAAGTAGTTGATTTTCTTTCTATTATTTAGGCTTTTTTATATTTTTCTAGGTCATTTAACGTTCTTAATGCAATTTTTGTGTTCGAAGTGCAGTTAGCGATTAGCGAGGTTCTATTGTAGCTGGTAACCCTGACTTTGCTCTGGAGATTCTTTTAGCAAATTTCCTTAAAAGAAAAAGCTATTACAGTAGTACTCATGGTAAGACCTAAGTCCGAGACCATGTTAACTTTTCATTTTGTGGTCCCCAGAAGCAAAAAACACCATTCGTTTGAATATATATATATATATTTGTCTGTTAACACGATAGCGGCCGTAAATATGGTCCGATCTTAATGAAATTTGGTACAGACGTGGAAAGTGGTAATCATTCGGACGAGTTCGTGAACCAGCCCGATCGGACCACCGGAAGGGGGGGGTAAAGGGGGATAAACCCCCCAAAAATGGATTTTTGAGTTTTCACATAGAAAAATAAAATTTATCAAATTGTTGTTGGCACCATTGAATTCAGCTCAAAAAAAACAAACAATTTCGTATTTTGAATCTCTGCTCTGTGTCCATTGGTTACCAAGATATTGAAAGTGGTAAACACAGTACGTTGTCTCAATATTAACCTTATGGGAAATAAATAAAATTCTATATCTCGCTTATTTCTCAACATATCTTGATAAAACTTGGTAAATGGCTTCTAGTTCAGATCTACTAAATATTGAATTAAAATCAACCAGTTTAAACATACCTGTAGCAGCAAACCTGCATACTCATTCCCCATGTTATTCTTATTGAGCTTACAAAAACATGTCAAATCTTGCTATGTTGGATTGAAATATGTTGTTTTGCACTTGAAATTTGCTGAGTATGCAGGGCTGCTGCAACGGGGGTATTCTTCTTTTTGTACCAGCAAGTGCTGCATTTATTGTAAACCATCAAAACTACTTTGAATTAAGCTGAATGTTTGATAAAAAAATAAAACCTAAAGCAGTTCCAACAGCCATGACATGGCTCCCTTTCAGATGATCCTGCGGCTAAGTCCTAAAAGATATTGAAGCCCAACCACCATTGGGCACAGCTGAGATCCTAAGGTTTAATTTGACACCAAGATCAAGGTTCAGCGTCCCAAGTAGCTTTGACCGTAACTCGTGCTATATTGTCACACAACTTGCATTTTACACATACATATTCAGGGTGTTTTTTTTTTAAACGCAACCCAAAACTTTATTTTATCAGTGAAGGGTTGTTTCCCCCCAAGATCCCCGGATTCAACCCCATTATATTATTTTCTTTGGGGATACATAAAAAGTAAGGCCTTAGAAAACAATTTACAGGATATTCATCACCTCAAAACAAACATAACAAATTTAATGTAAGAAATTCAAAGAGGTGCCTAGCAATACGTGTTCAGGAATTTGATGGAGAGAGCATAACTTTATACAAATGACAGTGGCGGATTTTTTGAGCACATACTGTAACTAAATGTGATCAAACTTAAGTAACAGGTTGTATAAAATGTAAAGATCCATAAAACAATACACATTTCATATTTATATGTGCATTATTCAATCTTAAAAATGGGTTGCGTTTAAAAAAAACACCCTGTATGTAAAGATTATTTACCACTACGTATTTGGTTTCAGCTTATGAAGTCAGTTTCATATTGTGAGACTAGTTTTGATCTACTTAAACTCTTTTGGAACCTAATAAATAGCTTTTTTATTGCTTAAAAAAATTGTCCGTTGATATATATGTAGGTATTTAACCACTTAATGAAGCAACCACTATTTAGAAAAAGGGTGGAAGATCGAATGTACA
This sequence comes from Flexamia atlantica, assembly GCA_035578135.1. NCBI lineage: Eukaryota > Metazoa > Arthropoda > Insecta > Hemiptera > Cicadellidae > Flexamia > Flexamia atlantica. Next base: position 28,097,686 of record JAQJVK010000012.1, read on the forward strand.
GTTAAGAACTTAAAATTAATTAATTATCATTGTAGCAAAATTTACAGGTTTTCTCAAATTCCAATGTAAAAAACAGAACTGCCGCTGCCAGTCTGCTTACAACAATACAGTAGCTGCTCTGACAATAGAGGATAGGGATGGACAGACCTACCTGGACCCTTTCTTTCTTTTGTTGGCCCCTGTGTATACCTCATGCATGCTCAATAAAATTTCAAAATAACTGAATACATATCAGTTATTTTGATTTTCGAAAAAAAATGTTAATTGTTATTGTTGTTTTTGTAAGTTAATCAGAGCACTGAAAGGTTTGTGTGGCATCCTCTAATAGTGGGACTTGGTAGATAAAAATATTAATTTAGGGTTCTATCCATGGTTAATTTATCTCTTTATCAACTTGAAAAAGTAATAAATATCATACACCTTTTGGTTTTTTTAGCCTTTAATCTTGACCACTGTTTTCTGTCTCAGCTGCCCCCAATTATGCTTTCTCCATTAGTTCATTCATCATTAGATATATTTTATCTGCAGTATTACCATTGTGGTGATAAGAACTTTTTGCTCCCTCCCTGTCATTATGAAGTACTCGTGCAAACATTGCCAACAAATTATGAGACAAACATTTTCTGAAAATTGTTTATCAAACACCGACACTCTCTGATAACTTTCAGGCAGTATTTTATATTCAACCTGTTCATAAAAATTGGTGACATCATCTAAATATTTTTTAAATATGTTAGTTACATAATTTTTTTATGTTTATTTAAATATATATATATGTCCCTGTTTTTTTTTAATTTCCAAAGCTGTATAATTGTAGCTTATCTTAATAATTGTCAAATGTATATATGGTCCACCAAAGTCGATTCCTGTAGACAGGAATGGTCGAGCAGGATTAACATGGCATGATGGAAGTTCACCCATTAAAGGATTGGAGTTTCTTGGACGGTGTCTCAAACATGTCAAACATTTGTAGATTCGAGAACGAACTACATTTCTTGCACAAAGTATCCATACATGTTTCGAGAGTAATGATTGAACCAATTGAGGCCCTGCATGAAGATATAGTAGGTGATGATGATCATTTAATAAATTTACAACATGACGATGTTTTGGCAATAAGATGGGATGCCATGTATCATATGGTAATGACGAATGTGTCAACCGTCCTCCAACACAGATTAGATTGTTAGAATCAAGAAAAGGATTTAGACGTTGAATACGCTTTATTAACGATTTATTTTATTTTTTATTTTATTCATATTATTTTTTATCTAAATCCCCATTTTTTGGAATCCTCCTTTAAGGTCTTTGGGAATGGAGGATTTAGATAAAAAAGAAAATTAATGATTAATGTAATCGAAGGACCAAAATGAAAAAAGAAGTTATTTTATTAACACAAAAGAAGTTGTTAAGTTTTATGGCACAGTTCACTCACCAATATATTGTTCCATTAATCTCACCATTGAGTGTTCCATTCTGTAGAATTCATCATGTGATTTTATATACAGCTCCATTCTGTAGAATTCTTGTCCATTCTGTCAGTTTAATGTCTTGATATTTCATATTTCATGTCTTCACTTATTTCACAAATATTAAATATAAAATTCTGCGGTATTGAATTATAATTATAAAAAACAAAATTTTACAATCAAGTGTAAAATTTAAAAAAAAAAATGGAACAGATGATGATTTGGTATTAAATATTGGGCTGGGTCAATTAAAGAAAGGAATAAAGAATAGAGAAATAATATATGATAAAAGATAGAAATAAAGAATAAAGAAATATATACTGCATATATTATAATTGTGTGATTAACCATCTCTGACCTTTATTTGAACTGAACAAATGTAATATCTTAGCATTATATTTGTAACCTTTTCCGTATGGTTAATCCATAATATTGAAACAAATATTACCGCCTTGACCCTAATACTATGTCTTATCAACAAAAGTCAAAGGTAGGCTTCTGGGAAGGGGGGGAGGTCAACTGAGGACCTGCGGTTATGAAGTACCGCTCCCTATTGGAAATCTATGAAAATCAAAACAATAAACTTGTATTTATAGATAATCTAGAGACATAATAATTTACCTGCAGTGGAACTCAAGATGATTCTGAATTATTAAAGCTGATTTGTAGTAAGATTCCGAAAAATTGGGATAACTATGGAGTTTTTGTAAAATGCTCTTTACACTTAAAAAGTAGGATATCAATATTTTGTAAATTTACTCCTGTTGTTTACTTACTCATAATAAATTTTGACTTATTATAAGTTACAACTATTTCCCTCCAATCAGGTTCAGCTCCAATTGTTTATCCACATTTGCCAAGTATTATGCATCTTTATCTCTCTGATGTTATAATTTGTTTTTATTTTTGGTCAAAGGGTGGATTTATCCCCCTGATCCTTGTATCTATGAATGGCGTGGATTAAGATTATTTAGTGAGATTCCAGTCAAAGCTTGACCAGCTATGTAGCAAATAACCAAAATATCCATAGAAACAGATAAATTGAAATGAAAGGTGAAAAGACACTATTCAACTCAACTAGAAATTTGCCGCCTGAAAGTTAGGTAACATCTTTATTGTTTGTCTAAAATTTTACTTAATATTTAAAAGAGATGGTGTGTCATCACTCGGTGCCAGATCAGGACTTTACTTATAAGGGGTGGTGTCCTAAAAACCCCAATTTAGATGGCAAATTTCTTGTTGAGTTCCTGCTAGAGTGGGGATTGTCGTGGACCAGGAAAACCTTAACAGACAACATTCCATGTATCTTGCCCTGGATGAGACTTGTAAGTCACTATATAGATTCTCACAATTGATTGCAGAATTTGTTCTTGTTTAGCCATAAATTCAAAAAGCTAAACATATTGAGTTTTCAGGAAGCTATATTTTGACGTTGCACTATACAGGATTTTTAGCTAATAAGGTGCTGCCATTTAAAAACGCTTTAAGGAAGAAAAGATGTGACTGGTTAGCAGTGAGGCTAGGCTCACATTAAGCTTGGGAGTGAAAGTATTGACCGCAAACATTCCATTCAAGCTGGTGGAAAACAACACTACATGTCGAAGTGTTCTTTGCTCTCAGGACAATGGTATTTCCTCTTCTTAGATACCTGATAAAAGGCCTTTTATTTCCAATGAATGATTTTTCCAGGAGATACTGCTAAAATCTTTCCTTAAAGCCTTTAAATGCTGTTTTCTAACACTATATGCAACAAAACACTATGTGCACTATGTGCACTGTGTGCACTGTGTTCTTAGTTCTAAGTTAAGTAGACTCTCCGTAATTGGGAAAAAATCAAACCGCAGTAGTTACAGATTCTTCTCAGTAGGTATTTTTCATGTTTAAATTTATTTAGCTACAAATCATTAAATTTTTTTTTTAATCGTATATTTTGGGCTATGTTCTAGGACCATCATCAGCATTTTTTTCAATGGTAAATGATTGAAATGATCAATTTTAATGATGTGTAGCCAATTAAAATAATAGTTACAGATTGTAAAGAAAATTTTGGATTACTAGAATAAGTCACGTTTTTCACAGAGTTACTACCATTATTTACCTGTGATCAGTATGTACGTGCAGTATAATTTCAAGGATGTTCGAGCCTTTTGCTGTTTAGTTTCAGTTCACCAGTGAAATAAAAAATTATACAGTGAAGCCCGTCATATCTGGCCTCGTTTTATCAGCTTGCTTCCTTGAAGCCAGTATCAATACAAATTTCCCAAGGCTTACACGCTCAGTCTCTGCAATTTTCTTTTGTGGTAGCTCTCTGATTGCTTACATGGTGGTATTATCTGTTTGTTTACATTGTAATGTGTGCATGTCTCATTTGAGCTGGTTACCTCGTAACAATTGGTTGATTTTCATCCAGTACGGTTAGTAATTGTTTTGTTTTGTCACATATTAAAGTGATGTGTTCTATTGGTTTCCCTGTATTAATCTGTATTTTTTAAAGCCAGAAGAAGTAAAGTTTGAGTAACCATCTGACCAAATCAGTCGTCAAGAGTTTTTAGGTCACATTAGTGCCTCTTACATGACCTCTCGACTACTAAGTAGCTGGGACCAATGGCTTTGATGTACCTTCCAAAATAGAGACTTAAACACTACTTTGATTATTGTAGCTATTATTACAGCTAAATAAAGGATTGAAATATAGTTTTTGTTAAATTGATTTCATGCCAAGCCTCATTCCCGTTATGGCTAAACATGAGGGGTTCTACTGAACACAAGACCACATTTTGTGGCCATTTGTGTCTTTTGTTAGATTATCCCCTATCCCCTCATTTCAACTGGGACCATATACATGTAATCGAAATCTGCTGTAATCGGCTCTCAGAAATCACTGGACTACAGAAGGATCGGAGTAAAGCAGGCTGAATTAGAGGGTGTCTATGTCTATTGTACAACAAACTGGTTTTTAAAGATAAATCTTAAGTATGTGTTTTATTTATATTTGATTGACAAAATTCAACTGTATTTCCCTCTGTTTAAGATCAAACTTGAATCTTTTTCTCAATGTTTTAGGGATTTGGAGGAAAGTTTGGAGTACAGAAAGATCGAGTGGACAAATCAGCACATGACTTCACAGACGAGCCACAGCCAGTTGGCACTCAATACCAAAAAGAGAAACCTCAAATAGGTTAGTGTTACACTTCTATTTGAGTTTTTTTGACACTACAAGATATACTATTTTTAAATGACATTATTTTCGTAGGTGAGGTAGAATTGTCAAACTTATTCTATTTTGTGCTTCTCTCACCTTGGTTAATTTTCTGCGGAACTGTATGTTCAATATTTTATTGAAATGATGGAATTCCAATGCCTTCAATTGTTCTGGAAAACACTTAAAACACATATATACACACACATAACAGTCTCACGCTACCCGATATTTCGCAGAACAAAATGTAACGTCCCGCGTCTTCAGGAGGTATTTTCCCTAATCTTCGAAGGTTCCTGCACTTCCTGGTCGCATACACGAAAACCGCGAACAAAGGTCGTGTACGCGACCGGGAAGTGCAGGAACCTTCAAAGGTTAGGGAAAATACCCCCTGAAGACGCGGGACGTTACATTTTGTTCCGCGAAATATCGGGTGGGGTGAGACTGTTATGTGTGTGTATATATGTGTTTTATGTGTTTTAAGTGTTTTCAAGAACAATTGACGGCGTTGGAATTCTATCATTTCAACAAAATATTGAACATACAGCCCTGCAGAAAATTAACCAAGGTGAGAGAAGCCCAAAATAGAATAAGATTGACTACAAGATATAGTAGCTATTTCAAAGACTTTTGGAATCAGAATTTAAATAAGAGAAATATTGATCACAGCAAAAACGTGAAATTTACAGATAACATAGTGTCAAACCAACACACTTATAACATGAAAGAGCCAGCACAACATGAATTGTTTTATCAACATTGAGAATTGAGAAATAGCTTGGTGACATTTATAGGCTACAAAAAAAGCAACTTAACCTTAGTATACTACTAGCAACTTTTCATCAGCCTAATCATTCATTAAAGTCAGACAAAGAATAATTAGTTTTTTTTTATTATTAAATACTCATTTTAACAGGCTTCAAAATTTGTCAGGTCCATTTAGATTTTTATTTTTGCAAGAATGTTATTCAAAATGTCTTGCTTATTTAAGACGATTCTTTCTTAAAAAAAAATCTAAATTATAACATTCAGTTATGAAATTGTGCCTGATGTTAGTGATGGGCAATCACTGGGTTTTCGTGCCTTGGGATTTTGGTTGCCTAGATCCATTTTTAACTGTTTTAAAGATGTGCAATTTAAAGACTGTCATTATTCTACATACTGAAAACTTAGAACTCATTGATTCTGAGTGACTACAACCAACCATGTTACTGGATTTTTGCAATAGAAGAACTTTTTCATGTTCTCTAATTTTTGTAGCTCACAGATAGCGATTTCATAGGATACTGTACCTACTACAGATTGATTCTCAGTGCCTGGCTTGTAGGGAGGGAAGTGTGCGAGAGAGATGGAGAATCCCCCACCACTTTTCCCCTACAACGAATGCGTACAGTCAACTCTAAAATAATCAGCTGTCTTTTGAAGAAAATTTGAATGATTTCAAATTTCACAGACCAACAAAAACATATCCATAAACAACAAAATTTATAAAGAATGTGTTAAATGTTTAAGGATTGTTTTTTAATCGATGTAAGTTTCTTTTAATATAGAATTATAATTAAAATTACATATGTTATTTACTGTTACAAAAAATACAATCTATAAATATTAGAATAGTAAATAAACCACCAGCAACGTTTCAAAAATCATAAACCTATCCAGAAGCCAAAAAGGCCATTTCACACTGCGTCCATCTCGTCCGCGGACGTCGACCTAGAGTCGCGGCTGGAGCGACTCTTGAGAAACGTCGCCGGTCGGATGGTGGATCGCGCATGCGCATATACCACCTCCCCAGGTACTGAACTCCCTCCGTTTCCTAAAGATATGTGTCGAGGCCTACTGACGCGCATCTGGCAGTCTGATGGGGTCTGAGACAGTTGCGGCGGACGTGGATGGAAGGACAAACGCGACACAACGGTTGTTTGGCATGGCCTTTAGGTGACCATTCGCGTACGTGCCTTGCACATCGTGTCGTCTACAATGACAGAACTACACTTACTGTCGCCTGGGGCAAAACCGGAGTTTGGCGCCCCCTCCCCTGAAAGCTGTAACTGGCCATGAAAACAGGCAAGCGGTAGTTGCAATGCGACAAATATTTGCCAGCCGTGGTTTAAACGACAGATTTTTTGGCCGCAAAGTGGTCATTAAATATGACGACCTCGAAAATAGTGATATACTTGTCGGTGGTGAAACAACAAAGAAATATGCCTACCCGCAACGACTGATTATCTGTTCAAGATATGGCCGATAGATGTGACGACCGCGAAAAGAGCAAGAGACTTGTCGTCCGTAATGCGTCCAAGAGATCTGCCGGCCGCAAAACAAGCAGGCGATTTTCCGACCACGAAATGAGTGCGCGATTTTTCGGCCGCCGGACGAGTGAGCTATTCTCCGTCTGCGAAACGAGCGAGCGGTTTTCTTGCCATTATACAACGAACAACGAAAAATACGACGGTCACGAAAACAGAGACAGGCTTGACGGCCGCGATGCGACAGATATTTTCCTGCAGTGATGCCACTGATAGGTTTGCCGGCCGCGAGACAAAAAATTTGACTTTAAATAAATTTTTTCGTTTTTTAAAAATTAATTCGAACCTGGCCGCTGGCGCTCTCTACTGGCCGGCGCCCGGGGCAGGTGCCCCTGCTGCCCCCCTAGATCCGTCACTGGTCGTCTACAACATTGGCCTTTTGAGCCTGCCGTTACGTGTGTAGGCTTCATCGTGCTGGTGTCGCTTTATGGCGATGCCGCTCTGTGGTGTCGTCCGTGTCGTGTGATCTTTACTCACATTTACCATCGATAAAATCATGCCTTTACTCGCTGGTGAGATTGGAAATTCAATAGCTCAAAGTATTTTTACGAGGTGGCGGATTAGTCAGGGTGGCACCTACAACGACTTTAGGCACCTACAGTCTATGTTAGTCTGAAAGCGCCGCCGAGCCCAACGCGGGCGCCGCGCGCTGCCACCGTGCTGCATAGTATTCGATTAAAAAAAAATCTAATACAAGCAGATATACTATGTATTACAATGTCAACCTAACAGATTTATACTAAGAAAAACAAGAGTTTTTGTGGAAAAAGCTATTAATTAACACAGTATAAAACAGATTTTATGGTTGCCGTATCACATTAAAACTCCTCATATGTCTCAAGATTATTAAAAATATATGTTCAGGTAATTGTAATAACACATACGATGAAACAGTTCAGACTGCAAAGCAATACTTCAATCGTTACCGTTACCTCTATTCTATCTTCCTAATGTCACTATGGTAAAGAAGGAATCTTGATATAGGATATAGGCTAGCCTCACCCTCATTATTCACGCCAATATAGGCCTAAATTGTGTACGATTGCAAGGCTTCTCAAGCAACTTTTTATGTTTCTACGTAATTTCTGTTTTTTAACAACATCGCACGGCACCAATATTGCGTTATCAACCATTTGCAAACTACCTCCTAAAATACAGGAACAAAACTTTTTTTCTTTTTTACTGTCTATACTTCATATTTTCGTTAGTGTCTTCCAATTAGTATTCCTTTCCTTGAACTGAAACATGATAGGTATCACTTCGGGTGGGCGTCTCATCGGGTGTTCGCTTTTTCGTTTAGGTTAGGGAACTAAAATAAAAAACATAAACTAATGAAGGATGCAAAGTAATTAAATTTACAAGCATTTTGCATCAAAAGAAATTATTAAAATGTTGGAAACATTTTCGTTAAAAAATCTCGTTGCTATATTTACACATCAACAAAATAACATAACCTAAACAGTCATAATAATAAAAACATTATGTTTTAACAGATCATGTTTTGACAGATGACAGACAGATGACAGTTTCTTGAGCTGACTGTATTAGGTCCCTTGGTGGGTGAAAGTCATCACTGCGCATGCGCACATGAGGCGCCCAGCACCGTGAATCAATCTGTAAAACTGCAATTCCGATGGAAATGCCTCTACGCATATAGGCTCTATTCCAGATGATACTCTAGAGACAATGAGGTTTGAGTTCCGTGTCTGATCTTCTGTTCGTTCCTATAGCAGAAAATTGAATGTATCTCTACATCTGGCTATGGATGTCACCATGTACTCATAGCCACTAAACATAATCTGTAAAGACAGAATATCAGAAGATCAGATATGAAACTCGCACTGAGAATGTTAGCAACATGAATGTTATAGCTCAAGTACTCTTTTTAACTGCTCCTTGGCAATTAAGATTGTTGGATTCACACATTGCCTGTTTTCTTTTATAGAAAATTACAAACTTTTTTAGGGTTAACCAGAAAATTTGTTCCTATCAAAAAGTTTTACGGATTTTTTCCTATCATGGGAAGGCTTATGAAAGATAAAAATATATTATTTATGTTTGAATAAAACTAAAAAGACCTTTTGATGTATTTCAGAAATTTGAAAAAAATCAATTAAATTAAAAAAAAAACTCTAGGCTATGGTTAGCAACTTTTATGTGTAATACCACTCCTGCCCTTAACATGTTTTTTTTCCAAAAATACCTTCTTATCAGATCATCACAAAACAGGTCCACTGCATCAAAACATTAAGAAAATTGAATTTGCATATATTCTTTTTCCAATAAAAAACCAATAAATATGGCGAGTCAAGGTCAAGTTATGAAACAGGCCAGCTGAGTTTTAAGCATTACATCAATAGAGCCTATGGTCAGCTGACCGTTTCAAAGCTTGACCTGCCGTTTCCACCAACAACGATTACAATTAATCATAACTACATAATTTTGATTCATTTCAGGTTCTGTAAAACCATCCAACCTTCGAGCCAAGTTTGAGAATTTGGCAAAACAAGGTGAAGAGGAGGCAAGGAGAAAGGCTGAAGAAGAGAGGAAGAAGCGGAGAGCTCAAGAACAACAAGAAGAAAAAGAAGCAAGGGAAAGAGAAGAACGGAGGTTAAGGGAGCTTAAAGAAAAAGAAGCTGCTATGGTAAGAAAAATTTGTATTTACATTTGTGTTCTTCGTGATGTTATAAGCAGAAAGTGAGCCACACTGGTCTGCTTTTAAGCCACTTGTAAGTTTGTGTGGTTGGCCAGTTTCTATCATCCTTTCCATGCCAATGTCATGTCCCTCCAATGCCTTTTTTTACAGTCTACTTCCGGGTGGTTAATTTCCCTTTATCTTGTACTACTTTAAGGATTCCATTTGTTGTGAGGGTCAACCTCACAACAGTGCCTTTAATAGGATGAGTCAGATCGACCTCCACTTTCTTTTGCTTAGCTTACTTAGTCTCTTGGTTGGCTTTCTACAAATCATTTATTCATTGGCCATGATATTAGGCCAGCGATGTTGAGGAACCAGTTAATAATTGTTTTCCAAAGGTCTGTTACTTACCTGGGATATACTTGTTACTTCGTACATCTTTTTTACACCTTCATCTAAGGTAAAGGAGTACAGAGTTATTGAGTTAATACTTTTCATACGTCTTAAGATTGGGACACAGCAATGGCTGTGTTTTAACCGGAAGGATTAGTGTAGGATGATTGTTGAATAGGAGTTGAATATTCTAAGCTTCATCTCAGAGCTTCTCCTAACTTCAGCTTCTAGCTTGGCGAATGCTGCCACTTCTGTACTTTGTATGCAAATTACTAATAAGCTTCTTCATCCCTGGCATTTGTGTGTTCCCTGGAAATTTTGCTTTATCTTTGGTTTGTAATATAACGACCTTCACACATTGAATTTCTCAAGCATAGATTTATTGGCTCTGTTGTACTTATATCAGACTACTTGCTAGAAATGGTGTTGCAGCCCTGGACTGTTATTATGGCTCCTTGTGCATTTTTAGCTAATCATAAAAGACAGCATCAAGTAGCTGAAAATGTTTTGAGTTAGTAGCCGATACACCCTACACAGGAATTCCAAATATACTTGATAATCGTGTTGTATAAGATTGTAAATCTATTTAAAATAAAGTTAAACTTCCAAACACCCACAATAGTCACTATGAAAAACTTAACATTAATTCAATTGATAGGCTTTATCTGGAGATTGAGAAACTTTACTATTTCACTTCATTTCTCATAGCTCGGAGATTGTTGCATGTTTCAGAATTTTTAAGACGTTATCTGCCTCTTATTCCCTACCACATGGATTGTGGCATTGACCATACCAAGGAAAACAACAAAACAACAGATGATATGGTGAACCCTAGTAAAAGTTGAACATTCAAAAGCGCTAGCCAGGGCTTAAAAATCCACATTAGGAGCACTTTAGGTGACTTGTTTTCAAAGCCCTTGCTTTACATTTTATAGAAGGCTCTCATTCAGAATCTGATTGTTCATATGGCTTCTTGGAAATAAGTTGTCACCAGGAATGAAAAAAATAAGCTCAAAGAAGAGTTTCCCAAAGCATAAATTGACTGGAAACAGTCCAAATCTGGTCCAAAATACAAATTAGTAATCAAAGTAGCTGTAGAGCTAGTTGTTTTTTGCATAAGATTATTCTTATAGGTAATTTATAAATTGGTTAGATTTCAATTATTAGCAATTATGTTCGTGACATAAATTTCATTCTGAATGAATTTTATGGATAATTATGGCAACCTATGGGCAAATACACTTTATACTTTATTTCCAAACATTACATCAGTTGATATGATTGATAATAAGGACCCTGTATATTAATGATTCTTTTAGTTCCAACTCGAGTCTATTTCTAAAGTATCTGAATTAAAGAGAGACTGTAGAACTGGGGCTTTATTTGTGCAAGACCACAGTTTAGAAATAGCTAGTCAGATCTTCTTTTGATTAACTTTCGAGTAGTAGCAAAGCAAGGTAGCCTAATCGATAACTTACATTCATTGCTTGTAGTTGATAACTTTCATTCTTTGCTTGTAATTACTGGAACTTCATTCTTAAGGGTTTACTTCTCATATTCAGCAGCAAAAAATATTGTTGGAAGGTCAGTGTAATTTTGTTTATATATTTTATTTTTGGATTTTGTTTAATAGAATGAAGTATAACATCCTACAATCTCCAAGCCAGTGCAAAATGAGCCCAAAGAGCCCAGTGTTTTTGGGCGGAGGGCTTGAACCTTTCTCTTCAAGCTCATTTTGCTCTTATTTAACAATTCAATCCAGTCCAAAACTAAATTAATTCTTCTGCAAGCAGCTGGACTGTGCAAGACAATTTTGTGAATAAAGTTACATTTGGTATCTATGGAAACTAATTGTATCTATTATCTATGATACAATTAGGTACAATTTATTGTCTTTTTGACATCTCAGGACTGAGATCCGTCTAGATAATGAGTTTTCCGGTTAAACCAACATTCCCTAAAACGTGTTAAGTTATAACTCTAATGCATACTGTGTAACCCAAAACGCTGATTTAGACACATGATAACTGGTCTCAAATCTTTCATTGATACAGTACTGTCCGTTTCCTGCCGATCACGTCCGGTTAAACCAATGGATTGAAAAAAATCGTCTCGTTAAGAAGATATTACTTAAGTGGCGTGTGGTCCTGTTAAAAAGATACCACTTCTGAGAAGTGTGGGCCGGTTAAAAGGTGCCCGGACAAGAGAGAATCTACTGTAGCTTACTTTTCACTATTTTATTTGAACCTAAACGTGGCAAAACCTGTGGGTTTCATGATCAGTTGGAATGATGATGATGAATCCCAAAAAGGTTTCATTCATTTCTATTTATTCATTTCATTTAATTCATTTTGAAACCCAAAAAGGTTTAGAAATGTTTAGTTTCAAATAAACAACAAAAAGTAAACATTGATACCAAAAGAAAAAAATCTTAGTAATGGCTTACTCAAGTTTAATACAGTACACTCCCGATTATCCGAGCCCCGGTTATCCGAGCCTCCGGATTATCCGAAGTCGTTGTAAGCTAAAGAATATATTATTTTTACGTTCGGTCGAAACATAATAATAACGCGATTTTCATTAGTTTTGGTAAAGTAAATATAAATGATCTGTAATTTGTTAGTTTATTCAAGTTTATAATTGAAATAAACATTTGAAGTAGGGCCTATTACTATATGATACAAATACTACCAATAACCTAAATTTTTATTTTGAATGAAAATCATTAGTGGAGGAACTGACCGAGTCGTCTTTTGCTGGATGCAAGGCGAGAGTTCACTATCGTCGAACAATGGTGAGTTTGACTTGCTCAAATATTGGGCGACCTATTTGCCGCGTGAGGCCTTATGAGAATGACGAGAAGCGAGTACACCGTACTAGTTCAATCACCATATTCATATGTATCATGTTACCACCCACTGATGCTGAGCTTTCCAGTAGTGAACTCCCACTATGAACAAACGTGCGTACGTATACAGACGTTAATATGACGAGTGATGATTTTCCTTGACAAAGTTTATTTTGTTACTCATTGTTGTTTTTAAATATTGGTATTGTATTCAAATATTTTTTTTTGATATAAATTCTGTTTTACCGACCTAGACACTACAAAACAAGTATTTTACCAGCAATAAACTTCATATTGTGCGGTCTTCTAACTCTCAAACCTCAAAACATAAGGAGCCTCCGTATTATCCAAGATTCTCGGTATCCGAAGCAGCCTCGGTCCCGACAACCTCGGATAATCGGGAGTGTACTGTCATATAAATAGTTGATGAAGTTATTTTTATCTATATATAAATACTATAGAGGTTCTAGGCCTAATGCAAGAGGTTCACATCTCATTCACTGTGCACCTGAATAGATCACTAAGCACTACACTCCATCTAGAACAATGATTTTAGTATTAAAATTCAATTGATCAGGTTATGATCATATTTGGTATCATGGTTTTAGGCAAAGGCTTCTGAACCAGTTGCAAAAGCTGCTCCGGTGCATGATGAACAAGCTGAGGAACACCTCAAGGTATGGATGAGTTTGTATTTTATTACACTAAAGTAATTAATTAGAGTGAATTTCAACAATGTTAGAAAAGTTATAGACATCACTTTTTATGTTGACTGCTTGGGTCATTCCGATAGTTAATTATATCACCTAACAAATAATTATTTATTCTAAACTGTAAAAAATAAAAGCAGTAACAAAGCATGAACAGTTTGTATTATTGTTTATTCAATCTTTGTCAGAGGACTACCCAATATTTTTAGCTTCAAGGTGTGAATAATTGTGCATTGGAGTCTCGACAATCACAAGTGATTGGGACCGAACCCATTAAATAAATATCAACAAATATTTTGGTTTAAGCTATACAAATTAAAGCATTTAAGCTATATGTAAATTATGTTACCTAAGTTCCTGCCACAGTAATCCAACTATTGGTAACTATCCACAATTATTTAAGTTATTTGCAGAGTGAATCTCATTGTTTGTAACCTAATCGTCTTTCACAGAGTTACTCTCGCCATCTATGTGTGATTTAATTTGTGGCCACATTATATCTTCTTCTAATTTAAACCGGTCTCTTACTTGGGATTTGTAAAAATATCCCGTTCCAATCACTTTCAATTAAACAGAATTTCAGATTACAGAAGATTGGATTCTGTTGTATTTTTACATGGACTTCATTTCGGGTCTTAGCAGAGTAGCCTGCATTGAAATAGTTTTTTAAGAGCGGCTCTGTATCTTGTTTTCTTCTATTAATTTATAACTAAATATAAATTTAATATCTGAATATTTACTATTTTCAGAATTACCTAGAGAAAGAAGAACCTGTGAGAATAACACCGGCTCAGCCTCCTGTGGTGGTTGCTGAACATCCCGCTCCTAAAGCTGTGGAACCTACGAAGCAACTGGAACAGCCACAACCGGTGAAACAGGCTGAGACCAGGCAACCGGAACCTCCACAACCGGAACCCCCACAACCAGAACCTCAGAAGGTTGAACCAGAGCCAGAAGTAGAACCACAGGTGGAGGGTGTGGAGAGCTACGAACTGGAGGAGACAGGCTATTCTGCCATTGCGCTGTATGACTACCAAGCATGTGGGTATCAACATTTTTTCCTTGTATAATATGTTAACGTTCAGCCGATGTACTTAGTTTTGAATTTTAGGGAAAAATTTTTGGTCTGAGATTTGTTTATGGAGAGAAACATTAAATTTATTGTCTGTTAGATTTTAAATCCAATAGATCTGTTTAGTTTTGTCAAAATTGAAAAAATTCAGTTTGTATGATGTGTGTAGTACATTACCAAATTAACTTGATATATATTTTCATAATTTTTCATTTCAATCAAAGCGTTACATATCAAGCAGGATCTGCTCTCCTCCCTGTAAAGCGGCTGAAAGACGGGGATAGTACTAGCTGCTAGTAGACCCCCCCGGGGATAGTACTAGCTGCTTACTATCCCTGTCCCAATACCTACTCGCCTTTGCAGGAGCGAATAGGTACTCGCGGCAAATAAAATCAAACATGTTCAATTTTACTCGCCACAAGCACGCGATTAGAGATCACGTGACCTATTCGCCGCTAGTACTCTTCCGGTCTAAACAGGAACTCGCATGCACTCGCCAGTTTAAGTAGCGAGTAAACCGGTGTTAGCACTCGTTGACAACAATGACAACAATGTGACTCGCCAGGCTTATAGTCGCGGAAATTAGCGATGAATACTATCTTCGTGTGTATGGCTACTATCTGTCACTTTTACTAGCAGCAAATACTAGCGGCTATTATTAGAAGCTAGTAGTACTATCCCCATCTATAAGCGCCCCTTAAATTACTTTTCGTGAAGGTTTATCTTATCTTGTTGACATATTACTTTATATCAGTATATTTTCAATGAATTGATTTGAGAAATCATAGTAATATATATTATCACATACCGTTGTAAGCAATATTTTTTTAGGTTTTACCATCAAATTACTCGTTTGAATTTTAATTAAAATATAATGGTTTTGTTTTTCAGCTGCCAGTGATGAAATATCATTTGATCCAGATGATGTCATTACTAACATTGAAATGGTAAGAATAAGTGTTTTTTAATTATATTAAATTATGAGGTGTATTTTTTAAGTAAGCACTGTTTATGGATAGAGAAGGGAAGGGTAAGGTTAGAGGCATTAGGGCTTTGGCATTGATTAGATAAACTCATTAGGAATCTGTCGGTATATGGTGGAGGTCAGCTAGGCTACAACTATAAAAAGGAAAATGGCTGCCTCAATCTGCAACTGTAACATATTTAACAGGCTTGCTTGAGTAATTATTAATCACTTTCTTTAGGTGAAAAAATGAAACCTGCCTATTCTCACTGGGGTCTGTGCTAATTTCAAGGTAAATAATAATGGGGCGACAGTACAGAATTAAAGTTACACTGTTTGCTTTAAGAGGTTTGCACTAATGTTCGCGTCAAAGAGAAGAGTGACCGGCCTTTTATGGTAACCGATGATCTTGTTGTTAAACTGTAAAGAAAATAGAGGTGTGTGCATATCTGAAAATTCTGAGGCTTTTACAACTATCCGGTAAGACTGACTAGATATCCTACTCTATCGGGTACACTGCATATTTTGGGGTAAATTTTAAAGCGGGATCAAATTTTAAAGTTTGGAAAGTATTCCAAACAAAACAAGTCACTGCCGACGAAAGTACAGTAGTGACAGAAAACATTGCGGAGCAAAAACGACGCTTTCAAATGCGATGGTTGCGATTGCGGCTAGAACAATGCCTTAACACGATGCGATTATGTAGTGGTATGCATCAAGCGATGTATTTTGGTTGCTGTTACTGTGACTTGTGATTAGATCGAGATCGTTGTATACGATCAGAGTACTGCGCAATACCCGTCGCGATGATGAACATTTTCTTAAGATAAATTCTTGTATCGTAGAATTAAATCAGTTAACAAATAATAGTACATCCTTTATGAGTTCTGTCTCAATCAGTATCTGTTACCGACGAAACATCGATTGGTATGAGAGAGAATCACAATCAAGATGAATCAGAGTTCGCCAATGACTGACAGTGTCCAGAGTCGTCTTCAATTTGCCTTTGCCAAAACAAAAAATCCCGTAAATACCCCATAAATAAATATTCGTGGATATGTTTCGTACAACTATTTCAGGCCGTAAATACCTTAAGCGGCCTGTTGATATGATGAAATAAAAAGCCTACAATAATTTTGGGCTGCCAAAGAGTTGGCGAACCTGTTCATTGTTTGTCTTTAATGTCACTTTGTTTTTGAATGTTGTCATCTGCTGTAAAACTGAATTAACTCAAGAACTTCTTTCTTTCAATGGCCAGATTCCTTTATTTTTTAATTAAGCAATTACCTACTTAGAAATAGAAAGGTGAACGATAAAAAATAAGTTTTTATTTTGCTGAAATATTAATC
This sequence comes from Flexamia atlantica, assembly GCA_035578135.1. Classification (NCBI taxonomy): domain Eukaryota; kingdom Metazoa; phylum Arthropoda; class Insecta; order Hemiptera; family Cicadellidae; genus Flexamia; species Flexamia atlantica. Next base: position 28,114,637 of record JAQJVK010000012.1, read on the forward strand.
TTTGACGAATTAAGCCGAGTCAAGGCTGGCCGGCCGTATTTTCAATACATGATTAAAATGGACATTCTCTAGATAACAGTACAATGCTGAATTGACAACCTATGCCTATGATAACAATTAGTGAGTTTGCTTGTTGTTTATTATCTAAAACAAATAGACCTTTGTTCTAATTGAATGACCAAGCTTTAATACTGAAACCTTCAACATGTGAAACTTATCTTGAAATTTAGGTTAAGTTTACTGCTTAGACTTATTATTTTATAGTATTGTAATGAATCAAAATCTTTGTTGTCAGGCATTAGTGTATAAATAAAAATGTAACGCTTTCTTCAAATATGAAGTCATTGGTGAATCAGTTTTATATTTAATTCTTTTGTCTGAGTTATGAAAAGGAAAAGAACAAAAAAATACAGGCCTAAAAGTGGTAAAAACGTAGGTTGCATTGGAAAGGGAATTTTATGTAGCCTAGTCCTGAAATTGATTTAGGCCTAAAAAGTTTATTTAATTAAACCTATGCTTAAGAGAAATCAATAAATGCCTATATTCTTAACAGATAATTAGTTGTACCTTTGCATACTTTAATAATTGACATTTGGCCTATATTGGAAACAATATATCACAACAATCAACAACTCAAGCCTATCAAGGCAAACCTTACCTTAGGCTTATGGGAAAACTTAAATCTGCTCATTACGCCGCGCCGTAAAATATCCGAATCCGATTCGATCCAAAAATTCACTATCCGCACACCTCTAAAAGAAAATAAGGAATTCTTCCCTGATCTTTGGCAGAATGGTTCTGAAATTTGAGAGAAACATTTAGATAGAATAGCAATTCATAATTCCCTGTCTTCTCTAACGTTCAAGTTCATTTCTGAAACAAGATCGTTGGTTACCATAGATGATAGGCCACTGCCCTCATTAACCCTGATGTAGTGCGATCTTCTTTAAGAAAACAGTGATTTTTGAACAGCACTACTGCTCTTAATTGTTTTCATAAACTAAACGCAATTCCAAAAGGATATCTGCAAGTTTCAGTTTTTTCATCTGAAGAAAGCGAATGATAACGCTGTTCTCATTCGATAGTTAACCATAGTGGCGGAGCAGGTAGCACTGCATCTTGAGGCGGTCATTTTGTTTTTGTAGTTTAAGTATAGTGCAGTTGATATTTACCACGTAGTACTAATAGAATCCTAATGAGTCTGTCTTACCAATGCTGACGTCCAAAAGCCTCTACTTCTCTCTCTTCCCGCCCTATACTTAAACGGTACTTGCTTATAAAACATGCCTCGCATTATGTTCTCAATTGCTTTAGATGTAATTGTCTTATTTTTGTGTTTCTTTGAAGAAACTCCGTTCAGACCACTGAGTTTTTATTAAATAGTTATTTTGTAATCTTTTATAAACATCTCAGGTTTCTTTATAATTTTTTTACTATGTTTGGTTTTTCCCCTAAATAACCCCTACTGGTTGTCACCATGGGCCAATGAGCCTTTGCGGCGATATAAGGCCAGCGACAATACTCCACACAACACTACTGCAGCGGCAATATTCCACATGGCAAGTCAGATCTGACCACTTATGATGGAACAGTTGTTGACCCGGCTGGATTGGAACCAGGGACGTGACATTTGACATAATGGTCCAGCACTTTACCTCTGAACGCTTTGGTCTGAGTCTGAATTTAATTTCAGTCAGTTGTGTTAACTCGACTATTTGTGAATCCAGAGGTTGTCGAGTTATCAAGAACATTGGATTTTTTAATGGGTTTTAACATATAAACACACAAAAGATTTGAGTTTCACATAACAATTTCAACTTACATGAGTATTGTATCACATTGAGTAAACGATCTGTAGAGAAATATCAAATGCTCAACATTTAAAACTAAATGTTCCAAAAAAATGCTTGATTGAAGATTTCCTGTCCGCTATTCGAGTGTTGAGTTACTCACACTGTCGAGTTATCGAGTGTCGAAATAGTGAGTTTTTACTGTAGTTAAAGTAAACTTTGGAAGTAATAATTTGTAACTGTTCTCATTTTAAAAATAAGACTAGATATAAATTTATTTCAAAATCTCAAGCTGTTTAAATGGCCTTTTCAGATCGACGAGGGATGGTGGAGGGGCTATTGCAGGGGTCAGTATGGTTTATTTCCAGCAAACTACGTCATCCTCCAGTAAGACGCTCAACATAGCACATTAATTCTCTTACTTGTGTTTACTTGAATTAATTCAGTTTTAGAAAGTGCTGTTTAATCAGGCCTAATTTGGCAATGAATGCTTTAAAGAGTTATGTAAATTTTTTATACTTATAACTTTAATATGTATTGCATAATAATACATGGATAATTTGTTATTGATTTTTGACATATCCTTGAATATTGCAGTGTGACACTTTAAAAATATGAATGGTTTAAGTTTGAGTATGATTTATGCTATTTTAATATAAATTTATACGTAACTGCCAATAACATGAAACTGGTCTTGTTATTAGTCAAGGCTATAGTTACTGTAGTTATTTTATTATGTATTTTTTCAGTATTTATTTTAGGTTTTTAGGTGGTGACACAGTATGTTTTTAATTTTTCACCCAACATAATTTTTGTGTAAGTTTTTTCAGTAGTAGTCATATGTATTGCTCTAAATCTATAGTGTTGTTTTGTTATAAGTTATATTTTAATAAGAGTGGTTTTAGGTACTTAATTGTTTCTGGGCATTATATCAGCTCTTCAATCACTTTCCATTGATCAAATTCTATATAAAAAAGTTTTGTTTAGTACTAGTTTTTTATATGTTAACATTTGTAAAGATAATTCTTTTAACCATCCTTGTGTAATAAATTCATTGACTGCACAAGATTTCAACAGAAGGAACTTGAAATATCTGGGCTGACGTTATCCCTGATGGTGGAATTTTAACCTAGATTAAGAAATTAATAATCAATCTAAGTTATATAATTGAAGTAAGTTAAATCAATTCTACTTTGTAATGAAGACTAGTCAAACTCGTTTTTATATATTTTATCATGAATATAAATGTTTACCTTTGATTGACAAAACTTAAAAAAATTACAATTTAAGAGCTGGTTGTTTTTGTAATTAGGCTTTTAAAATATTTGTACTTTAGTGAATTTCCTCTACAGGGAATAAATAAGCTATTACACTTGGCGCATTCTACCTTGAGAAAAATTAACAGTCTAGGATCTTAAAAAACATAATTACAACAAACAATAGTCTTAATCTAATTTTACAGCTGCAAAACTAGTGTAAATTTATAATGCTAGTATGATTCCTGACTAGGGTTGTGTCAGTACCCAAATTAATAGAATCTCAGTACTGATTCCCATCCTGAAAAATTGATTCTCAATTCTCAGTAACTACTGTTACAGTAGTTACAAAGTCGGTAATTTACCAGCAAACCAATTATATTTTTCCATTCCATGTATAAACATCAAAAAGTTGGAAATACTATCTCACTTTTTATATAGTTATTGAACCATCTGTTAACAGGTACAAAAATATTACGATAACATACCATGTGCAAATGAATAGAATCCAGACTTATTTCCATCAATTGTTTTGAAATTTCCAAAGAGCATAAACCCATTCCAATTCATTTTTAAAACGATGGTCATAAAGTAGTACAAGAGTCAAAAAATTTAAAATTAATTTAGAGTGCAAAGTAATTTAAGAAATACTATCGACCAATAATAATATATATAGCATTTGCAAAGGGTGCCCACAGTTGTGGTTTTACCTATGCAATATTCTTTAACTTGATTGGTAAAATTACTGTGGGTAATATGGGTAAAATTACTTCCGCCGATTACTACGGGTACCGATATCTACTTTGAAAGTACGATTCTCGTAGAATCGACTCATCTGCAGTGTCCTTATAATGTCCACTCGAATCCAACTGCTCCTGGTGTACACCAGCCGGTGCCCACGACTCAAGATAAAAATGCACCAAGTGTATATTTAAGTTTTAATTTGCAAGTAATGCATTCTGTCATTAGTGTTATGAGCCGTTTTAGTGTAATTATTTTCTTCAGTATTTGTAATTCATTATATATTTTTATTACCTATACATGGTATGAGAGCATGATGTTACGGGTACAGCCAAATAACTTTGCCTCTCGGTTTTTTCATTTAAATCACAACAGAGAGCTTTGAAACCAGAAATTGTTCTTTTTCAATAACATTTGCGCTGCATAAATTGTCTCACTACATGTGTTAAAACCATTACTTCATGTGGCCAGTTGTGAACGTGCTGATATTTTTTATAGACAAAGTCATTTGGCTAAACCCATTGTGCAATATTTTATGATATCTAAGTAACCTGTCATATTTTTTGACTAGGACTTGCTTTTAGAGTTAAGAGTTTTACTATAAGTTTTTAGCTGATTGATTGTTGAAAAAGATACTATTTATATTAACTTATATGTTTTGTAACTATCAAAATCTTATAAACAGATAAAGGCTGTGGTATTAACCTTTATTTTTGTTATTATTTGAATAGCTTCATAATACCAGTGAACAATTAAACTTTTGGATGTATGATTGATTAAGAGCAAACACATGCCACCAAATTTTCATATGAATTCATAAGATTCAATGAAGACAATAAACAATCAATTAATTTAAAAAATATCTCAAAAATCTCAATTTAAGAAAACAACTGAACTAAAGTCAGTATTAAAACTATTCTCACTGGGAACGCTAGAAAGGTTTTTGATCTTTTAAGTGAGTTTTAAATCAACAGCTTTGGTTCAGCAGCCGAAGCTGTACCAAACTGCAAAGTTAACATTGTTGTATGGGAGGAGCAGATAGTCGTGCAGGACTGGAACCCACCTCTTATATTTTGCACTGCATGTAAGATCTACATCCTATGCTCATTGAAAAATGGTTGGATCAGGGCCGTACTTTGGGCCCCAGAGGCCCCGGGCTGTAAAAGGAGGCCCCTACGGTCTCAGCAAAAGTGGTGACCTTTTCAATCAATAGAAGACTCAAGGTCACATTATTTTTAAGTCATATGTTTTATATATAGTAAGATGCCATTAGCAAAACCCGTAAGTTTTAATAGAACTAGTGACCCTGAAGCTTTTATTGAATCTAACTGCAGCAGGATGCACAGGAAAGGACGAAACAGTTTTCAACAGTGTGATCCTCCCAAGAGGCATGTTTTATCTGTAACAAAACAGGTGATGCTCTTGAATGGATGGTAAAAGACAGTGAAGTTATCAGTATAGGCTGAATAGGTATGTGTTGAAGCCTTTGGTCTTTGATTTGGATTTGGCAACAACAAATAAACAAACTTTATGAAGATGTAAAAATAATCGAATAACCTGAACAAATCTTTTATTGTTTTGCATCAATTATTGACAAAATATTTTTATTAATGAGTCATGGATTATGTTTAAATTGCTCACTTCTATCTACTGTGATGACAATCAGTAGTTTTTGTCATCAATTGCAATCCATGCTACAGCCCGGCAGGATGATTCGCAAGTATTCCCCATACATTCCCTCCTCTGAAGCAAAGTCCCACCCTCCTATTCTATTCCTCCTTCTATTCCACTGTCAGAAACTAATGTGTTTTTAGACATTGCTATGGCATCTCTAGGTTGTGTGTGCTCAGTACCAGTCTAAAAGCTGCTCACAGCCCACATCTCTCCCTGCTTCTCCCGCAAAAAGATTCTCTGCTTTTCAACATTATTGCTCAAAATTAGCCCAGCCTCAACAGAATCATTTTTTATCCATGGTACATTGTATCACTTCGTTCTTTGTAATTTTGTTGGTCAAAAACATGCAGTAATTCACTTTAAAAAAATTCTATTTTTAATACTTGAAATATTGCTGGTTACGTTCTAACCCCGTGCATCTTAAAAAGAGCAACTTTTCAAAAGAGTAAAAAAAATTCTTATCTTAATTGAATCCACTGATTTCACATAATTCCTCCAACAGCACGTATCTCATGTCAATCTTTAGTAAAGAATAAAGAATGTCAAATATCAAGTATCTGACTATCAAGGCTGAATTGTATTTAATAAATTTAGATATCTTCTCCTGTTTGTCTTCTCTTTTTTACTATTTTTTTTTGCACTAACAAAAGTACTTAAAAGTTCACGATAACTAATGAGATGGGTGTAGATAAAAGTTGAATCCGGAAAGCTGATTTGGGCATCCCATACCAACATCACAGACATATTCTTTACAACTCAGTCATATAAGCATGTACTAATTTGGATGAATCATTAAGAGAATTTGTATGGTTACTAAATACTTTTTACTTTAGAATCATTAATAATGTTTGAATTGAAACTTAAAAGCTTTTATTTTTACTGTCTCTTAACAGTTAAATCTTTTAACTGGAAAATAGTTTGGAATTACTGAAAGAGGATAATTTTCTAGATACGCCTATCTTGATATACAGTTTAAATTTTCCTGCTTTGTTGAAATCCTAATTTTTTATCGTTGGAAACATAACTGTGGTTACTACCTCCCTCGCTGCACTCTTCTTTACCCCACATTGGTATACTGAATTAAATGTATCCCACAAAAAGGATTATTTCAATTTTAACACATACCATCAACCGTAACCGTATTATTTAGTAAATATTGACTGAAAATTAGGATAACATAATATGTTTGATTGTGATTAACATCTTTAAAAAAAAACATAGAAAACATGACTTTCATCATATCCAGAAATAAAAATGCTACCGTTAGACCGCCAAAGCCAAAAATGGCCATGCTTTCACTCAACCAAACAAGAAACTTTAAAACATCATTAAAATAGTCTTTTTTTTACTTGAAGTAAACAATTAAAATCAAAAGACATACTCCTATGAGGTCTCCATGAATTAATTCTACTCATTGTTTTGTCTGAAATTATCGCCCGACTCCAGGTGATGCTTGGAATAAAACTCAATAGTGTGACTGTTTCCCAACATTGTGAGAGAGGGAGGAATCCATGGAGCCTGCTTGGAACAACATAAATGCAATTACAGATAAGGCCAGTCCATTGCTGGTGTCGTGCAAACTGACACCTTGTTTAAGAGATTTATCAGTATTAAAAAGATATTTGTCAGTTATTTAAGAGATATTATCATTATTGACCATTGAGTCTCCGAATCGCAACAATCACAAAAGTTAAAAACTTTAATTTTCACATTTATATAAAATTTTTTAAGGATTCCTTTGTGTTGGATTAAAATATTAACTATTTTTCATAAATTTAGGTATTTTTCTCATAAATTTGCTGCATTAATTTTAATTGGCCTTTATATTCCTTTACAGATATTCTACTAGAGTCTTGCATTGTGGACCTGGTGTCCTTTTAAAAAATCAGCTACACTTTGTGCCCTCCAGCATTAGTCCTTTTATAAAAGAACAACTTCATTTACGTATGATAAGAGGAATGATTTCAGATCGTTGTATTAATTCCTGGTGCAAATATAAAATATCCAGAATGAAACATTAGGGATTGCTACGGTACTGAAAACAGTGGATCCTGTGTTCCCCTCTAGAGATGGCTATGTGGGTTTAGCTCAACTCATGACGCTGAATAGAGGCAAACTGGTGAACTTGGAAGCCAAGATACCTCAAGTTTAAAAATATCTCATGGTGAAATTCAGGATTTTTCCCCTTTGTTTTTATCAAAGGACATCAGCTCAATCTGAAATTTTCCATGACTTCATCTCAGGTCTAATAATGAACTTTGGAATTATATGTCCTTTATAAAAGCCAGGCTTGAAATAACATAATATTTCAAGCTAGAAATATTTCCATCAGGGCTTAGTAATGTTCAGTGTCCTTTAAATAGGACACAAGGACTCAGGAGTACTAGAAGCGGCCTTCGTAACCCGACAAACTCCTGTTGTCTGGACGGTTAGCCAGCCTGGGTAAGATCTCCACTACAAGGAGTGCTCCCGGGCAGCGGGCGGCGCCGGCGTTTGGCGAGGAGTGCTTGGTAGGTCTAGGGTAATAGGCGTTAGAGGGCGAGTCGTCCTTGGCCTGAATGGGGTTGGAGATGATTCTCTCCGCTCAGGGGTGAGGCTGAGAGACCATGTTAACCTTTCCTACCATGCAAATCCCCACCTAAGCTGTACAATATCAATTTTCTTATAGTGGGTCTATTCCGGTTTATGAAATTTAATGCCGATACAAACCCTAGAACCCCTCTAGCTCTCGGTACGAACAACACCGTCGTCGCCGCCAGAGTGTAAATTTATAAATAAAACAATTGAATTCCGAACGGAAATGAAAAGTTGTAGATTATGGATCACAGATGTAGTGTTTCGGTTCAGTGACTCGCCGACTTCCTTGGCAACCAGCCAACAATGGTAACCTAGCAACAGCGGCAGACCGGCCACGGCTCCAAACAGGTGAGTTTGCTTTTTACTAATTACTGGTATTATATTCTTTTATTTATATTCTTGGTCACAAATCAGTAAAACAAAACGTCCATCAAACCTAGAAATAAGTTATTGGGACTTGAAACTGCGCAGCCAATTGTTTTGGAACTGTACAGTTTTGGCCTCTATTTCTCTGTGAGATAATTTGCTAAACAAATTATTGTTTGTATACAAACTAAATGACAGCTGAGAATGGATAGGAACAACGTACATATGTAAATTTAAAAACTGATATTTTTTCAACAATTTTAAAGGTTTTTTTTGGAGGCGTTGCCAACAAATTGAACTTGGCGCTTGCATAATTTGGTCAGGCATCGAGGCATCCGAAATGCAACAAACTATAACAAATTTTTTTTCACGTTCCTGCCGCACCTCGTAGTAACATACACTGATAAAATCTACAAAATAAGGCAATCTACACAATTATAACATTAATAGAAAAGGTGATGTCTTTAGGGCCTATGTTTCTATCAGTTTGATCTAGGCTGTTAAAAACTATTGAAACGTCTGCGTGAAAATGTAACACGAAGGTAAATCACTCGGAAACTACTGTTAGTAGAGTAGAACTACACTAGTATAGAAACTGTTGTTTCTAGATACCATAGTAAATCATGAACTTGGCCAATCACATGTCATAGGGCTATTCATGTCTTTAAAATCCCATCGCACGTCCAGAGTTTCTATGTTGATACTTCAGAAGAATGTAAACAACTAGAACTTAACATTTAATAGAAGCAAAAACAGACATTTAAAGGTTAAAGCTAACTAAAATGCAAATTAGAGTAAAGCGTTCCAACCGTGTGCGAATAACAGATAGGCCTGCTGTGACCGCATAGTCATACATACAACCTCGAAACATAAACACCGAACATTTATCTAAATTTATTGAAAATTCAATAAACCTCGAATATTTTGATTGAGTTGTATTAACTGATTTGCATTGTAGTCGTCGTAAGCGGTAGTTGCGTGAGCTCAATTACGTCACAACAGCTGACACACCTTTATTTTTCCCTTACACTATGCGTTATGGGATAATTTTGATTTTTGAGGCACTGAATTCAAATTTAATGATGCCAACAAAAGTTCGTGACGTAACGTAGTCACTAATTAAAAAACAATTAACTATCCATTTTTGCATAACTTGAAAACCATACATACTAATAAACATTGTTTTGCAAAACGAAGAAGGTTAAAGTTTCTACGACGTCATTTAATTTTTTTATATAAAGCTTACATTCAGCGCTACTGATTGAAAACCGGCTATTAGCGAATTTCCCCTATAGGGAAGAAGCTATTACCGTAGGTCTCATGGTAAGACCTAAGCCCGAGACCATGATAACTTTTCGTTTTGGGGCCCCCAGAAGCAAAAAACACCATTCGTTCGAATTTTTAGAATGGGGTTTTTTAGTTTTTTTTACATAGAATCAGTGCTTGATTTGCGGCGGAACGCGGCGGAACGGCGTTCCGGGACCTCTTTCTGCCGCAAAAGTCGATCGTGTGTAATCGGCCGGAGTATTTTTTGCAAGAGACGATCGCGTGTAATCGTTCGGATGATTTGCCGCACAAGACAATCGCGTGTAATCTGCCGGAGAATTTGCCTCAAAAGACGATCGCGTATGATCGGCCGAAGAATTCGCCGCACAAGAAAATCGCGTGTAATCGGCCAGGGGATCGCGTATGATCGGTCGAAGAATTTGCCGCAAAAGACGATCGCGTATGATCGGCCGGAGAATTCACTATAAGAGAGAATTATGTGTAACCGGCCGGAGTACCGAAAATAACGATCGCTTAAAATGTACGGAAATAACGTGTGAAATTTCGGCCTGAAATTAGCGCTCTCTCTAAAATTAATGCTCTTTTTTCTTGAGCTAAGCCGAATCGAAAACGCCAAAAAGACCTGAATACTCTCACAAGGTGTCATAAAAAACTAGATTTTTTAGACAATTTATGTTTTAGTAAAATAATGCTTTAGTTTTTAATTTACTTATCAAAAAATTTGAGACGGATAAAATGTGACTTTTTAAATCGACCTAATTAATCACATAGCCAAACAATACTTTGTTAAGGGAAAAAATTTTAAAGGGGGGGGATTATGTACAAATTGTCAAATTACAGTTCCGTACCTCAATTTTACAAATCAAGCACTGCATAGAATAATAAAAGTTATGAATTTTGGTTGGTACCGTTGAATTCAGCTCAAAAAAACAAACAATTAAGTATCTTGAATCACTGCTCTATGTCCATTGGTTACCGAGATATTGAAAATGGTAAACGCAGTACATTGTCCCAATGTTAACATTATGGAAAATAAGTAAAATTCTAAATCTCGGTTATTTCTCAACATATTTTGATTAAACTTGGTAAATAGCTTCTTCTAGTTCAGATCTACTACATAATGAATTAAAACCATCCGGTTTTAATATGCCTGTAGCAGCAAACCTGCATACTCATTCTCCATGTTATTCTTATGGAGCTTACCAAAACATGCCAATTCTCGCTATGTTGGATTGAAATATGTTGTTTTGCATTTGAAATTCGCTGAGTATGCAGGTCTGCTGCAACGGGGGTATTTTTTCCCTTGTGGGCGGATGTAATGAAAACGTAATGAAAACGCTCCCGTTATAGTGGCCTGGGAATACTTGCCGTACTTTACACTTTGAATCCCCTTACACCAAAAAAACAACCTTTTAAAATGTCATATAAATTTACATTCATTAGTTGCCGTTGCTGAACAAAAGACAAATGTGCGAGTTTGTAAAAAAATCGTCTTGTTGCATTTTTTTATTATGTTGCGAAATGTGTCATCAACTCAATCAGCGCAACGTCAATCAAACTTTCATCACCAACTTTAAATTCAGCGAATCGATAAAACGAGATTCAACAAAACTTCTATTACAAAACCTTTCTCTGATCAAACTTCAATCATCAACTTTAAATTCAGCGCATCAATAACATCAAACTGAGTTGTGAATTACAATAAAGCGAAATTGCCTTGGTGACACTTTTTATTTCTTACTTTAAGCATTTTAAGAATCCTTGTAAATTAAAACTTTTCCAAGGACCAACTACAAAAAGTTTAATAGACATGGAAATGGGGCAACTGAGTTTGAAAATTCAAGAGTCAGAGACTGCAGAGACGTTGACCAAAGTACTCCAAACCCGGAGCTAACTTGGTTAGGACTTATGTCAAGTGGCTTTCGACACAATGTGTTGTTATTATTCATTACCTCTCTGGAAATCAAATTAATTTACTGACACATTCCAAAATCATCTTGAATAAGGGTCATCGTAAAACGTTTTTAATTTGTTCATCTGAAAGACAAACTGAATCCGAGGGAGAATTCGAAAATAATTTTTGGTTTAAGGATAACTAATCCTAGAGAACAATTAAATCACCTAGTTATCTAGCCTAGTTAATCTAGTTTATAGTTAACCTTAGCAAACTGGAAATATATTTAGTTTATAGATTTTATACAACAAAGAATGTTTACTCGAAATCTCAAGTTTCCATTGCGAACAAATAATTATTATACAAATTTTGAGGCCAAAATTTAAAGTAATTTTATTAGAGAAGGTGGTTTATGTTTGTTTGTTTATTTATTGTGCGAGATGAACGCAAAAACTAGGCTTTTTGCGTTCACCTCGCATGAAAAGACTAAGGTAACTTCGCACAACTAACTACGGTTTTACACGAAGGCTTTTATTTGTAAAATTTGTTCAGGTTTTGGAATTGTAGATTTTATTTGGTTTACATGAGATGGAACCATTTTTAGTAATTAATTGTTGTTAGTTTGAAAGAAATCCAGTTATACCTAACCGTGCGAACAACAGGTACAACAGCTAGTCTTATACATTTAAAGGCTTTGTTACCTTTGCAATAATATACATTGTGGAAAATTAGAGCAATCTAAAATTAATAACTAATAAAATTAACTTAAAATGAAATTAAATATTTCAGTGCATGTATTGCATTATCTTAATTATTTATTTGTTTGTTTGTTGGTCAAGCCACAGTTTTTGCATTTTTCGACTGTATTATTATTTGTATGATTTGCCTACGGTGTACTCTTTACTACAAAGAAGGCTATTAATAATGTTAAATTGATTAGTGAAAACAATCTGTTTGCTGTAGGCACGAGCAAGTAAAGAATGTGTTTGATGACTAACATGGCTCCTAGAGGGATGCAAATTAAAGGACAACAATTATTTTTTTGTTAAATCTAAAGACCCTCCTACAGATTCTTACGTTTGTTTTTTACGTGCGTAATCTTAGAAGTATTCAAATCGTTTTGAGTTTTAATGTAACTTACTATTTAATTTTAACTTGTGTCCAACAATTCACGCCCAACAGAGTGAGAATGTCGACAACCGAAGTAAACAATACACCATCCAGTCCCTGGAAAATTGAAGGGCACGCCCAGACGACGCTTTTAGCGCGCCTCACCTGAGGACTTTACGGCGAGATAAAGTCGAAAATTGTTTATAGGAAGCTCCGGAGAGCTCCCGCAGGATGAATTGGCGCTGATGAAAGCTCGCCTGATTGGAAGGGATATTTTATGTCCCGGTGGCACATGATGGCAGCCCTGCATGCCGTAAACCGGGAATCGTAAAAACAAAAAGGGAAACCAATTGCGTCGCCCGCCCGCCCGCCCGCGGACGTGTGACATCCAATTTTACGGCTTCCTTTCAATTTTTTAACTTTGTGTATGTTTGACGGATCTGGTTTTACGACCGGAGGACACGGCCACTCTCGGGGTTCCGCACGAAATGGGAGAGCGGCGGAGTAAAAGAATTCTTTGAAAATTGTTTGGAAAAATAACAAAATGCAAGTGATTAAAAACTAGTACAATTTTTATGAAAATAATTTTAATTACAAACCTTTGAAATGTTTTTGGGTGATTCGGAAATTAACAACATTTTGGAAGCCTACAACTTTTGTTGGCTGTTGATATTCCGTTATGTGCCAAAATTACAAAAAGAACTAATGCCGAAACGTAACCTATATTAGGAAATTAAATCATTGAATCAGCTAGAATAATTGCATATTCTGTTTGGTGAACTCAGAAAAATAATTGACAGGTTGTTCTTGTAAAACCATTGTATTACACGCATTAAAGTAAATCACCGATTTAGTTATTGCTACGTTGATGTGTTACTTCAATGAATCGCCTACGTCATAGTATTTCTAGATTATAGTTTTACTGTTTTGAACCTGGTCTGAGCCAGGATCCAGATCGGGTGGGATAGACCAGGATCTAGAGGGCCCGGTTAATTTAGTATAAAGACCGGCTCCGTATAAACCTTGATCCTGAAGGGGTCCAGATGAGCGAGGATTCAGCTTGGCTCAAATGAAACCAGGATCCAGATCGTATCCGGATAAACCAACACCCAGATCTATTCTGGAACCTTGGTTGACACTTTTCACACTACAGTGGCGTCCACAGATGGCGCGGGTGTCCGGGTGGAGACAGTCGTGTCCGCCGCAGGTCCGCGCGCTGCAGGAGCTGGCCAGCCTCAAGCCGCTGTTCCTGCTGAGACAGAGCGGCCCCACCGCCTCCACCGTGCAGGTACACTGCAGCTCACTGTAGTGGCGTCCACAGATGGCGCGGGTGCCCGGGTGGAGACAGTCGTGTCCGCCGCAGGTCCGCGCGCTGCAGGAGCTGGCCAGCCTGAAGCCGCTGTTCCTGCTGAGACAGAGCGGCCCCACCGCCTCCACCGTGCAGGTACACTGCAGCTCACTGTAGTGGTGTCCACAGATGGCGCGGGTGTCCGGGTGGAGACAGTCGTGTCCGCCGCAGGTCCGCGCGCTGCAGGAGCTCGCCAGCCTCAAGCCGCTGTTCCTGCTGAGACAGAGCGGCCCCACCGCCTTCACCGTGCAGGTACACTGCAGCTCACTGTAGTGGCGGCCACAGATGGCGCGGGTGTCCGGGTGGAGACAGTCGTGTCCGCCGCAGGTCCGCGCGCTGCAGGAGCTCGCCAGCCTCAAGCCGCTGTTCCTGCTGAGACAGAGCGGCCCCAGCGCCTCCACCGTGCAGGTACACTGCAGCTCACTGTAGTGGCGGCCACAGATGGCGCGGGTGTCCGGGTGGAGACAGTCGTGTCCGCCGCAGGTCCGCGCGCTGCAGGAGCTGGCCAGCCTGAAGCCGCTGTTCCTGCTGAGACAGAGCGGCCCCACCGTGCAGGTACACTGCAGCTCACTGTAGTGGTGTCCACAGATGGCGCGGGTGTCCGGGTGGAGACAGTCGTGTCCGCCGCAGGTCCGCGCACTGCAGGAGCTCGCCAGCCTCAAGCCGCTGTTCCTGCTGAGACAGAGCGGCCCCACCGTGCAGGTACACTGCAGCTCACTGTAGTGGTGTCCACAGATGGCGCGGGTGTCCGGGTGGAGACAGTCGTGTCCGCCGCAGGTCCGCGCGCTGCAGGAGCTCGCCAGCCTCAAGCCGCTGTTCCTGCTGAGACAGAGTGGCCCCACCACCTCCACCGTGCAGGTACACTGCAGCTCACTGTAGTGGTGTCTACAGATGGCGCGGGTGTCCGGGTGGAGACAGTCGTGTCCGCCGCAGGTCCGCGCGCTGCAGGAGCTGGCCAGCCTGAAGCCGCTGTTCCTGCTGAGACAGAGCGGCCCCACCGCCTCCACCGTGCAGGTACACTGCAGCTCACTGTAGTGGTGTCCACAGATGGCGCGGGTGTCCGGGTGGAGACAGTCGTGTCCGCCGCAGGTCCGCGCGCTGCAGGAGCTCGCCAGCCTCAAGCCGCTGTTCCTGCTGAGACAGAGCGGCCCCACCGCCTTCACCGTGCAGGTACACTGCAGCTCACTGTAGTGGCGTCCACAGATGGCGCGGGTGTCCGGGTGGAGACAGTCGTGTCCGCCGCAGGTCCGCGCGCTGCAGGAGCTGGCCAGCCTGAAGCCGCTGTTCCTGCTGAGACAGAGCGGCCCCACCGTGCAGGTACACTGCAGCTCACTGTAGTGGTGTCCACAGATGGCGCGGGTGTCCGGGTGGAGACAGTCGTGTCCGCCGCAGGTCCGCGCGCTGCAGGAGCTCGCCAGCCTCAAGCCGCTGTTCCTGCTGAGACAGAGCGGCCCCACCGCCTCCACCGTGCAGGTACACTGCAGCTCACTGTAGTGGCGTCCACAGATGGCGCGGGTGTCTGGGTGGAGACAGTCGTGTCCGCCGCAGGTCCGCGCGCTGCAGGAGTTGGCCAGCCTGAAGCCGCTGTTCCTGCTGAGACAGAGCGGCCCCAGCGCCTCCACCGTGCAGGTACACTGCAGCTCACTGTAGTGGTGTCCACAGATGGCGCGGGTGTCCGGGTGGAGACAGTCGTGTCCGCCGCAGGTCCGCGCGCTGCAGGAGCTGGCCAGCCTGAAGCCGCTGTTCCTGCTGAGACAGAGCGGCCCCAGCGCCTCCACCGTGCAGGTACACTGCAGCTCACTGTAGTGGCGTCCACAGATGGCGCGGGTGTCCGGGTGGAGACAGTCGTGTCCGCCGCAGGTCCGCGCGCTGCAGGAGCTGGCCAGCCTGAAGCCGCTGTTCCTGCTGAGACAGAGCGGCCCCACCGCCTCCACCGTGCAGGTACACTGCAGCTCACTGTAGTGGCGTCCACAGATGGCGCGGGTGTCCGGGTGGAGACAGTCGTGTCCGCCGCAGGTCCGCGCGCTGCAGGAGCTGGCCAGCCTGAAGCCGCTGTTCCTGCTGAGACAGAGCGGCCCCACCGCCTCCACCGTGCAGGTACACTGCAGCTCACTGTAGTGGTGTCCACAGATGGCGCGGGTGTCCGGGTGGAGACAGTCGTGTCCGCCGCAGGTCCGCGCGTTGCAGGAGCTGGCCAGCCTGAAGCCGCTGTTCCTGCTGAGACAGAGCGGCCCCACCGCCTCCACCGTGCAGGTACACTGCAGCTCACTGTAGTGGTGTCCACAGATGGCGCGGGTGTCCGGGTGGAGACAGTCGTGTCCGCCGCAGGTCCGCGCGTTGCAGGAGCTGGCCAGCCTGAAGCCGCTGTTCCTGCTGAGACAGAGCGGCCCCACCGCCTTCATTGTGCAGGAGGCCGAGGACAAGCCCGTGCAGGTCAGCGCTCAGCACACTATAGTCCGAGTCAATGGTTTTGGCCCTGGCCGTCCGTATAAGCCTAATGCTGAAGTTAACATTACCTTTGTGGACGGATTGGGCCTTGTCATTTGCCTCGACCTATACACTGATAAGCTGGGAAATAATATTCTCCCAGTTTTTAGGTCTTTTTTAGTGTTTAGTCTTTTAGGAATTTTTATCAGTGAAGGTGGTAGATCACCATCCCTTTTTCCCTTCATCGACTTTGTTTGTTCGAAGGTTTTTTCCCTTGAGTCTCATGCTATAAGTTTCATGTCTAGTTAGCACATTATGTTTGAACTGGTGAAGGAGTTTAAATATTAAAAAGCTGATGTGACAGTCAGTATTTACAACGAAGGTGACCTAGGCTGGTTGCAATAATATGATTAGAGTAGCTATAAAATAGGGAATACATTTAATTTTAGTATTTTGCGAGTTTTATCAATGAATATAGTAGGCCACCATTCGTACATAGGTTTCATCCCTTGTTTTGTTAATTATTTTGTACAGTTAGCACATTGTGTTTGAATTAGTGAAGATGTTTGCATATTAAGGAACTGGAGGGGGCAGTCATTATACATTAATTAGTTGAACTAGGTTCAATGGGTTAATCTTCGATGCTAGAAAAATTTTTCAAATAAATCTAAAGAAATAAATTTATTAATAGGACTGATCCATATATGGAAAATGCAAATGAAATTTATGCACTTAAGATTTCCTACTACACAGGTCCGTCTGGGAGACCCTCACCATTGCACTTGCAAGATGCACCAAAAAACCAAGGACCTTTGTCTCCACATCTGTTGGGTACTGTTGAAGAAACTGCAGCTCAGAATGTACAACCCACTATCGTTCCAGGTACTAAACACTATCTTTATTTTTTTTTAATTAAATTAATTACTATTACCTTAAAGGTATATTTTATTTATTGCATTTGTCTTGAAAAATGAAAAATTTAGGTATTTTATTAGTGATAAATAGGCAAAATCAGTGAGTAACAAAGTACTGCTACAAGTTCAACAAATGGATGCGGTTAGCACCGGAAGTGACGGAGCAAGAGGAGCTTAGAAAGTTAACTTTCCCAAAGTACAAAGTGGGTCTTGAGTTTGCGGAAGGGAAGGCGAGGGGAGGGGAAAGGGCGGATAATGAGGATCTCAAGGTCGTTGAAAAGTATAAACTAAGAGTACAAGTCGGAGAAGTCGAGAGGGGCGGGAGGGGAAACCACCTGTAGAGTCGGGAAATGAAGAAGTGCGGGATCATAAAGAAATCCAGATCTATTAAGTGGAGAGAGGAGCCCTTCTCTCCCTCCCCCACAGCCCTGCTTGAGATGAATGAATGGACCGACAAAAGGACTCGCGTAGCCTCAGGAATGCGAGCGGCCGCAACCCTTGCTTCGCCCGTGTTGCTTTTCATCATATCAACTTTTTATACCTTCCCGACCGCTTGACCGGATCTTTCGGGGGTTCTGCGGATCGCTCCGTCTTAATAAGCGGTGGGGTTTATTGAGTGGGCACTTGGTAAATAATAACTTGTGGGGTCTTTCCTGTTTTTATTTCTCAAGTAGGAGTTCGTGGAAGAAATTGTTTTGCTCAAAGTAAGAATTTATTCTGTTTATTTGTATCTGTATAAATTGTGTTCTGTTAAAAAACACCTTTATTCATAAAAATGTGATATATTTTTCAGTTCAATATGGATGGTGGAAATAGAATCGGAAGCGAACGTAACGATGTTCGATGAATTCACTGCTTGCGATTATGTAGCGTTAAAAGCATTATATTTTATTTAAACCACGCGGCCAGTAAAAGTTAACTAATTAAAAGCTTAGCATATACTTTTTTCAACTCATAATTGAAAGGCAGCCTGTGTTTTTCTGTAGTTGTTGAGTGTATTACAGGTCAACTCAAATGACGTAGACCAGTCCGCACGTAAGACTAAATTTTAACATGGGCTTTACGGAGGGCCTTGGCCAAGGTTCCTTGGCCACGTAATTTGATTCTATCTATACTGTGGTGTACTATGGTACCGTGGGAGCTGGGAGACCTGCAGGAAGACCGACCCCGCCAGCCTGCGAGGGACCGGGTGGAGGTGCAGGTCGTGGTACAGTGGTATACTCTGTTGTACAGCTGGGGCTGGTACCGTGGGAGCTGGGAGACCTGCAGGAAGACCGTCCCCCGCCAGCCTGCGTGGGCCCGGGTGGAGGTGCAGGTCGTGGTACAGTGGTGTATTCTGTTGGACAGCTGGGGCTGGTACCGCGGGAGCTGGGAGACCTGCTGGAGGACCGTCCCCCGCCAGCCTGCGTGGGCCCGGGTGGAGGTGCAGGTCGTGGTACAGTGGTGTATTCTGTTGGACAGCTGGGGCTGGTACCGCGGGAGCTGGGAGACCTGCTGGAGGACCGTCCCCCGCCAGCCTGCGAGGGCCCGGCTGGAGGTGCAGGTTGTGGTACAGTGGTATACTCTGTTGTACAGCTGGGGCTGGTACCGCGGGAGCTCGGAGACCTGCTGGAGGACCGTCCCCCGCCAGCCTGCGAGGGCCCGGGTGGAGGTGCAGGTCGTGGTACAGTGGTGTATTCTGTTGTTCAGCTGGGGCTGGTACCGCGGGAGCTGGGAGACCTGCTGGAGGACCGTCCCCCGCCAGCCTGCGTGGGCCCGGGTGGAGGTGCAGGTCGTGGTACAGTGGTGTATTCTGTTGGACAGCTGCGGCTGGTACCGCGGGAGCTGGGAGACCTGCTGGAGGACCGTCCCCCGCCAGCCTGCGAGGGCCCGGGTGGAGGTGCAGGTCGTGGTACAGTGGTATACTCTGTTGTACAGCTGGGGCTGGTACCGCGGGAGCTGGGAGACCTGCTGGAGGACCGTCCCCCGCCAGCCTGCGAGGGCCCGGGTGGAGGTGCAGGTCGTGGTACAGTGGTGTATTCTGTTGGACAGCTGGGGCTGGTACCGCGGGAGCTGGGAGACCTGCTGGAGGACCGTCCCCCGCCAGCCTGCGTGGGCCCGGGTGGAGGTGCAGGTCGTGGTACAGTGGTGTATTCTGTTGGACAGCTGGGGCTGGTACCGCGGGAGCTGGGAGACCTGCTGGAGGACCGTCCCCCGCCAGCCTGCGAGGGCCCGGGTGGAGGTGCAGGTCGTGGTACAGTGGTATACTCTGTTGTACAGCTGGGGCTGGTACCGCGGGAGCTGGGAGACCTGCTGGAGGACCGTCCCCCGCCAGTCTGCGAGGGCCCGGGTGGAGGTGCAGGTCGTGGTACAGTGGTGTATTCTGTTGGACAGCTGGGGCTGGTACCGAGGGAGCTGGGAGACCTGCTGGAGGACCGTCCCCCGCCAGCCTGCGTGGGCCCGGGTGGAGGTGCAGGTCGTGGTACAGTGGTGTATTCTGTGTATTCTGTGTATTCTGTGGTACAGTGGTGTAACTGGCCACACTACTTGAAAAAGTGGCCAGTAAATTTCCAAAAAATGCATTGTTTTTTGAAATGTTTATATTGATTGGAAATAAATTCATTTATTCATTTATTCATTCATTCTGTTGGACAGCTGGTGCTGGTACCGCGGGAGCTGGGAGACCTGCTGGAGGACCGTCCCCCGCCAGCCTGCGTGGGCCCGGGTGGAGGTGCAGGTCGTGGTACAGTGGTGTATTCTGTTGGACAGCTGCGGCTGGTACCGCGGGAGCTGGGAGACCTGCTGGAGGACCGTCCCCCGCCAGCCTGCGAGGGCCCGGGTGGAGGTGCAGGTCGTGGTACAGTGGTATACTCTGTTGTACAGCTGGGGCTGGTACCGCGGGAGCTGGGAGACCTGCTGGAGGACCGTCCCCCGCCAGCCTGCGAGGGCCCGGGTGGAGGTGCAGGTCGTGGTACAGTGGTGTATTCTGTTGGACAGCTGGGGCTGGTACCGCGGGAGCTGGGAGACCTGCTGGAGGACCGTCCCCCGCCAGCCTGCGTGGGCCCGGGTGGAGGTGCAGGTCGTGGTACAGTGGTGTATTCTGTTGGACAGCTGGGGCTGGTACCGCGGGAGCTGGGAGACCTGCTGGAGGACCGTCCCCCGCCAGCCTGCGAGGGCCCGGGTGGAGGTGCAGGTCGTGGTACAGTGGTATACTCTGTTGTACAGCTGGGGCTGGTACCGCGGGAGCTGGGAGACCTGCTGGAGGACCGTCCCCCGCCAGTCTGCGAGGGCCCGGGTGGAGGTGCAGGTCGTGGTATAGTGGTGTATTCTGTTGGACAGCTGAGGCTGGTACCGCGGGAGCTGGGAGACCTGCTGGAGGACCGTCCCCCGCCAGCCTGCGAGGGCCCGGGTGGAGGTGTAGGTCGTGGTACAGTGGTATACTCTGTTGTACAGCTGGGGCTGGTACCGCGGGAGCTGGGAGACCTGCTGGAGGACCGTCCCCCGCCAGCCTGCGAGGGCCCGGGTGGAGGTGTAGGTCGTGGTACAGTGGTGTATTCTGTTGGACAGCTGGGGCTGGTACCGCGGGAGCTGGGAGACCTGCTGGAGCCCCGGGGGCAGCCGAGGACCGTTCCCCGCCAGCCAGCGAGGGCCCGGGTGGAGGCGCAGGTCGTGGTGGCGAGGAGACACCCCCAGCCCGAGGACGTCTGCCCCATCTGCCTGCTGAGCTTCGGAGACTCCCAACTGCCAAGTAAGTAATTTGCACGAATATTTACTTCTTCGTTTGTATCAACTAAATCAATTTGATAAGAAAACTCTATTGTCTTATCCTGCTGAGTAAGAACGTGGCCAGGGATGGTGACAATAATAATATTACTTATTAACGTTATTACAATCAAACATATTTTCATTGTAAGCATTTGTGATTTCATGTTTTTGTTTAGTTTTTTATCTGAAAATTTATCATCACTGTTTTGGTAAAAAGGTTTTTACGGCGTTTATGATCTAAATTGTAAACCCATTTTCAGGTGGGAAGGAACCTTACATAGGACATAACAAAAATAGTAACATATAGTCAGGCGAACCTGTACAAAACACATAGCTGTATCAGCTGCGTGAATGCAGTCAAATAATAACCGTTCTAAAAACAGTTAATCTATTACAGGCTACCAATGCACAGAAGTCACTAAATCGTTAATAAAACAATAAAACTGCTCTTATTCTGATTTAGATTATGTGATTTCTGTGCAACGTTGTGTTTCACAATGCATCTAAAACTAACTGAGTTAACTAACTACTTGTTGACACAATTCCTTTTCCCGTGGCAGTCGTCCATTGCCGCTACAGCTGCGGCAACGCGGTCCACACCCGCTGCATGGTCCAAGTGGCGCGCCATCAGCTGGACACTCAGGACCTCGGGACGGACAAACTGCTCACCTGTCCACTCTGCAGGTGTGGCTCTCTGATTGCTATGTACTTGTAGAAAAGTTGCAGTCATATTACTGGTCATATCGTTCATCAAAAACCATAGATTATAGATCTATGATGAACTATAATCACCCAAATCTCAGAAAATTTTGTTTCTCAGCTATGCTTTTAAGCTCCGTCTGGTCTTAGACCTGCTTTAGGAAAAAATAGGAACTGATTTTTCTGGCTTGTCAGACGAGGAGGGGTTACCGAACCTTACCTAGAACTCTCCTTAGGTCTCTCCGGGTGGAGGGAGAACGGGTGAACCAACTTTTTTGTTAGTACCATCACTAGCTCACTGCAATTTTCACCAGTAGCTTCTTCGATTCCCAAGGTGGTAAATAAGTGACAATTTTTCTCTCCAATTGAGACTAGATGGAATAACACCAGATGAAGATTAGATCTTAAAAAAAATTTAATATAGCTTAAATTTTAAAAAGTGTTTTGTCTTGCAATCTCCTTGATAAAAAAATCATCTATAATGAAAAACAAAAATATGCTGCGAGGAAACGTATACATTGAACGTATTAACAACTCTCTTTTCTGAAAAAAAATTAGAAACAATAGGAGGAAAGATACGATATATTGAGTTCGTATTTCAACTCTACAGAAATTCGTAGCAACCTTTTTACAACATAAAGGCTCCATTTGACTCACCCTTTTCTTTTTTTCTCACCCTGAGGAGCTAATCACCTCAGCAGTATTCTGGCAGAGAACGGACGGCCGGTAGGAGACGTTCTCGCCTCTTCACAATGCATCTCTATTGTGTTAGCAAAGAGTCTCCTAATCTTCTACCGGCCATCCGTCCTCAGCCAGAGTGTAAGTCATGCATGCTTGTCCAGGGGGCCGTTCTGTCGCGGCTCGGAGCTGGCGGAGGCGACCAAGCGGCGGCCCCAGGCTCGAGCCCGCGCCCTCAGCCCCGTCACCTCCCACGACGTCGACTGCGTCTTCTGCCGCGTCCGCCCCGTCGTCGGCAACCTCTACCGTTGCCTCCGCTGTCCCCAGGTAGGTCCGCCCTGTCGTCGGCAACCTCTACCGTTGCCTCCGCTGTCCCCAGGTAGGTCCGCCCCATCGTCGGCAACCTCGACCGCTGCCTCCGCTGTCCCCAGTTAGGCCCGCCCCGTCGTCGGCAACCTCTACCGTTGCCTCCGCTGTCCCCAGGTAGGTCCGCCCTGTCGTCGGCAACCTCTACCGTTGCCTCCGCTGTCCCCAGGTAGGTCCGCCCCATCGTCGGCAACCTCTACCGCTGCCTCCGCTGTCCCCAGGTAGGTCCGCCCCGTCGTCGGCAACCTCTACCGTTGCCTCCGCTGTCCCCAGTTAGGCCCGCCCCGTCGTCGGCAACCTCTACCGCTGCCTCCGCTGTCCCGAGGTAGGTCCGCCCCGTCGTCAGCAACCTCTACCGCTGCCTCCGCTGTCCCCAGGTAGGTCCATCCCGTCGTCGGAAACCTCTACCGCTGCCTCCGCTGTCCCGAGGTAGGTCCGCCCCGTCGTCGGCAACCTCTACCGCTGCCTCCGCTGTCCCCAGGTAGGTCCTCCCCGTCGTCGGCAACCTCTATAGCTGCCTCCGCTGTCCCCAGGTAGGTCCGCCCCGTCGTCGGCAACCTCTACAGCTGCCTCCGCTGTCCCCAGGTAGGTCCGCCCCGTCGTCGGCAACCTCTACAGCTGCCTCCGCTGTCCCCAGGTAGGTCCGCCCCGTCGTCGGAAACCTCTACCGCTGCCTCCGCTGTCCCCAGGTAGGTCCACTCCGTCGTCGGCAACCTCTACCGCTGTCTCCGCTGTCCCCAGGTAGGTCCGCCCCGTCGTCGGCAACCTCTACCGCTGCCTCTGCTGTCCCAAGGTAGGTCCGCCCCGTCGTCGGCAACCTCTACCGTTGCCTCCGCTGTCCCCAGGTAGGTCCGCCCCGTCGTCGGCAACCTCTACCGTTGCCTCCGCTGTCCCCAGGTAGGTCCGCCCCGTCGTCGGAAACCTCTACCGCTGCCTCCGCTGTCCCAAGGTAGGTCCGCCCCGTCGTCGGCAACTTCTACCGCTGCCTCCGCTGTCCCCAGGTAGGTCCGCTCCGTCGTCGGAAACCTGTACCGCTGCCTCCGCTGTCCCCAGGTAGGTCCGCCCCGTCGTCGGCAACCTCTACCGCTGCCTCCGCTGTCCCCAGGTAGGTCCTCCTCGTCGTCGGCAACCTCTACAGCTGCCTCCGCTGTCCCCAGGTAGGTCCGCCCCGTCGTCGGCAACCTCTACAGCTGCCTCCGCTGTCCCCAGGTAGGTCCGCCCCGTCGTCGGCAACCTCTACAGCTGCCTCCGCTATCCAGGTGGGACCACGGATTGCGACGTTAGTGGGTTATTGAGAAAATAGTAGTGGGTATTGGACAATTCTTCAGGATGTTGCACAATTGGGTTAACCCACTGGTGTTTGGGTTAGGGGATGATAAACAGTAGTAGGGATAATATAATCGTCTAATCCAAGATGAGCTTGAGTGTGTTCATTCTATAAAGGTCTGGTGCAAACACTTGATTTCATGTTTGTTTTCTTTCAAATACATGGAAAGCGAAGGAGTGGTTTTATATAGGCTACTGATGTCATTAAAATTGTTCATTAACGGACGTTTCTTAACGCTGGTCTCAATTCAAACATTTGTTCATGATTGAGACAAATGTTGATCCCTTGCGATCTCCAGGTGCTATGGCTTTTAGTTTTAGCAGGTACTAGATGGTAATCATGAGGTAATTTCCAGGTGCTGATGTGTGCGGCCTGTGTGAACGGCGCCGAGTACCGAGACCTGCATGAGCGCCACGGATACGCTATCAAAAAGGTAACGAAAATCATTCCCTGTAACTTTTCTGATAATTATTGTTTTTAGTAAACTGAAAACGAACTTATGGATCACTTTAAATTTCCAAGACATTAAACTGAGCCGTCTTCGAAGTCTTGACTAAAGCTGAATTGAAAAAGTTCCTCATTTGATGAAAAAGTCAATGTAGAGGCAAACCCTCTGTTATAAGGACGTAAAACCGTTTTCACCACACTAGGACATAATCACCTGTTTAACAAAGTAATTTGGTGGCCGAAACCAGCTCTTTTTCCGCTAGAGGGCCGAAAACCTTCGGCATATGATCGTTGCGATCATATGATTTTCTTGTGGTGTTTGTTGAAAGAAGTTGTATCGATTCTCACAACCTCAAAAGTTTTGTTTCCAAGTGTGTCAATAAATAATCAGATTTTTATTGTTATGTAGGGTATATTTCATTGTTTTCAGCTCTCGATCGTTTCAAATTCTCGACTTCGTCTCGAATTTTAAACACGATCTCTCAAAACCTCATTTTCGGCCCTTGTTGCGAAATATACTATAATCTTAATAATAAATAGATTGTTTTTCACAAGAAAAAGGAGAAAGAGAGAGTATCTTATACCTATAAAAGGTGAAGCTCTCACTGACTTACTCACTCACTCATCACTAATCTCTTATTTCCCATATACATAGAAAGCTGAAATTTAGTACACTCATTCTTTAGGCCTTAAATAGGACAACTAAATGGTTTTCATCCTGATCTGACCCTCGGACCAAGGCCCCACTGAGTGTGGCCTTGCTCGGACCCCGCCACGGACCATCTCAAAGATCCCATATTATCCTTATGGCAGAATGTAATATTGATGATAGGTTACATTCAAACAGATGTAAAAAGCAAGAAATTTAGTAAAATGTCAAATCAGCTGTCAGGAACAGAACATAAAATAAATCGCTGACTAGAGATACTTAAAAGACAGCTGTTATTGAAAAAGCTAATGTAAACCATTTATTTTATCTACCGCATTTTAAAATTTGCTGGAACGGCTTTGTCTTATTGGTTCAAGACAGACCCTAAAACCTTAGAATTTTTTGCCTCTAAACGCCATTTTTTCAAGGCATGTTCTAAGTTCTACGTACATATACTTTCATGAAACAGAAAACTGCTTTGGGATTCGCTCAGTACGCAAGTTTTACTGCCACGGGGGTATTTATGTTCCTCCCTAAGGGCAACTCTCTATTGTACATGCGAGCATATTCGACGATATTGGGCATGAGCCTTCTTAAGGCAGTGGCACCTTGGGGGCTTTGTCAGCGGGGCGCTGAATCTGCTCGCATGTATAGTATAGGGAAGCCTAATAGAAATACCTCCTGCGGGGGGCAGCAATAGAAATACTCCCGTCGCAGCAAACCTTCGGTCTTAGCGGATTTCTAAATCTTTCTGGTTCAAGGAAGTTTAAATTGAAGATTCAATTGAAGTGTCAAATACTGTACTACCACTGCATGACCTATCATCGCACAGCCCAAACTACTCGACTGTGAACCAACCTTAAAACTTTGCATGGACGTTCCTTTTAGAGCATAAGCATCAGCTATTAGAATGTTTTTTTTTTAATTCGAAATTTTAAGGGGTTATTTGTGGGGTCGAAGTTTTGAAATTTCCCTACACAAATATAGTGGATGATTTTTTTTGAATTTTCAATGCTCATCAACCAAGCAGATGGTTCAAGCTTCACCTAGGGATACATTTTTACAGCTGATTTATAATTAAGTTCGTTCCTTTCATAATTAAATTATCGTTAGTTTTTGTACCTTATCTGTTCAATCATGAACTCAAAATGTGGCGCTATCTTCATTTAGGCAGTGGGAGTTATATTTTTTTCGTGAGCCACGGACAACTGCTAGTTTTGAATATAAAGTCGAAGGTCCATGTATTAAATTTCAAACAATTATGGGATTCGCTAAACATATACGATTAAAACAATTTATGTCCCCGACATTGTTTAATAAATTATGTTACGAATAACATCACCATAGTTAATTAATTTTACTATCATGCAATCTTACCCGTAATGTCTTTCATTTTGATTATGCTACATATTATTTTAGCCTTAACAACTTCAATTTGCTTTATAATATTATCTAGGCCTAGTTCTGCTTTCACTTATCATGTAACACCATTCCGGGTTTCTTTTATACGACATTGATAAAAGAAACTTATATTTACTTTATTGATCATCTAGATATTATGTGCATACGTAGTATTGCTATTTTAAGACATTTTAGAAAATCTAGCCGACATTTTCAGCCACAAATAGAGATATAAATCGTGCTCGCTACTACAATAAAACCAAATAACAATATACAAGAAGATTCAGTGTCAAAAGTCATTGTATATTGAATTACTTTCTGGTCACTGGATACAAATCTCCCAAGCACAATCCCACTCTCTATGGAGGTATTCCACCCTTCTCTGTAGGAAATATGACGCTCGTATTAGCCAGCGCCAGGGGATGTTGTGGCGCGAGGGGGTGGCTGAGGGGGTGGTGGGAGGGGGGTTTGGTGGGGGGAGGATGTAGAGGGGGGTTATCTGGACACCTTGGAATATACGGCTTACAACTTTAAACTGAGAAATCGAATTGAATGGTCCGGCTCTAACGAACCGGACATCTCAATATGTGGATGTGCTTCTGACATTCAAATACGCTGATTGCATACTGCCCGACCTGTCCAACTTGCAATATTTATTGGATTTGCCTTTGTTTGTTCTTATAGTTTTATAAAACTTCGACGTATAGGATCTACAGTTTGAAGTTTAAATATGAACCTTTTTGGTCCTATATATAAAATATGTAGTTTAATAGTACCAAAAACGTTTTACACCTGTGTTTATCAGAATTAACATTCCTTAAAAAAAGAAAAGTATATTTGAAAAACATAGTTGGGCTTCGTTAGTTTTAATTTCCACAAAATTAAATTGCAAATCTCATATATTAATCAATTATAACGATATTTATCATGGTAATCGTAATTGTCTTGGGTAAGAGAGCTGATGATTAGTTATTTCATGGCTCGAGCCCGTTTCTCTACAAATCAATGACACTCGTCCACTCAAATTTGTAATTAATGTGCCTACATAAAAACAATTTAGTGTCTCACTCTTGATGGTAAAGAAGACTCGTCTTCTAATATCTTCCGTTAAATGCAAAGATATTTTCTCTTCTTAACTCAGCGTAAGCTATGTTAGGATACGTCTCTTTATTGCATATATTATACTTTTTCAAATAAAACAAAAAGAGAGTTATTATGACTATCAGGAGTAATTTTCTCTATTTGAATGGAAAATGGAATTACAATTACTTTTACGACCCCTTTAAAGAGTAACTTCACTTGAAAGGCAACTATACTACTACAAGTATTTTTAATCACCACATTTTTCTGATCGATCTTTGAAGTCTAATCCACGGCTACAGCACTTCGATCACAAAGTTTAATTACTTTCTGCGAGGAGAACCGGGTGAAAGAAAATCCAACCTTGTGAGAGTCAAAGGAAGAAAATTAAAGGATTTTGAATATTCTCCCCTTCACACATGTCGAGTCCAGGACTGACCAGGGGGTGGGTGGGGGGAGGGCGATATTTTAGCATCACCTTCCAGGCCAGCGTTTCTCTGGGCTGATCTTACGTTGTTATCTCCCCCTGCATGTGGCCATCGCATGCTAAATAGTACCAGATCGATTATCCGATTACTTATGTAATATATACTTATTTAATACGCTAGGTTTTACCTTAAAAGAGAGACATTTATTTGCAGCTTGATTACTATTTATAAATATAATAAAATACAAGTATTATGGTTGATAGAATGTTTTATGATTATTCGAGATCAATTATAATTTTATTCACTATCTAATATACAGGGTGTTCAATTTAACTGTGCCACCGTTGGCATTTTAGAAACTACTGTATTACTCTAAATAGGGGACTTTACCTACTTTTTTATTGCAATCAAAAATATGAATTCCATTTTCTTGTAAATGGCCGCCATTTTCCAATATGGCAAACAACTTTGATTTTCTATGAAATACCCTATATTTCAGGGGGGTTTTTAATTCTACACTTAATTATAGGAACTGTTATCCTTGAACATTATTCCCTAAACTATGGTTAAGGAGATGAGAGCGGATAAAGTTATATTTTCCCATTTGTGTCCCAACCGTGCCATCATATGCATTTCTAATGGAGAACAAGATTATTCCAAATTATGCATTTCCATGATTAAATCTCGAGTACAAAATATGCTTATAATTAAGATCATTTTTATGGCACTTTTGTTCATTGGTATGTTTTATTTAACCCAACCGTTTTTGATATAACTCATATCTCCTTAACCAAATTCAGGGAAAAATTACAAATAATAAAAATTTCTTAAAATTAAGCGGAAAATCCAAAAACGCCATAAATTACAAAGTGTTCTATTAGAAAAATCCTAGATATCCGCCACTTTGGGAAATTGTGACCATTTGCAAGGAAATGGAATTCATGTTTTTGATTGTCTTAAGGAAGAAGGTTGGGCCCCCCATTTAAAGTGTTCTCTAAATCTTACAGTATCTGAGTTGGCAATTGTGGCACAGTCAAGTTGGGCGCCCTGCATATTATGATAAATAACTGTAGCCTGGGTACGAGGAAATAAATAAACCGGTGGATGTTACTTAATTGAACTTGTTATACGCTTATCGGTTTGATTGAAAGCTGTTTTATTAATAAAGAATATCTGGACGAATTTTTTATTTTATTTGTCAGTTTATATCGAAAAAATAAATGCTACTCTTTTGTCTAGTCTGAAAAGACGTCTCAACGAAAGTGGTTGCATTATTTATGAAGCGAGTGCAATATAGTAGTTTTTGCAACGATTGTATTATGAATGTCTTTAAGCCTCGAGTGAGATGACTAAATATCTCACAAGTGGCTTAAAGGCATAATACAATCGTTGCATACACTACTTTATCTACGACCAACAGTACACGACCAAATTTTCCCCGAAGTTAAACAAAACTCATGACTTTTACTAATGATGGAATAGGTCAACACAAATTTGAGGTTAGGCACACAAGCAGACTTAACCATGAACCGTTTTGGAACAATCAGCTGATGGGATAAGTCAACTCAAACATGAGTCGAAATGCAACAATCAGCTGATGTGCGAATTGCGTAATTGTCATTTTGACACTACTTTCGTCAAATGCCGCGCTCTCATTGGTCTAGAGCCTGTATATAAAGTGACACCAGTTGCATAATGTTCTTGATGGGGTTGATTCATTAGAGTGTTCATTAGGCTTTATGCAACGGGTTTGTATTTGGTTTAATAATGAACCTCATTGTGACATTAGTTGTAACATCGTTATTGGTGATTATTGCAATAGTCGTAGATAAAAAATATTTTGAACCTGTCATAAAATATATTTTCACATATTTAAATTTTACCAATGATGTTGTGTTTTACGGCTAATCTGTTAATCCTCGTTATATCTTAATTTATTATGAAGAATTTTTATGCATTTGATCTACATATATGCATTATCTACAATATTAAATTTATTGCAACGAGACCCTACTTGCAACGTATATAAACAGCTTGATTGCTCCGTAAATATACTCATTTTATATCTGAAAATTCTAAAAATTTAGGTTACTCTCTAAAAAAATTTTCGATAACATATATAATTTCAAGAGTTATGTTTGTAATTTAAATAATCCATCCTTCAAAAGTATTTTTATAAATGCAGATTTATTTAAAGGAATTAAGAAATTTAACATAAAGTATTGAACACTTTATCCGGACGCACTTTAAATCGTTTTATGAATAATACGATAAATATATATATATATAAAGATAACTTATTTGAAATAAATTAACACCTTCTTTCATACAATACGAAAGTTGCTTAAAAACAAAGAATACTGTAACAAATTTAGATTAGATTATGTTGATATTAGTTATTAAAAATACTATTTAAGAATGTTTTTCTTCAGTTATTGTTATTATATAAATGATTCTTTAAGATTTGGATAGAATGTTTTAAAATTATTGTTGATATTTCTTCCTGCTTACTCTTTTTCAGACCAAACTTATTCCAAAATTCCGAAAAGAAGTTTGGTACGGTCCCTCTGGATCCCAAGAATAGGCCAATGACATTTATATTTTCAGGTTGATAATTGTCTTTATAGTACTCTATTGTTGGATTGTAAATGCTTTTCTTGTCCTCATTCACTTCATTTGGTTGTGAATGATAAAAAATAAAACAGATAAAAGACGATCAACTGATAATACTGAAATATTACAATTTTCCCTCCGAGTCTTGCAGTCGAAGTGAGGAGACGCGGAGTGAGATAGCGCATATTCGCCCTTCTGTGTAGGAAATATGAAGCTGGCATTAGGCAGAGCCAAGGGCGGGGGTGGCATTACGGGGGCGGTTATCTGGACACCTTGAAATATACGGCGCGCAACTTTAAACTGAGAAATCGAATTGAATGTTTGCCGCAGAGCAGTAACGAACCGGCCATTCCACTGTGAATGTGCCGGCGAATAGCTTAATTCTGTTGAGTTGAAATTAGTTTTGGGGAAGTTTCCGAATTGTGTGTGTTCATTAGAGTTATTCATTATCTGAACAAATTAAGTGTTGACGAATGTATACTGAAAAGTATTGTAGTATTGTATGTTTCTTTATTGTAGGTACGTTTAAAGCGTGTTACCCACAGTATAAAATATTTAAAGTATTATCAGTAAAATCTTTAGGGGGATATGGGTATGCTGCCCAAAAATCAGAAAGATAATTGATTTGGACAGTATCTGCATGTTTGAAACGGTCGTAAAAATCGACTGCGTTATTTTCTTATTAAAAATACAGAGAAATTTTTCTCTTTAAAGGAATATTGCCTAATTCCGACACTGTGCGAAATGGGGTTGATTGCCAACTTTTCCGCGTCGGAAAGATATTTATACAGAATGTCCTAAAAACGTACAATAACCTACAATAATACCTTTACCAGGCTAAGATTCTGATTTTTCATAAGTTGTAATAAGATATATCTATATTCATATTAAAAGTACTTCAGTAGAAATGTTTTGGTTGCCGTATTTAAAGATCACAGAAGTGAGGAAAAGCGGTTTCTGGTCCAAGGTGATATGGGACCGTCATGGGGTATCACCATGGTATCACAAATAATAGGCCATTGACATACCCCTTACGATTAGTCTACATTTATATATTACTTGCTGAAACTAGTTTTTCCTGTTTACACATTTGCGCCAATATTATTATATTGTTGCTTAGGCCCGCATTATACTATAAAATATTTTAAAAGATCTTTTACAAGTGATTTATTTGACCAATCGTAATTTGAGCGAGCTGATTTAAAACAAAAAAAACTTAAATTTTGATTGGTCGAATAAATGTTTTTACATAAAATATTTGATCTACTAGTAGTGAGAAAAAGCGAGTTTAACCTGGGGAGTATGTGCCTTTGCTCCATACCCCCCAAAGAATTCATAGAGTAGATGTCACTATGGACTACATGTTGCAATGGTGTCACATGTCATCAAGACTAGGGTTAAATCGTTGGGTTTTGAAAGAGCGAAAGCCCCACCATTCCCGGCTAGATGTCCCCTTAGGGATATTGCGCAGCTTGCGGAAGGAAGGGATTTGCAGGTTTATGGGAAAGGTATGAGTCAGCCTTGTTCCTGAAGGAAGAAATCAACGTTACCAACACCAACCTATCATCAGGGCTCCTCCAAGGACGACTCGCATCTAACCTGTTGATCTGCAAGGGTCCTTAGTCAAGAACCGCCACCCAGGGGACCCTAGTGTTCCAGTGGAGAGTCTCTGACAGTACTGTTCGCCCTCCAGACCGACAGACCCTTGGAGCCCTTTCTCAGGGGGGGCCCTTACCCCGTCCCATATGGACAAGCGGTCAAATTCCGTTATCTACCCACAACTAACTGTATATTTCCAATATAACAAAGTAAGTATAACATTTGGCAGTAAAATAACAAATAAGTAGGATGTCTAAAGGTAGTTGGAGATGTAAAGTCAAATTATAAAAAATTTCATTCATATACGGTCTAATTTTACACCCGAGAGTTATCTTATGGGCCGTTGTCTTATATCATGTCACCGCTAACTATAGTAGCGGCAACATAAGAGGAGAGGTTAGGCTAGGTTGGATTAGGCTAGGTTAGGATCAGATCTAATCTAATTTTTAATACTGAATTTTACAGAATAGATTAACCTAACTTAACCCAACCCAACCAGCGGCCGGCGCGGCGATGCGCCCTCAATGTTAGCGTTATCTGTAGGCAAGAGCGACAATAATACCGACCGAATTATTCAGAAATGATTCCGATATGCTTGGCAAACTATCTATCAATTAAAAGTCTTATAGCCATAAAACGTATACAGCCAATAGGAAAAAGTTTTTCAGTTGTGGGTAGGTAACGGAATTTGACCGGACAAGCCAGGATGGTCCACTACTTCCTCCAGAGCTCGGACCTGCCAGGGTCCTTAGTCAAGAACCGCCACCCAGGGGCCCCAATGTTGCAGTGGAGAGTCTTTTATACCAGTGCTGTTCGCCCTCCAGACTGACAGACCTGGAGCCCTCTCTCAGGAGGGCCCCTTATCCCGTCCCAATGGACAAGGCAGAATGATCCAATACTCCCTCCAGAGCTCGGACCTGACTGGCTAACCAGCCCCACTGGGAATCAAAGTAACCAGAGAGAAGGAGGAACCATGGTATTCAGGAAGATAGTTATTCAGGATAGCCACACACAGACTTTACAATGACAGGTTCTATCCTACACATTGTTGACCCATGTACTAATCAGAAAGCTATCTAGGGGTATAGGGTAGCTATCTAGAATAGGGTTTTAGGCTATGTACAATCAGTCCCATTTCAAGGCGATCTTGAGGAAATTAGTGTAACAGGCTCATCAAGTAATGAATGCTTTTAAGTTTGTTTTAATTTTCATGCGCATCGACGTTTTTCACGTAACTCCCAGTAAGGATTACCAAATTGTCCACACTAACGTTACCAAGTGCTCTACTAACGAGTTTGTTGTACCCTACTTGAAATGTATCACTCAGAGTAAAGAATTTACAAAATATGTATCAGAATTATTGATTGCTGTAACTTTACTGAACCAAAATAAATTTAAAACAAACTTATTTATTGGTAACTCGATATTAATTGGTCTTTAAATAAGCTTTGATTTTATCTACGTTATTACCTTGATTTTATTTTATACGGGTTCTCGAAATCGACTTAACCGCATGATTATTTCAGAAAAGCGAAACGTCAAATCCTTGGTTTACAGTTTGTTTTCTAAATTTTACCATGTTCATTGGACAGGATGAAGTATGTGTTATTCTGAATTTTATTTTCGTTTTTCTTTAACATTTAGTATTCCAATCAATGAAAAAGCCACAAACAAATTAAAACCCAGCGATATCGAAGTCCACAATCCTGAGGTAGATGGCCGAACCTGCGAATCGCCTTGAGGCGCTAGAGAGGCTCGTTTAGTTTGCTTATTGCAAATACACTGTATAAATCAGGAGGTGGGACAGTACTGCGACCCTGGGGATTCGTTCGTAACACGTTGCTTTGTGAGAATCTTTATCAATAAAGGTGTGTACGATTATTATTTTTCTTTTAACTATAACTTATGATTGAAAGAAAATCACCCTAGTTTTAAGAGGAGATTCTTCACGCCTGCGTATTTATTATGCAGCTGGACCACTGAATGTGTCCAAATATATATTTTAAAAAAAATCAAGTGTACCTAGAACTTTTGAAGAATTACCCAGTCCAATTTAAGCTTCAATTTCAGGGTGGGTCCAATTTAAGGGTGGGTCCAATTTCAGGGTGGGTCCAATTTAAGGGGTGGTCCAATATAAAGGGGGGGTCGGGCTTTTTAGCATGTTTTTTTAACAAGTATCTATGTTTTGAAACTAAATCTTTCAAATACCAAGTAGTATACGAATGATGTCTAAAAATCGTTCTAGTTGGTCGAAAGCCCCAAATAATCGATCTGGTACTATTTAGCATGCGATGGCCACATGCAGGGGGAGATAACAACGTAAGATCAGCCCAGAGAAACGCTGGCCCGGAAGGTGATGCTAAAATATCGCCCTCCCCCCACCTCCCCCTGGTCAGTCCTGGACTCGACATGTGTGAAGGGGAGAATATTCAGAATCTTTTAGTTTCTCTTCTTCCCCTTAATAATGTGAAGGTTTGTTTTTAAGTAGTAAAAATTATTTTAATTGTTGATTGCCTTCTCTTAGAAAGGTTAACGTGATTATAATCGTTGAAAAAGTTTGCTTTTATGTCAAAATAAACTTACATTTGTTAAAATTGGTATAGCATAACACCACAGTCTTCTTTGTCCTTCTACGCCTGAGGATTGTGTTAAAGTTTTGATTAGGATCGGTCTAAACTTGGGTCATATCACTGTCTATCAACTACCTTTTTTATAGATATATCGTATTCATACTTCGATCAATGATAAATGGCAACTGGACCCAATGTGACCTCTGGTCCCTGGTCAGGATTCGAACCTGTGTCCCTCAAGTTAAGAGTTGAGCGTGTTTCTATTCGGCTATCGAGTTAATTTTGTCTTTATTTCGTTTATATTTTAATAATACTGATGTATGTGTTCTACATCCATCACAAATTAGCATTTTAACTCAAATTTGCAACAATAAAGAGCAAATTGCATCGTCAAATTTAAATTTACCCAACCACCTAGTTTAATGGCACCTTTCTTTCCAACATGCTCAGTGAGGATTTTTTCCTCTTCAATTGTACCTTACAATTTCAGGTTTTACATTACACACAGAGTCTTTAATCACCTTCTTCTACTCATAAACAGATTCCTTACAGTTTGTCTGAACCTAATGCAAATCCTAAATCCTGCGAAGAATGGACAAGTCAGACAAAAGGGCAGTATGCAATCAGCGTATTTGAATGCCAGAAGCACATCACATATTGAGCTGTCCGCTTCGTTAGACCCGGAAGCCCCAATACCGACTGTGAGGGCTTGACTTCTCAGTTTAAAGGCGCACAGTGTTTTTAAGGCGTTTCGATAAACTCCCTTGCAGTCCAGTCCCCTCTCTCGACATGGGCCAAATGCGAGCCATATTTCTCATAAGGGGTAAATGATGCGGTGTCATATATTATGCGTCCATGTTCGGCTTAGATTACGGATCTCTCGGAGTTACCGGAGTTACCAGCCTCGTGTTATTTCATTATCCTGATTGGACTATTATTTAAGGGTGACTCCCCTACTCCGCGCGCCCCCGAGTGTACTCTTAATGTCCAGCTTTAATATTCCGCCGTCGAAAGACAGAAGAAGCTCGAGTACCGAAACCCTAACTAGTGAAACATATTTCAATAATCTTCTTTAATTTATTTTCGAAATAGTTTATTTTTATATGGATTAATAATACAACTTTGACCGAATGATTAACTTTTGCATTAACTAAAAATTTAATTATGCTGTTCCAACAATGGGAGCCAAAGTAAAGAATATTTTAGGAAAATGCAAAACAACTACTGTACTGCCTGCATTTTTATGTCGATGTAAACATAAACTTTTTTCTACCATGTACACTCTGTCTACCAAAACTAAAATACAACTAGTATAATGCCATGCCTTAACAGTTGAAATTTGTAGTTCTTAGAACTTTTTATTTAACTGAATACTTACCATTATGAAATATTATCCTTTATTCAAATAAATTCTTTGTAATTTTTAGTTTTTTAAAATTAATTCTAAAGCCTCTCCCCTAATTTTATGAAGGTAATTAAAAAGTCCTTTAATTGCAGTCAATTAACCGTTGAAACGCTTATTAAACGCATTAAATAACAAATATGTAACTCTCAAAGTACACTTAAGCGAAGCTTTTACTTCGTCAGATGTTAGGATGTAAAAGAGAACAAACTAAACATGTTCTCTTTTAAAAATTAAAAGGCGAATATTTAAACGAGGGCTATTTAGCATGCGATGGCCACATGCAGGGGGAGATAACAACGTAAGATCAGCCCAGAGAAACGCTGGCCTGGAAGGTGATGCTAAAATATCGCCCTCCCCCCACCCACTCCCTGGTCATTTTGGACTCGATGTGTGCATGGGGTGGAGGAATATTCAAAATCCTTTATCCCTCCAGGCTTCGACTTGAGTTAATTTTTAAGCTTTTTTATTCCATGAAGATTAATAGTAGTGTTATTGAATAACGTTTCTTTACATATTTACGGTACTTAATTACTCAGAGCAAAGTACTTTAAATGTTTTTTAGTGTAGTAAAAATAACCCGTTTCATTTGTTAGAATGTAAAAAACAATAAAAGTAAAAAGAACTCAAAAATACTCATTCAATATTGCCTTTGTTGACTAATGATACTTTTTATTTTTTTTTTGTTTTTACTAATCAGTGATGGCAAATGTCCGCAAAAATCCTAATCAAAATATAAAATCACCATCACCAACAATGAATTTCAAACAAAGAAGTAATGATACTTCATTCACTTAAATTTTCCAAATAAAGTAGTACTAATTTCAATTTTTTTAAATAATTTATGAGCTGCTTTGGTATGGCAATATGAAGTTTTCTTTAGTGTAACTCACTGACTAATGTAAATGCTTAACTTACAAAATGAAAAACAAAACACTACATGGTATAATAAGGTCCAATAAGAACAGTTAATTAATGTTGCGGCAGTTATTAATAACCTTAATTAATTGTTTGTCGATGAGAGTTAGGTATGCTTATATTGGAATAATGCTGAAATTGTCGATGAATGCATAACTTTTAGCCTGTAACGGTATTTCCAGGAAAATGTTTGCGAGTTGGAGGTGGTTGTAATTT
Source organism: Flexamia atlantica (assembly GCA_035578135.1). Taxonomy (NCBI): domain Eukaryota; kingdom Metazoa; phylum Arthropoda; class Insecta; order Hemiptera; family Cicadellidae; genus Flexamia; species Flexamia atlantica. The sequence continues at coordinate 28,152,158 of JAQJVK010000012.1, forward strand.
GTTATCAGATAATTCGTTGTTCATTGAAGATGTACGGAAATCTAAAAATTGTAAATAATTTAGAAGATTGTATTCTTTTGTCTCCAAATTAACATTGGAAAATGGATACCTAAAATTTTTACTGGTAATCCAAAAAAACTCAGTCTTTACTTCTAGGGAACTGCGACATAATGAGAACTAGAGCATTATGTCATTATCATTCATTTAAGGGGAACACCTCTCTCAAACCCTTGAAAATACAATAATTGCTGAGAGCAAAAGCCTATCCTCAAATTAATATGCAATCAATTAAGATTCTTGGTATGGACTGATTTTAACAACTGATCAAACTAAAAACTGAATTGCATACTACTGAGCTACGATTAATCCCGTTTTATACTTGGGAAAGTTCATAGACTTGAATGTAATTTTCAATTATTTGAAACATCCACCATTTAAGTTGCAATCGAAATATGAATTGTGTATTGATATGCCGAACATTCTTAAAAAACAATTATTTGTCTCAAGGTGAGAACCGTGATTTAAGTAAAAACTTATTCAATGAAGCCGTAAAGTACAATTATTTTCATTAAAATAATTTAAGAGAAGAGGTATGAGAAACTGGAGTGTGTTAGGCGCAACTACAAGTTTTTTTTGTGTGTGCATTTTTTTCTATTGCGGTTCTTTATAGTTTTGTTGCCAAGTTTTACTATTTTTATAAAACATTCAGATATATCTCAATAAAAATTTAAGTTCAAGTTTTAATGGTAGCCTTCAGCATTTGAACGAGCTTAAATCAAAGATAGTTTATCTATATAACAATACAATAATAAATTTATTCTGAATGCAATGTTTCCGAACAGTTGGTTTCAGAAGGGGAATTACTTTTGCTTATTTCCTGGCCCTTAGTTCCGAAGGGAGCTTTTATGTCACCATGTCGTTGTTTAAAGTGATAAAGTCCTCTGTTAGAACCAGCCTACATAACTTAAACCGTTTTTTGCTGAATCTTTGACACAATAATCAACATGTATACAAAGTACATGTCATTTTAGTTAAAACTTAATGTGTAAACTTTTTAAATTGTTTTGGCCCGTTAATTTATATATATTGATATATAAGTATCGTTTTATCGGGTCTCTTGATATTTTTTATAAAAAGCTTGTCCAGATTTGATTGCAAATTCAAAAGACGTATCAAAAGTCGCATTCGAATTCCTTGCAAAAAAAGACCCCTGTTATAAAATACTGTATCAAGTCAAAAAACTATATGGATAAAAAAAAATTAAATAACTACTCAAACAATATGACATGTATCGTTATTTTTTTAATCCTTAACTTTGTTTGCGTGTATATTCATCTTAAGACTTGGGAATTTTTTTAATCCTTAACTTTGTTTTAATATTACTTACGACAGCGTGTATATTCATCTTAAGACTTGAGAAATAAATCTAAGAAATTCGATCAACCAATTTTATAATATTTCGGAGGGCATTCAAAAATCACATTGTTTGCAGTACTATCATAACGAGAAGCATTTTTTTGTGATTCTATAGTGAAATATCAAAGATACTCGTACTAAACCATTAAAGGATCCTTTTGTTGTCTCTAAAGATTCAACTTCATTGAGTTGGTCTGGAGAACCAGTGTTGAAATTTTCGTCAGTCGAGTGACTTTGACCCTAAAAATTTCAGGGAAGTTATCGTAAGAACATTAATTGGCCACTGGGAAAAACATTGTCCAATTGCTCGGAAGAGACTCGCCGCGGATCAAAAGTGTTTGACGCGCAAACACAAAGCCCAAGGGTAGCTGCGGGGGGAGGGTGACGGGGTTGTTGAAATGATTCCTCGTTTTTTACACTAATATCGTGACCGACTCTGTATCCTTGTTTACGGGTTAAATCTTCTGTGGAAAAATACTGTTGTTTTTGTCAAAATATTATTGTTTTACAAAATTAGTGTTATTTAATCAAATTAAAAATGTACACATTTATTGAACGTTTGCATTTAAATACTGACGTAAACTGCAATAAACACGTTCTATTATGGTTTTAGCTTGTGATTTCCATTAAGTAGAAAACTAATTAACATTTTATTTCGACTCAGTTAAGTTTAAGGTATATTTTACCTTTGATTCAACCATATAATAAAGCATGAAATTGCTAATAAGTTAGATTTTTATTTAGTACTGTATTGATTTTATTTGACATTTTTATAAAGACTAATAATTATAGGTCAGAATTAAATAAAAATAAAAGAGATGTTATTTTTAACTAGGTGAAGTTTATACTATTGTTATAATAATGAAGCAACAAAATAAAAACAATTGATCCTTTAAAATAGAACTGCCCTTGTGTTCTTCATAGGTACAAGGTGGCAATAAAAACAGCAGCTTTTTCATAAGGCATTATCATAGCTCATAGTATTTTCACTTATGTTTGCAATCTCACACGAAGTTACACAATCTAAATGTTTTACCTCCGTTTACAAAGAAACGTATAAAAACACAAAACGCTCTAATCTGCCGGTTAAATTTTTAACATCGCCCAAGGAGACCGAACAAACTAGACACCCGCTGCCCCCGGGGAACGGAAACTTATTACCGTCGGTAAAAACGGGTAAAACCGAACCAAAACAATCGAAACCCTTCTAATCAGTCTTATGTAAAACAAGAGGAGGAGAGCGTGTGAGGACGCCGGGCGAGGAAGATCAATATTAAAGACAATCAAGCAAGGGAGGGCGAGTGGACACCGGCCGGGGGGTCGACGGTCCGGCCAGTTCTGAGATGCAAAGTGTGTGAGGGTTGCCCCCCCCCCCTCGAGGGTCAACCAACATCTGTATTGATCGCCTCTCCGAGGAGGGGTGTTTCTTATGCACTGGTCACCGGCGTACTCTGTATGCATGCTACATGCTTCTATCCCCCCGCCCCCCCCCCCCCCACCGGCCGCCCCCACTTTGACAAAACTCGCGCCCTTTGCCCCGGCCGGAGACTGGACGACGCTACGACCACTTTACTTACTCCTTCATTGTTTCGAGGCTTTTTTAATTCTGCGTTTCTGCCGGTAGCTGGATTTTCTAAGGGGGATTTGTTGTTTTCGCTGGTTTAGATGACTGGTGTGGTTGTGAAAAATGTAGTTAGCAAATTTGGGAGGAGAATCGACACGATTGTATGTATTAAATAAAAACCAATATACAAGGATAAAAAAGTATGAAGATAATTGAGAAATTTTATACGGAAGATCCAAGGCAAGATAAATAAACCTTTTTTAACTAAGGTTCCGAAAGTCACTAAATGGACTATTATTTCCAGCGATTGAAGTACTGGAATGAATATCGATTCAGTTTTTGGTTATGACCAAATATCGAAAAACTATTTGACATATCAGTAAGGGATACGAAATTGTCCATCCTAATATTTAATTAAAATTAATATATGTTAAAAAACCTTCTTTTAAATTTTAAAACAACAACAAATAAATTAATTAAACAACTAAATTTCAATCTTCAGAAACCATTATAAAAATTTCATAGAAACTTCATTAAATCAGTAATCCTAAAATTTGTGCTTTGGATGGTTTTAACATGTGTATATTATAATACTATTTAACTGTCATTTCTATCAGTATAAAGTGATTATTGGGCTTAAAAACAATGAGTAAGCCACAATATATTTTTTCTCAATATCTTTTCAAAATGCCTTGCAATTTTCTATGCTAGTTTTCCTTTGCTTGGTGACAGTATTACCAGTACTGAAATTCTTTTATTAATTTAATATTCAGATTTTTATAATACCTTTGCTAATTATTTTGAGATCGTTTTTGAAGGTATATGACTACAATTTTTCACAACTTAGATTGTTTTTAAAATCTTCTCATGAGAAAAAAAGTAACTTTCACCCAAATGTTTCGGTTCGCGATTTCTTATGTCCTTCTTAAATGATTTACTCGTATTTTAGCAATCTAAAACAACTCTGTGGGCAACAAAAAAGTTAAGAGACTGCACGCCCCTGTGCGGTCATTCCTTTACCTGCAGCTACTTTTCCTCAGTCTATGCTTTACGTTTCGAACGATTTTCGCATTGGTCCTATCTCATTTTTACGTAGCACACTTGAAGAGAAAGCCTCAAAAATCGCAATAGTGAAGGGTAAAAGGAATATTTTTAACTCATATCAACTGAACAACTTAGTTCAAAAAAGTCAATGTATTATGACACTCGGTGAATCAATAGTTATGGAAATAATTTAAGTTGTTGCATACTTAAAAAGTTATTTTATTTTAGTAATTATTCTTAAAAAATACAAGAACAATGAACCGACCTAAAGGTTAGGTCAAAAGCAAGGTAAAAAAATTTAATTAAAGTTGAGCATTATTTGTTAATCTATTCTGTAGTACATACATAAATAAATAACAATCGTACAACTTTTAAATAATCAAAGAGATATTATTCTCAGCGCTTTATTTGATTTGTATTCATTATTATTTTACCCCAACTATCCAGTTGAAACTAAATGTGGAAAGGGCTCAGATATCAAGTTATTTTCTTGTGATAATTGATCTATTTGAATATAAATAATTTAATGTAAAATAATAAAACATAAAACAATAATAATACTAAAAATAATAATGAAAAATATTTTTATTTTAAATAATTTAAAGTTTGTGTTTAATTTAATTTAATTTAATAATTTTGTGTTTGATTTAAAATGTGTTATTTAATTTTTTTGTAATTAATTTAATTTTGCGGTAATTTTATTCAATAATTTATTGTGTTTTTTAATAATTTACTTGTATAATTTTATAATTTAATTTAATATATGCTACTCTTATAAAAATATATATGTTTAATATAGAAACCCCAATTATTTGTTCATACACAACTATATCTTCTAAGCTAGTGATCATTTGAGGAATATGTATTATACTTAACAGAATGCTGTGTAGGAACCCAATTTTGTTTTCCTTTGAGCATATTTATAAACGTTTCTCTTATTTAGTATGTTTCTTCGCAACGAAAACGCATTTTCAAAGTGAATAAAAAAGTATTAGTTTTGAGGATGTGAAAAATTAATGCAAACCCCTTTTTGCAAATGACTTTTTAATTCACCTTTATCCTTTTTCTGTGGCGTTTGTAAGTTAAGTAAGTAAGCAAGATGTTTTTGTTGAGTTTCCCTTTTGCAAATGTCCAGAGAAAAGTCCGTGAATCAATTGGAGAGGGTGAGGGCCTAACTTAGCCTCGTAAATAAATTCAATCGTCATCTTTGCCCTCCCCCTCCCCCACCAAACGAGGGGCCGGGATTGGGGTGAAACTGGACAACGGAGTCTGGATGTTTTTGTCCTCAAAAATTTACTTAGAGTTTCAAAATGTACGTTAAAGCGGGTTGTTTGTGTCCGATTTACTCCCTTTGAAGCGACAATTGCTTTATTAAACACGACTGTTTTGACACGTGGGTTTGCTTTTTGAGTGTTGACGTTAATGTTGTTTAGATTATTTCAATTTGGGGCATCCCTTTAAATTATTTATCAGTTATTCATTACGAAAAATGTTTGAGGTGTTACAAAAGGTCTCGGTTAAATTGTACTTTTATTCCAAACCAAATAATATCTTTTAACCACAATATTTAGAGGGAGAAGTAATGTCTAGTCTCTTGAAGGCACTTGAATATCAAAAATTCCGTGCATTCGAACCACACCAATGAGCACTGATTTATAAATTTGGCACAAATACGGGCATCTACTATTCTTTTAGGTGATAGTGATTTCTTTTAGGTTCTTGCAATGAAAAACAGTTTGCGCTTCATTAAGATTTTTAATTATTTATGCTTGAATAATAATAATATTTTTTGCGAGCTTAACCTAAGTAATTTGTAAGTTATATTGTAGTTTGGCCTTTAAATTCCATACTTTCAGTTATAAAACCCAATTAATTAAATACATTTTATACTCAGAACATGAAAATCAACTAGCTTATAAATGTTTCAAAAATAAGTTTATGTACGGTTTAACCATCAATTAAATTAGTTTGCTATTTTAATATTTTATTTATGCTTATCGATTTTAAATTAAAATTGTAAAATACAAAACGGCGTTGTGTTTTTGTACAAGAGCAATGTTTTTAGGCTGGTATACCGTCCTGTAAAAGTATTTTGGAGATATTTTGCAATTTATCCTTAAAATGCTGAGACAGATTTAATTTTGAAATTAAGTACGCAGATTTTCAGCATTATTATAATGTTTAAAATGTTATTAAAATTGTATAAATTAACAGTATAAAATTGTTCAACTAAAGAGGAGGCCTATTTACTACCTATTATTTAATTATTTTAAACACATTAACATTTATTTCATCTTAAATATATTTATTGTTATAAAGTCGAAGTAAATGATAAGTAAAATTGAAGTACATAAAAAATGTTAATGATTAATTTTTAAATTTAAAAAAGCTCAGTAGAGCTTTGTAAATGCTTCTTTCGGACTATACATAAGAAGTAGTATATATAATAATTAAGATAACCATATTATAAAGAAACCAATGTAAACCGAATAATAAATCTCAATAAAAATGAAATATCAATGTTATACAAATTTTTCAAATTTCATTTAGTTGCTCATACTTACACTTTATAAAGTATATGAAGTGCCCATATAAGTATATAAAAATGAAGAAAGGCAAGAGAACCTCTCATCCTCCCTCTCTTTTTCTTCTTGTCCATCCTGCGGGGAGCGCGGTGTAGTCCGGTCCACGCGGTGTCGTCTTGTCGCGAACACGGTGTATGCTAATTCGGATGCTAATGCCTTTACATGTTAGTATTGATTCTAAGGTCTCTCTCACAAGCATCTCACGTCTCCCACATAATTATAAATAAACATTAGAGCGCTCCGGGCTCACAATTACGCGCCGCGGGGGAAATTTGAATTTAATATCGGTCGTTCTGCCCCTGCACTGCCCGCGCCCGCCGCTGGAAAAAACACCACGTGACTTCGCCTCCCCCCGCCCTTCTTATGGTCAGTGGTTGATCGTGAAATGTAATTATGGAGGAAAGTATATAAATATTGATTAAGATTGGGTTTCAAGGTAATTTGTAAACCTTAAAAACTGAGGTAATTATTTATGAAACCTTCCGATAAATGTTTACTTTCCCCCCCCTATAATATGGAGAGAAGTATTGTTTCGTAAACATTTTCGAATTAGAGTTGTTAGTGGATATATTTGTTTTAGTGCTTTCCGAATCCGAAAAAGTGGTTTTCGGGTTGGTGTCTGTCCGTCCATCCTCGTGTGTGTGTAGGCCTATGTGTGTGTGGATGCATGTAAACAGAACTACAGACGACACCAACCACATCGAAACGGTGGCAATTTCCAAATTTGGATGGGAGGAGAAAGCCTGATAAATAGTGCTTCTCTTGTAAACTTTTAAATTTTGAAATGCATGTCATTCTGGTTAGGGGCTGTGATATTGACCCCCGGTTTGCACCATTTGATTTCTACTGACAAACCCTTCAAAATGAGGGTTCACTTGATAGGGTCTATATTTAAAAATTTGGGGCTGTCTCCAAAGGGCCCCATTTTGGGGGCCGAGGCAAAGTTGATTTTGTTACAAAAAAGTTCGATTTTATGTCGTATAAAGAGGTGAGCTGAGTATAGTTTACCTACTGTATCCCATTTAATACTTCAGGGGGGGGGTATCCATACTTTACCTTGTTTACCCATCCCACAATTTTGAAATGGCTGCCATTTTGGTTGGGGGGGGGGGTGATATCGACCTCCGTTTTGCGCCATTGTAATTCTTCTGGCAAACCCTTGATAACCCATTAACCCTCTTTTGGCAAATGAGGGGTCACTTGATAGGAGATGGCATTTAAAAATTTGGGGCTGTCCCCCAAAGTGCCCTATTTTGGGGGCGGGGTGGAAATGGGACTCTCATTAAAAAGTGCATTTTTAATTCTATGAAGTTATGCTGAGTTTGGTTTTCGTACTATGACATTATTACGAAAACATAAGAAAGTTAGGTGGGGGTAACCACACTTTAGCCTAACCCTGCATTCTTGCAACAATTAAATTTCACTTTAAAAAAATAAGTAATCCAGTTTTTTAATGATTAGTCTACGTCAACTGGTTGCAGAGATAATTGATATTTTTGTTTGGGGGTAAACGCAGTACTTTGTCTAATACTATTCTTATGGCAAATATTTTAAAACCTATATCTCCGTTTATCTCCGTTAATTACCAACAGGTTTTTATAACATTTTATTTCAAATGTGAGATAGGCCTAATTCTAAATTTATTTTACTTCATTATATAGGTTTTATTCCATTAAATGGCTTCAAGGGAGAAAGTATGTGTCAGTTTGCTGATACCGTTTGTTTCGTGACTTTTTTTTCAAACCAATTCAAACATTCGACATAATATTTCGTGCCGATAGCCAAACGCATTTTGATTGAATCACTGACGAGTGATTTTTGTAAAAAAATGTTCAGCGGCAATGGGCGGCGAACCTGTGGTCCCTTAAAAATGAAATATAAAACACCAACTTTCAGAATAGCAAAACAATTTGAGTTCAACCACTCCTCTCAGTGGTGTAAATTAATGAAAAATGTAATATTTTCTGAATAACTCTTTAAGATTTAAAAATTACGGCTTTTTATACCTTATATTATGTAATTGTACTTTTCATAACTATATATCTATAACAAAATTACTTAAAAAATGAACGTTTTCAATTTCCAATGTGTTCAATTTCCCTTGAAGAAATATTTTTCTTGGAGCCTTTCGTCTCTCCTATTTTTCCTACGGGTAGTTGAATTCAGAAACTCTTTTTTTAACAATCAAAACATACGGTTTGCTCTTAAAAGATATGCAGTCACTATACGTAGCTGGTCATTTTTATAATGTTATAAAAATAAAACCACCTTTCCTTGGAATTTAACTTGAAACTAACTTTACGGACTGCAGTAAGTAGTAAGTAGGTACATAAGTAATTCGGTTGAAGGGCGATGGGAGAAAATGTATGATAGATTGATAGTTGTAATGTACAGTAATGTATACAAGTTGTATGTATACAAGTTCTTATTGTTTGTAAATAGTTATAGAAGGAATGCTTAATATTTAAAGCACTGATTTTTTATTTATTTAGTGAACAAATATCTGCACGTTGTTTTAAATTATTTAGTGATAGGCTCTATAGATCTCATATTTTTTGTTGCTAGCAATACTCACGCGTATTACGTATATGTACCTGCATTGTTGGCTACAACTTAGGCCTATTGTACAATACATTATTGGAAAACATTATTTATTCACATTTTATCTGACACAGTTTATTGTTTTGACATTATTTATTTTTTACAATTTACTTTTACTGTGTGACATTTGTTTGAGACAATTTAATGTAAGGACGGTATACTTCATCACAATAGAGTTCAAATTAAATCCTGTAAATTTACGTTTACAAACAAAAATAAGGCTATTCAAAAAATGGCCACGAATATTCCTCAGCAAACGCCTGAGCATATGCTTAGAAGAATCTCTACTGGACACAGCTGCTATGACATCAACGGTCATTCGACCATTATAAATGAATGATCCCGACCAGTGAATCAATCGGTCATAATCATAAACTAAGTTCCGCAAGTCACCCCGATCACAATTTACTTAGATTCGTCCCAAATCAACCTCTTACATCTCCGCTTTGCTAAGTGGTATGATTATACTATTAAAAAAATATATATTGTACAGGGTGTTTTTTTAAACGCAACCCATTTTTAAGGTTGAATAATGCACATATAAATATGAAATGAATATTGTTTTATTAATCTTTACATTTTATTCAACCTATTATTTAAGTTAGATCACATTTAGTGTTCGCATTATGTGTTCAAACAATCCGCCATTGGCATTTGTATAAAGTTGTGCTCTCTCCATCAAATTCCTGAACACATGTTGCAAGGTACCTCTTTGAATTTCTTGCATTAAATTTGTTATGTTTGTTTTGAGGTGCTGAATATCCCGTGAAATGTTTTTGTAGGCCTTACTTTTTATGTATACTCAAAGAAAACAATATAGTGGAGTCAATTCCGGGGATCTTGGGGGAAAATTATCCCTCACTGATAAAATAAAGTTTTGGGTTGTGTTTAAAAAACCCCTGTATATTTAATGATATTGAAAAAAGTTCTTTGCATACCTACCTAGGGAGAGAATATGTACTCATTCAGTGAAAAAATCTAAATATGAGTTTTACTAAATAACCAACCCATAATTTATTTGATTTTAAAATAAGAAAGATTTTACCATAAGAACAAATTTCAATTTTAATTTTATTTCTTAAAGCTGTGGAATTATTTTTAAATGGATATTCGAAGAGCAAAGCATATTCTCATCTTCGATGGGGTGCTGGTTCAATAAGATTCGTCCCGTACATGTATCCTTTGAAATATTAACTTTGATTCTCAATTTAAAAATTATAAACATCATTTACATTCATAAATAAATAAATAAATAAATATTTATTTTCTCAGCACATACATACAAACATTTTAGTCCAGGCAACGAAAGGTTATAGAGGGAATTGCATGGATCACAATTTTTGACTTTTTTAACTTTGTTTGCACTAGTTAGGAGTAAAACATATTAAAAGTCCCCGCCCTTAGCCCTTGAGCCGGCTGGGCTGGAAGGGCCTAAAGGTACAATTTTTTGGTTTTTCCTTAATATCTTGAAATCTATCAACTTGTAGAATTCCCTATTTAAATTGAAAATTAAAGAAAATTAAATTTCCTATAAGAAAAATACATAATATGTCTTCTTTGGTCCAACCGTTTACAAGGTAAGCACTAATTTTGTTAATATATAAAAAATATCCCTTCCGTAAGAAATACATGTAAATTTGTGGGTAACATAGATGCCCAGTTGGGCAACGTTTTTTCACCCAAAGGAAAATGAACAGCATTTAGGAAATATTGACAAAACTTCCAGTGATTTGACACCTCAGTCAAAAAAAATTGGTCTAAAATGAAGGCGACGGCGAGCTCACAAAATACGTTATTTCTCAAGAAATTATAACAAATTGTAATAATTCCTTGAAAAATAACGTTTTTTGTGAGCTCACCAATGCCTCAATTTAGACCAATTTTTATGATTGAGGTGTCAAATTACTGGAAATTTTGTCAATATTTCCTGAATGCTATTCATTTTCCTTTAGGTGAAAAAAGCGTTGCCCAATTGGGCATCTAAGTTACCCACAAATTTACATGTATTTCTTATGGAAGGGATATTTTTTTAAATATAAACAAAATTAGTGCTTACCTTGTAAACGGTTGGACCAAAGTAGATTATATATTTTTCTTACAGGAAATTTTAATTTTCATTAATTTTCAAATTTGATAGGGAATACTAAAAGTTGATAGTTTTCAAGATATTTAGGAAAAACCAAAAAATTTTACCTTTAGGCCCTTCAAGCCCAGCCGGCTCAAGGGCTAAGGGCGGGGACTTTTGATATGTTTTACCCCTAACTAGTCCAAACAAAGTTACTAAGTCAAAAATTGTGATCCATGCAATTCCCTCTATACCTCTTTTTGAGCATGCATTGCCTGGACTATTTACAGTATATTGGTAAAGAGACACATATCAACATTAAAAATAATAATTAAAACTAATCTGACCTCGGAAGATTGTGTATGCGCAGATGAAAAATAGGGCCCCCAAGACATTAAATGTCTGTTTGGGGGTTCCTTTACAAAATATAACCATTATTTAATAGAGTTTGGAGCATTTGAATGAAAACAACAAATTTGATTTAATAAAAAAAAAAACAACGAAATCTTGTTCTTTATGTAAGTATACTTTCCCTACACTTAAAGGAAAGTAGGGATTAATAAAGTTATTTAGAAAAAAATCAATACTCTATCTAAATTTAAAACCAATTTGAAAACTGTTATAACAAACACTTAACAATACAATTACTTAATCTACAGACATATTACAAAATCACAGATGAAGAACTATACAGATAGGCAACCCATCAATGCACTTTTTCGTGCCTTTTTTTCGGGCGGTGTCAAGTTTGTTAGGTTGTTTTATCGCACATATTGAGTTGGTATCAATTGTAATTTCGTCAATATCAAATCCTTAGGTCCCAAAGAACAAATATAGCTAATAATAACGTTGATACCATTGCAATTTGGGAGGCATAACTGCCCAACAAACTTGACGCCGCCGGAAAAACGGGCACGAAAAAATGCATTAGGTTGTCAATCTGTGTACTTCTTCATCTGTGACAAAATATAAATAGAATATGAGACAAACAATCAATTTCCTTAGTCCTTAATTAATGAGAAATAGTAACTCTCAAGCCTCTTTTAGTTCCAATCCTCTATTCTGGCATTTAAATGATTAAAAGATTGTTTGATTTTATTTTATTTTATACATGTACTCCCGTAAATTTTGTTACACATCTTAAAACACTCTGGCTAAACAATGAAATTATTGATTTATTATAAAAATTAAATTAGTTCCGAATAGAACTAATTTGTTAGTAATTTAAAGCTAACATATATTTTGTAAGTTTTAACCACCATTTATCATTCATTGTTTTCAACCCACACTGCAGATCGTTCAATCTTTAAGTTAAAATACATGTTTCATTTGACACTGCCTTACAAAGCAAACTGAATTTTCTAATTTATGTATGCATTTGCATAATTAATTGTTTTCATAAGTTTTAATACGATCAGTATACTTTCAAGTGAGAATTCATGTTTTTAGCCCATAAACTGCAAATATAATTGCAAGATGTTGTAAACCACCTATTTTGTCTTCGTCGCTCATCTCACCTCCCAGTGTTATTTAAGAGAGTTCCCTATACCTACGCCAAAACATGCCTGAAACACGCTCCGCGCGGTGTCATTTATAGCGCCTATAGTTTTCAAAATAAATTTTAATTTGACATAGCATTTCAAAGATAAAGAGTTATAGAATGTTAATTGCAAGTCCAAAATTGTTCAAGTTGATGTATTCTGAAGATACATTTCGTTGAAATTGACCAACTTTAACGCCATGTATCTTTTTAAAGAGTGAGCGTAAACGATTTTGGAGAAGCAATAAACACTCTGCAACTCGTTATCTTTACAATGCTATATCCGAATATCTTTTATGTGAAGAATTTGAGCCGCTAAATGACACCGCGTTTACCCCTGCACCGGCTTGCGCGGTGAAAAGTGCACAAATTTAACATGGGCTCTTACGGAGCCGCAGTTCCAAAAGTCGCCGCTAGTGTCGCAGAAAAACGAAAACTGCCGTTGGTAGGGAACCCTCTCAAGCTCTTCCCCAACTTCAACCCTATTTGCCACTGGAAGGCCGAGCGCCCGAGGAGTTGCTTTTTTCGGCCGGTAGATGGCGCGGAAGGGGGCAGGCGGGGGTCATCCAAAGTTGGGCTTATCGTGTTCACATGGGTGCGCAAGTTATTGCGCTGGACGCTCATACAACCGCTTATCTCGCCTGGCGACAACTCATGTATGAATCCAACTTTGGCCAAGAGAAACGTGCTATCTGATGGTCTATGTGTATAGGCGATTATATATCGCGTGGTAAAGTGGTGTTCATTAACTTTAACAATAGGGGTTTGCGAGTAGTGATTTTTTAAGTCGAGTCGAGTCGGGTTTTGAAATACTCCCTCGAGTTTCGAGCTTTTTTCGAGTCGAGTATTTGTTAGTAACAAGATAGTAGTTTTCGTACTACGGCGATATATTCATCATATAAAATAATTTGAATTAATTCAGATACAATTTAAATCTGTATTGTACTCAATTTAGAGGTATTCCTGAGTTAAGAGCAAGCATGTCAAACGATATCAACTAAATTAAGAGGAATTTTTGCTTAAAATCTCTTGAACTTGATTTGCCTTACCTGGTTTAAAAAACAACTAAAACTCATGTCAGTGCTCTTAAATCTATGCCTTCATAAAGCCTTTAACTCAATGATTGCTTAAAATATCAGCTTACATGCTTAAATGTTTTCTTATACTGACAAAGAGAAGAGAATGAAAAAGATATAACTTCAAATTCCAGAAAGGAATAAAGTGGTATACATTTATTGATGTCAATAACTTAAAAACAACTCTTAATTAAATTCAAATAAAGGATTTTTTACCGAAGCCAGAAAGTCAAAGATGGCCGTGAAAAACTACCTCAAAACCCAATCGCGCGTGCTGATTTAAGGGAAACGGCGGGAGTAACTCCTCGGCTCGAACTTGGAGTATTTTTGAAACTTCGAGTCGAGTCAAGGAGTGTAAACTCGGCTCGACAAAACTCGATACTAGAGTAGTCGCTTACCCCTACTTAACAGGAATTTGAATATAAAGTTGCTAAGCATGTAAAATTTTAAACTAAAGCACTTATTGTCTTAATTTTTATAACACTTTCTATCCCGTTCTTGATATTATACTGTGAAGTAATAGCTCGTTATGTGTTCCTTTTTATTTAGTTATATTTTATTTTATTAATTTATTATTGCACTTTAGATTACCCTAAGTTATAAATTGTATTCACCTGAGATGCTTTACAGCTAATATAAATCAGCTTATTTAGCATATATAATATATATATTTTTTACTTTCGAAGCAGTTACGGATAAAATACTTTAAGATGACTATAACCTTTAACACTGTTAATCAACAGTTCACATGATTTTCTTCAACGATGTATATAAGGTTAGAATATGTTACACTATGACTCCCATAAAAAGGAAAAAAATAAAACAATTTAGAAAAATACGAAAAGCATTGTGTTTAAAGGAAATTTCAAGTATAAATTTACATTATGACTATTCTTTTGTTGATAACGATCTCGCTTAAATCGTTTATCCTGATATTCGATTTTTAGCCCAAAGTTGATTTTTTCCTCATTTCTATTCAGAAAAGCAAGAATGTTCTCACAATCGGTTTCTTCCTTTGAGATTAACAAAAAGTTCATATTTTTAGGCAGAACTACATCCAATAAGGTAAATTTAGAAAATGTAGTGTAATGATATCACATTATTTTGTTTTAATGGAATGGAGTTTTTTTACGACGTGAAAGCCAATATGCTGTGATCGCGAGCAAGACCATTGAGAAAAACTTTTCACAGGGGTTACCAAAAACAGCCTTCTGTTGTAATAAGGAAAAATATTGTTAGAGCTCGCAATTTCTTTCTCAAAGTTTTTTATGAGCTATATTTGAGAAAAAAATTTTGACAAAGGTACATTTTCAAAATTGCTATGCCTACCTACCTAGAGTCCGTAGACTGAAAAGAAATGTTGGACGCAGGAGTTACAAATGACGGAGGGCCTGACGCTACAATCCCGTATCGTTCCCCCTCACCTCGCGGCTTAAGCAGGGTCAGCGGCACCCAAAGTCCCTTCAATTTTGTCAAAGTGAGAGAAACATTGAAAAAGTCGGCATAGCAGTCAAAAGGCACTGCTGAAGAGTTTATTCATTCAAAAAATCAACTGTTTGGAATTTATGAAATTTATATATATTCTTTGTAAACATTAGAGCCGTATGGGGTGGAATCCTAAAATGCACCTATTCTCAGAAAATGTGTAAAAACCCGCACGAAATGCTTATTAAATGATAGAATAAAGTGCAGTAGCTTTCAGCCGCTACATCAGCCGACTTGTCATAATGACTCTTCTTAATAACAGATGAATGCCTTTCAAGTCGAAATAACAAATACGGTATAATTTGTCGGCCTATACTTTATTTCAAACCGACAAATAATTTACTCTAGACTAAAACTAAATACACTTTGTTTTTTCTGTTGTAGTTGTTGGCGTGATCATAACAACTAATAAAAATCACTGATTATTTTAACAGCGTTCTTAAAATCCTGACAACTAATTTATATACTAGATTCCAGATCCCGAAACGTCGTTAAACTTGTTTTTTTACTAATCAGTGATGTCCGCAAAAATCCAAATCAAAACATAAAATCACCATCACCAACAATGAATTTCAAACAAAGAATAAATTTATACTGGTTGGCGTTTATACGTTATAAGTTCAATTACTGTGAAGGAGTAAGAATAAAGAGTCCTAAAATAACAATAAAATCTGTTACTATAAGTAAAGGTTTGATATTTCACCAACGATCTTTAGGCAAAGAAGCCATTTAATAGACTTTTATTTCAGTAAGGGGTAAAATACTCAAATTATGAGTGTAGAATTTTTCCTCTAGCTCATACAACAGGATATGAAAAAGCTTGTAGAAATATTAGTTAAATTGTTTTTTTAAGAAATCTGGAATCAATATTAACAAGATAGTAACAAGACCCGGGTTTGGACCGTTCCCGATCAAAACGTTAGAAAATGTCACGCGTTGAAATACACAAAAAATTATTAAGAGATTCTTCTCTCTATAAGATTGTGATCTTTTTATCGATAAGATTACCGAGCTTCCTTTAGCCGACACAGCAAGATTTTGACCGCCACAACCTCCTAACTTGCCACAACTTAGTGCCTGTCTACAGTTTGCTCATTAACTGGGCCTCCTTAGTACGTTTACTTTTTTAAACAAAAGTGTATTCTTATTGTTTTAATACAATCAGAGAACCTCGAAACTAACAGGGGTAAAATTCGTGAGATTAATTCTTACGTTCATGTAAAAGATGGTGTACCGAAATAATTGTGTAAAGCTTATGATTAGGAGTGTTTAAATAAAAAGGTTTCCCTAAATCCAATTTTTATTACTATTGGTTTTAAACAATTGAAGCCGCGCAACTGATTTTAGATTTGCCATTAAGTTTTCTGCACTATTTGTTCCCAGTTCATAAGAAGATATAAACAGATTGAACTCAATCTACAAATGCAAGCATGGTTTTTGTGTTCCTTTTTTGCTCAGCTTATGTGCGTTGTGAAAATCTAAGCACACCATTATAAAAGTAATCTCCTGTAGGTTTGCATAATCTCATCATAATTTAATATCGTTTTTTAAACTGTAGAAAAATTAATTTTTAATTTAAAAACATTACTATGGGTTTATGGATTGCTACATTTGTTACAGAGTAACAACTAGATTTAATAGTACGTTACGTTACTAGGCCGGAAATTATAAAATACTGATTTACCGGACGAGTATGATAGTTCCCGCGCGAGTGGAAGCGAGTGCGGGATTTTCATGCGAGTACGGTAAAACTTACCACCCGTGTAAAGTGCGATAATTTTCATCATACTACTCAGAAAAAAAACATACTTTCAGTTATAACGTATTCCTTGCATAAACCAATACGTTTCTCAATCCTTCAAACCTAATCTATAATAAACAAACCAAATATTTTTGTTTCTGCTACCACTGCTGCCACTACATTCCTTAAAAAAGTTACCAATAAACACGCATTAAACGTCAGTTTGCTGCGAATCAGCTGATTTTTTTATTTCCGTTTCCTGTAATTACAGTCCAGAAAACTTTCTGGCCTAGGGTGTAAACGTTTTCTAGACTGGTACGGTAATGAGTACCTTTCGAGCCAACAAAAAGGAACAGAAAACAGATGTTTCTGTGTCTGTATGATGAAGTCACATTTTTATTGGAACAAAGAGTAAATGTAAACGAATATTTTCTGGTTTGATTTCGACCAGTAGGCGATCTCTACTATAAATATATTTACATAAACTTAAAATACTCAATTTTCAGGCTAAGTGATATTTTCCTCCCATTACCCAACTAATTACTTTAAAGGAGGTTAAAAGTTTTTAACTATGTATACAAATTACAGATATTAAACTCTTTAATTGTTTTACATTAAGCGCTTAGGCTCATAAGGACATGGGTAATGATGAGGTAACAATAGCACAAAAATTAACGTTTTCTGTAGAAGAATACACCAATCAGAACAATTAACTAAACAAATAATAGTAGAACATGGGAGGTTTAAAATTGTGTCAACATTCTTACTTAACAGTGTCAAAACTGCTAATAAAAGAGGGTTGCTCAAAGAGGGCTTTGTTGGAATGAAGTGTGTGAAAAAGACTCAACTTGCCGGCGCTTTGATCTTTTGTTCGACAATCATCCCTTTAGCGCCTTCATTTACTCTGATGCAACGATAACACTTAGTAGCACTGTTAATTTGCAATTAATCCTTGTAATTTATTACATTTTTCAATTAAATATTTTTAACGTTAAGTTTTCCTTTAGCTATCGTTTTGACATCAATTCTTCTAAGGTACGAGAATGTGATACGAGAATGAATATATATTTCAAACTAAACATAGATGAATAGTATAACTAAATAGTATTCAATAATTGGGTTTTAAGTTCAATGAGTGAATTAGGAGTTATCAACCCTTTTATTGCTTAACTACTTTTAAAATAATTTTGTTTCTTTTGTAATATCTGCTTATTTACTCAAACAAGCCGACAACATTAATGTTAAAGGTGGTCTACGGCACATTTTCATCATTTTTTTCTAGTTCAGTTGTTTTCCATAGTTAGTCTTGAGCAGGACTATACAATTCATTAGAAACTATCCGCATTTCAAGAGAATAAGACATCAACCATAAGAACAAAAATATTAAACATTAAGTTTCTTTTAATAAGTTATTTTCTTTGTAAATTGGTTAAATAACGTAATGATTGAAAAAATTACACCTACTAACATATACCGCCGCTTCGATCACGATATTAATTTAACCGGTTTGAATTATAGGTCAAATCATTACAAATGGCCAAAAGGACTAACTATTTTTATTCAAACAGCTGTTTATTTCTAAAAACTGAAATTAAATATCGCACAGTACTTGGAATTCTTTTTGGAAATGGTGTTTGAATATTCTCCCTCACTCCCAGACTAATACTGACCTTTACATATTTATGATTGTGGATCATTAATGTTTAGTTTGAAACATTTACTCTAGTGGTAATATCACAATCTCTCGCAATTTTTTGAAAAAAATTAACTTTCTCTCACCTATTAAAAACGATAATAAAGCCCCAATGCTCCAATCCCTTTGCAGTCCCGATCATTACAATCATTTGTTAATATTCTAGATAGTTCTAGATTTAATGATCCATGCTTTCATTAAAGATTTTTTCTTTCTCCTGGTGGATCGTTGTCCGGGAGACGCGGAAGAACAAAGAATGTGCCCTAAAATAGTATTTCTTGAGAGCAAACCATGTTCCATAAAGAGATATGGCTCTTATAATGCAGAGAGTTCTTTTTTATCTCTAGCCAGAGGGTTTTATCGTGTAATATTACTGACAGATTTATTGTCGCTCTGCTGTATTTTTTTGCCTTTTAAACATCTGTTTAAATATGTACAACTCATTGATTTTTATTCTGATACATAAGGATGATTGATATATGGGGAATTTAAGAGGATCCAAGGCGCAGCCCTAAAGTCAGTTCAGAGTATAACCTTTTTAGTTTTCTTATTTTACCCTTTTGAAGAATCTGTGCACCAAATTTCAGCTTCTTAGATAAATGGGAAGTGAGAGAGTTAGTGATAAGTGAGGGGTTTTCCTTTTAGCTTATTGCCAGTTTTGAAAATGTAAAAATAACAAATCACAGTCTCAGTTTATAAACTTTCATATTGTTGTTTAAGTCAAATGTAGTAAATCGGAATTTCTTTAAGCTCGATGGATCAGTTGCTCTTTTTTTTGTAAAAACATTGTTAGATTATTGGTTATCTTGTAGTGCACGTGCTGTACTAAAAATAATATAAAACCATATTCAATATTATTCAACTTGTGTGTGTTTAATTACGAATTCTGTAGGTCTAGAAAATAAGATAAATAATATCCCTATCAAGATTTTTACATTTTTTAACATTGTTTTTACCACAGTCGAATATTAACAATATTTCCAGGGTTTTTGTTGATTGTCGAGAACCAAGTATTTTTATATTTAGCCATCCATTTTTGGCCACACGACTGAAAAGCGCCTGCAATCACGCGATGCAATTTCCTCCACGCGTGTACTTGCATCACGGGTATTGCGTCATCATTTTTTCAGGCGGCGCCTTTCCGTCCGACCGTCCGACCCCGCCGCTTCTTTAAGTACCCAAATTTTCTCCGGGGAAGACAAATTATTCGGCGGGCGGGGACTCGATTAGGCGAGAAAGATGATGTTATTTTTGCGTATGACACGGGGATGATGCATGGACGGCCCGGACGGTGTGTGTGTTTCCAATTATAGCAAGCACAACAGAGTCCGTTGTGTTAAGGTGGACGCTGTGTGTTTGCTTAGGCCGCAAGACAGCCCTTGTCCACTTCCCTCCCCGTCCCCAGGGACGCTCCGATCGATTTACTCCTCCCCTCTAAGAGGGAGACAATTTGAATAATCTAGGACGTGGAGCAATTCGCAGTGTCCATCTGCGAGGTATCGACCGGTCGTTGCGACCTAGCTCGTCTAATCCTTTCATCGCACACATGCACACACTCACACGCGCACACACGCGCACGCCGCCTCGCACCCTCCTGGACCGGGCAAGACGGAGGGTGGACACGAACGGAGGAAATGTTCAAATAAGATAGGGGTTTTTACTTTTTCCGGGGGAAAGAATATTTGTACTTTTAGAGTGGTGTGGTTTTTGAGGGATTGGAAAAAGAAAACTTTTTGGGGGTGTAACATAATTTTTTTACAGTCACCATAAAACCAATAATAAACTGAAAAACTGGGGTTTAAAATTTTTTTAAATTAATCTTCAAGCAAGTTCAAACGATAATCTCACTGATGGAGAAACTCAAAGTAGTTTAGAAACGTTTGGGTAAAATATAGTATGAAAAGTAAGGCAAAGTAACTAAAATGTATCATATATATAATAATTATAATAATAGTTCAATTAAGCTTTCTTACTTGAAAAAGTTCAAACTATTTTCTGTTTTTTAAAAGTGATACTTAACGGGTTGATTTGTTAATTTTTCCTTTTTCACTATAAAATTTTGGCTAATTAAACTTTTTTTACCGGCTAAATAAAAAGTGTTCTCCAAGCTACGCTGTCCGGAGATAATGAAAAAAGTCAAGCGAAAGTATCTGCCTTCTTTATAATCGACCATTTAAATTTAATGTTCTTCCTAAGATTAATTTGCAGTCATAAAATAAATATTAAGGGTTTTGCTCTTGTCGTTTTCATTGCTTAACAAATCCATGTCGATAATTACATTGGCACTCAGTTGTTGGCGCCGAGCTCATTTATAAAACAACTTCTCCTCCCGGGCTAATGTTTCATGGAGTCACTGGTCCGTCATTTTACAATGTAAATAATTATCTGGTAAAATAATAGAGGTTAAGCGAACTGCGAACTGCGTTCGTCTTCACTCGCAGGGGGTTTGTGTTAAAATTATAAAGATATTGCGGTACATGTAACAATTTTGTTAATGTCTCAAAATAAATAAATCCTAAAAATTAAACTGGCAAATATGTTTTTTACCTAGATAAGAAGTGTGTCATAAATCGAGTATGAATGAAATTACGATTCAATAGCCAGTGTTCGCTTGCATTGGTAAAGTGAAGTAAATTGTTAAAATTGTACGGTATATTTTCAGACCATTATTATGGCAAAAGTAATTGACATATTCTTGGATTATTGTGTGGTTAATAACAAAAAACATTATTGGATAATTAACATAACAGGTTAGGGAATGTTAGAGTTGAAATTAAAATGAGGAGCAAAAACTATACACATCCAATTTTTTTTATAACCCATAAAGAACATTTCATTGATTTTATTCATTAAAAAGTAATGTTTAAAATTTACTAGAAAAATAAGTTTACAATTAAATTGCTGAAGGATTGAGTCAATATTCTATCAATAGTAGGTTAAAATTGTTATAATGGAATAAATACTCTAGTAAGATTTGTTTATGGATAAAATTGAGGGAACCCAAGTAGAACATGGACAGCACCTTTCAAAGAACCCGACCATAATAAAAGACTCAATTATATTTTCAATACATAGCTATTGGAAGAATATTAAAATTTAAATCAATTTTTTTTACTCAACAGCTAAGTTAGAAATTACCTATTTGATTAGGAAATGAATGTTTGTATAATTTTCAAATCCAAAGGGAGAATTGTGATATAGGATAGGTTGTAATGTAATTTTGCTTTGAAAGACGAATGCAGAGTACTCAAAAGTCAATCTAAAAGTTGTTTTAAATAAACCGTTGAAAAATCAAAGAAGTATCTTAGTAAATTTTAAATTTACAGACATTTAAAACCACGAACACACCCCAAACGCCAGAATAGAATATTTTTATTATAAATAATATCTGAATTGCTCTATACCATAAAAGTTTATAGCGTATATTGTATACATTCTGTAGTTTTTACCTTTCGTTTCCCTGATTTTTAAAAATATTTTATTTTTTTAGGAAAAGTGGGAGACAGTTCGACCTCCAAACTGGGAACCTCCGCCGACCACCAAGACTGTCCCAGCCGTCAAACCACAGTAAGAATACTAAAATTATTCGCGGTATAGTGTTGTTTGTTTTCATATTCAATCATTTCATATTCTTTTTTTTTTGAAGAGTGCCGTTATATTTTTATTCGGAAATATATTTTTTATAGCTTCCGTTTGTACTCAAATTACGTAATAAACAACTCGGTAGGTAAACATGACAAATCCGAGGAATCAAGTTTTCGTTAAAAAAACCCCTATAAATATCAATTCATTTTTTGAGTATATTTTTCAGATCTCTATTAATTGCTATCAAACTAATGCTAGTTAGGCGATTAACACCGACTTGGTATTTTTACCTCGTGCTTGGTCAAACTCAAAATAAAAATACATATATCAGTTGACTTTTTCCAATACTTAGGCAAGTGTTTGGAGTACCTGCACTACCTATCAAGCAAATGTCTTGGAAGAAGTAAGCCCACTTGGCACATGTACACACTGTACGGGTGTGTAAGACAAGACATGTTTGCCAAGGAACACGCGTGCTTCTTGTTCCATTCCCACAACACAACCACTCGCCCACAGCTGCAACCGGGGAAACAGTTCCGGTGGGGGTTGCATTATGGGGTGGAGTGTCTTCACTAAATAACCACCATCAAGTTGCAGTTTGCTGATTTCAGCGTTACTTCTAATTCATATTTTTGGTAATACTGTGCGTTAGTTTGTGGTTGCTTTAATTTGGTGTTATTTTGTGTGTCTGTATAGTTAGTAGTATTTTTTTAGATTTCTTTGTTTAAAAAAATGTTTATTAGATACTGATAGTACTGATATTTGTAATTGCTACTTTCAAATGAATAAGGCTTAAGAAAATCATTTTCCGTTGACAGGTTTTTTTTCGTTTTCTAATAGTTTAATGCGTTTTACGTAAATGTGTTAAATTCATCAAATGAAATGGCACGTCAGTCTTAAAGATTTTTAATCTTCATTAAAATCTTATCTTTTGTGGATACGTTTCTTTATCAAACATAAAAACGTCATTTTTATCCTGTTTTAAAGGAGTAAACTTATGTTATATCCTTCTTTAAAACGTCAAATTAACATGGGAGGGATAGGACGATCTGACTGCTCTTTGACAACTGGTTTACAATCAAAACTGTGAAGCTCTGAAAAAATTTGAGTCTTAGGTCCCAGTACAGGGAAGGATGCTTTTTAGATTTTTAAAAATTAAATAGCCTCTTATCTTAAACTCAGTTGTTGTGTCGTTAGACTTTGCTATCAATAAGTTGAATCAGTTTGAAATGTGGGAACATTTTTGGTTCGATACAAGTTTGGAACTAATAGAAAATTGTAAATATTTACAAAAGAATCCGATCCTAGAATTACTTCGCAATAAACTTTCACTTTTTTATTTTTACTGTAACAGTTACAACATAAAGATTTCCAACTCCGAAATAAAACAACAAAAGCTGTATGTCTTTCCTGGTTCGGAACGTCGATTTTGCTCGGAATGAAGGCGATTTTTCACTGTTTACCACCATTGTGAGCGTGTCGGATGGTTCTGTCGTCAGCTCGGTTATTTCCGCGGCGACTCGATGCATTTCCGGTTAATAACTTGCCGCTAATACCATCGATTATGAGGTGAAAAGTGCCAGGCGCCGCGCCGCGGGCGACGTGAAAAATGAGTTAACAATCAGTTGCGCCCAGCCCCGCGCCGCTGCGCCATCGTCTGCCGCGCTGCCACCCGCGCCCCAGCGACGCGACTCGCGAGGGTACGTTCAAAACTTTTTTTACGTAATCTTTATATACATAAAAAACATAGAAAACCTAAAAGCTGAATATGATTGACTCAATAACTGATCATAATTTCTCAAAAACTCTTAAGGGTTTGGGAAATAAAACATGGTACACATTCTTTTTAGGCTTTGGATATGCACTATGAGACTATTTAAAAATATTGTTTGAATACTTAACTACTTTAAAAATACTAAAACTAAGGTACATGTATATGATTAAAACTTTTATAAGAAAATCATTACTAATCCATAAACTCGCTCGTTACTGTGATTTTTATAAATCGTTTAAGTATTTGAAATAAACCCCTTAAAGTAAAGCTCTTATTTAATAGGTATTTATTTGGGAACGCAACAAATAAAGTTTCATTTTGAAAACTAATATCATACTATGCATAATTGAAATGTAACAGAAAGAACTATTCCCATAAACAATATGTAAATTTTTATAAATTTCTTAAATGTATATTTCTATATTTGTTAATTTGGAGTCACGTAGTTTGCTGATTGTTTCTTATATTTACACTAATAAATACTGATAAAATATTTGGAGAAATATCAACATCTTTCTGATATTGCCAATGGGTCATTTCAAGAATTTTAAAAGTTACAGAGGATAACTTTAAATTAAGTTGAGAATACAGCAAATCAATACTCGTATGTACTCGTTGTAGCATTTTTCTACATATTTAATGATATTATCGCTTACGTCATAACTATTAAAAATTGAAATGTATCTTTCACACGTTCATTGCAATTTATTTAATTTATTCTTAAGTTTTTAATAAATAAAATATTTAAAAAAGGGTCTACAGCATTTTATGTTGTTATTGAATTGGATACTGACTTGATTATCTAAAAAATCTACAAATTTAAATTTTTAATGCGGTATAGACGAATTTAATTTTAAAGGTCGAAAAATCTCCCCTCACTCACTGACTGACCCCTCAAGATTCTCCTACTTCCCATGCACCTAGAAAGCTGAAATATGTTACACTCTTTCATAAGCATAAATTAGGAAAATTAAATATTTTCATCCTGCTCTGATTCTCGGACACTTTCACAGACCCTGTCAAAGTTTGCATGTTATTCTTATTCCAAAATAAAGTAATTGAAATTAAATGTTTAACCAATTTACAAGGACAAACCGGAAACCCTAACAAAATACAGGAACAGGATGGTATAACAAAACAGCTCAGTTAAGCCATCTGGAATAGAATATTATAGTAAGATACATTCCCGTCGTTAAATAACCAGCTGCGCCACACGAGGAATCATAAATATAATCAAAAAAAAAGTTCTGAAGCATTTTAATATTTTGGTAGTTGCGCATATTTAATTTAGACGTTCACACGCAAAGTTAACCTTAGCTTTCAAAATGGAAAATTACTAAAGCAAGTATTGATGGGCAACATTCATCAATAGTTTTATAGCTAACGAATTTTTGAAGATGAATATTGCCACTAACTAAAATACTGTTTTCACCACAGTACGACGTAATCAGCTGTTTTACAAACGTCATTTCGTGGCCGAAACTGGCTCATTTCCGTTAGAGGGCCGAAAGTCAGCTGATCGTTTATTAGCTTGAAACAACGTGAGAAAATCACATACTTATACGGCATTCAATAGGTCCCGAAAACAGGATGGTTGTGATCGTATGATTTTCATTGCTGTTTTTGTTTGATCCATGAAGTTGTATCTTCGCTCATAACCTCAACATTTTGTTTTCAAGTGTGTCAAATAAATAATCCGATTTTTTAATGTTGTATAGTGTAATTTCATTGAGTTGTGTGGCGGAAAATAGCGTTTGCACCTCGGCCGAAAGGGTTTTGCAG
The DNA here is from genome assembly GCA_035578135.1 of Flexamia atlantica. Classification (NCBI taxonomy): domain Eukaryota; kingdom Metazoa; phylum Arthropoda; class Insecta; order Hemiptera; family Cicadellidae; genus Flexamia; species Flexamia atlantica. The sequence goes on from JAQJVK010000012.1 coordinate 28,178,109, forward strand.
CTTTCGTTCGTTTCAAATTCACGACTTCGTCTCGAATTCGAAACACGATCTCGAGCCTGCAAAACCTCATTTTTGGTCCTTGTTGAGAAATATACTATTCAAGATCTTTATTGGCAGGTGCATTTTAATATACTCGCAGACTACTATAGTGCATTTTTGAAGTTTTTTAGTAAAATTAAGCGAAATTTAAATTAGATGAAATACCATACGAATTATTTTTTAAATATTAGACTGTTATTATTTTTTGATGGAAATCGTTAGTCAACAAGCAAACAAGAGGACTATTCAAGTAAAAACAGTAAAATATTTGGAAATTCTTCTTAAACGTAAACAATTATTTATAATTAATCCAAACATATTAAGATTAACAAGGTATCCACACAAAATGCGCTTCTTAGGAGGGTTACTGCGTTTTTTTAAGCTTGAAGGGAAACTAAGGCGCTCAAGAAAACTCATAAAAAACATATGCGATATTTAGTCAAAAGCTCCTGAGAGTATTTTGTCTGCGATGTTTACTACCCATTCATTATACGAGAACCAAACCTAACCAGTCACGCATACTCTGATTGATGATGCAGATTTTTTATGCCTTTCAGTATTTCTTTGATAAATTCCCTTTGGAGAAGAGTATCATTGATGAAGAATTAAGTCATTTTGTTTGGTTACAATTTCTCAAATATTTTATTACAGGTGTTCCCTAAAGATCGACTTCCTATGCACTTTCCGAATAGAGAATGTCCGAAGTGTCTCTGGCACGTGCATCTAATTTTTATCTGATTGTTTTCACTCTATGTTTTTACTTTTAAGTAGGGGCTGCTAAAGTCAGTTATTTGTCTTCAATTTGGCCTCTTCAAAATTTAAACAGTTCAAATAGAGAGGGTTTACTTTGCTAAAGGACTAGTAAGTAGTTCAAGGCCTTCTGCCACTTAATCTTACACTTTGTTACTCATCGATTTCATGAACAGCTTTGAGGTGGTTAAATTTGAGTCATCAATAACACCATTGCAATAACAAATCTATTTTACGTCTTTCTGTAGTGCCAGACCTCTTCTTCTTATTTCAGTTTACTATGACCTATACAGTTAAAAACTATCTAGGTAATTTTCTGCATTTTCTATTGATTATTCAGTCGAAATAACAAGTTTTATGACTTTTAGATTTTTGATAATAATAGATGCTTTTTAAAAGCTTTCATTATTGAAATGTTGTACGTTTTTACAAAAATAATACTAAACGTTGTTATTTTTTATTGTGTAGGCGTTCTGACTCTATAGAGAATTTAGAACAAAAAATATTAAAAATATTATTATTGTCTTTAAAATAATACTCACTAGAGATCGCCTAAAGGTCGAAAATTCGACCAATTTTTAAACAGAGGAATATGGCTGACTAATGTTTAAAATTATCCTTGCATACACCAATGCGTTTCTAAATACATTTTTATATAGGACACATTATCCATGTAATAATAATGTAACTCTTAGTAAATGGGAACCGAGAGCAAAATAGAAATACTCAAATACTCAAACACTAGTACATTTATGGCATGGTTTAAATTCTGGTTTAGTAATTAGCTTTAATTACGATTCAACGTTAATAAATTTTTAAGACTGATTCGGTATTTGCTTCAGATTAGAGCAGACTTCAGACATCACTTTAGTTTATCCCATTCCACTTTCCGCCGTCTTCTCCCTCCTTCATTCATTTTCCACTCTCTCCTTTCCTTCCTTCTTACCTTTTTACCTCTTTTTCCTCCCTTTCTCCTTCATTCTCTTCTTATCATCTCGCCCTCTCTCCTTTCCTTCCATCATTTCTTTTCTCTCCTTTCTCCCTCCTTCTCTCTATTCTTTCCTCCATCATTGAATGATATTTTACCCACTATCCAACAATAACAAACACAATTTTAAATAATGTCCATATAGTCGTACTCAAGTTAAACGTAAACATTGGATGGTTTAGACTCAATGTACTTCTCTCCTCTCCTCTCATCAGCATAAACTATGATTTTGATCTCTTCATCTTATTCAAGCAAGCGTATATCTCCAATCTTCTCCAAATAGTCCTAATTCCAATCAAATACTTTACTCCGCGCCACAATAAAACATGAACTGACGGACAATTCTTTTGAATTTTAAATTCAATTTTTTTTATTTATTGTACATTTCAACAGCGTACATTTCTTGCTCAGTTTTGCACTCACATAGTATGATTATAGATCTAGTTAGTCTTTACTCTGCGAAATGTAGCATGTTATCTCAGCTACAAAGAATTACAAATGTACAGTTCTGTTGTGTTATTACATCACCAACATGGCAACCCATATAGCAATTTTAATTGTTTTAAATTTTTAAAATAATTTCCCTGCATGTGGTGTGAAGACTAATATAAATTTTAATGGGATTGTGCACATCTACAGGAAATTACAATTCTATCGGTGTGCTTGGATTTTTCCTACAGCGCCCACAGGCAGAGAAAAGGCGATCTCAAAAATCATGCATGCCTATTAATGACATATGTCGTAGCCACATGCTGTAATTGGGCACTTCATGAAGTGCTCAGCGCTAACCGGGCACTTCATGAAGTGTCCAGCTCGCCTGGGCACATAGTGTAATTGAATGGTTTCATTAAAAATTACAGTATGTGACCAACAAAACTGGGCACTTCATGAAGTGCCCAACGCTCGTTGGGCACATGCTGTAATTATTTCTTTTACACTATGTGTCCAGTTCAGATGCTGGACACTTGATGTAATCACGTAAAACTGCTGTTTACGTTGCTGGTGGAAGTATCCGATGTATTATTTTCAATAATACAAAATACAATTATTTTAAAATAATTTTGTAAAACATTAAGAATAAGATTGTCTTCCACTAAACCAGACAATAATTCTTGCCTGTATGTTTTATCGTGGTTTCCTCTTCTATGTTTTCTGAATTATTCTGGCTACACATATAACTATAAAACTTATTATTATTTAAACAACAAACGGTTGTTTAAATAATAATATTAATTGTGATGCGTAGCCAAAATAACTCAGAAAACACAAACCAAACAATTCAGTCGCGATTTAAATGTTGTATGCTTTAATAAAATAAAATACATGAAACACTTTACCTATTACATTTATATGTAACACAACACATAAATATTAACATTAGCCTATTTTGTCATGTTTTAATTTTTTTACTTCTTACTGAGTCACCCTTTATAAACTTTTAATAGATTAAAATATAGCATGGTGAACCAAATTTTTAAAAAGAGTAATAAGGGTCTTTGAAAAAATAATAAAAACAATTCTTCAGTTTCTTATTGTTATAGAAATTGAAAACATTTAATTTATATAAAGTTTTACTATTTCGTTGTTTTTTGTAATTTTATTAACATTGACGACAATTTAGATTTAAGTTTTTCTTTTATGTCAGTATGAATGAATTAACATAACACCATTACATCAAGCCTTTGCTATATAATTATTTTTATTTGTTTATAGAATATTAAAAAACATGTGTCCTGTTTACTTGACAGCTTTTCAAAAATATGCCTTTTATTATATTCGTACTGACATCAGTAGCTTAAAAATCTAAGTTTATATTATTAACTCAAATACAGTATTTGGAAATTCATATGAAGCATTGTCTAAAGAAAGGGATAACCTATGAATGTTAAACGTTATTCAAAAGTAAGTGGTTACTAGAAAATTCTAGCGGTTCGGTTTTTAATCATTATCAATTTTTTTGATAGCACATTGCCTATAATTTAGAATAGACTATCTTTACTTGTCTTTATTCACAAGTACATTGTGTAATGGACATCGTCTGAACAAATAGATTATTTTTATATGCAATAATATAATACTATAATATAATATACAATAATATAATATTTATACTACTGTTTGATGTCATAACTATTTGAAACCGACAATATTTGTATTAAACTTTAAACCAATTAAAAGTGTTTGTTTTATCCTAGATTAAGATTGTTAACTGTTTATTTTAGTCTGAACTCAACTCATACACCAACAAATTCATTGTCCAAATATAACGTAGACTAATTATATTTTCAAAAGGCTCATGTAACTAAAACCGATGTTAAAATATTTTGATTTGAATAAATAAATATAAATAAATAATAAATATTATAAGGTTTAACAGCAAACAGTAACATTGGCTACTTTAACATGGATATTGGGATTTAATGTAATTATTAGGATTGGTTTTGACAGATTTAAAATCGACTGCCTAACATGCCTCAATAGTTACACCATGTGTCCAAGGAGCGTTGGGCACTTCATGAAGTGTCCGGTTTCGTTGGGCAGATGCTGTAATTTTGATCGAAATAATCGAGTTACACTATGTGCCCAGGCGCGCTGGGCACTTCATGAAGTGCCCGGGCTGCGTTGGGCTCTTCATGAAGTGCCCAATTACAGCAAGTGGCTACGACATATGTCTTTATATAGATTAATTCACCTTATGGTTTTAATAGTACAGGACTAGCTGCTGTACATATTCCCCGAAACCTGGAACATTTACAATAGTTCCTATGAAAACCAAACAATAACTACAAATCTCAATCAGCACAAAAGATGGCATACCACGGGGCGATGCCTGACGGGTATTTAAGAAAATGAACAGGTCTGTCTGTGGCCAGTTTTATTATATAAATTTGTGTAAAATTTGAGCCCAGCCGGATCAGTAGTTAGTTTTTGCACTTACCCAGAAAAACAGGAAGTGGCAGACACCACCCTTCTAAAATCAAAAAGATAGATGAACATTGACTTCTACTAGTCCTTATTTTGAAACCTTGGTTTTAGTGTCAAAATATTTTAATAAAAGCTCGTAATACAAAACCAAGCGTGATTTTTTAAAACATTTAGCTTTTTATTTTATTGTGATTGAATTTTAATTTACTCCTCTGAAGTTTGAAAACAAAACAGATTCCAACCATCTAAAAAGTGTATCCAACTTTTACATTCACAACTATCGTCCACGACTTCAGTTCCATTGTTCCGAGTACCAACTCGACAAGGGCAGGAAGTGGATCATCCCTGACAAACGTGGCGGTGTGAACTCCGACATGGCGTGTTGGCGGGAAAACTGGCGTGACTCGCGGGAATTTAACGTCACGTGACCAGGCTCATCGCTTCCGGTTTCGGATAATGTGGACTAACTAGCGACTAGCGAGTGAGCTCGGCAAGTTGGCAATTAATAGCGCTGATGGAAATGGTCGATAGCCATCAGAAACTTTCGTTCCCAGCACGGGCTGCCGAGCAACTTGCGTTTTATTAATAACCCAGGGGCAGTTTCAAACGGGCAAATGTTAGAGAAAGGTTTTATAGCGGATTATTAGTGGGAAGTACAAAGTAGGAGGGAAAGTTTTAGTTGAAGTCCGCAATGAGATTTATATAATTGTTGTTTTAAAAGTTTGAAGGTGTTTTGGTAGGGTGGGCCGAAAAAAGTATATTTTATCCGATCAAAAACATGTATCTCTTAAAAGTTGTGTAGTAGGCCTAGTATGAACAGTATAAAATATTAAGCCTGAGAGATAACATCTTTAGAATGCGCAAATCGTGTAAAGTTATGTTTTGTAACAAAACTGAAATTTTGCGAAATTTTTTAAATATATTTAATTTTGTCCTATCGTAAACATGTATGTCCCAAAGTAGGCCTACCATCAAAGTCACAATCTAACTATCAAAAGAGTCACAATGCCTACTGTAAATCAATAGCCCCAAGCAATAATTTCTTCAGACTGCGCAATCAGCTTAAAAATTCAGTTATTTCGCGAAAAAATCAAATATACTCAAAATACAAATATAATTATTTTATTGTTATGTTTGAGCAATACTAAGCTAAAATGGTCAAAATAATATTCTGGATCTTGTTAAAAGGTTGCATTCTCACCTAAAAACTTTTTTATGCATAATTTAAAACATGCATTGACAGCTCGAATACTATAAATAAATTTTCAACTACCCTCCTTTTATTCGGAAAAATTGGGATTAATTTTTTCACTATGATTTATTCTATGCTGTTTTCTTATTTTCTGTCTCTTCGCTATTTACGTATAAAACTACCCAGAACTCACTACCTAAATTGATTTTTGAGATATTGAACTTCCTAACACCAGCATTTTCTGTGCCCAACTTATTTCGAGCTGCAATGATTCGCTTGATGGCAAGCTGGTGGATGTTTTTTCTGCTGTCTGTAAACATTGCAACTAAGACGTTTTCGGGTTGGCAAAGTAGCCACTGGCCACTGTCCTGTAAAAGGATTAGTTTTACTTTCTTGTGTTATATTTCGTGTAACTCGAGAATTGGATCATTTTCCACAAATTGATCGGCCCATCTTGTATAGTTTCGAGTTAGATTTTATTATGAACGAGCTTAATGCATACGATCTTGCAACTTCTGTGGCCAGCTCTTTCAATATCTCACTTGTGGTCCAGAACAAATATACAGACGCGAAATTCGGTTGGCAGTCGTAACCTAACTAGTGTGGTTTAGCGTTCCTGGAACTCCGAATCCAGTGGGGTTGTCGCCTGTGGAACCCACCTTACGTAACTTATATCAAACTGTTTTCTAATTAGTGCGGAGGTCTTTTTTTGCACTATAATCATTGCAGGTCGAAATAAGTCGAGTAATGTACATAAAATACTGGTGATAAAAGTTCTAAATTCCAAACATAATTTTTACTACGGCAGACATCATTGATTTAATCACAACGCAGTCTATAAAAGTAACAGAACAACCGATAAAAATGTATTTTTCGTAAGCATCTATACCAAATCCTGGAGCAAGACAATAATATGTCTGACCACAGAAGGAGTTTCTTTGAAGCTGCTAACTTGTACACAAGCTAAGGGGGAGGTCTGTCAAGGAAGTGACAAGGTCATCCTAAGCAAGTGTGCAATCAAGAAAGTATAGAGAAAGAAAGTGGTGTGATAAGAGCCCGAATACAGAACGTAAGAGCACAGATTAACTCCAAAAAAAGTTTGTAAGGTTTATAGTAAAAAAAGTACTGGCGGTAACGTGCTCTCATGGTTGGGTGGTAGGGAGAGCACGGATCGGACTCAACGACTCGACATTCAACCACCTCCCCTTGGTGAATTCTGGGTAGTTCTACATGAACAAGCAAAAAGGTGCTTGGTATGGCACTGTAAAGCAGACAGAAAATAACATCGCAAAATATAAATTATAGTGAAACAATGAATCCTGATTTATTCGAATAAAAGGAAGGTGTATTCATAATATTCGAGCTGTCTATACATGTTTTAAATTATATATAAAAAAAGTTTTGAGGTGGGAATACAACCTTTTAACAAGATCATGAGTATTATTTTGACCATTTTAGCTTAGTATTGCTTAAACATAACTATAAAATAATTATATTTGTATTTTGAGTATATTTGATTTTTTCGCAAAATAACTGAATTTTTAAGCTGATTGCGCAGTCTAAAGATATTATTGCTTGGGGCTGTTGATTTACAATAGGCATTGTGACTCTTTGGTGGTACCTTTGGGACATAAATGTTTACGATAGGACAAAATTAAATATATTTAAAAAATTTCGCAACATTTCAGTTTTTTTACAAAACATTAAAACTTTACACGGTTTGCGCAGTCTAAAGATATTATCTCTCAGGCTTAATATTTTATGCTGTTCATACTAGGCCCACTACACAAATTTTAAGACATACATGTTTTTGATCGGATAAAATTTACTTTTTTCGTGTGTCGGTTTGTGATGAGATTAGAACGAGTTAAGCCCTGTATTAGTTGGGTGCGGCATGGTTAGATACAGGTGATCGGGTTCCCTTTTAACCGATAAAAGATTTAATATTGCTACCTAATGAGGTGTTCTTACAAATTAGAAGTGGAATAGTTAAAGGGTGTAGAGTATACCATTTGCAAAGTACATATTGTCTCATGATATCGCCCTTGTATTATAAGGTATTTTACCCATCTCATTCCACATTCAATAGTCATTCATATTCTCTCAAATTTGCGTGGCCGTCTCATAAAATAGTGACGAAATGATATGTAATGATAAGTAATGTGCAGTATTGTCGTGTTACTTGGGATCTTACTCCCTTACAAAAAAAGAAATTCCTGAACACTGGGCTTGAACATGATCAGTGGAAATCGATCGATGTCTCAATAAGTTTGGTAAGAGAAATTCCACGATAAATCAAAATCAGCGCTCTCTTAATTTTTTTAACAAGTAAATTGACAACTTACATACAAATAAATTAAGATATTCACTACTTGTTGGGCTGGGATGAGACCGCCGAAGCAGAGGGAAACGGTCTTTGGTTGCGTGAAGGTTCACCACACACAACGCATTTGCATAACGCGTTCTTTATCATCCCGGCCTGTCGTCGATTGATAAATTTTATAGGGATGAAAACTCAGCTTGAAAATAAATACATTTGGGCATTTTATGGCTTTGCTGATGAATGTAAATCACGATTTGAAGAATGTACGAATAAAGAAACGGGATATTGCAAGTAGTCGATAATCGAAGGAAACATACCTCACCCCCACTCTTTTCCGTTTAAGGTATATTTTTACAAACCGCCTTGTACCATTTGGAAAAAACTCTTTTTATTGTATGTCCATTTTGTGTTACCGCAAAATCTATTGACAGATTGAACAAAAAACGTTTTTTTACGTTAGGAACAGTAATTCAACAACGGAACTAAAATTAAAATTCAAGCTTTAGTATTCCCATTAAGAATTTCAAAACATAAAACATAACTCAATGTTAAAATATCCTTCCTTATTGACGCAAGATAATCCAAATACAGTCAGAAATTAAACAATTATTTTCCTTCCATCGTCATAAAAAAATCCACGAACCTTGGTTTTTATTGGAGCGAAAGGACAGAAAAATGTATCCAAACAAGGGCAGTTAGCGGGTGCGTGACGCCGCCTTCATAACGGTAACGGCACAAACAACCTCTCATTGCACTTCAATTTGCCGCGCCGCGCCGTCAACTAGAGCGCCTGCCAACGTCCGCGCTGCCGCCCGCCACACAGGTATGTATTGCGTTGTTTGCATTACCACTCCTTATTCATACGTTATGATTATTTTATTTGTAAATTACCACTAAATGATTGAATTTTTAAATTTTTTCTAAGAAATACCTAATGTCATACTTCTAAGAAGTACATTGCAAATCAAAGCCAGCTCACATTGCTTGGCTCACATCCGACGGACCTACGTAAACACCTCTGTATGTAAAGTAGTATATTATTAGGACGAGTTCGGAAACCAGCCTAATCAGACCATCGGAAGGGAATAAGGGGGAGGGGGGTAAACCCCTCCAAAAATAGGATTTTGGAGATTTTCTTACATAGACAAATAAAAATTATAAAATCCTCGTTTGGACCATTGAATTCAGCTAAAAAAACAAATTTTGTAGTTTTGAATCATTGCTCTATGTCCATTGGTTACCGAGATATCGCTAGTGGTGAACGCAGTTCGTTGTCCCAATGTTAACCTTATGAAAAATAATTAGAATTCTATATCCTGCTTATTTCTCAAAATATTTAAGTAAAACTTGGTGTACGGCTTCATCTATTAGTTGTTATCTATTGGATCATTGCAAAAAATCTCTCAATTACTTTCACATTTCCATGGCAGCAAATATGAATAGGCCTTTCTCATTTCCCTTGTTATTCTCATGACGAAAATGGTGGGAAGCTCATTTTAAAATTTAAGTTGATTTGATGATTTTAGGCTCCATCTAAATGATTTATTTAAGCATTTGAATTTAACTGACCATGCAGGTCTGCTACAACTTTTTTTGCCCCTTTAATATTTATGCCTCTTTTAATAACATCAACAACCCTTAAGATGTGCTCTTTCGTTGAGTATTTCTAAGGAGACCCAAACTTATGGAAGGGTATTAAAATTGTAAAATAAAAACTTTCTTATAAACAATGCTTAATGTATAATCTATGCTGTCTACTGCATCTATAGCCTATTGACAGAATAAGGCGATTTTTGTTTAAAATATGATGGGCAAGCTGCTGGCACTGATTGTTTGTATATGTTGGTTGAAGGTCCTTAACGTGCAGAAATGCCTTTTTGAGGATCTCGAGAGAATGGGCCCAGAAACCCATATGGAAGGCCCACAAAGGACGGTTTTATTAATTTAAATGGCATTAAACAGCAAAACGAAACAAGTTATACATACAAGAACACAATTATCAAAATAATACTTTTGAAACGAGATTAGGGGTGTGCAAGTAGACTATAAAAACTTAATTCGAAAAAGCTCGATATTGGAGTGGGCCTACTCGCACCACACACACAAAAAAAACACATGGTTTGCTCGTTGTCATTAACAGAGTTGGAATCGTTATAATATTCTGTCGCTAAGCAATAATAACATTTCAATTTTACATAGTTTGGCGGCGGAGGGTAATTTACTTTTGCAGGAAATATTGATAAGTAAACATTGTAGGTTATTCTATGTTTAATATGTTTGAAAAATAATTATAAGATCAGCTCATTAATTGGCTTATTGTTTATGAAAAAGGAAAGTTGTGAATTTTAGTAGTGTCACTTATCATTACTAGTAGTACTAGTAGTGTATAAGATTTCAAATTTTAACTACGTTTTCATATCAAAGACTAATTAACTAAAAGGTTCATAAGAAAATTACGGCCATTGATCCTACCCCATGGTAATATTTCATTAATATTTTCAAACCGTTTGAAGAACACCCTTATTGAGCAAATGTTAAGGGTTGCATAACACTACAGTGTAATGTTGCATGCGCAATCTGTACTTCGCAATGCAAACACGAACTGAATTATTTATTAAATGTACAACCTCCGGTTGTAATCTAAGACCACATCAAAACTCTGTTTTGTAAATTTATTAATTTTTATGATTTATGAGGTACTTTTATGAAAAAATATGAATTTACTTTATATAAATGGCCCTTAAACACAATATGTGTATAGCGCAGTACAGATTTCGCCTGCAATATTACACTAGTGTCATACGGCCCTATACCAATTTGCGTTAATCCGACTTATAAGCAATAATCATAAATAAATTGCCGATCGTAATATATTTTTAAATTGGCCACAGAACTTTGCTTTTGAGTCCGTAATGGAGGCAAGTAATATAACGGAGTAATAAAACCCGTTCACCCACGATCACCAGGAAACAGATCGCTCCGGCGATAGGTTAAACTTTTGCCACTTAACGCATTAGTACTCCCCTTTGTTCACCGCGTCCTATACTACCTAAACACACGCAAGATTACTTGAAGCAGGACAAAACAGTCAACAAGTTAGAGCAATGAGGCAGTAACGTGTGTAAAGTACGCACATGTGTACCGCAGTCGTAGTCGTAGGTTACAGCTAAGCGCCCTCCAGTCGGTGCGTGTACTTGTGCGTGCGGACGACACGCACGCAAACATCCGTTTTTTGACGCACAGTCGATATTTAAAACTCTCGGATGATAACTCTATGCCAAAAGAGCAGTGTTCTTCGTCCGACGCGGTTGTGCTCTGTGGTGATTTAGTGAAGTTTTCAGGATTTTTGTGTAGTTAACGATTTTTGTGTCGGTCGGTGAACCATAATTACTATAATATACTGAACCATAACAACTTTTGTTGGGCTGAATTGTTTTGTGTTTTTTATTTATTTATAAAATATGTAGTCATAATATAAGTTGTTAACATGTGAAAGTGTACGATATGAAATAGTTCTGTGGAATGTTCATGGCTTTTAAAACATACATAGTTTACTTGGTTTCTCAAGTTTCAAGGTCAATATTAAATATATCTTACACTTCCTTAGCACGTAAGAACTAATCTAACAAGAAAGTAACTCTAAACAGTAACAATTTTACTATTGAAGAGTGGAACGTTAGTGTATTAATTGAAAGTTCAGTATTTCAAACTAAATCTTTCATGACATGTTTTACACTATATATTTTAATAAAAGCGTGGTCAAAGGTGTTAGTAAAAAATAATTGCAGAAGCCAACTGCATCCTCGTTTGTTAAGTTAAAGAGTGAAAAAAGAATACAGCTCAAAATAGTAAAGTATACAGGATGTCCCGTATAAAACTTTGGGAAAATGATCCAGGGGGTCGAAATTAAAAGAGAACGAGGAATAACTTTTCCCAAAAACGCCTCGTTACCAAAATATCCACCATTTTGATTTTTACTTCAACAATTCATATCTTCAAAACCACTATTTTGTTTAAAAATTTTCTCTACTTACTTTAAGTTATCTATACTTTATTAAAATCATTTCAATCCTTTTTTCAATCATTGTTTATTATGTCTATCCTTTAGCTTGACAAACGTGGACAGTGCCTTGAATGGCAGCCACTGGTTCTAGTCTCGAAAAACAAAAAGGTGAATTCTTATATTTTCTCACGAGATAATTTGTAATGGAAAGCTCACTTTATTTACTTAGGGTAAGTGGCAGATTTAGTTAATTAGGTAAAATAAACTATTGGACTTCGCAATACTCTGATTTACACTTACGTAAGATTATCCATGCAGAATTCATAGAAATATTTGTTTCCATGGCAGCCTTTATCGTTTGTAAAAAAATTTAATAATTTAACATCGACCGACGTTAAAATGACGAGGAAGTTTTGTCCTATTTTAGTCCTCTCCTAAAGTTTTAAATTCGTGGTTTTATTACAGTTTTGGTTTTTTTCTTAGATTAACTTTACTATCTGCTTTTCTACTTTCTTTCTTGACTTTTTCCATACAGTTACTTAGTTACTTGCTCACTTACTGACTTACCTACTGCCGTGGCTCTTGGTACCCAACCCAAGGTGGTTCTTTGCCTCTCCAACACATATACTGCCTCCAGTTTCCCGGTCCATCGCCTCCTCCTCACTTCTGATATCTCCTCTGACCTGCACTGGCCGTATCAACTTGGGCCTTCCTGTTGGTGTTCTGTCCTCGGGGTTGTTCATTAAACTTTCATACAAATTATTTAATAACTTTAATATAATTAGTCCAAGACAACTCGAGCGAAACTGAATTGAGCTTCAATTTTTATAAAGTTTATTATAACAAAAAGTATACTTTGTTTCCATAGAATTTAGATCTATGTAAATAAAGCAGATCTCTTAATAAATTAAGCACTTTACAAAAAGATAACTTTTTTATTCAGCTTTTTTTTCCTTCAGGTTTTTAGCGTGAAGTTTGGGTAGGCAAATAAAAAATTATTAATTTTAAAATTAGCATATTTGTTACCAAACCAATTTACACACATTATATGTCAAATATAGAATGAATATTACTAGCTTAAATTGTAGCTTTATTAAAATAAGCCTAATTAAATTGTGTTCAACTTCCCCAGAAGGATAACACGGTTTACTGTTAGTCTTTTACTTCCAATCCTTTTCACAATTCAATATTTTGTTCTTATAATATTTGTCGGCATTTTATACTAACATTATTTGTCCGAAAATCTATTTACTAACTTAAATGCTGATTCAATGTCTGGACAAAATTACTATTGCTGATATCATCTTAATACATACAAACTTCATTCTTAAAATACACTGATACTTATGAAACAGTTTAAATCAAGTATATGGCTATGAAAATTTGAATTGCTCTTATATGAATATAACTATTAATTAAGTAAAATCAGCAATAACTAAACTATAAACCAACTAAACTATAATAACAAACTGAACTGCTAACCACCTAATTTCATCTCTTAATCATTTCAAAACAATGGCTGACCATGTGGATTGATTATAGTTTATGTTTATTTTAAAACTCTTTAAAATAGCTAAGTTATGTTGGCAAATTTATTTTGTAATTCAATCATGATTATCAATCAGTAGATCCTCTCCTGACATTACAGGTTCCCACCGAACTTCCCAATTATGGTTAGATGTAATGGTGTAACCCTTCTGCGGGAGTATAGCAATAAATTGCCTCTATAAATGCAACTATATTTTACAATTTAAAGTTTTAAAAATTAACCAGTATCTTAGACAAAAAAACTCATTAACATTTTTATATAAATAAATTTAGATTAGAGTTGAGATGTTTCATAATTATTTTCAACTGTCATAAAAAAAACCAACAATTAAATATATAGGTAAATATTTGTTTTGTATTAACAACATGCCCTTAAATAAGTGCATTTTGATTATTGCCCAGTGCTTCGCCAGGACGTGTGATTATTAAGCCATAGAAAATTGAAATCCCCACTCATCGTTTGGTAAAATCCATTTTAAGTCCCGGCGACTCGTGGTGATGGGACTCTGGAATCTAATAAGCGATCAATTTATGCAGGATTAGAATCAATTGGTGTGAAATTCTCGGTAGATTCAGGACGGGCCGGACCGCTCCAGACGAGCAATCTGCGACCACAGCTGCACGGCGGGTGGCCGGCCGTGGGTTGAAGGCGGCGGAAAACCATTGCAAGTCCTAGGGTGGTAAACTTGAAAAGTTTATTAAATAGTGAAATATGAAGTGAAGCTCTTTGAATTGGTGGTTTATTCAAACCGCGCCTCTCTTTTGACTCCAGAATCTGTACAATTTTTTTCATTAAAATCAAAACTCTAACAGACTTAAAGCCACTAACATTTGATCTTTTTATAAATCCTGAATAAGAACCTTAGCGAAAAAGTTTGCACAGGTGATTAATAAGAAGAACAGTTAACGTAAAAGAGTAAAATGCATACGTGTATAGTCCGAGTCAAATAACGTGGTCAGTCCGTCCGTAAGCCCAATGCTAAAATTAACAGTCTAATGGACAGACTAGAGCAAGTTATTTTAGTTGACCTGTACGCGTTTAGCACGCTGGGCGAATTTCAAGGGGTTGAACTTTTTTGTCTTATCCTTTTCTCTGTTTCCTACCTCTCGGCATACACAGAGTTATACTTATCCTTTTTCCTTCTCATCCTTCTGTGTTGCCTGTTCCTTAGCTCTTTATTATCTGCCCATTTTAGACCAAGAATGAAACCAATATATAATAGACTACGAACTTTAACGTCTTTACTTCAAAATTTCTAGTCTGAAATGTTCGCCATTATTTCATAGTATTTGTACAAAACAATTCGAAATATTCGCGAATTTCAAGGGATTCTGCCTGTTTTAGACCAAGAATATAACCCATACTAGACTACGAACTTTAACGTCTTTGCTTCGAAATGTCTAGCCAGAACACCGCCATTATTTCGTAGAATTTGTATGTACAAATTCTAAACATTCCACTTTTATTCGAATTATCCGTGTGTTTTGCATTTTCATCGTATATCATGCTGTAGACGGGAGGTGACATTCAAATTAATAAAGAAATCGAATTAACCAGCAGGTCCTACTGTAAGATAATGTTAATTAGACCAGGGTTTCATTCCTCAAACTGATGGGATGAGGTTGAGAACTTTCAAATGAAAAAACTACTTTTAAGAGTATGGTTCAAATAAGAGAATGGTTAGAGAATAAGTAATCATATAACAACCTTTTTTCCTCTTTCCACTCAGTGTTTATAAATGAAATCACTACTCAATCGTAACTTCTGGCGATGGCTAGCCTTGCACCGTACATCAGTTGATGAATTTAAGTCAAGGCTCTTGTAGTTGTACACTGCAATAAAAAGCAATATTTAACCTCGCATTTCAACCTATTTATTCAATCACGCCCGATCAAATCCCGCCAATTCACACCAGTTGCAATCCAATCCGAACCACTCGGATAATGAGCTGGGAATCCTCCTGGAGAACAACCACGGCTCCGTCGGCGAATGAAGTGATCCGGATGAGACCTTTCAATCAGCGGCTATCGTGATGTTGATTGCGTTAGGCTCCGAGCATCGATTACAGTGCAGCATAATAAAGATGATGAGTGCGATTCTGCCGTCTGCACGCGATGTACGAGGGCGCTGTGCAAGGCCACTCGCCGGAGCGGCCGAGTCTACAGTAACTGAGCATCCGCACATTAACTTATCTGATAGGCTTACGACTGAATTAATTGTACACGGGTATTTAATTGCACTCTTAATTGGGTCATAATTAAAATTGAACTGTCATAACTAAAAATTGAATGTTAAGTGCGGGAAACCAATTTTTTTAGTACTAATATGCAGACTTTTTGATGACGTTTCTACGGTAATGACAATTATTGCATTGCTATATTATGGTTGTCATTTATTTACTCTGAATTTACGCACTGCCTTAACCGAACTTCGTACCAGGTGGCTGAAATTTCAATGAACTCTTTAAAGAAACAGGAATTTGTCCAGCGTTTTTTTTGGAAGAAATGTTGATACCAAAACCGTAAAAATAAAATCAAATAAGATAAGCTATTCTATCAAATCAAGAATAATTTCGACAGTGATTTTCCCGAATACCTTTTCTTGTGTAAAATTATTGTTAAATATGCTACTTTAAAACGGTTTGGCTTGGTATACATCACTCATGTTTCACATCCGTTACATGTTGCAGTGTCCGGAGCGAGGTCGGGGTCGGGATAGACTCTCGAGACCGTCAGTGCGCCTACTGCGGCCTCGGCTTCAGGGTACTGTATTTGTTTTACTTAATAATTACAGTAAAAAATAATTTAGTTATGATTATGATAATTTAGTTTATAATTTTCTTTGGACTTTGGTTGGTAAGGCTGAAAATTCAAGATGAAAACATAATGAAAATGTGTAATCAAAGTTAATTACTTGTATTTATTATAAAATAAGCCTATATTTTAAATTAAAAATTCAAGAAAAAGTTTCTTGTTTTGTTGGAGCTGTCACGAAAGTTAACTGACAAGCCCTAATCATTGTGCGATGTTGATATCAGTTTACGAGCTTATCTAGTTTTATAGTTATATAAAAACTAGAGGATTTTAAAAACAAATTAATTTATCCTCCTTTTTAATGAATTTTGGTTTGCAGGAGACGGAGGGGTGGGCGGGGAAGTGGCGAGATTCGTTGCTGCACATGTCCTGTGTAGAGCAGTGGCGCGCCGACCCTTTCCGCGCCTACAGTCTCAGGTAGGCAACGCCAATACTCTTGTGCAACGTTTGTAGTAAGAAGGGCTACTGCAGGCACTGTTGATAACGTGGGACAACCCCAGTGGGTAACCTAATTCGTATCGTAAATCGCTAAACAGCAGGATTTACGGTTAATATGGAATTTTCCGAACTTTTGGGACATAAAAAAAACAAATTTTTTAGTGCTTAGAGACTGACAACAAGAATTAATTTTCAAAACGCTAAACAATAATGTCTTTATAGATGATAGCCGCATTCGATAATTCATCCATAAATTAAAACACGTACAAAGAAACAACATTATATAATCCATCGAAATCCCTCATCACATATTCAAACGCTAAAACTAAATTTATTTCAGTCCTTATTTCACGGTTAAGAAATATTAATTTCAGAATAAAGTGACCAAACATTGTTAACACTTTTAACTGTTTGTATGTTCTCTTTTTAGGCATAGCCTGAATTCTACTAGAAATTGGTAACATATTGTTCAAATCAAAATCAAGTTATCAAAAAGCTTTAATTTTTCTGAACCCGCAGAGGATTTATCACTTCTATATTTCATCAACTGTCCGCAGTTTCCATATGGTATGAAACTACGTAGAGATCAATAACCTGTTCGGTTTTTATTAAAAAAAATCAATTTACACTGACTGTAGTATAATATTTTTCTTCAATATTTTCTCCATCGCTTGATATTTTTCCAAAGCAACAAATATAAAATTTTCCCAGAACCACTCATTTTTTTTAAATTCAAATATAGGCTACAAAGGTTTTAATTGGTCCTGTTAATAACAATGTGAAATATTTCTCCAAATATTTACAAAAAATTCCAAGGAATTATAAATCTCTGACTGTAACGACCAGAGCAGGAGATGCAGAGCTCGGGTTGATCACAAGGTGGTGTTCGGCTCGCATGCCGTCGCTCACTTAACAGTGGTTTATAAATACCAGTTTTCGTGTGAACCGAGCCATGCCCTTTCCAAGTCGTCTCATTTTTAATTCGTTTCAATGTTTTATGCGCCCACTTCAGTACATCACTACCACTGGCACTCTTATATGGAGATGCGAGTTTCTTTAGTAATTTGGTGAAATTTATTTTTGTCCATTTAAATTTCAGGACGACTTCTTTTCTTGATTCAATTTTTCTTTTGTTAATGTTCGTTCGCTTCTTTTCGTTTCAACATGTTATTTTTAAAAAAAGATAAAAGCACTTATATTAAAGATAAAAAATACCTTGTGATCCAGAGTCAGTATAATAATCAAAATTTAAAATATTTCAACTGTAGGATTTATTTTTTTTTTATATCGGGCCATTAGTAGAGAGAGCCCGCCGTAAATGTAGCAAAGTGTTCCCACGGTAATCGAGACATGTTCAGAAAAGACATGTCTTGGGGTTACTCTTTAAGGTATGACCCATTATCTAAGATATAAATGTACGAGTCGGGTACAGACCTATTTGGGTACAGACAGGTTCTATTTTTCAAAGCCAACATTGACTTTAAAGGAAAATCAGGTAGAAGAAAGTTATTCCTCGTGAATGAAGCGTCCTCGTTACATGTATTGTAGCCAATTTCCATACTATCTTAACGTGAACCAAAGTAAAATTAGGATCAATAGAAACTTTTAAGGTCCCTAATTTCATTCAAACAGTCGGGTTTTTCGGATTGATTCTAATTATAGATCAATCAAATTACTTTTAAATAATGTGACCTTGAATCTCCTACTGATTTTAACTTTTATTGTATGGCTGTTATGTACTCGTTCTATTCACCGTTTACTGGATAACCAACAAAAGTTCCTTCAGAAACCAAATGAAAACTAGCAAAATCCTAAAAAATAGTACAACATATTAGTCTACGGAGTGAAGCCCAAGGAGGTTTAAAGGACTTTAATGGGCCCATCAGTGTCATCAAATGACTTTAATGGGCCACGTTCATGACCTACCCCGTTTTGTATAAAAATTCAGTCCAATCGGTCCAGTATTTTAATTTTTGTTTAGCGTTTACTCGGGACAGCAGGCAGATAGATACGAACTCTTTTTATGATATATTTTTAAATGTTTTTGTGTAAATAATTATCATTATCAACCGTCCCCAGCTCGAGGAAGGGCGGGGGCGGGGGCGGGGGCGGCGCGCTGCCGACCATCGACCTGTCCACGCTGCTGGGGCCCCCCGAGGTGCGGGTGGTGCGGCTGGCGCTGAGCACGCGGCCCCAGGACCCCCGGGCCCCCGAGCCGCCCCGGGCCCCGCGGGCCCCGCGCCTCCCCCCCTCGCCGCTCCGGCTGCGGCCCCGCAGGGTGAGGAAGAAGAAGACGCAGAAAGGCGATGTCGACGACAACAAGTACGTGTGACCAGAGAAGTGTGTTGTATAGTTCGATGTAAAAAAGGATGTTTGTTAAAATTGTATCTCTTATCATTGATTTGGGGAAAGATTGTGTGATTTAATTGTATAAAATCTATAAAAAAAGTCACATTTATAATTTCTAAACACTTAAACAATGTTATAATCGTATAGTTTGACGGGGAGTGTAGGTTCTGCGATACAGAGTGTAACGGTAATGTAGGTTTAACAGTGTAATGGTAATGTTTACAATCTTAGTTTTTTTCATTGGCTGTATTAGTTTTTACAGATCTCTATTCAACATTTAATAAGATTTTAATGAGGTACATTTTACTGTTCTGTCATAATGATCCTTCACTCATCTGTAATTCATACTTGGCTTAAAATACCTACCTGGGAGGGTAGGTCGCCATGTCAAGAAAAGTATAAAGTATGAATGTAAGCAATAAATCAATTTTAAATGGGATATTCCATAAATATTAAATTTACAGTTTTAATTCTAACAAAAAAATACCAAAAGATACTAAAATGTATTTTTCTTTACATTTATAATAGTTCATCGTTATTACATGAGTCAATGTTATTAGCGAATTTCCTTAAAGGAATAAGCTATTACCGTAGGTCTCATGGTAAGACCTAAGCCCGAGACCATGTTAAATTTTCATTTCGGGGCCCCAGAAGCAAAAAACACTATTCGTTCGAATTTATATATATATATATATATATATATATATACATATATATATATATATGTCTGTTAACACGATAGCGGCCGTAAATATGGTCCGATCTTAATGAAATTTGGTACAGATATGTAAAGTGGTAATCACTCGGACGAGTTCGTGAACCAGGCCAATCGGACCACCGGAAGGGGGGTAAAGGGGGGTAAACCCCCCCCAAAAATGGGTTTTTTGAGTTTTTTACATAGAAATTTTTAAATTATCCAATTTTTGCTAGCATTATTGAATTCAGCTCAAAAAAAACAAACAACTTAGTAATTTGAATCACTGCTCTATGTCCATTGGTTTCCGAGATATTGAAAGTGGTAAACACAGTACGTTGTCCCAATGTTAACCTTATGGGAAATAAAGTAAATTCTATATCTCGCTTATTTCTCAACATATCTTGATAAAACTTGGTAAATGGCTTATTCTAGTTCAGATCAACTAAATATTGAATTAAAACCACCCAGTTTTGATATACCCGTAGCAGCAAACCTGCATACTCATTCCCCATGTTATTCTTATGGAGCTTACAAAAACATGTTGAATCTCGCTATGTCAGATTGAAATATGTTGTTTTGCATTTGAAATTCGCTGAGTATGCAGGTCTGCTGCAACGGGGGTATAAATCAATTTATTACTGTTCAGACGTAATAACATCGATAGTTAAGGACAGTTGGGAAGGAGCTAGAAATGCACCTCTTACAGTGTAGTATTTAAAGAACATAAGTTAGTTGTTATTGATAAAAGGCTCTATAATGTCAAGAGGATAATAAAAATGGGCATGTTCATGTAAGGCTTCGTTCGCGGAAGTGAAATGGGCAGAAAGCAAAGAGGGGGAGGGGTATAGACTTCCCACTTTGTTCTTTGTCGAAAATTAAAAAGGAGCAACGATAACACTACCTCTTTTCTTACAAAGCTTCTCTTTTACATATTGACTGAAGGGTCAATGAATTATGCTTATAAAGGGTCAAAGTTCAAGTCTGGAGTGTAAATTATTGCAAAAATCATCAAAAAGAGTTTTTTAGCGTTCAAGTTTTGGAATATACATAATATTTCTGACCTAATAAAGTTATAAATTTAAATAAATTAAACATAGGTAGTGGATTTATTATATTAGTATTGCTTATTCAAATAAAGATATGAATGAATGAATGAATGAAAAACATTGTTTATTCCATAAAGAACTTAAGCTACTTCACAGTACAAATTAAATGAAATGTTACTTATTAACTAAAAATATTCTTATGCAGGCAGCTTTAACTGAAAACATTTCATTATGTAGCCTTTATTTATCTATTGATGGCCTAAAAGGAACCAGCAGACATAGGCATGAGCTGCCTGTGCGTCTGCTGTTGAGTTGCATTAAGAAAAAGTTAAGACCGTAATTAATTTATTATGGAAAAAGTAGTTGAATGAACAAAATTTATTCAAGGAGGAAAAATTGTAACGTAAAATTAAGAGTTTTACTTTTCATTCATTAAGTAGGAAAATTTATTAAGGAGTCAAAAACAACCAGGGAACAACAGTTTCAGTGCAAAAATTCAGGTGAGAGCCGCGTTTGCTTGACTCATGCCGGCCAGCCGGAGAGCGAGGTGCGCCCGGCGGAGGGCACAGTACAAGGGTCGGGGTCAGTCGCGCCGGTAATCAGCCGTGATGATAACGTCGGCCTCATCCGTACCTAGACTAAAGAGAAGTTCTTTGACTCTAATTTTAAAAAGTCTGAGTGAAGGACATTCAAAAATTTGTAAGTTACTAAAATAGTTGCAAATATTACGAAAAACTATGTGAGAAATATAAAAGGAATTTGTAGTAGAAAAAGTATAATTAATTTGTAAGACTGAGATTCCAACTCTCGAAGAATACCTAGTGTTGTGAGAATGGGAGATTTTTTGAAAGATATTACTATAATTTTTGTAAATATTAATTAAAATGCTCTTGAGATATAATTGACGAACAGTAAGAACAGATACGTCTGCAAACAGAACGTCAGTCGGGTAACGTCTACATTTCCCAAAACCAATTTTTAAAATCGTTTTTTGTGCTACGTTTAAGGGTTCTAAAATACTCTTATAACAACCGCCCCATGCTATAATCCCAAAAGACAATAATGATTGAACATACGCATAGTATGCCATCTTTAATTCTTGAAATGTTAGGATTCCATTCATTTGTTTGAAAGCAAAAATAAATTTCCGAATTTTATTTTTTAAATAAAGAATGTGAATGTTCCATTTTAGTCGCTCATCAAAAAATACACCCAAATATTTGTATGAATTTACCTTTTCTATGTTTTCACATTTACAAACAGTATTACGGGAGTCACCACAATCGTGAATGACAAGGTTGTCTAAGTTATAATCGTTGTTCTTGTTTAAAGATATTGGCATAAACTTGGTTTTTGAGATATTTAGAGAGAGAACATTTTGATTTAACCATTTTTTCACAATCATAAGATCATGGATTGCCTTTTCTTTCACAACGGGCCATGTCTTTCCCTGCAGGAAAATGAGGGTATCGTCTGCAAATAAAAATAGTTTTCCAAATAAATTTAATTTTGAAATATTATTAATATATATTAAAAATAAGACTGGCCCTAAATTGCTGCCTTGGACCACACCGTAGTCTACTGGCATTCTATCACTACATACATTGCACAAAGAAACAAACTGAGACCTTTGAGATAGGTAACTTGTAAACCAAGCGTGGGCGTTGCCCCGTATTCCTATTTCTTCCATTTTACTAAGTAATTTAGAACGATCTACAGAATCAAAAGCCTTTTTTAAATCTAGAAAAATTAACATTGGGTGATCTTTATCTGAAATCGCGTAATTCAACTCTTGATTGATATCAAATAAAGCGTCTGAGATATTTTTATCTAGACGGAACCCGTACTGACGCTCGCTGAGAATATTATTCGTTTGAAGGTAGGAAACTAATTGATCTTTCACTGCTTTCTCTATAATTTTAGTAAAAACACTGAGTAAAGATATTGGCCGGAAATTATTTTTATTCGTGACGTCATTAGATTTATATAATGGAAAAACTTTAGCTAATTTAAAACAATCTGGGAAAATTCCTGAAATTATACTGTGATTTATTATATGCAGTAAAGGATCACAAAGGATGATAAAATTATTTTTTAAGACGTCGGCCGAGACACCATCATAGCCCGGCGCAGACCCACCCCGTAAACTGTAAACGTAGCGTCGTAAGTCGAGTACAGTTATCGGTTGAAGTGTGAAATTGCAGTTCAGTCGATAGTCGGAGTCATTCAAAACTGGGTCCCCGCCGCAGTCAATCGCGTCAGCCAGTTCTTTTCCCACATTAGAAAAAAAATTATTAAAGTCATCGGCAACATTTTTATACGATATTGAAGTTAAGGGTTGAGTACCAGATACAAATTTTTCAATTGGAAATGAATCTTTTTTACTTACTCGACCTGCTAATTCATTAATTATACCCCAAAACTTTTTCGGATTTGTGGT
Organism: Flexamia atlantica; assembly: GCA_035578135.1. NCBI lineage: Eukaryota > Metazoa > Arthropoda > Insecta > Hemiptera > Cicadellidae > Flexamia > Flexamia atlantica. Next base: position 28,201,661 of record JAQJVK010000012.1, read on the forward strand.
TGAATCGTTTAGTTGTGATCTGTAATAATTTCGTTTAGTTTGTTTTAGGTTGTTATTAAGCTTTTGTTTCAATTCTCTGTAATTATTTACCAGTTCGTCGTTAAACGGTTGTTTTTTTACTCTTTTATTTAATCTGTCCCTGAGCCTAATTTGGTAAATCAATTCTCCTGTTATCCATGGTTTGAGTTTTTTGAATCTAGTTGAATTGCTTTTAAACAACTTCTTTGATGATTCGACACAATTTACTACAATCCTACTAAAGTGTTCAGAGCAGTTATTAACATCACTGTCACAAGAGACAACCGGGGCCCAGTTCGAATGTGTCAGTAGGTGAGTCAGCAGTGCGTGGTCCAGGTAAGTGTGCGGCGCCGGCGGTGGCGACGCAGTGGCGTGTGCGGTGTCGGGGGGCGGCGAAGTGGTAGTGATAGTGAGGCCAGTACTGTAGTGGTCAGTTATAGCTGTCTGGATCACGGCAGATTTGACCTCTTTAAAGTTGCTGTATTTTATAAAAATATGATCCAGACAGCTCATTGAAACATCAGTAACTCTTGTCGGTTTATCAATGCACTGTAAAAAACCGCCCCCTATTAAACAGTCCAAGTATTTATCAGTTAAGTTATCTCTTTTGAGTAAGTCAATATTCATGTCTCCTAAGAAAATACACATTTTGTTTTTGTTTATGCTGTTAAAAAAATTTTCAACTTCTGTAATAAAAAGGTCTGGGTTATTGTCGAAGGTTCTGTAAGTTGCTAGTATGTGGAATGGTTTATCAGTAAATGTAAAGTTTAAACTAAGTCCGTAAACATCACCTAGCGCAGTTTGAGTAGCCGTGGCTGAAAGTTGTTTGTTGACATAAACAATAACTCCGTCATTTTGGTTTCGATGTGTATCGGTCTGAAAGAGGTCAAACCCCTCCAAACCGGTTCCCACCCCTCCCTCCGCCAGCCAACACTCTGTCAAAACAATTACATCTAAATATTTTATGAACGAGTTTAAGTAAATAAGTAATTCATCGAAGTTTTTATTAAAGCTACGAATATTGGTTTGAAAAATACATAAATTATTCTCACCTGGCTTATTACTGTAAAATTCGGAATATTGACTGATTGAATTTAACTCCAAACAATTAATTTGAGAAATAAAACCGTCGTCCTCAGCAGCTTCTGCACACCGCATAGGTCAATGACCTCGCCCACTGTCTGCCAGATTCTATTTATTCATTTATTAATTTTTTCAAGCCGTGATAATTCTATGGCAGGATTATATATCCAAAACAAAGAAAGCCTAAACAGATGAAACAAAAACTAGATATGCATCTCACAAAAAATCTATTAAAAATGAATTTACTATTATTTTAAAATAATTATAACTTATTCGTTACTCCTATGAGCTGCAATAAGAAAGAAAGATACAATTAGTCTTGCTGCTTATTAGAAAAGTAATATAAATAAAAACAGTTAATATTTTTGCCTACAGTTACATTATATTCAAAAATATCTCAAATAAAGGGTCCACACGAGTCATATACAAACATATAACATGTAAACATAAATACATACCTTCTCGTTAAGGCAATATTTACTTCTTGGTGAAATAGACTTCGTGAATTATATTAATTTGTGAGTAATATTTAATTGAAAAATATATATCAATACTTAATTGAAATATTGGAGAGCAGAAAATCTACTAACTTAAATTATGCTTAATTAAATATACGGAAGGATGATTAAAAAATAAGGAAGTGAATTGTTCCATATTCTGTAAACCGGATTGGTGTTATAGCATATTTGCTTAAAGCGTGTAAAAACAAAAAAGTAATATAGCTTATTCTAGATGCCTAACTGCAAAAGGGACAAATATCTTAATAATTGAAGGTAATTATGTTATTCAAATCAGAGAAGCTGGCACGAAATAACTAAAGGCAGTTTAAAATTAAAGAAAATAAGAGATTTTTGAGAGACAAAAATAAATAAATAAGGAAAATAAGAGATTTTTCAAAGAATACTAGGTTGCTCTGTGCATAGAATCAAAGTATTATAAACTAAGCATTAGGAAAAGAAATACGTAATACAGTCTGAAAACACATGGACTAGTACCTGTTTCAATAGTTCATTTGTCGTATTTGTCAAGGTCTTCTTGGCGACAAATCCGGACCGCAGCATCCCTCTCTCGCTGTTTTATTAGAATTTTACCGTTGAAGTAACCGGCGAAATGTATTTTTCCGGCACGCTGCATCCCCCGTGCCCGCCCCAGAAGACCCTTGTTGTTGGCCGTCAGATGGTGATTGATATAGATGTTGCTAACCTGGAGGCTGGAGGCTATGTCCGTTGACTTGAGGTTCGGCTTCGACCTTGCAGCTGCAAGCCACTGTTCTTTAACCGACCTTGACACAAACTGAGCGATAATCGGCGGATGAGCGTGTTTCTGGGAGAAGAGCCGTAGCCGGTGCGCGATAGACACGTCTTCTCTCTTGAACGTTATCCCCAAAGCAGAGGCGAGCTTTTGAAGAATATTATATACGTTCTCATTTGATGTTTCGGGGATGCCCACAACTTCAATATTCGCGCAGCGGGAGTACTGCTCTGCGTCATTGACGCGTGCATGAAGCGACCGGACTTCGTCGACCAACGAGGCGTTAGCTTGTTCCAGTTTGTCGCACCGATTTTTTAATTCAATCTGGTTCAGTTCTATGGCGTCTAATTTAGTTTTAACTGTATTCACTTCGACCTGCAAGGTTTCGATCTTACTTATCACGTTTCCCGTTGCTGCATCAGTATGGCTTTTTAGCTCGGTCTTAAAACTATTAAGAGCTTCAAGTAATGTCCGTTTATCCACCGCATTTGTAGAGTCAGTACTTCGTTGGGATGAAACAGAATTGCTCTCCATCACACAACTTTCACACTTGAAGGTCCTCAACTTGCCTTTCGTCGAATTTTGCGCGCCGAGCGGCGTGCATGCAGGATGAAACTCGTGACTGCAGTCCGAACACTTGGCTACCAATTCCCCTTGTTTTAACTCGACACTGCATCTTCCACACTTTGACGGCATTATTAAAAGACACTAATAATCCAGTGAAGAATATAGTTAATATTAGTAAACTATATGGATAAGCACGGCACACACGATTGTAGGCAGACAGGTACAGGCCTGGTCTAGATAAGCGGCGAGCTAGCTGATAACCGGTCCTCACTCATCGGCGTCTGAACCGCAACTGATATTTTAGCACACCTTACATTTTTAAATATTTTTTCGAAGAAACTTCTTGTAGTTTAGTTTCAAATCCAAACTATTTAGGAATAATTGGGGGAGAAGTCATCTCTTATTAATTAGAGCCAAGAACTTACAATTGCCCCCTGCGAAACCCAAGATACGGGCCGCTGTCCAGCAAAATGTTGAGATTGCCGCTTGACCCTTGTCCGGCGCCGGGAGAATTTCACAGCAATTGCGTTCTGCCCTTGCATAAATTGCTTGCTTATTAGATTTTGGAGCACCTTCAAAATCAGTTGGAGCGCCGCATCGGCGTCGTTATAAGGAGTATGCAAAACTGGCGGGCGAATAAAAAAGAAATAACAGTTTTTTAGAGAATTTCATGTGCAGAAAAAAGTTATAATAGTAGCTCTCATGGAAATACCTAAGCACGGGACCAACATAACTTTCATTTTCGGGTCTCCACAAGCCAAAAACGAGTGTATAAATAGAGCACGAAGACTTCTTTAATAAAATCGTCGCTGGTTCTCAATTTTAAAATCATCGGTGCAGTCATGTAAAGTGCTTAGCATTCGGAGAAGAACGTAACCTGGCATTATCGACATATAGAAAAGGGAGGTAGGTTAAAGTATAATTTTCGACAGAAAATTATTATCTGCATAATTATTTTACATGAGAATTTAAACTATCCTTAATCAAATTGTTTGCACAGCTATCATGAATTCAAACAAAGTCGCTATTTTATTTGTTACCGAGATACTGCTAGAGGAGTGGCAAACGCAGTATAGCGTACGTTGTTCCATTGTAAGAGGGGGCTCCAGTCCCGCGCGACTACCTGCTTCTCCCATAAGACCAAAGTTACCTTTCAAATTCGGTACAGCCTCAACCGATCAACCAGAATTGTTAGTTTTTAGCTCATTTGAAAAAACAAAAAAATATCTAGCGACTTCAGTGTGCAGAATTTTGATATAGTTTTTTGGTTAGTGGTAAAAAAATCGCAAAAAATATATTTTCGGATTTTTTTATAAATTATTCTAAATGTGATATCAAAATTCTGCTCACTGAAGTCGCTCGATAATTTTTTGTTCTTTCGAATGACCTAAAAATTAACGATTTTGGTTGAGCGGTAGAGGCTGTACCGAATTTGAAAGTTAACATTGGCCTTATGGGAGGAGCAAGTAGAAACGCGATATTTTTCGCGACTGGTGCCCCCTCCTTCATATGTTGTTTATTTCTTAACATATCCGCACATTTTCATTTAACACAATAACAAATAACACATTATTAAAATAAAACGTTATCTTACCTGTTGCGTCGAGTAATTCAATTTTCCAAAATAAGATAACGATCGTTTCAGTGACAAGTCACCTTATATAGATCTATATACAAGTATCAACTTTCCCACGATAGATAACTTTTCAAACAATCGTTATCCTATTTTGGAAAATTTAACTACCCTACCTTTGAATTGAAGGTAACATGACCTTTTATTTGTATAATAGTTGTAATTCTGAGACTACTCAAAAATGAAACTCAATATTAGGTTATTATCTAGCTATTTTCTTCATATGCCGCATAAGACTCTTTAGAACGTGAATGTACCTTTAATGAACCTCTTTGTTGTAAATATGTTACAAAACCTCGACGCAACAGGTAATATATGTAACCTATTGTTTGTACAACAGTTATCCTGCGACGACACAAAAATGAAACAGATTATTAGGTTATTATCTAACTATTTGCTTCATATACAGCAAAAAATAACTCTTTTGAAAGTGAATGAACCTTTTATGAACCTCTTTTCTTGTGAATATGTCACATCAAAATTTGATCTGATATCTATATGGTTTGACCTGCGGAGGCTGCCGCTGGCGGTGACGCTGGGGCGCGCGCTGGGGGCCCAGGTGCAGCCGCTGATGGCCATCCTCATGTCGCCCCGGGTCCGCTCCTCCTCTCTGCACTCTGGTGGGTTTATCTTTACTCTAACTGAAGAATTTAACTAGCATAATTCATGAGTAAAATATTATATGAATGTTTTGAATAACTATTTAGCCTAGATTTTGGGTTTATACTGGTTGAATAATTGGTCGCCACGGGTCCGGTCCTCCTCTCTACACTCTGGTGGGTTTATCTTTACTCTAACTGAATAATTTAACTAGCATAATTCATGAGTAAAATATTATTTTATGTTTTGAATAACTATTTAGTCTACATTTTGGGTTTATACTGGTTGAATGATTGGTATCTTGAGATTTATTCTGCATTATATTTTTATTGGGTTTTGAGCTCACCTATTTTAACAAGTTTGCATGCATGTATCTTTTGCGGTTATTTTTCGTTTGCAGTTTTTTATCGAAATTACTTTCGTAATTTTCAACATGTATTATATTTTTCTATAATAATTTGTGTCGTAAGGGCTAGCTATACAGTACCTGTGCTTTTTTGTGAGACCAAAGCTAACTTTAAAATCTGGTACCTAATTCGAGCCCCCGACTTAATAATTCAACCAGTTCTTAATTATATGAGCTTTATTATGACATAAAGCTACACACATGAATTTTACATTTAATTTTTTTCAGACGATTCCGCCGAAGAAGACAGGTCAGACGACGAGACCAAGACGAGTCCCAAGTCCAAAACGCCTCTTCTATCCATCACCTCGTTGGAGCTGCCAGAGCTTGCGCCAGCGCGGAACCCTGCCTGCCAGCCAGTGCGGCGCGTGCGCACCAGCGTCAGGCGCAGACCCCCACCACCGCCGCCCTGCGCAGCGGGCAACGCGCAGGCGCAGAACATCTCGTGCGCCGGCCTCGCGCTGGCTAAGAAATGAGGCGCGGACAGTAGTGTGCTGTAGGCTTCGTCTCACTCGAGCCTGTACGATGTGTAATGTATAGACCTGACAGCAAGATAGCGATTCAGGCTCAAACTAAGAACAATGCGACTTTAGGTCTAGTAGATTCAGTCTAATTTCGTTGGTCTCTAAGATGCTAAGCGTCTCGGAACAGAAAATAATTTAGTTATATTGGAGTGGATCTAAGTAGTAACTAAGAACAGGTCACAAGGGATCAAATAACAGTGCGGAAATTAAATCATAAAATAGGATATAGCGGGGCTCAGTTAAAGGTAGTCAGTTGATTTGGTTCTTGCAACTCAAAATTAAATACAGACATAAAATATTTTTATCCTCCTTCTTAATTTATTACATTCAATTCCTATCAACCCTTTTTCGTTAAGGATTTGTTAAAAAATAACTCTATCCTCTCTTGATAGGGTAAGTCAACTTTGTTGAAAATTATATGTAAGCCCTCAATCGTCCAAGAGAAAGGCGTAATTTTCTGTAATGATATCTCATGAAAATTATTTAATGAGGGCATTTTCTCCTAAAGTTTGATACCATATATTATTATAATTAATAAGGTTGTACCGTTCCCGTGTTTCTTGCCAACATAACAGTGCAAAACGCGTTTTGAGTTTTTTTAGGCTCGCAGTTTAAATAAAGTGATCTCTCGTTTACTAAAATGTATGTAAATAATATATGTGTGGTACATTTTGACAGTGATAACCGTATACTGAATTTCTCAGCATATTAATGTATGTTGATTATTGGTATTCATAGACCTACTTGGAACAAAAAAGTAATCTAAATTTTGGGTTTTTCCAAAATATCTTCAATTAAAAATATTCTCTAGAATAAGTTTCTACTTCTTGCAGCTTATAATTTGTCTAAAATTATTGATTTCTTTAAAAGCTCCAACTTGTAAATAATAAAAAATTGTATTTTAATGCAATTAATTGTTCTATTTATTATGTCTATTATGTCTAGTTGGTGGATGGTAAACATTATTAAATATATAATATTTAAAGTTTATATGAATTTTATATTTTAAAATATAAATTTTAAATTATGACTTTTGATGAGATTTACATTATTTTAATGAATGCTTAGTTACAGGTTTGTGTTATAGTTCTAGTCATGTTATTATAAGTTTCATTTGAGTAGATTATTAATAATTTCTCTTAGTTTTAATGGGTTATGTCCATATGTATTTTCTGTGCGTTATACCTCAGAAGACTGCAATTATGGTTATGACCTAAATTATAAGGTGTTTATTCAATTGCTGACTCTCCTGTTTGTTTGTTAATTAAAATCTTTCAATTTCATATGCAAAGAATTCTATTGGAAAAATACAGTATATACATGGTGCTTGAATAATAAATTTAAAGATTTCGTTTTACTGCATTACGATTTCTTTCCAATATATTTGTTTATTGTTTGTTAAAATGAAGAGTTGTGTCCTGAAAGATGTTATCAACAAGTTCAGAGAACATTCTGAAATCTTTCAATTTCATATGGAGAGAATTATATTCGAAAAATACAGTATATACATGTTTCTTAACAGTTTTTGTCACGGACAATTGATATACGTTATTTCAGTTTTACACTTAACGTCACACACAAACCTCATAAAAAAACAGTTTTTGATAGATTTCTTTATTATCTGCACAAATAATAAATAACCGTCGACCGGAAACTAGTCCAACTCTATTAAACTAGCAAACTTTAAAACCCGAAACTGTAACGTTTCACCCGTCAACGGAAGAGGGTAGAATGTAAAACCGGAGCAGCACGGGTCAATCAGGAAGTGCAGGTTCCAGGGGAGAAGACGACGGTCAAGGTCGAAGTTGAGGGGTCGACCTGTACACGAGCGGTCCAGCGGGCACCTGCCGAGCACGGGGCGAGCAGGAAGTGGAGGGTAGGAACTGCCGGGGGATGTCCAGGGGTCAGGGTCACCTGGGAGTCGGGAGGGTAGAACACGTTCTGCGGGAGAGGTGGACAATATGTTTATAATTGAACTGTAACTGTTGTGCAGTTTCTGGTGCTCCAGAAATTCGTTCGATTAACGTCTACTTTGTGTAGTGACAATGTTCTTCCACTCAGATCATTGTTCTAGATGTAAAAAGCTCAAGCTCAGACGATTGTGTTGATACTTTATTGCAGGAAATTGTTCTCGTTCAGGAATAAATAACTATTTAATTTGGGGGGGGGGGAGAGAATATCAAGGCAATTTGTTGAAGTAGTCATTGTCACTTCAGTCGTTGTGGCGATTCTAACAGATTAAAAAGACATTTCCGTTGAGTGTCAAAGTCTTTAATGAATATTCATTAATAAAATTACCTAATTATTAGATTATCGTCTATAAATTTATTGATCTTGAATATGCAAAGTCCCACTTTGCAAAGTTGCATTTTGTTTGAATATACAGAACGTTATTCGTGTTATCTTGCAATGTCATAGAGAGATGATTTTGGTAAGGCATTTTTTAGCAGTTAATTCCCTAATTCCCTAATTCACATTAAAGGACCATATCAAACATTTGGTTTCAATAACAAATCATATAACTAGGAGAAAACATATTGCTTACTTGTAAATTTGAAGCGTACAAAGACACCTCAACAGATATCTGGTCTCTCATATCAAAAACCTTATGTATAAGTTTTTGAAATTACGATTTTGTGTATATTTAGGGATTGGATTGTTTATATTAGCCGATAAAATTATTAAATTTGGGAGATATTTGCTATTGAAATACCCTTCCCCTCAGAACTAGCAGAAGTGGAAACATTAAAGGGCGACATTAAACATTATAGGTTTTAATAACAAGTCATTTTACCAGGAGTAAACAAGTTAGTGTTAGTTTGAAGCAGAAATACACCACAACAGATGTCAAATCTAAGTAAAGTAAGTAGTACTAAGTATTTACTAGTACCCTCGAATTTTAAGTCCTTTCTTTTTAAATGTGAAGTAACGTTATTATGGTTATTTGATCTTTCTTTCTTTGGATTGGATTATTCAAATTAGCCAATGACAAATGATAAGTTCGGGAGAGCCAGTAAACTAGCAAATTATTTGTTAAATCATTGATACTGTATTTCTACATCATGATAATGTAAAATATTTACTTTATGTAATATAATGACAAAGAGCATGAGAATGAAATTTATAACGACAAAAACCTCATTGTTTTAAATATTTAGTTTAAGAATTTGCCGTATAAAGGCAAACCAAGGCACAAGGCAAATACTGTCCAGTTGGCGGGTCAGAGGTTACAGGGTGCTGCGAAGGCACCACCCCTACCCCTACCCTGGTGTCACACCCTGCACGAGACGGCAGGTGGCTGCCCTGGGCCCAGCTGCGTTACAGCCGCAGTAGCAGCAGAAGTAACGTTATTATGGTTATTTGAAACAAATAAGTCCTAAACCGTGGTGAGAATTTGGAAACCTAAAAGGTTCTGTGAGTTAGGAATGGAAGTATAATTTTATTAGAATTTTTCAGTGGGTCATCATTTTATGGCTTGTTCAACATGATAAATTGAAATACTGACCTACCTTTGAGACATTGAGAGGAAATTTATATAAAATGTACAAGAAAACGTAGGCTTAAAAGGTGCAAGATCCGTTCTCCCATAACGATGTTTTTATCATTGCCCCTTTCTCTCAAACTACCTTTGAGACATTGAGAGGAAATTTATATAAAATGTACAAGAAAACGTAGGCTTAAAAGGTGCAAGATCCGTTCTCCCATAACGATGTTTTTATCATTGCCCCTTTCTCTCAAACTAAAATAACATTTTAGATTTTACTACAATTAAAACTGTAAGTCACGGTTTCAGTCACTGTAAGTTAGTTGAGTTCTTGAACAAGCAGTCAACTCGTCGTAAAACCCGTTTTCATGTATTTATAAACTAAAACGAATTGGTTTTCAAACCTACAAGTTCAGGAGTAAAACGTATTTGGTTACATAACGCCCTTTCACCATTTACATAGGCGGAGGTCGGACTAAATCAGACTTAATTCCATCAACAAAACTCAATTTAAAATTAAATATCTATGGAGCCTTTATCTAAGAATTTGCAAGCTTGTATGCTCATAAACAAATCTTCAAATGTAATGTATTCCTCTACGCCACAGCGGTTTTCTGGCAAATGGATAGGGAACGCTTTCTTCAAATTGTTTTCTTAATTTAAAATTTGTAATGGGTAAGTAGTTAACCCTTGATTACTTTTGTTCTCTATTCTATTTATAACTACTTTCGGCAACATTACACTAGGCAGTGGGGTGCCAGTGTGGGCTCCTCGCAGGGGCGGCGCTGGAGCCCAATCTCAAGGCCTCCGAGGTTTAATGCGCCCCGGGCGCCACGGACCGGTTCCATCCCCCGCCGCCGCCCTCGGTCCGCCCTTGCACCCCCACTGCCGTTATGTTGCCATCTAACAGGTACTATTTCAATAGAAAGTAAACTCACTTGATGATTTGGTAAGCTCGAATTTTATGTAATGTAAGTAGAACCTCGCTAATCCGTCACCTACGGGGCTGGGGCCATGGTCGGAACAGCAGAAAGGTTGGATTATCAGAGCAACGCAATTATTGACACTAAAATATACTAAAACTGCATTTATAGCAGAAAAATCGCATTAAGATCGATTAATGAGATATAAAAATACAGAAGATTTTAAATAATAGATAGAAAATTAAGTAAACTCGTACTAACAGAACCAAGTTTCATCGCTCTAATGACCGAATTACACACTTAACTGACAATGTATAAGCGTCATCGAGCGGAAGCCTACTGTGCCGGTGGCACGGTCGGACCATCCGAGGTCGGACTAGCGAGGTTCTATTGCATTAGGGATCGGAATTGCCAGAATTAAGATCGAGCTTTTTGATTTAATCTCATTTTTGTCGATGCAATGATTTAGGATTTTTGCGAGAAAAACGCTTTAATACATTGTAAAGCAACAAAACTTAAAAACAAATGGTTACTAAAAGAAAGATGCACGGAAATATTTGATTTTATTAAAGATGATAAAAAAACCTTCTACTCAAATATTCATAGAAGTTGCTTTAATATCTTAATTTAGGGTTCATGTTAAAATAAGCACTATTTTATTGAAGCGTTATACGTGTTATTTTGAGGGGGCATGAGGAAAAAAACAGTAATTTTTCAAACATTTCAAAACGTTACTATTTTAAAAACTTAATGTGTATCCAATGCTATTTAGAAACAGATTATGTCCACTGAAAATTGGTCTTCAAATTTGGTTTTCAACTTATTTATTTAATGGTAAGGAAAAATTTAGAAAATCTCAAAGTCTATTTCAGTGGTACCAACACTTAAAACATTGCTCACGATTTCCATCACTTTGCACTTAGTTAATTACTTGATTAAATTACAAACCTAAAAACCAAAAACCCAACATTTTGAATATTTCTTAGAAATTTCATGTAAAACAAAAAAGAATTTCGACAACGTTTTCTGTCACATCGCTTGATTACAGTAAATTTTAAAACTACCAAGTATAAAAAAACAGCAAAAAGATACAATCACGCTGGCGAGCTTGGACGTTGATTCAGTTAGTGCAAGATCTGTGGAGGAGACTTGTTTGTTTGTTTAATAGTTGATTGCGCGGCGCGGCGGCGCGTGCGGGCGCGTCACGAACTGCGTGCGCGCGCACCCAACAATCGTCCCGTCAGCGTTCTGGCGGGAAGTATTTTGTGTAATTAGGGGTGATAGTGTACGACTGTTCAAGCCTTGGGTAATCATTGAGGAATCTACGTTTTGTCTAAAATGCTGTCGACAAGCTTCATGATTTCAATTTACAGGATCAGGGAAAACTGTTTTTCTATGAAGTATGAAGCAGCAACGCATGAAGGTTGATCCTATAGTTTACAAAATGCATAAGACTGCAATGTGCCAAGTAGCAATGTGGAAATGAGTGTTACTTTTGTCTGTAATTTATATTAAATGTTTTAATAAATGGGGAGGTGTATTGGGAGAAAAGTTCATAATCAGTTTTTTGAATTTTAATTTATGTTCTTCCCACCACAGAAGTGGAATTGTGGATCGAGTGGAGTTGTGTACTCGATTTCTTCCCCGATTCCTGTGAATCTATGCAGTTGCCAGTTGAGCACTAATTACTCTATGTTAGTCCTTCATTTTGAGGATAATATGGTTATAACAGTCGCTGAGGGACGCTTTTGCATCAGTTGTCATTTGTTTTACTTCAACAGAAACCCTAAAAACATATATATCTATTAGGCCTATCACTAGTTGTGGCACTAACAATTTATTTACAAATTAATATGCCAAGTTAAAACCCATAATACTTTATATCAGAGCCTTAACATTTAAAGAATACCATATAGCCTTGGGCAAAAATTTAGTGTTTGGTCATTATTATTAAAGCCCAAATAATGTCATACCAAATGAAGAATAATAACCACTGTAGAGATGACAAAAACTCCTAGAGAAAGAAACCCCAATAAACCTGTAGTCTGTATTCATTGGGATCCAAATAAATGCAATAACTAAATCATAAGTGAAGTAAATTATGATTTATAATTGTTTACAGTCTTCGAAAACAAGTCGTCCTGAAGTCCGAGGTTCCAAAGTCAACACATTATACGGTCCATTCCCCTTATCACGGAATTAAATAATAATTGATTATTTACTTGATTATTATTGCATATTGTCAGTCGCAACTGATTAAAAATTCTCCCCCTCTACCAGCGACCTTCTAAAAAAAGTGACAAAGCGTCCGACCGGTCCGAGCACGAGACAGTGTCCCCGGGCACCGGAACTGCCACTGGACACCGGAAGTTCACCCGGTCAGCCGGGCAGGAGTATCGGCTACTGTAGCATCTGCTACCCTTTGGTCACCGCCGCGCCGCCCCGAGCAATCAGGGCAGGTCGGGGGACGACAGCGACCAGTAACTACCGTGACTGTGACAGTAACTGACTGGATGCCAGTTATTCCTCAATAGGAACCGGAAACGCAATTCGGATACACACAATAACAAGTTTTCAAGCTGGTTTTAAATATGTTGGAGGTAAAATGGCTTTTAAAGTAAGAATAGTTTCATGGAAAGTCAACGTCTAATATTCCTTCGAAAATTTAATTACGCCAAAGAAACCATTATTTACTGAGTTAGTTTGATTTAAAAAATTATTGCTTTAGTCCTTTCATTGCACAGTGTAGGCTACTCGGAATTTGAAATATCCAAACAAAAGTTATACTGTCTCAAAGTTTGGAAATGTTAGCAATATACTGTCCTAGGCATGCCTAATAAATGTGTTGATGGATAAATCTTTAAAATTGAATATTCCGGACCAAACGCCAAAGAAACCATTATTTACTGAGTTAGTTTGATTTAAAAAATTATTGCTTTAGTCCTTTCATTGCACAGTGTAGGCTACTCGGAATTTGAAATATCCAAACAAAAATTATACTGTATCAAAGTTTGGAAATGTTAGCAATATACTGTCCTAGGCATGCCTAATAAATGTGTTGATGGATAAATCTTTAAAATTGAATATTCCGGACCAAGCTCTGATGAAATAAGTCTAAAAAGTATGCATTTTTAAAATTAAATTTTGTCTTTAGTCAACCTTATTATTTATCATGCAAATTTTCATTATTTATTCTGTATTGTGACAAATACGCATCGGTTCGAACTAAATAATTACCTGGGCATGTAAACTGAATTGCAAAGCGACGTCGAAAGTGAAAAGAAAGCCAGCAAGCGGTTCTACAGGAAGCATTCATCTCGAGCTAACTGAACCTGTACATAGGAATGTCATTGCCCACAAAAACTTGAATAGAGAGATTGTCCTGCAGACAAGTAGGTATAAGCAATTCCGGTGGGTAGCGGTACAGGCCAGTGAATATATGAATGGAGTAGTCGAGCGGAGGTAAGACAAAGACGGGACATAACGGGACTCTCGTGCCGAGGGGGAGGGGTGGAAGGGTTAAAACCTCCCCCTCACAGTTCACCCCTCCCATCACGGCTTAGCCATAATCTCACGGTGGTCCCCGCTAAAAAGCCTGATTGTCACATAAAACCTACCATTGCTTGCTTCTTGGAATGCGCATAACTTTATTGAGTAATCGTTGGTAAATTATTTGTCTAGGAAATCAGGTGGTTGTCGTTGTTTGGGGTTAAAGGCTTTCACGATCCTAGAAGATCAATCTGTTGGGAAACAGCAATTTCTACGAACAAAGGTACTAGATGTATAAGCATGTTGTAATAGCAATGCAGTTATGGTTCGCGGATTTGAATGTAGGCTAAAACGTTGCACTGATTTAGGTTATACAATAAATTAAATCCAGGTAAGCGTTTGGTTGTACGAAAAATATGTTTGTGGTCAATTGACGCATTTGTTCCTGATTATCGTTTTCTTGAATTTGTATCAAACATACGTTGTAGACATGATGTATATTGTTATAATAACAATGAAAAATAAGTAATCATGGACATCCTGATTATCGCTTTCAAAAACGTGGTTTTTTATAGACAATTTTATAGTGAAAAATAAGTAATCATGGTCATTTATTGCTGATACTGATACATTTGTTTCTGATTATAGTTTTCATGAATGTGTATCAAACATATAACGTGAACATTTAATATGAATTTTGTATAATGAAAAGTGGAACAAAGTAATCATAGCTTGAACAGAAAACCATGTTTAAAGATTAACTTCCAAACAATCTTTGTTCTACACGGATGCAGAGACGCAGAACAAAGAAAGATGCCCTATTTGTTTTAATAGTTAATTTTCCAATTACAGATTGTAAATAAGTACCATTACACATAGCAAATTCAGTTGTGTATACCAAAGAACAAATAATAATTAATCTACCATTGTATAAACGATTATGTAACTAAATACAATACAAAATCCAAACCAACGTTACAGTGAACTACCGTTTGCTCCAGACAGGTGCTCGCACTGAAGGGTGTCAGTTTGACCCGTTGAGAGCTGAGACGCACCCCTTGCCTAACGTCCGTTAGAAGGGTGCTTTTTTGGGGGGAGGTGTTCCCTAAAGCTCCCTCCTAAACTAATCTTGGCTTCACCTAGGTCAAAGTTGATGATGAGCGTGAACCGTACAAAAGAAGGTTTTTAAGAGGAGGGAAAAGATGGCCAATTTCCAAAGGGGAGAAAATTAGCTAGGGATAAGAATCACGTTGGATGAGAAAATCTAAATATTACCTTATAAACCATGGATAGATAATTTAACTGATGCAGAGTACTTGTGTAATCAGATTTAACATATAGACCCAGAAATCTAATCTGTCGTTTTGTCTCAGCAATTTTGCTCGCTGTTTCTTGTTACCTCCTCGGACTGCAGGTCATTTGGACTAGGACTGTATTATATTATGTGGTTGTTTTCTAACTTTATTATTGCTGTAGCCCATAATTGTTCACACTTGTGGATTAATTTATGTGTCGTAATGTCACCATACGTCCCGAAATGACGGGACGGTCACCATATTTTCAACGTCGTTGTCCCGAAATTTGAGGACGGTCACCAATACCAAGGTCATTGTCCTGTTGTCCCAAGAAACTCCTCGAGATAGTGTACAAACATTTCAGAAGATCTACAAAATTAGTTGTGCAATAATAGTAAAATAGGTTTGAAAAATTGCTAGTTCTGCAATCAAATACTGTATTCGGAATTGGGAGAGCAATTGATGCTATTTAACCATACTTCAAGTTTGATTCAAACGAGTGTTTTCAATTGTTAAGTGTGAATTATTACTGGATTTCAACCCATAATAATTATATCTATATTGTATAATAGACTTTAGTCGGTACATCGCTTTAATAATGTGTTATTTAAGCATCGAATTTAATCCGTACAGACAAAGTGGTGTGGACAGACTTTAGTCGGTACATCGCTTTAATAATGTGTTATTTAAGCATCGAATTTAATCCGTGCAGACAAAGTGGTGTGGACAGAAAGTGCTATTTTACAAAATAAACTACTTTGAATTGCGTTGATTTCATGTTCACTAACTCTATCGTCCATTTCTATCACGCATTTTTTGAGGCGTAGAAAAAAATCATTTTTATTGCTGCAGAGTCAAAAAATAGCAAGTTCAATTATAAACGACCACAGGGATTTAATTATTTTGCAATATGAGTTTGTGCATTCAGATTTCATTACATAGGCCTAATTTTAAGGTAAACCCATTTAGTTTGAATAGTGGAACCACCATATACAACTTACAAACGTTTTCAAATTATTAGTGGTACCGTTCAAAAGTCTCACAACACATTGAACTATGATTTCAAGAAAAATAAATTAAAGATGCATATAAATATTTTTCAAATAACTTATTTCCATAACATAAGTACTATAAAACATAATGGACATTTAAAATATTTCAACTACCCTACACAACTTACGAACTTTTTCAAATTATTACTGGTACTGTACCGTTCAAATATCTCACATCACATTGAACTATAATTAAAAATAATTAAAGATATATATAAATATTTTTTAATAGCATATTAGCAATTATTCCAAACATAATGGGTTTTATTCTAAAGTAAGTTGTATTAAACATCATAAAAAAATAATCGGCTTACAACTCTGATGAAGCAAAGTTATAAAAAAAGTACATCGATATTAACTGTTAAAATCCTAAAGACCAATCAATTTCCAATCAAAACGCGGCCGGAAGTGGGGCGGCAAGTGTTGTGCGAATGTTGAGCACTTCCCCCCACAGGTGTCTTCCGGTCCCCCCCCTCCAACGGCACGTCACATGAATTACACCCTGTGATCTGATTTCTTTTATTTATTTCTGACAGATGCACCCTCCAGATCCGTTTATCCGTTTAATTTACAAGGTCTGCTAATGCACTCTTGGGGTCCGCAGGGTTTTAGCAACACTTTTTTATTGGGACTTTTGTTTTGATAGCCGCATTTACCAAAGGAAAGGAGTTTTTATTCTTCTTCGGATTTGAGCTTTAGATTAAAACCAGTTTGGTGCATAGTTAAAGTGCGTTTGTTTAGTTTTTTATTGTTTAGTTGTTTTAATTCAAGTTCAACAACTTATGACTACTCCAAGTCCATTATTCGAGTCAGTCATTCGTCATGTAAGCGTAATGTAATGTATCAATTAAGACAGAAAGCATGATTTAATAAATGCTTTGTTTTCAGCAAGATAGGATTTTTATTAAAATTGCTTGAAAATATTATTAAAATATTTCTTTCGGTGTTCAGAACTTTATATTTTTATATATTAATTTATTCAAAACGATTACAACATGGGCGGATTTAGGTCTTAATTTTGGGGGGTGCCAGGTCACCTCACTTATGACGTACTGTATATGCTCAAATTCAAACATAAAACTGCTATTCAAGTAGCCCGTTTGCAGGCATACTCCAATAAATAGCTGTTCATTTCATCTGATGACAACCGTGTTCTAATAGCTTATTCAAAGTTATGTTGAAAAGTAATTCCCCATTGTCTGTCAAACAATCCAGCAAAAGTTAGGGAGTGCCGGGCACCCCCTGGAACCCCCAGAAACCCGCCCATGGATTACAACTTATAAACGAGCCAACTCTGATAACGATCCTATTGAAAATATACCTAATAGTTACAAAGTATTTAGACCTTGTTTTTGTTATCTCGATGAAAATCTAATTAGATTTGCATATGATCATAAAGTTGTGGTAGTTTAAGTCCAATCCAATCAAAATTTAGAATTGACCGTTTAAATGTATTAAGTGTCAATATTTAATCAATATTTATACAAAACAAAAATAACATTAGAAAATTTATATAGAGTTAATATAATTTATCACGAATCATGTACAATGACTGAACATTGATTGTACATTGAACATTAGCTTATTATGCCATAATTCCTATTGCTGACGTTTCTGCATTTATTTGGAAGACTAATTCCCCAAATTAACAGAAACAATCGCCGTTCGTCCCGCCGCACACGGTTCCCGGCTGGCGTTCCCAGTTCCCAGAAACATCCCCTTGTTATGCGCGGACGCTGGCAATTGACACCCCCATAAACGG
The DNA here is from genome assembly GCA_035578135.1 of Flexamia atlantica. Taxonomy (NCBI): domain Eukaryota; kingdom Metazoa; phylum Arthropoda; class Insecta; order Hemiptera; family Cicadellidae; genus Flexamia; species Flexamia atlantica. Next base: position 28,219,748 of record JAQJVK010000012.1, read on the forward strand.
GGTGCATGGCCTGCCTGCACCACTCCCCGCCTTTGACCGCCGCCGCCCTGTCAGCGTCCCCGTTGTAACTCAGCGACAAAAGTCAATTTTCGAAAGTCCCGTCTTCGGTTTATTGGGGTTGTAAATATCGATGTCTGATTTCTTGTCGTCGAGCGTCGTTCTTGGTCAAACGGCTGCGGAGAAAGTTTTGTCTACCGTTTCGCCGGGCTCTTTCTGTACATAAACGCGCGTTGTTCTGTGAAATTAGCTTTTTTAATAGATGTTATAATTGCGAACAAGCGAATTCAGCTTTAGGAATATTTCTTAAGTAAAGGAGTGAGGAGCACTTTATCAGATAATATACCTAGTTGGGATATAGTATAGTTGTTTTTGGATTTTGACCTGAATGCATTTTTCCTAAGAGGCGGAACGCTTTTTTTGTAAGGGCGGTGGGTACCACAGACGGAGAAAGACGTCCCATCCCGGAACTTGAACCCGTGACCTTTGAACCGGTCTTAGACACTGACCACTCAAGATCCAGTAATTAAATTTTTGTGCGTGTTAAAAACTACTCATACTCTTGTAACTTGATCACTTATTAAAAAAAGTATGGATATTCCCATACTTTCAGAGTGTTTTACATATAATAGTTAAACTTTTATAAGTTTGTTTTTTTCATTCAAAAGATTGATGTGTGTTTAACCGAAAAATCAATTAGGTTGTCAAGAGCATTTGAGTTCTTTATATAATAAAAAGAAAATTATTAGTAAAAGTAAGTCTAGTTATTTCTCGAACACCTGTTTTAATTTGTTAACACATTGACTGCTAACATTTTTTTAATATACCGCCACATAGCTGTAAAGGTTTATTGCTAATTCACAAAGTTTATGGTTATGGAAGGTCAGTCATGCCGAGTAAATGTTTTTTCGGGCCACTTCCGGTTTGTAGGATGACGTCAAAGATTTGGTCGTCTTTAGACGTCTTCAGCCTCACTGGTTGGATTAAAAATATAAAAAAAGTTTTTCACGTGGTTTATATGTATATACTATACAAATATTGGTTTGTTCAGTTTTTCTAGTCAGTTGTAAGTTCGACTATGTCACCATATACCACATAAAATCGTGAAAAAAAAACAAAAAAAAGACGTCTTTAGACGTCCTACGGTTTACAGCACACACAAAAACTCAAAATCTCAAAATTTACTCATCTTATTTACGCACTATCTATAGGATGAACAAAACACACTCAAACTCACAAAAATCCTCACAGGAATACGTTAAAATAGGATGGTAGCACGTGCCAAACTGCTTTGATTACATGGGAAGAATCCCACATGTGCCGCTAGGAGCGCCACTAACTGAAGAGCGGAAACTGCAAGCGACGGTGATGACGTTAAACTATAGTATGTCTAGTGATGGGACAAACGATTAATTTCAACCATACGATGGTTCATCCGATGGTTTTTCTTCCATCCGATAGTTTTCAGATAGACGATTCATCCGATGGTTTTCCTATGTAGTGGAGTGGGGGGAGCGGATTGGCCCACGCTGTGTACGGAGATGGGAGGAACTATCCGACTAGTGGATGGATGAATAAACTATCTGTTCGCTGATCTGATGGATGATTTTCATTGGTTTCGTGGTGTATCTATTCGGATTAAAATAACAGTTGAACGCTGAGCAGATAATTCACAAAGCAAATGGATGAATAAATATTTGTTATACCTTAAACATTTTGTATTGAGGTTGAGATAATTGAATAAGTTAGCCTAAAATACTAACCTTTTGGTCCAAACATAGGATGTTTTTATCTTTGGCGCAAATACTCGGATTTTTCACCATTCATTAAAGAACAGTTTCAGTAATTTAATATAACTCGTAGTTTTCAAACGAATGAAAATGCGGAACGAATTGTTTTACAATTGAATGAAAACACGGAACGGATGGTAGATGGATATTGAGGTTCAGATGATTCGCTTGCGAATGAATGGATGGTTCATCCGGATGAAAATTGAAGTAGCCATCGGATGAATCGGTTGACGCGCAACAACCGGATGAATCGTTTGTTTCTATCGGATAGTTCCCATCACTAAGTATGTCCTCCAGTGGCTGACAGAGTTTCAATCCCCTACTACCAAAACGGAGTCGCCAGTAAATCTGTTTGATAAACCTTGCATAAGGACGTCTTAGGACGTCCTCAGCTATTCATCAATGAATCGAAGACGTCTAAAGACGTCCTACGCGGACAAAGTGTTAAGATTTTCCCATGAATAAATGTTTTTTTATTCAAAGGCTTTATGTGCGTTTTACCCGAAAAATCATTTAATTTGTCAAGAGCACTGAGTTATGTATACAATAAAAAATACTGTTTTTAGTAAAACTAGGCCTTATGTTTGAGAAAGACCCTCAAATTATCTCTCTTTATATCAGTGGTGAGTATATAATGATGTTCAATCTTACATTTCAATACGTTTACTCGATTTAAGGAATTATACATTTTATAGTTATAAATTATGTATGGGAAATTGCTTGTCTTTTCAGTTTTTATTTCACCTGTATAAAACATGAAAAGTAAGTAAAATTGCCATAGATTAATTATGAATATTTAAATGTAAAAACTTGTTGTGTAATATTTGATAAAGCACAATAGCAAGGGCATTTGAGTTCTTTATATAATTAAAATACCCCCGATGCAGCAGACCTGCATACTCAGCGAATTTCAAATGCAAAACAACATATTTCAATCCAACATAGGGAGATTTGACATGTTTTGGTAAGCTCCATAAGAATGACATGGGGAATGAGTATGCAGGCTTGCTGCTACAGGTATATTAAAATTGGGTGGTTTTAATTCAATATTTAGTAGATCTGAACTAGAAGAAGCTATTTACGAAGTTTTAACAAGATATGTTAAGAAATAACCGAGATATAGAATTTTACTTATTTCCCATAAGGTTAACATTGGGACAACGTACTGTGTTTACCACTTTCAATATCTCGATAACCAATGGGCATAGAGCAGTGATTCAAGTTAATAAATTGTTTGTTTTTTTTTAGCTGAATTCAATGGTGCTAACAAAAGTCGGATTATTTCTATTTTTCTATGTAAAAAAACTCAAAAAAACCATTTTTGGGGGGTTTATCCCCCCTAACCCCCCTTCTGATGATCCGATCGGGCTGGTTTTCGAACTCGTCCGAATAATAACTACTTTACACGTCTGTGCCAAATTTCATTCCAATCGGACCATTTCTGCGAGCGCTATCGTGCTTACAGACACATATATATCTATATCTATAGAAATTTGAACCAATAGTGTTTTCTGCCTCTGTTGGCCCCAAAACGCAAAGTTATCATGGTCTCGGGCTTAGGTCTTACCATGATACCTACGGTAATAGCTTCTTCCCTATAGGGGAAATTCGCTAAAAATGTAAGTATTAGTAAAACTAAGTCTAGTTATTTCTCGATCACCTGTTTTAATTTGATAGGATTTCCCTTTAAATAAATACCTTTTTATTCAAAGGCTCTATGTGCGTTTTACCCAAAAAATCATTAATTTGTCAAGAGCACTGAGTTATGTATATAGTAAAAAATACTGTTTAGTAAAACTAGTCCTTATTTGAGAGAAACTCTCAAATCATCTCTCTTTATATCAGTGGTGATTACAACGATGTTCAATCTTAGATTTCAATATGTTAACTCGATTAAGCAATTAATTAGTTCCTGGTGGACCGAGCCTTGCTCGGTATTTTTTTCATGTTCATCAGTTCATCTAATTACTATCAAACATTTCAGCGTCTTAAGATTTATAAATAAAAATATTGTTATTGTTCTATGCAATATTCCTGCCACACGCTGTATTCTCTCTAGATGGCTGTAGTTTGCAAACAGCTGATATGATTACTTCATTGTGTTAATTTGTACATTTTCCTTCTTTATTTCATTGCCATTACGGGAACTCATAAGGCCAATGTTAAAATTTTACAATTTTAAAATTTGTTTTATTTCTTTATTAGATTTTCTCTGGCCGAGTTATCTGCAGAGAACACGTTTTTGAGTCATAAATTAGTTATTTCCAGACTTTGAAGGAAATCCTCGGAGCCTTTTGAAATCATTGTGCAAGCATGCACGCACGGCCCGACGATAACATTGCTCATATAAGAGTATAGGATACATTTTATAGTTATAATCATCCATGGGAAATTGCTTGTCTCTTCACGTTTTTATTCAACTTGTATAAAACATGAAAAGTAAGTAAAGTTACCATCGATTAATTATGAATATTTAAATGTTAAAACTTGTTGTGCAATATTTGATAATGCACAATAGACTGAGACATACAGTTTAATATTTATGAAAGCAGAAACTTAATAATACATTAAAGAAATTTAAAAATATATCTAAACAACACATTGATGTGTGTTTTACCCGAAAAATCAATTAATTTGTCAAGAGAATTTATTTGAGTTCTTTATACTTTAAAGAAAACTTTTATCAGTAAAACTAGATCGAGTTATTACATTATATTCTTGGTAAAAGCTACTCACGCAGATGTAATTCAATCAACAGTTTTATTTGGGTTAAAATTTTCCCTACGATAAATGCTAATAGAGAGAGCTAATAAATGCACTGATAGTGCTAGAGGTTTTTTTTATTAAAAGGATATGTATGAGTTTTACTCGAGAAATCATTTAATTTGTCAAGATCACTGAGTTCTTTATTTTGCACCTAATAGATGCACTGTTGACACTATAATTATTTTTATTTAAAGGATTTGTGTGCGATTTACTCGAGAAACCATTTAATTTGTTAAGAGCACTCAATTATTTATATTGTAAAAAATACTGTTTTCAGTAAAACTAGTCCTTATATTTGAAAGAGGCCCTCAAATCACCTCTCTTTATATCAATGGTGGTTGTTATGTTTAAAAATATAAATATAACACGCTACAATAAAATGAGTTTTGCAAGTCCTTCCAGTTCTCCAAATTATGTTACTGAAATTTGTCATTTGACTGCTTCGTAGTTGGATTAACTAACAAGCGAAGAAGAACAATGTAAGAACAATGAAAACTGAAGCCTCTGGAATTAAAAAAAAATCTACTAACTATTCTTATATACAAATTTTAACTATTCTTTACATACAGTATCCTAAAACTAGTTTGGTTATTATGTTCTTAGTTGGGATATTTTAGTAAGAAACCCCTTCTGATATATATCTGTTGAGTACTAAAATTTCTAAATAAGGGCCTTGAAATGAATCATCATATTCAATCTCTGAAGTGTTAAGTAATCGTTTCAAAAATAACCTTTTGTCAACAATTTCATTTATTCTATCCAACATTTTATTTAAGCCATTCCTCTTTCGATGATAAATCAAAAACAGTTCCTAAGCAAATTTAACTTCTCTTTTCAAGCCGCACCCGAGTTTAACACTTTTTCCAAACGTACTCCCCAAGTAAATACTCTTCGAACCCTTAAAATGACAAATCTTTTAATTTCCAATTCCCTTTATCGGGCCGATTGGTCTTATCGGGTCTTCCGTTTGTTTGCAGAGGTTTCTTCTCCTTGAAACCTTTGCTCTTGCGGTGTCCAAACAGATGGAAGGGCTTTGACGCAGCGACATGTGGCGGTTTTTGGAGGGACTGTACCGGCATTCCCTCGGCGCGAAGGCGCACCCTAGCGCTGACCTTGGACCAGGGGAGGGGGTGGGGGTGGGGGTAGCATCATCGCAGCTTCCCTCCCTCTACATCCCGCGGACCACAAACTTTCTTTGCGGCTAGAATTTTTTACCTGGCCTTATAGATTAAGTTATACATTTTTGAGATGTTTTAACAATCTTGGAGCTAAAACTGAAAACTAATAAAATTTATATGCCACAACTACAATAAGTATTTTAGGTAATATTCTAGTATAACCGTATTAAAATTTGAAAATTGTAATTTATTTGGTCAAATTTGAGGATTATTTTATCACTTTTACCATAATTACTACTTAAATTATGTATTTAGCGTGTTATACTGTAATATGTAGTCATCGTTCAATTGCAAAACTAAAATTAGGGATTTTTAAACTGTAAAATATTTAGTATAGCGCAGCGCCTGGTTTAAAGACCGATCAACTTGTATTTGGTTAAATGGTATCTTCGAATTTTCATTTGTTTTTGTAGTGTAATTCTCAGTCAAAAACATAAAGTTAACATATCGGTAAATACGTATTTTATAACGGTTTGCAATAACGTACTACTTTATTTATAACATTGAATGCAGATCAGTAAAATGCTGCCATAGTTAAATTGAAAAATTAACATTAGGGACTTTTTAAAATTTAGTTTAAAATATTCTAGTATAGCACTGGGTCCGAATGAAAGACCAATGAACTCGATAGGTTAAATAGTGGCTTCGAATTCTCGTTTGATTTGTAGTGTAAATATCACTAAAAAAATAAATCTTACACATTGAATGTCGGTAAATAAAATTGGTTATTTAGTGTAACCAAAAAATATATATTGAAGGAGGGGATACTATCTGCCAAGATGCAGTACATTGGAAAAATGTTATTTAAAGTATTACAAAAGAATATTTTGTGGTCCAGTTTTCCTAAATATTATTTTAAAAGTTATCTTTGTAAATTTACAAATAATATACTTTTAAACCAACAGAACAAAATTTGTCTGTTCAACAAGTGTATATCTTGGTAGAAATACAAAATAAGATTTTTTAATATATTTTTAGCTATAAAAAGTATCAGCCAGGAACTTCTGCTTATTGGCAGAGCGATTTTGACCGCTCGTTGTAAATTTGTTTGCTGTTTATATTTCAGCATTTGGCATTGATTCGTATACCGGGTGTCCCATAATAGTCCCCCCCTAACTTTTTCCTATATTTTTTAAAATATCAATTCCACACCATCCCCAAACATTATTGGGTAGTTAATACTTCATTTTGAGGGGGTAACCAATTTTGGCCGCCATCTTGGATCAGCCATATTGGATCCAAAATAATTTTTTCAAATGTAAAAGTGGGGTTGAGACCCATCATTTCGAATTAGATTTTTTTACTGATTACAATGCCGCAATCCGTTTTTTGATATCTCCATTGGTTCTCAAGATATGGGGACTTTTAATTAATTTATTTTTAACCAATTTAAACATTACAAATTGATAAAATAGGCCCATAACCACAAAATAATGCTGGATAGTGACCAGTAACCACCATCAGTCATTGTTGAGCGATTTACACTTAACTTTCACCAATGTATTTTTTTGGCCGCCATCTTGGATCCGCCATTTTGAAATGAGGTAGGTTTTTTCAAATATGAAGTTGGTATTGTAACCCATCATTTCAAACTAATTTTTTAAGCCAAATTCAATGCCGCAACCCGTTTTTATCAATAAGACTTAGTTTTTTTAAAATACATTTTTTTGAGATTTTTATTAGAAAAATTTCAATATTTTGAAAACTAAATGCTATAATTAAAAACGGATTGCGGCATTAAATTCCGCGTAAAAAACTAGTTCGTAATGATGGGTCACAATACCAACTTCATATTTGAAATATGAAGTAATGTAATGTGAGGGTAACGTGAAGGTAAACGTATTGTAAACGTGAAGGTAATGTATTGTGAATCATGTTACGTAATTCAGGGATGTGGTATAAGGAAAACTATTAATAATGTTTTGAAATACTACAAAGTCTTGCTAGTTTCCAAAAATATTTAAACACGAACAAAATTTTTTAAAGCGTACATTCAAACATAAAGGTTTAAAACTTATGCTACTATCAAATTACAGTTAATTACAATTTAAATCATCTTCCCCGAGCAAAGCTTGGTCCCCCGGTCCCTACACCATAGATTATCCAGTGCTGAATAACACTAGCCTCGGCTATCGAATTCGCCCATTCTGCCATACAATAGGCCGCTCTAGTGGGGAGCTCCTATTCTATTCTTCTTCATTCGTTCCCACATCTTGTCGAACAGTCTTGATTTATTTCGTCAATTTGGTAACGGACCTTAAGTTCACCAATTATGTCAGGTGAAAATTTTTGACGTATGCTGTGAATGGAAAAGTCATTTGTTTGAGTAGAAAATTATTTTAATCAAGCGAATAAATATTTATTATGTAAAACTTAATGAGTGGAAGTTTTCAGACAACTGATGAAGCAAATATTTAGAGCATAATAATTTAAATTCATGGAGCCAGACAATAATTATTTGTAATGGTCAATTAATTAACGATGATATGAGTTGAAATATTTCATTAATAAAGAGACAATACAGTACTTATTTGTAATGGTCAATTAATTAACGATGATATGAGTTGAAATATTTCATTAATAAAGTAGTTGAGAAGATTGTAATAAGAAGTTGAACCTTTTTGTAATTACTAAAGTAAAAAAATCATTACATAATAATACAGCAAATCTAAGTTCAATAAACTAGTCATTTATTACGATAAGTGACTTGGTAAATAAGTGAATTTTTGTTATGCCGCTTGACGTTGAAAACGAATTTACTAAACAATTTCTTATTAATTTTCTTCAAGCAAGTACAGTACTTGTGAAAAAAGTATAAAATTGATTTACTGTATTAATAAAATACTTATTAAAGCTATTTTTTGTTAATTGTAGTAAATTGTACTCCGGTCAAGACAAAACAATCCTATGGTGTTTTAAAACCAAATGCTTGAGTAAATGAAACGGTCATATTTGTTTAACATCACCCAGTAAATACAACAACGCGTTTCATGCTAATCAATTAACTAATTATTTGAAAAAAAAAACTTTACAAGAAATACATATTTCACCAAATTCGACTCTTAATTTTTAAATATACAGATACTGTGCATTTTTTGTTTGTTTTTGTGTGCGTGCTTTTAAAAATGCATGATTCATTTTTCTGACAACTAAATTCTGAACAAAGAGAGCCTGTAGAATTATGAACCAAGATAATACTTGGTCCATAATTAATTCTACAGTCTCTCTTGAAATTTCATCGTTCTTGAAAAATCTATCAGCAAAAAATAAACTCAAAACTAAAATCTAAAAGCGACACACCACCTTCCTACAACCACTGAGCCCTGCAGTAACCGTCAGCACGATGGTTTTGGAAAGTTGCTCAAGTCCGGCACCAAGGACCAAGGCAAGTAGCCGCGCGGCGTGGACGGGTTTTGTGCCGGGTTGTACAGAGCGCGGCCTTGGATGGCAAATAAAAACAGCCAAAACTGGAGAACCCATAAAGCCGGCGTTTTATGTGGGTTTTGTTGACCAATATTTTGGCCGACGACGATGCGCCGTGTACCGGCCGAGACTCTGCAGATAATTCGCCTCCGACTTGGTAGCGTTTTCGAATTTACAAACCGACCTGTGTTGTTCGTTGTGCATCCGATCTCTCCTCGGTTTGGAAGAGTGTGTTGCCGTTTTTGTCTGCGAGTGTTTTAGAGTAGATTGAAAATATAAAATATATTGACTGCTTCAATAGTAAGCAGGCCTTCTGTTTAATTTAGGCTTAATTTTATTGTGATATCACTTGTTTGTTTAACTAAAACGTAGGTACAGAAAAGAATCTAGGGTAATTTCCCCCAAAAATTGTATTTTTATTTTAATTAAAATATCAGAAATTACTATTAAAATCTTTGCCTTTTAAATTTTTCTATTAAAAGTGGTTCAGCTTTTCTTTATGCTTATTTTTTGTTTTGATTTCAATGCGAGGTTTACTTACAATTTTTTCTGCCGTAGATGGTTGAGAACTATGTAATTGTATTCTTCTGAAATTTTTAAAGGTTTTTTTATAACCTTGAAATTTCCTCTTGGTGGTACATTATATAATTTTTAATAAGTTTTCCTTGTCATAGTGCTTTACATTTCCAAAGACTTCAAATTTTTTTGTTTAATAATTCATAGCTTAAAATGTTACAATGTTATGTCAACAATCTCCTAACAATTAATTGTGACTGCCTGAAAAAACAAATTATATATATATTTTAAATATCGCCAGAAATCTTTTATTATGATAATCATCAATTATTTGTTTAGTAATTGTATATTTTAAACCCTTTTAAAATACATTTGGGTTTTACAGTGGCCCACTGTTTGCCACTAAAATAATGGTTATTATTGTAACATTTCCTTCATTTATGTCAAGGCTCGTAATTATTCTAAAATATATAAAACGTTCTTAATTATTTAACGTCAAAAATTCCGCCTTGAACGTTAAAGCTTTTTTCCATGAACGTCATAACATTTCCTTTCGGTATATGTAGATCGTCAAGCCTCGTAACTAATCTGAAACATATAAACCGTTCTTAATTATTTAACGCTCAAAATTCCGTCTTGAACGTCAAAGCTAATCACGTTAAGCGTTGATTAATTAGTTCAATCAATTAGCTTTTTTAATTATCTGTATTATGATTGTCTCCCAAAAGCCTTCTATCCAACCTATGATTGAAAGAAGCCTTCTAATAAAAAACTTCTAATTAAATTCATAAATCAGATTAATTTAAAGTTTCTTGTCACGTTTGTGCTCATGATTTTTCAAAACTTCCCCATCTAATGTTTGTTGTGTCAACAAACCACAACAAACATGTCGGGGTTTTTTATCATGACATTGTTATCTATCAGTCAACTTTACTTATTTCCTTTTGGAATTCATAGAAAGTTGTTACTCAATATCTATGCTTCTATTCATCAATCAACTTTCTTTATTTCCTTTTGGAATCCATAGAAAGTTGTTACTCAACATCTCTGCTACTATGTTGCACAATATCTAATACTTGTTGCTCTCTCTTGTTTGTTCTATGCATCTATGAACCAAGAACTCCGGAGACAACCAAACACCAACCACTCCGCTCCACCACCACCACCAGCCAGCCTACTGCCCGGAGACCCTACAAGATCTCCGCCGTCGTCGCTGGGCAGGCCTCGCCATAGAAAGTTGTTACGCAATATATATCTTCTAGGCATCTATGAACCAAGAACTCCGGAGACAACCAAACACCAACCACTCCGCTCCACCACCACCACCAGCCAGCCTACTGCCCGGAGACCCTACAAGATCTCCGCCGTCGTCGCTGGGCAGGCCTCGCCATAGAAAGTTGTTACGCAATATATATCTTCTAGGCATCTATGAACCAAGAACTCCGGAGACAACCAAACACCAACCACTCCGCTCCACCACCACCACCAGCCAGCCTACTGCCCGGAGACCCTACAAGATCTCCGCCGTCGTCGCTGGGCAGGCCTCGCCATAGAAAGTTGTTACGCAATATATATCTTCTAGGCATCTATGAACCAAGAACTCCGGAGACAACCAAACACCAACCACTCCGCTCCACCACCACCACCAGCCAGCCTACTGCCCGGAGACCCTACAAGATCTCCGCCGTCGTCGCTGGGCAGGCCTCGCCATAGAAAGTTGTTACTCAATATATATCTTCTAGGCATCTATGAACCAAGAACTCCGGAGACAACCAAACACCAACCACTCCGCTCCACCACCACCACCAGCCAGCCTACCGCCCGGAGACCCTACAAGATCTCCGCCGAGCGCCGTCGCGTGAGCCCGAGTGTGTGTGATGGTTTGCACGCAACGGCGCGGCGGGACTGGTCGGTTGCGTAACGAGGCTGGCCGGGACGCTATGGGCCCGGACCACTACCGAGCCTGGTGGGCCACTCGGCTACTTCCGCGACCCGCTACCGCCACTGCCGACCCGGGCCCCGGGCTCTGGGCGGATTATCTCCGTCATTAGTCATCTCATTCATCCCGAACGGCCGACTCCCGTTTAATTCACCTCTTCATTATGTATCTGGACGACATAATTTAATTTGATATTCCCATTTTTTATCCATTTTGGGCCTGCGATTTTTTGGAATGGTAAAAAAGTGTGTGTTGAGTGTTTAGACCTTTAGTAGAAGTCTAGAAATTATTAAATTGGATTCTTTGAGGTTGTAAGAATTTTAATTATGATATGATACGATACAATTGTTGTACTTAAATAATTGTTGAAACTAAGTATTACACCAATTCGTATATACGAGACTTTCAGTGAAGAGGACTTACCTACAGCCTATTTTATTTTGTATAGCCCATGTGATTTGACGAATACAATGTATTCAAGGAATATTTAACGGAAATAAAAATCTTATATCTTATACGTTCTTGTAAAAAAGGGTGTAAACATTAAATTTCACAACATTAATGTTTAATTTTAAGAAATCATTATGTGTGCGCTTTCCGATTTTAATATAATAACTTATAGTAAATTATGTTTTTAATAGGAATATGAGCTGATTAAACATTAAGCATATAAAATAATACTATGCGCAAAACAAGTTTTGCTTATTGTTTGATCTTGGTGGAAATAGTAATACCTTGAATTTCAATAAACAGATTAATCAGAGTTTTCTGCACGATTTAGTCTAATTCCGTAAACCGTATATTATTACATGGTCTTAGCTCTTGGACACATATCCTAGAACAGCGTCACAAAGACATTCCAAAAATACCGAAATGCAAACCACCCAATTTGATCAGCTTCGATGAACAGCCAGGATATTTTAAGAAACCCAAGAAGTTGAGGAGACAAGATGGAGTTTCAGGCTTGGAGAACTGCACACGGCTCAAGGCCAGTCTTTTGTGTGAGTTGGCGACGTTGCCGATTGTTGCAGGGGATGCGGGGTTGCCACTTTAAACTACCCTTGGAGGCAAAAACTGGATGTGGAACCTCCAACCCCGGCAACCTCAACCTGCGCCCGGCTGGGGCGGTCAGGTGGAGGAATGCCACTTGATTTGCATCCAGCAACATTGCATCCACCATCCACCGGTCTTCCGAACTGGGAGAGAACAATGGCACGTCAAATGGGTGATATGAAAACTAAAAGTAATACAGGATCTTGTTCTTTTTTCATTATTGCGGTTACTCATTTTGTGGCTAATTCCTACATTGTTAGATAAATAATATTTTAATACTAAATTTACATAAATGATTCTACTGAATAAAAACAATTTTTCAATACAATCAAGATTTTTTACTGACAGTTATTTACTAAAAACTACATCTTCTCTTTCTGCTTGACAAATAGTTAAATTTCTAAACCAACAGAAGCTATGATCGAAAAACACATTATTTCGTTATCACGACAATTTTAATTGTAAGACGGATTTGCAAGCTAGTGCACTTATGTCGTGTTGGTTATGGATCAAAAATATAGATGTCCATATTATCGTCGAAGTTTTTTCATTTAATTCGAAAAAGTACAAGTTTTATAAATCTAAAAATAATTTGTTTTATGTTCATGCGATTGAATTTAATCCCATAATTTTAATAATTATGGCATCACCTCAAAAAATAAAATAAATTACTTCGGATATCTAAAACAAATGCTTATAATAAACTTAATTTTTGTTATTTCAAAATGGGGACAATACTATATAACATACTTATAATTATATGTGTTATAGTATGTTGTTCAACTCATTCACAACCAACAAAACCGACACACAGAATTCTAAAACAAACTAAACCCCATACAGCATTATGGCAGCACAATACATCGTAACGGAGTGGGCAACTTGAGCGTGAGTTGGAGGGGTGATGCTACAGGGAAGATCCACCGCGCCGGCGAGGGGTTGTACAAAAAGACGAAGACGGGCGGGAGATAACGGTTCCTCGGCTACGTCACACAACCCTCTCGAGCCACCGCCGCTGGACCACGCGGCGCGCAGGGCTGCACGATTATTTCGTGGAGTTTTAGGAAATTATTGTTTAGAGGCTCTATTTTCAAATGCGTTTTTTTACGAAGGCGAAGACAGTGTTTCCTTTATTTAAGTCTAAAGAGCACGGGCTCTGACTCCTGATAGTGTATCAAACGTTTCTTCAGGGTTTTAGTACCGGTTTAAACCAATTTACCTGTTAAATCAATTTCATCTGGCAAAACATTAGGCGTGCGATAAAATTACTTAGAACAATGTCAACCATTCTGTTACTTAGCCCCTTGTACTTACAACATTTTTGTTCTATAAAGGTAAGAACATGTTTCACCTGGTAAAATAATAGGTATACGATTAAATTGCTTTGAACAACAATAAATATTGGTACGCCCAGTACGCCGTTATATATTTTGTGTACTAAGCCATAGCTCTAGGAAATGATAGTTTAAATTATAAGTTTTGAAATACAAACCGATATTCCCTATAACAGATAATAATCTCTCTCTCCACTCAAGAACAAATTATTCATGCCTTAATTCTTTCCGCTCTGCCACATCGCAATCGTTGCTCAGTCAAAAACCGTCTCGCAATCACCGCACAGCCTCAGCTACCTCGCTGGCAGGTGTATTTGGCGACACGGCCTCAGCCTGCCTGCTTCCTGTCCCACCGGTGTCGAGTTCCATCAGATAGCGCACCGATCGACGATCACAGACCAAACCTTAAACCTACGCCCATTATTTTGAGTTTGAACGGTTCTCTGTGTTAAAAACCGCGCGTTTTATTGGACCCTCCAATTGTGAGTCTTCAATATCTTTAGATGGGATTAATTGGATCGTTGTCTGCGGTGGCCATATTGGATTTTGTACCGTAAAATAGTGTTAATTTTGGGTATAATTGTTCTTAAAGAATGATTTTCATAAAACATTTCGGTGTCAGCGCATTCCATTGGACACTCCAAAGGCTTAACTGGAATTAATTGGATTTTGTCTGTGGAGTAGAGGTAGGTGGTGACCTGATATGATCTTTGCCCTAAAAACAATGTAGGTTTGGTATTTATAATAAGAATTATCACCATAAACAATAATTCTAAACAATAAAGTTTTCTTTCAAATTTTAAATGTCCCATAATATACAATCAAAAAGTACCTTATCATAAATCCCATAAATCTGTATTAGATGCTGACCCGCAGTATAGTTGTTTCTGGGCACAAAGCTGACATTACCCTCATAGGACAAAACCAGTGACCAAAGACATTACCTCCCAGTGGCTTTTTGACACTTCAGGTGAAGCTGACTCTAAAATAGTGGCTCTTTATATGGATGCTTTGAATTACTGTGAAAGATTACTTTCAACAGCTTCCAGCGCTATATCAATTAGAAATAATCAACTAATTACAAATTACTTTTTGCCTCAATAGTTGCAGTTACCTTTGAGGAGAAAACTACATTTTCTCCTGAAAAGTATGATTTTATGATAAATAAATGATTCCTCTTATATTTTTTTCCTTTCTACAAGATATTGAATATAAAGCTTTATGTAACCAGAACAACATTGAAATGAATTTGATTTATATTTTATAAGACATATTATTTACCTGTTTGTGGCTATATTGGTATCAACACTAAAAAATAATCACAATTCCCCCAACTGCTACGTTTAGCCGCTTTTTACCGCTTTTATAGAGGGTGTAAGTAAGAGTAATACTTTGTCTCCCAGAATGAGTAAAGTTATTACTTTGCCTCCCAGAAGAAGTAAAGTAAACCCATGAAAAAAAACATTGAAAACAACAATTCAAAACATGAATGCACTCAAATTACCATTTACGACCTGCAAATAAATATCAAAAAGGACCAACAATCTTTCCAACAAAACAAGAAAACTAATTATTTTTAAGCAAATCACATATTTACGCGAACTCGAATAACCTCACCCAACCCTCCAAGACGTAACAGGTAGAAAAAAGAAACCGCCTTACAAAACATTTGATAAACCTGTCACTAAGTCGAGGGTCTCATCTGACCCAAAACATCCCACATGACCCGAAGATCCCCTCAGCGGCACCAAACCCTGACCTGCGGGAGATTTGCATAGGGCTTGCAAAAAGTGGCTTTAGACCCCTATAAAACAGGTGCTACTGTGGAACCCTTGGCCTGCTTTTTAGCGTCGCGTGCCGAATGGACAGTGGTCAGTGTTGGGTCTTAAAAGGGTGAGGCAAGTGGCCCTTGCAGGCTGAGGTGGCCCTTTGTAATAGACTGGACCTCATTCTGCTTGCTTGGGTGGCACGCGTAAGAGATATATTTCCATTATTTTGAGTCGATAAGTTTGTCAGGTTGTCGGGGTTAGTAATCGGGAAACATTTTCGTCTTCACTGACTGGAAATAAATATAAATACCCCCGTTGCAGCAGACCTGCATACTCAGCGAATTTCAAGTGCAAAACAACATATTTCGATCCAACATAGCGAGATTTGACATGTTTTTGTAAGCTCCATAAGAATAACATGGGGAATGAGTATGGAGGTTTGCTGCTACAGGTATATTAAAACTGGGTGGTTTTAATTCAATATTTAGTAGATCTGAACTAGAAGAAGCCATTTACCAAGTTTTATAAAGATATGTTGAGAAATAAGCGAGATATAGAATTTTACTTATTTCCCTTAAGGTTAACATTGGGACAACGTACTGTGTTTACCACTTTCAATATCTCGGCAACCAATGGACATAGAGCCATGATTCAAAATACTAAATTGTTTGTTTTTTTGGGCTGAATTCAATGGTGCCAATAAAAATTTGAAAAATTGTATTTTTCTATGTAAAAATCTCAAAAAACCCATTTTTGGGGGGGTTTACCCCCCTTTACCCCCCCCTTCCGGTGGTCCGATCGGGCTGGTTTACGAACTCGTCCGAATAATTACTACTTTACACGTCTATGCCAAATTTCATTCCGATTGGACCATTTTTGCGCAAGTTATCGTGCTTAAAGACACACATATATATATATATATTATGAAAGTGAACGAATGGTGTTTTTGGCATCTGAGGACCTCAAAAAGAAAAGTTATGATGGTTTTAGGCTTAGGTCTTACCATGAGACCTACGGTAACAGCTTCTTCCCTATAGGGGAAATTCGCTAAAATGCTCCAGAAGACCTGTATAGACGTTTATTTAAAATAAAAATTCCCATATTTTAATTTTTGTATTGAAACAAATACTTTCGCAAATATGTAGTATCAAATACATTACTTGTACCGCTGAATTCCCAGGAGTCTGAATAAATTTTAATAACCCAAATATATTGAGTCATCAACTTAAAATTTTCATAAAACAACTTCCATTATAAATTTTTTAATGTTGGAAATAGGGGATAATGTGAAATAGGGAAATAGGGACCGAAGGTACTATTCTTTAATGGAATGTATCAGTTCAGTTCTATGTTTTCAGGTTTTAGTTGAAAATTCATAAATTTTTGTATCTTTTTTTCAGCATGGTTCCGTTTCGTTCAGTAACAATGTATGTATCAGTAAATAAATAATGTTTTAAGTTTCTTCTTGTATAGGCGCTTATTAAAATTTTAAAATGTTTAATTTACTTTCAATACAGCGACAATAATAAAATATATTCTAGTCCCTCCGCACGAACTGGTGCAACCACACTATTTTACCTCGGACCCCTTTAACCCCTTTATTGTGCAACACCTCTTTTTGAACAGTTTTCGTGTTTAGCACCTTTGACAATCCCCTTCTTCACCGCCCACCCCAGGAACACCTCTGGCCCCCGACCGAGGGGGCGGATCCGGAAGTTCGCCACGAAGGGTTGGCTGCAAGGTGCAAGGGATGAATAAACGAATTTTAGCAGCAATAAAAGCAAGTGTGGCTAACCACACGTTTTTGGTTGCGGGGAAGGGTTCTGAATGCGTTGAAGGCTCACCGCTGTGCAAATAACTCCTTGCCTGTTCACTCTTTTATTGGGCTGTAACAAAATTAGTTATAGCCCTTATATTTCCAGTGACTGACGTGCATTGTAACGAATTACTGTGAAAGGATTATGTGGGCGTGTTGGACTGTTCAAGTAAAATAACATTTGCTGCATCATGCTGCGTCTTGATTATATGCACACGATATTTAATGTACTGATGCGTAAAAATAAGTAGAGCACCATTAAATATAAATAATATAGAATTCCCTTACGGCACTCAATCAATTTTACAATAACTTCCTATAAATGTAAATTTTGAGTGAACATTGAATCGGCGCTAACTCAGTCTAGCAAAAGCCGTGTTAGGTTCAATTTCTCAGAGCTATATAACATATTTTATTTGGATGCCTAAAAATTAGATATCTAAAACAAAATTCATTGAATTGTATTATATGAATAGGCCCTGATTATTCAAATTACCATATTTTTAAACTTGAAAAACTTAAGGGGGAAACCTCAAGCTGCCTTGCCTTTAATATTCTAACTCAACGAATAACTTGATAATAATCTAAAGTTCATGTCGCTGTCGTAGACCATGATGCAGTCCAGTCAGTGAGGATAATGCTAATATCGTCAACATATATTATAACGAAATCACAAAAACAAATTTTGATGGATTGGACAATGGTTTTTAATATCAATTACGTTAAAATTAGGAAAACTTTGAGCTAATTATGACTGATCCGTCGAAGCTTTAGATAAACTTTAAAATTATAAGTGTTTCTTTTATTTAATTGATTTGCTTACGCTTCACAGCCATGGTTACTACATTAACTCTCGACTATAAATGTCTGGGTAAAAGTCACAAAAATGACCGCTCGCACAGCAGCCAGCGTCCGAGGAGTGGATGAATGGGCGAATGGGGTCGATCCCCGATAAAAACAAGTGTTCACACTAAGTGTAAACATGTGCGCCCTCCCGGCAAAAAGCGGGAAGCTACAGAAGAAGAAGTTGGTTTCCGGTAGCATTCCGGGGGACAAGGCCGTGTGACGTCACCGTCCGAGCATCTCAGGGTTGCCACCTCTCCCCACCAAAAAATAAAAAACCGGCATTGCTCGAGTCTGTAAACGAAAACGATTGTCATTAAACAAGCAGGTTTGGATGAGCCGAGGAGTTGATTTGATCCTCTTGTCAAATTAAATTGGCTTCTTGGAATTCCTTTCGTTATTTCCTCCTACGGGACGAATTACGATTGTTTCATTCCGATGTTCTCTGGGAATGAACATGGATGAAGGAGTAATAAAGGTAGCTGACCATTTCCATTTATTTTTTATACTTTATTTAGCTTTCACCACTGCTTCGAGGTTTAAACTCTCAAAAAATATGCATAAAAGTTTAATCTTACGTTATTTATCATTTACATAAGCAACCCTCCATGAGCTTTTACACCTCCCGAAGAATGTATATACAAATCAATGACGTCCAAATTAATGATGAAATAATGTCCTGTGGGTAACGATCAGGTGCCATAGTCCGAGCTCTTGATGAGTCTCTTGACGCTTAATGATGGGTCAATTCAATTTTCAAACGTAGCATAAACGCTTAAAATGTGAAAGGGAACTTACCTTAAGATTTTTCTTATTCTAAAACCGATGGTACAATGACATGTATTAACAACTCTATCCAACCCACCCCTTATTTAAACCATTTTGAATTGAACAAATAAACGCTTAAAATGTGAAAGGAATCCCTCTGAATCTCCTTATTAAAACTGATAGTCCAATGTCCCCAATGAACTTCATTGTCGACACAATTTTTCATAACTTTTCACTGCATCACTCATTTTCTACAAACCTTAATTAAATCATCTTGGATTGGCCAATAAACGCTTAAAATATGAAAGGAATATTATCTTCTGATCCTCCTTGTTTTAAAACCGATGCAATGGTCCAATGAATGTCCCCAATGAACTACATTCCCAATACAATTTCTTATAACTTTTTACTGCATCACTCATTTTGCTTCCCCTATTTAAACCAACTTGAATTGAACCAATTATAATAATGATAATGGTTTCGTATAGTTAGGGCAACAATTCTTTAGTGCTTATGAGAAACTAAGTACGGAAGCAGATATTTTTTTATATAAAACTAGCACATCCTTGCTTAAATCAGGATCATGCAGGTGTGTGGTGGATTGCTCAGTTCGAGTCACTCTTGTTTGGCTGCGTGTGAGAACCAGAGGCAGATGCTGATGTGAGCGGGGGTGGTCCACAACATGAGCAACCCTTCGTCTTTGGGCTCAGTCGGCGGAATCGATCCCATGACGGCTGAATGACGGATGCGAATGGACGTCCCACGCTGGAAGACGGAAAGGAAAGCACCTCAGTTAAAAGTGATTATTATAATATCTCTAAAGATATTCTATTCTCTATTTTATTTATGTTTAATTTTAAGCTTTAGCTAACTAAAGCTTAAAATTAAACATAAATAAAATGTTTTGCAGTGAAAAAATATAGTTACTTTAAATACCTTAGGTGAAATAAAACATAACAAAAAATCTAATTCAAATACATATCAATATTTTGAGGTTTTAAAATGCGATGTTACATCAATCTGGTCTCTATAATAGTAGTTTATGCAACGATTGTATAATGAATGCCTTTAAGCCACGAGTGAGATGTAAGTTAGAACACGAGCGAAGCGAGTGTTCTAAATATCTCACGAGTGGCTTAAAGGCATAATACAATCGTTGCATACACTATTTTATCTACGACCAACAATATACGACAAAATTTCCCCCGAAGTTAAACAAAACTCATGACTTTTACTAATGATGGAATAGGTCAACTAAAATTTGAGGTTAGGCAAATAAGCAGACTGAACCATGAATCGTTGTGGAACAATCAGCTGATGGGATAAGTAAACTCAAACATGAATCGTAATGCAACAATCAGCTGATGTGCGAATTGCGTAATTGTTATTATGACACTACTTCCGTCAAATGCCGAGCTCTCATTGGTCTAGAACCAGTACTCTAAAGTGACTCCAGTACTCTAAAGTCGTCATTAGAGTACTGCTTGGTTTTTGGTGTTTTAATGTATACCATTATAATGTTTATTGTAATACCATAATTGGTGCTTATTGCAATGGTCGTAGATAAAATCGCTTTTTGATATTGTATCGAAATTTTGCACTCTATATAATCTTGTAGATCGCTATACATTTTACAAGTATCATAAATGCTATCGGGGTTTGGGCGATGGTTCCTATCACGGATTTTGAACAAATTATTTAAGTGGAGGTAGTTTAACCCAGCGACCAAAATTCTTCTTTAGTCGCTGGTTTAACCCATAACATCTCGTTTCTTCCTTCTCGTACGTTTTTGTTACAATTATTGTACAAATTGTTTTAATAGAGGAGCGCTTTTGAACTCCTGTCATTTTCATTTTACATGAAGTCTTATTCACCGGCCACAAGCCTGAATCACCCTCAACGCAAGGCTAATCCTACAAATTACCGCGATTCCCCAATTATTCGCAACAGTTCGTTACTCTTTCTCGGAACGCACACAATCTGGACTCCCCTGTCTTGGCAGTTCACACCGGCGACTCCGGGTGGCTCCAGGCATTCGCTCCGGAAACTGACTTGAATAATCACAGGGCGGACGGTGGATCGTGCCGGGGGGAGGGGCTTACTGGGAAGCTTGGGAAATCGCGACTGACCGGAGACTTCGCGGCGAGAACGATACAGTTTGTGGTAAATCACAATTTAAATTACTGTATGACCTTAACGTTCAGGGCATCTGACTGAGGAATTCACAGAGAGAACGATACAGTTTGTGGTAGATACCGATTTACATTAATACTGTATGTCCTTGACGTTCAGGAGTTCTGACCGGGGAGACACCAGTTATGTTACTGTACGTCCTTGACGTTCAGGACCTCTGGCCATGTCAATATCTAATACAGGCTTTGTCTGCTTCGATAGATTAATAAACCTGGTTTACCTAAGGAATAATAGGCCTACTATATTATGCTGGCAATTAATAAATTGAGAAATAAAACCTCACTGAACTAAAAATATGTCGTTGACTCAGTAATAAAACTGACGATAAATACAGTATTGTAAAAATATCTCTAATTCAGTTTTTGTTTTGCCAAAATGATGTATTTTTTAGTTTTATTTACTTCGTGAGGAAAACGGCGAAGCTTAGGTGTTTTCTAACAAAAGTAGTTTAAACTGTTTTTGATTGGAAGCATAATCAAGGACATTATTCAAAAAATTATCATTAAATTAATGAATTAATACCATTTATTAGTCCTCCCCAATCTCAAACCGCTTATCATTTTAAACACCCAAGCTTCACTGAGTTCTTTACCAGGAGTAATTGCATTAAAAACGAATAGAAGAGGAGATCGGCGTGGTCAGTAATAACAGGGAAACTCACAAGCACATAATGAGAGAGTCTGGAGCCTGGTCTGAAGATTCCAGGAACTGGAGCTGGAGCTGGAGCCTGGAGTCGCTGGAGCTGGAGCTGGAGCGGCGAGGGCGTGGGAGTCCCAATCTCCCCGAGACAGACGGTAATAGAATCTGTCTCTCCCAGAGGAAGCGGCTTGAAACTCAAAGATACACCGAGTTGAAGGAAGTGATTTGGGCGTGTGTGGGTGTTCCATCATGACGTGTTAGTGTTTTTTAATTGAATGGAATCTAATTGAATTTTCTTTACCGCATGTGGTAAAACTTCGACAGTGAAAAATGGAAGATTTTGTTTTATGGAAAGTGCTAACTGATGGTATCCCGCTTCTCTAATTTACATTACATAACGGATGTTGATTTCCTTTAAATAGCAGAAAACTGTAAAATACCCCCGCTGCAGCAGACCTGCAAACTCAGCGAATTTCAAGTGCAAAACAACATATTTCGATCCAACATAGCGAGATTTGACATGTTTTTGTAAGCTCCATAAGAATAACATGGGGAATGAGTATGCAGGTTTGCTGCTACAGTTATATTAAAACTGGGTGGTTTAAATTCAATATTTAGTAGATCTGAACTAGAAGAAGCCATTTACCAAGTTTTATCAAGATATGTTGAGAAATAAGCGAGATATAGAATTTTACTTATTTCCCATAAGATTAACATTGGGACAACGTACTGTGTTTACCACTTTCAATATCTCGGCAACCAATGGACATAGAGCCATGATTCAAAATACTAAATTGTTTGTTTTTTGGGCTAAATTCAATGGTGCCAATAAAAATTTGAAAAATTGTATTTTTCTATGTAAAAATCTCAAAAACCAATTTTTGGGGGGGTTTACCCCCCTTTACCCCCCCTTCCGGTGGTCCGATCGGGCTGGTTTACGAACTCGTCCGAATAATTACTACTTTACACGTCTATGCCAAATTTCATTCCGATTGGACCATTTTTGCGCAAGTTATCGTGCTTAAAGACACATATATGTTTACCACTTTCAATATCTCGGCAACCAATGGACATAGAGCCATGATTCAAAATACTAAATTGTTTGTTTTTTGGGCTAAATTCAATGGTGCCAATAAAAATTTGAAAAATTGTATTTTTCTATGTAAAAATCTCAAAAACCAATTTTTGGGGGGGTTTACCCCCCTTTACCCCCCCTTCCGGTGGTCCGATCGGGCTGGTTTACGAACTCGTCCGAATAATTACTACTTTACACGTCTATGCCAAATTTCATTCCGATTGGACCATTTTTGCGCAAGTTATCGTGCTTAAAGACACACACATATATATATATATTTATGAAAGTGAACGAATGGTGTTTTTGGCATCTGAGGACCTCAAAAAGAAAAGTTATGATGGTTTTATGCTTAGGTCTTACCATGAGACCTACGGTAACAGCTTCTTCCCTATAGGGGAAATTCGCTAACAAAATCAAAACAATGTATTTTCAATAATCACCAACACTCACTTATTGACCCTGTGTGGGACGGAGACCTATGGAGATATAGGCGTAAAACCACATAGTTGTCCTATTTGAAACCTAAAGAATCAGTGTACAAAGTTTCACCTCTTTACTTACATGGGACGTTAAAGAATGAGTGAAAAGTAAATGATTCAGTCAGCAAGAGCTTTGCCTTTCATAGATATGGATATTGGTAAATAACTTTAATGCAAATTTAAAAATCAGATTGAAAAGCTAAAATCAATACAAGTAATATAAAAGGGGGTTTCCAACACAGAGAAGCATAACAATTATAAAAATAGTATAAGTAAATAACAAGAATTGCTTATAAACAAATAACAGAGAAGACATCGAAGTGAATAATTTTTCTAGAAGTAATTGTGTCAATATGACACAATTTATTGAATATACGAAGCAACTGCATACATCGTCAAAGAGTACATTTAGTGAATTACATGCATTCATTCAAAAAAGTCGCCGCATCTTCAACCCTCAACTCTTCCATCATAAAAACGAATTTCTGTGTAATCGCTGTGAACGATATGTAAAATGGAGCTTTGCATACTATCCGCTCTTTTCTCCATAATTTATGGTTTTAAACAGAAGTAGTTCCAATCACGTTCCACAGTAATTTTCTGGAACAATTTAAAGAAGTATTTTGACAAACAGGTTACTTAGGGGTTTGTTTTCCCGTAAGGAGGGTAAACGTGAAACGCAAATACACTTATCAAAACCTTGGATTCAATCTTTTCATTGACAAATATATTAAATCAATTTCAATCCATGTTGATGGATAACGACCCATCTTGTGCATTATAATGAAAACGGTCCATGCTCTTATAACCCATCAACTTTCGAACTTTCACAATGCAAGATTATAGTCACGCTATATTTGTATGACTATAGACAATAAACACAATATGACAATTACTCTTGCGTTTTACTTTTTACATACTTTTTGTCTCATCCAGGAAGCTCCTGCTATCGTCAGATGCTGGAAGGCGAGACAGCGAGGGGTGTTTCTAAAGGGTGGAAGACATGCCTCGCCAACCAGTCGCTGGATTATTAGCTATTCAGTGTTTTCAGTCTGCACGGATATCCGCATTGATTGCATCATAACTCTTTTTTTATACTTTGGAGTTGCCAAACGTACCTTTTCAAACAGAAAAAAGTACTTTAGTCTTTAGAAGAGTTCAAGATTTATTTTTATTTACCAAAGGATAATGGTCCTGTTATTTTTTAGAACGTGTGTTAGCATTAATTATTTATATATGTTCGCTTCACACATTTGCTCCGCAGCGAAAAACTATGGGAAAAATAGTTCACTTTTGTTATAAAAAATAAATAAAACCGTCGTCAATCATCTTAGCCTCTAGATTGCTTGAATACGCAATTAATAATATAAGGTCTCACCTTAACAATCCTAAGATTGACATACAAAATCGATTACAAACCCGAAGGTCCCTTATCAGTTGGGATCTAGGCCGACCAAACTTCAAAATTTGCATCCACCCATAGAGTTTCGTTGAATATAAAATGGATATCGTTGAAACCATACGGGTGGATGCAAATTTTGAAGTTTGGTCGAACTAGATCTTAACTAACTAATGATGGACCATCGGGTTCGAAATCTATTTTGAATCTCAATATTAGGATTTTTAAGGTGAGTCCTTGAATTAATAATTAAAACCATCGTTATTTGAATATGTATTCAATAATTTTATTTTGCTGGTAACCAAATCTGCAAGCTGATATATTCTTTTGTGCATTATGCTTCATAAAAATAGAAGACGTCATCGATGGCACCATACAACCACTCATCTTAAGAAACTGGACCACGTTGTACAGTATCATCACAATCCGAGAAGTCCTTATTTTGGACGTGATAGAAATGAATGACGTAGTACCAGAAACAGAGTAGTGACGATTTTCCACTTTGTAATCCAGGTGTGCAAATCAGTATTCAAAACGGTTTGTTTTGTTGAAATAATCAATGACAATTAATCGTATGTACTTACATTAGCCTTAACAAATAATTTCGCCAACCATAAAACGAAATTTGCAGTAGGATCCTTATAGTGGATTTTCAAAATATATTATTCAACTTTAATTTCATAATGTTTGTCAACAAACGTGTGATGTAACAACATTCTTACTGTGACTTTCAACGATTTCTAGGGGAAGACACTCATTTCTAGAACATGAACGTTCTTCCTCATTGTTTCCTTGTGACTTTTAACCCCAAAACCTCCACTGCAGTCTTTTCCCACCTCGGTACTTGCACATCTGCCATCTCCGCAGAGGCGAGGAGATGAGAATGCCAATTTGAGGATAGGAGAAGCAGCGGGGAGGCTGTTGGAGATCCACGTTGCGTCTCTAGAAGGGGTGCTCTCCCCCCCTCCCCCCACCCAGCACCCCAATCACAGCGCCTGCGCTTTCCCACGATGCTCCGAGCCGCGCAGCTGCTGTTTACGCAGGTGTGGAGCCGTGCATCGCTGTAACCACGTTCGCGCAAAACCACCCCTCCGTCAATTACGCGATTTAAGAAAAATAGTCAATGAATTTTTATTTTATGTGAATTTGATAAGAAAATAGCACTCGGTATTTGATCTAGTATCTATTTTTATGTTCTTATGTCCTCACACATTTAAAATGAAGAGAAGGGTGAATATTCAGGGTTGGGCTAAAGTCTGGAATACCTTGAGATACATTTCATCTTAAAGATATTTGAAGGTGGAACGTTACACTGCAATTTCAGGTTCAAAAGGATTATCCAAAAATAAATTACAGCTCCTCAAAGATTTTAATATTTCGCTATTGACATGCGGCATAGGCCTGAAGCGAGAAGCACCAAAGGGGTCTTGCAGAATATTCTAAAAAATATTTGCAACTAGGAATTTGACATAGACAACGAGGATTTTCCACTATTTACCATATTTTAAGCATTACCCTTAACCCCTTAACGGAAGCCTTAACAATTTTAACGGTTAAGCATGTCTCCAGTTGTACATAATTTTAATGGTCTTTTAAAGTAGTTAACAACAGTGCAGCTCCTGTCGCAAAAGGTGATTTCTGTCAAAAGTCACACCTCGTCAAATATGTCTTTCCTCAGTTTAGTAATAACAATTCTAAAATCTTTGAGGAGCTTTAATTTATGTTTAGATCATCCTTTTGCAACGTTGTGTTCCACTTTTAAATGTTATTTAAAATCACGTATATCTCAAAGAATGCTTTCTTTGAAGAATTTAAAACTTTAATGGAGGAAGTCAAAAATGTCTCAGAAAAAAATACAGAATTTCTTGTCCCCGTATGTCTGTACATGGAAAATTTCGGTAATTTATGTCCAAATGATAACTATTCCAGGCAACGAATGCTCAAAAAGAGGTATAGAGGAAATTGCATGGATCACAATTTTTGACTTTGTAACTTTGTTTGGACTAGTTAGGAGTAAAACATATCAAAAGTCCCCGCCCTTAGCCCTTGAGCCGGCTGGGCTGGAAGGGCCTAAAGGAACAATTTTTTGGTTTTTCCTAAATATCTTGAAAACTATCAACTTTTAGTATTCCCTGTTAAATTTGAAAATTAAAGAAAATTAAATTTCCTGTAAGAAAAATATATACTAATTTATAAAAAAAGAAAAAAATACTACTAATTTATTTGGCAGACTTCAGAGCGAAAGCCACCTCGTTACCACTAGAATGTTCAGTCACATTATGATAAATATAAATAATAAATCAAGTCAGTAAACAATGTATAGATAAAATTAACTGTAAGTGATTAAAATAATAACAGTCAACAAATTCGCTTTAAAAATTAAATTTTGAAAGTGTTTTATAATTTTAAGATTTGTCAAAATAACGAAACTTTTACATTAGTCTTTTACTGTATATAAGTTTATTTTCCTTGTGAAAGTGAACTGTATATTTAAAAAGTTGTACATGCAGTTAAAGTATTTTCTCAACTTCTAAAACTATGATATATTGAATTAGTGATAGGCTATAATATGATAGGCTATAATGTGATAGGCTTAGCTATATTATCTTATATATTAAAAAACTTTTGTAAAGCTTATGACAGCGAGCCTGGCCGTACTAATACTGGACCGATTTACATGCGGGTTGTGCCAAAACAAAGGTTATCGGCCCTATATGTGCAGGTTTTATTTGTATTTTTAAAATATTTATGTTAACTCGGTCAAAAATGAAATAAACGTTTCTTATGGGGATTTAACATGGGGGAAAAAAGGGAAAAAATTAACTTTTCCAATCCTTTGGACAGAACGTCTGAGACTTCCACTGGAGCCATTTTCATGCAGTTTGTACCAAATAAAAGCTCAACTTTTCTATATTAGCAGGTTTTATTTACTTTTATGTTATCTTGATTTTTTTAATTTTACAGTAATTCATTCAGCTGATTGTGAAGACACGAGGTATGTTGTCTAACGACAGAAAAAGAGCAAACGCTCAAGTAGCATTTGGGTTATCATCGTCAGTACATAAAAGTTTATGTATTATCATGAATTATCATATAAATGGAATGAATAAAGGGTTTTATATTATTTAAACTATAGAGTTTATAGGTGTTAATACAAAATAAGATTTGATTGCTAAATTCTTTAGTATTATAACTACTTAATTATGTGAAACAGCTGATATCAATATCGTTGATGGTCTGAATGTTTATTACAATGGCAAATTGTAAAAGGTCGGTTTTAATGGTTCCGGAATGGAAAACCGGTATAGTGAAGAATAGTCATATGCCGATATTGACCGTCGGTAATAAGAGTTTTGATGGCTGTGAAATGCCCGAATCTCTAAGAAATAATCAAGAAATCTACCGAAGACTACACAATCAATTTAGAGAGTTTTCTCAGTAAAAAAATTGTATTTTCCCATTTTTTTTGCATATTTTCCATGTTTGGGAGAAGCTTGGGTTCACACCTGCTAACTTCCTTGGTTTATGTTGTAATTTATTTCATTTAAGTGGTTCAGTGGTGATTAAAAATGTAGAATTGTGTTTCTAATTACAGAACAAATGACATCAAATTTGTTTAATTTTTTAAATGTTATATTATGCCAGTGTCTTTATAGAGAAAAATAATAATATAAATATCAGCTTTTTTGCGGCGCTTTGCGCTGCACGGGGTTAGTCTAGAAATATTGTAATTTTTATTTAATATATAATAAGTCCTTCAACGAATTAAAAACACACAGTGCTCAGCCGTATGAAAAACACTATTTCAAGTATTCAGTAGTTTAATTTGTTTAAACCCACTTTAATTTTCCCTATTTTCATTCTAAGTGCACCCCTCGCACTCGAACGCCTACTGTTTAAACTCTAACAGCCCTGAGCCCTTGATGGTCGCCGATTAATAGGCGGTAATCACCATTACATCACATCAGCCCTCGGCCCTGCGCCCTTCACCGAGCCTACGGCGCTAATCTTCATACAAATCACTTCCTGTCGACGGCCCTGCAGCCCGGACATCGGGGGAGGTAGTCGAAAAATTAGGTCGATTCGGCTACTTACCACATATCAATGAGCTGCGTTTAGGTTTGGAATTTAATGGATAATCGAGGTAATTTTAGAACAACCATTGGGTTGGTTGTGGATGTTGATTTAATGATTGAATAACCTATAACAAATTCTCGTTTATGTTTTTTTTGTTTTTGATAAATTATGGGTCGAATAATATCCCTAAGTGAATTAGAGTATACGCGTAAGCGAAATTTGAAACGAATAAAATCAAAGTAATCATATTAATAGGTTAATTAATGTTAAATAAAAAATTAATAAAAATGACTACGGACCTCCAAAGCGAAATGGAGGTGATATGAAGAAAGATATCGTGTAATTTAGAAAACATGTTCACCCTTCAACATAATCTGCTACTGCTATAACCTGCACCCTTATGTTTTTATTATGCCTATTATGAAAAATGAGTTGGCTTGGCATATTTTACAGTACTATCACATTTTCTTACTCTGCGGTACTATCAAAAGTACAGCGTATATTTTTAGTATCTCTAATTGTGTACACATTAACTAACTGTCGGTATGATCATTATTGGGATTTTGTATTATGTATTGTACAAAGTTTCCTAAGAGTGATTTAGTGGCTATATTTTCGATCGACAGATGTAGAACTTTTTTAATATTATTATAATAAATTCTTTTCATTTATTTTTTTGAATAAAAAGAATCAAAAACTTACTGTGATATGCCACAAGTTTTCGCACACTATTTTCTTCACACAAAACATCTCAGACGTATATTCTGTGGAACACTTAGTAACCTCCTCAAGACTTTTCAAGAAGAGTTTATCGTTTCCGGAGCCGAAAAACCAGAGATAATACAATTACCCTTGAAATCGCCTCTATGTCAACTCAGCCTCTCATATTATCTCCTCCGTCCGCGGCTGTTGGCGCGGCGGCTGATGTGATCGGCGCAGGTGTCTCGAGGTCCGCGCTCTGGGAACTAGGCCAGGGGCTTCGCCCCATCATCGGTACTCGCAGGATGCGGGGGTGTGATCGACAGGTTTGATGCGGGGGTGGGTTTATTTATTGAGTGCGGAAGACTGCTGTTGAACGCGCCGCCGCTGTTAATGTGCGGGGCGGTCGGTTACTGAGAAACGGGATCTATTTATTTCCTGCTCTTCGGTTGTTTAATTAAAAATGTTTTATTTCAGATTTCTTGCTGCTCTGGTATGTTAAAACCGTATAAGAAAACTGGTAAAAGAGAATTTGAGAAACTGTAGAAATGCATACAGTACCATTTATTTGTTCAAATAATGTACGTACTAGTTAGTGCTCGTCGCAATTTCACTCACAATCATTAAGATAACAAGTTTTCTACAGTCTAAAATTCTTATTTCAATAAATAACTTTAATGTCTGGATAAATAAAATTCTAAAATTGTTATATGTATTGTAAACCTAACCTATTTACTGTTTAGGAAAGTTATTCTTTAGTTTATGTACAACAAGAATTACTCAATAAAATGTGATTTAAGATAATATATTCAGCGTAAAATCCTTTTTTTCAATCTACCACTAATGCGTTCAGTAACATTTTAATTTCGAAATAACGTCCATGGCCGCGACCGTGACCGCGTTGTTGGAGTTGGTTTCACATTCAGGAAACGCCAAGCCATTTAGTTGCAGGAAATTCCAAATCGAATTTAATTTCGGCGAAATCATGTGTAAATTTGCAAGTTTAATTGGCTGTAGAACTATTTTGACATGTAACACGACTATCCAATTAAGAAATACCCACTATGTTAATATTAGTCTCAAAAGATTCATGTTCAAAAGAAACTTTTTCTCTTGCAATTTTTTACGTAGCTTTAACCAACGTTGCTAATGTTTAAATAACAATAATTCAGCTAAATTTATATAGAACAACAATATAAAGGCTCAATATAACAGACCGAAGACAGGAGAACGGGTGTACTGTATAATAGGATAACAGAAGACAGGAATGTATATAAGTAATGCAGTCAACTAAACCAAAGAAACTAACATGCACTGTCGTAATGGAAATATTTAGATTAGGGCCTAATTTCGTTATAAAACAGAAACTACTTATTTCTTAATGCTTGAATTCGTGAAAATATTGTTCAATATCATGCAAAAAGGGCTCTAAGATTCACATACCCATACAGGTTCGTAAATCAATAATACGATATAACAGACTAGGGAAGTAGTTAGTTAAAATTTCCAACAATATTTTACTTATGTCAAATCCTTGCTTACATAGCTCATATATCTAATAATCACCTCTGTAATTAAAAAAATCAAGTGTGCTTCAAATCTATAAAAACTTGAAAATTGGCACTAAAAAGACTTACAGCTTAATATTTTTTGACCTCATAAAAACTATTATCTGTTTAAGGTGATTTAGAATAAGTCTCACGACCGATGTATATAAGAAGAAATTGTTTGCATATTTAATTATCTAACGGTATCCTGATACTCGTCTCTTACCA
The DNA here is from genome assembly GCA_035578135.1 of Flexamia atlantica. NCBI lineage: Eukaryota > Metazoa > Arthropoda > Insecta > Hemiptera > Cicadellidae > Flexamia > Flexamia atlantica. The sequence continues at coordinate 28,251,276 of JAQJVK010000012.1, forward strand.
ATAGAGCGAAAGTCCGGCAGAGACTACATCATGTTCTCTACAATACCTCACCCCCTGTAGCCCACTAGCCGGCAGTCATTGTTGTGGGGAGGAGCACTGTCACTGTCACTATAGTTTTTACTCAGCGTAAAGAGTCGTTAACGGACCACCTGTGTTGGGGGGGGGGCGTCTTGACCCAGTTTTTCAGTTCCCGACCTTTCCCAAGTCCAGAACTCCCCTCTCCCTCCCCCCCGAGCCCGCGGGACTGTTTGATTGATGAGTCATCCTCAGCTCGCGTCATCGCGTCTGGAATTCGGATTAATTGGGGATTGAATACATTTCTTTCCTGCAACGTATGTTGTTTGGGAGGCTGATTTTATTTTGTCAAAAATGGGATGAGTTCCAAAAATGGTATGTATTAATTTTTGTACTAAAGGGGTGATTTTTTTAATATGAAAAAGACAATGTATAATATTTAATTTCCATCTTTGACACAATTCATCTATTAATTATTCAGATTAAATAATGATAGTTTCTAACCTCGACACAATTTTACCTGTTAGTAATTCAGATTAAATTAATGGTCGTCAAAAGAAATATGGAACAGTTTAAGTGGTGAAGAAACAGGATTGTGTAATAGTAATATTTATTGTGTAAGTAGAATAATTTATTTTTGTAGCAAATAATAATGGATTGCTTCTTTTATATATTTCTATACTAAGAAAATGTCACCTTTATATTTTCCCGTTGTTCACCTTTACGTTGTAAGGTGTTTCCACGTCATAAAAATCCCTGGAATTGGATATAATCTATTCTATTAGGTCATGATAATGAAAGTCTCGTATTTATTTACAGTCACCGGTTTTGCGTGGTCATTTTTTATTTAAACTATTGACAACGACTTGAACAACATTTGAACTCCTGAAAAAAAAATCAGATTCAAAATGCCTTCAATACAAACAAATGAGGTGGGATTTTGGTTTACTGTATTGTAATTATTGATCGAACGTTACTGCTGTTTGTCAAACTTTTTAGCTACGTTGCTTACTTGTTAATGTGACTTAATTGCACAAAGTATAAATGGTAATATTTGCGTTCGTCTTCTTATAAGCGTCCATGTTTCCTCTTTTAGACGGGCATGTGCCTTCACGCGTCCATGCGCCTTCTTAGGCGTCCATGCGCCTTCTTAAGCGTCCACGTGCATTCTCAGGCATGCTTCCTAGCGCGTTCTAAAGCGTAAATGCCCCTTGCCCCAACACTTATCAAAAGGTGATTACCCAACGGCTAATCACACCGTCCGCAACCGCTTCACCCCGGTAAAACACAAGATTATCCAACGGACTCTCGTTTAGACAATACCATCAGGGCGTGATGGATGATCCACCGGGGATGGAGAGGGATGGAACAGCGAAGGCTTGTGGGAACGTCCGGCTAAACAAAGACCCCGACTCGCAATTAATGCCGCCAACTAGCGAGGGCCAGCGGCCTCAAAGGAACAAGTGGCTTGTAAGATAATGCACTGTTGGCAGACCGAGGAACAAAAGGAAGAGCAACCCCCTGCGGAGCGGCGAAAAAAACGACGAGTCTGATTCCGGCGGAGGTTGGCTGTTGAGGGGGGTGATACGGGAGTTTTACTTTCTCTCTTATCTCCTAGTGGCCTACATTTGGGGGAAACTGGTATTATTCGTCTTTTTTAGTTGGTGCCAAGAGTAGATGTATTAATTGTTTTGATGGATACTCAATGAATCCTAGGAGGGGGATTGAGAGAGTTACGGTCGGGGATGATACGGGATTTTTGCTTTCTCTCTTATCTCCTAGTGGCCTAAAAATAGATATTATTCTTATTTTTTGGAGGCGTTAACAGTAGATTTATAAATATCAGTTTTGCTGAATATTCCAGGAATCTAGAAGTGAGATGAAAGGGGATTTTTACTATATTATCTCTCATGGCCTAAGTTTGAAAAAATAGGTACCATTTGTCTTTTTGGTGGTGTTATCAGTATAGACATATCTGTTTTGCTAGTTTTGCTGGATACCCTATGAACCCCAGAAGTGGGATTTGGAAAGAATTTTAAATGGATGTCTTATTTATATAAGGGTACATTTCTAATTCAAGCCTCGTTTGGAAAGTTCAGTGGGTACTATAATATTGGATTCACAAGTTTTTCGGAATTTACTCTCCTTCTCATCTCCACGTAGCGTAAGTGTGGAGAGACTACTCTCCACATAACGTAATTCTGTATCATTCATAATTTTTGTGGCCAGCGGATGTCATTACGTTACCATTAGATGTATGAAATTGTTTGGCTGGATAAGCCATGAATCCTAGAAGTGAGATTAAGATATAATTTTAACTAGATGTCTTGTTTATATAAGGGTACATTGCTAGAATTCAAAACTCATTTGGAAAGTTCAGTGGGTACTATTACATCGTATTTACAAGTTTTTCGGGATTTACTCTCCTTCTCGTCTCCATGTAGTCTAAATGGAGAAAGTAGGTATTATTCGTATTTCTTGTAGCGTTACCAGTAAATGTATGGATATTTGTTTTGCTAAATACGCCATGAATCGTAGAAGTGGTGTTTAGAAAGAATTTTAACTGGTTGTCATACTTATATAAGGGTACATCTCCAGACTTTAAATCACATTTGGAAAGTTCAAAGGGGACTTTCCCATCGTAATTACAAGTTTAAAAATTCATTTTGATCTATAAAACAATAAATACACCACTTAAAAAATAAAAAAATCAATTTTTAATATTACTTTTATTAGCATATAGATATTATTTTTGATTTCATTTCATTGTTGAATTGGCCACACCGATTTTGATAACGTATATAAGCTGAAATCGCATGTGTTCAGTTGTATGTCTCTCCTTTAGAGTATACTGACTAGTTTCAACTGTGCACAATGTATTGATAGAAGGGTTCTCATAAACGTTCTATGTAAAGGTTATAACCAAATAAATATTAAGCTATTAAATGTTGCGTAATACTGAAGTTCTGAGCGGCAATACCGTTATTTTCTTTACATGATTAAACTAAATTTTACACTAAAAAATTTTAGAATTAAATTAAATCTATTATAAAGTAAAGGAAGGAATGTTTTGAAAGCTGTAACAATGCTCAATAATATAACTTAGAGACTCAATGGAAAATTAATTCATCCCCCATATAATTTTAAATAACAAAAATAATCTCCTGAAACTTAAAACCGATCCAAAAATTATACCTTCGACTATAAATATACATTTCCAACCCCCGTTACCCCAATCAGCCCGACATTTTGGCTAGTTTAGTAATTGTCTAAAATTGCCGGGTCTCATCCCGAGTCTTACCCAACGCGAGTGGCAAACCGGTTTTATTTGTCTTGTCGAATCTGTTGGCTTTTTTCTTGCAGTACAAGCACCCCCACCCCCGGTGTACTAGCCGTCTGGAAACATCGGTAGGTGTACTACACGGGGCGAAAACATCAACCACCTGTTGCTCGGTTAACAAGGCCCTCTTGCGGCTTCTTAACATCTCATTATTTACAAGTTCCGCTTCTTAACTCCCAAGACGGCGAAAATGTCGCGAACTTTACCTAAGTTTTGTTTGGGAAGTTGGGCGAAAGTTTCCGCCCCACTTCTAGACTGACTGCACTTCCCTTTCACTTGTAACCGTGTGTTTCTGATGTTTGTTATACTGGAGTTCAAAAAGTGTTCGGTTATAGTATTTCCAAATTATAATTCCTTTTTTATAACTAAAGAATTATCAGGCTTCAATCTAATAACTAATTTTTTATATATCACTTTCAGGTATCTTAGCACAAAGTTTTACGGAGATAGATATGTCATTCTGCTTTGACTCTGAAAGTGTAGCAACGTTTGCAAAATGAAATTTTAAGTGATTAAATTTGGAGGAAAATACCCTTTATGTGATACCCCTTTGGTGGAAACTATTGAAATTGTTTATAGAACCGCTGACTGCATACGAAAGTCCTGAAGGTTTGATATATCTTTATTTGCTTAGCTAGGTTTTGTCCCATGTTGAATAAGTAGCTACTTATTATTGGCTACCAATACAAACCTAAGAACCTGAAATGATGCATCAAAGAACATAATAAGATGTTGCAAAAATTGTCTAAAATTACAATTTCTGAGTCTAAAAATCAATCAGCAATCAAAATATTTATGAAAATCTTTTGATAAAATAAGATTTAATAGCCGGGATTCGATGCATCGTTTTGTCAAGCAAGTTTAGCAACTATTCTGCTTAGTGAAATTTTCGTGATTAAATTTGAAGGAAGATATCCTTTACGTAATATACCCTTTTGGAGGAAGCTATTTAAATTGTTTATAGCTACTTATTTTTGGTAGTACAGTTAAAAACCAATACAAACCTAAGAACCTGAAATGATGCATCAAAGAACATAATAAGATGTTGCAAAAATTATCTAAAATTACAATTTCTGAGTCTAAAAATCAATCGGCAATCGAAATATTTATGAAAATCTTTTTATAAAATAATATTTAATAGCCGGGATTCGATGCATCGTTTTGTCAAGCAAGTTTGAAATTTTACGTGATTAAATTTGAAGGAAGATACCCTTTACGTAATATACCCTTTTGGAGGAAGCTATTTAAATTGTTTATTAGACTCTTTGATTTCATACAAAAGTGATTGAAGGCTTGATTATTATATCTTTCTTAGACAAATATTGGCCCATATATGTCCATACTTATGTTTAGGTAACGTTAAAACCATACAAACTTAAGAACCCAAACTGATATAACAAACAACACAATAAGATGGTGCCGAACTTTCCAAAAATATTAATATCTCAGCCTAAAATTAAAACAACAATTAATAGATACAGCTGGAACAATAAAATCATGGTAGGGATAACTGGTTCAAACTGTTAAACTATCTTAATTGAGTAGGAAAGATTAAATTAAATTATTCGAATTGTAAATGGAAAATAAGTTCAATTTCTTATTTAATAGATTTGTCGTTTTATCTTGGAATAATCGAGGAATAGAATAGGTAAAATCCCTAATATTTATGCAACATCTAATTAATAATTTCTTTGATGGTAAAACAACAAACCTGCATACATGTTCCCTCTGTTGTTTAGGCAAAGGTTTGTAGTTTTAGCTCTACGAAATAAATAATGTTATCAACATTTTTTATTCTTTGTTTGAAATATCCCGATCCAGATCCCGAAACGTCGTAAAACTTTTTTTACTAGTCAGTGATGGCAAATGCCCGCAAAAATCCAAATAAAAATATAACATTTTTTATTTGTGACATTTCTTAGCAGCAAACCTGCTTACTTATATAACCTATATGTAATCCTAAGTGTCTAAAAACGGGTTACATAATTTACGTTTTAATTTAAACTCCAATTTTATAACTGTATATGTTATCAAAACTAATTTAGTTTTATTACATAGGTTATACAGTCTTGAAAGAAATAAAGAAATTTACTTAGTTTTTTTATTAGTATAGAAAATTACCTTGAAGTACAGTACGAGCAAACTTTGTTTTTTCCGATTTTTTTTTAATTTCCTTCAAGGAGTCAAAACACTCCACTCGAGCTAAACTCCCCTTTGAAAAGAGCGACGGAATAGGCCTCTCTGCAGTTGAATATGAATCAAACATAATTGAATGACGAATCAGTAAATTAATTCAGAGTAAGTCTTTCCTGAGCTGGAGACAGCAAGTTTGTAGACAACGTATGTCATGAATTTGAGTTTCCTGTGTTTTTAGGTAGTAATTTATATTATAATATATAAGCTTTTTATAACGAAAAACAACGAATTGTTGAAGCAAACTTACACATCTATTGAAGTCAAATATTGAAATAGACATAATCATTTACATAAATACGATTTTATGACTTCTATTGTTGAACGACATGTAGGCCTGTTTGTAGTTTTTAAGATGTAAGGGTACACTGTTGTTGGTTGGCGTATATTGTGTCTGTATCAGTCAAAAAGTGCAAGTTTGTACCGAACAATGTTTAGGAAAAGTTAAACTGCTACTGTATTGCATAAATGCTTTATCTAAACCCCAAATAATATTCCGTTGGTACACTGTTGTTGGTTGGTGTATATTGTGTCTGTATCAGTCGAAAAGTGCAAGTTTGTACCGAACAATGTTTAGGAAAAGTTAAACTGCTACTGTATTGCATAAATGCTTTATCTAAACCCCAAATAATATTCCGTTATTCTCAACATATGTTAAATAAACTTTCCATTATATTATCTAAGGCCGGCTTGAAGCGTACAACGGCCGCTTTGGCTGTACCTGTTGGCGAAAAGCACCTGCCCTCCCCCTCAAAATCATCCCCATCTGTGGAATGCCCGCGTCAGATGCAGCCACCCCTCCTCTCGCTCCCCCCCCCCCCCCCGCCATCCACGGCGCCGCTCGCCGCTATCGCAGATCTACAAGACTCTGGTCTCAATAGTTTGTCCGGCGCTCGCCCTGTCAGCCAGAAATATCACTCTGGACCATCCGAAGATCGACGCAAACCAATTATTAGAGTGTCGGAGAGATATTCCGGTCAGGATTGATCGGTCGGGGATATGTGAGTTCCAGGTGCTGTAATGGAGAATGGAGAAGACCGTTGAAATTAAATCGTTTCACTACTCGATGGTAGAGTAATCATATTATTCAATAATGGCCGAATGGGTATATTGAATGGTTTAACTTATAATACGTTGATGATCCATAATGATATACTAGTTCCAGGTGTTATTTTTAATTAGAGAAGTGAAAATGTAATGTGAGGAGATCCTTTTTAGTTTAGTGTCGTTTAGCAAACATTTAAAACTTATTGCAGCGTATCATTTTTGTTTGTGCTACCTACCGTAAATGGAGATATTCAAATTCAAATTTCTATGTTGCACATAACATTTGTACATGAGGGATTACAACAAACTGGTGCATGGTGACAACGCCGTCACAACATAATTATTAGAATAAAATAAAATACAAATCTAACTGAAACTAATCTTTTTATCTATAAGGAATTCGTTCACACTGTAGTATGCTTTGTTGACAAGGTGCAAGTGAACCTTTTTTAATATTTCTAAACATTCTAATATCTTTAAATTGCTTATATTTTTTAAGATACCTATACCGGGTGTCCCATAATAGTCCCCCCCTTAATTTTTTCCTATATTTTTTCAAATATCAATTCCATACCACCCTCAAACATTATTGGGTAGTTAGTACTTCATTTTGAGGGGGTGCCCAATTTTTGCCGCCATCTTGGATCCGCCATATTGGACCCAAGATAATTTTTTTTAATGTAAAAGTGGTGTTGTGACCCATCATTTCGAATTAGATTTTTTCACTGATTACAATGCCGCAATCCGTTTTTTAATATCTCAATTGGTTCTCAAGATATGGGTCCTTTTAATTTAATTATTTTCAACCAATTTTAACATTACAAATTGATAAAATAGGCCCATAACCACAAAATAATGCTAGATAGTGACAAATAACCACCATCAGTCATTGTTGAGCGATTTACACTTAGCTTTCACCAATGTAAAGTTTTTGGCCGCCATCTTGGATCCGCCATTTTGAAATGAGGTAAGTTATTTCAAACATGAAGTTGGTATTGTGACCCATCATTTCAAACTAGTTTTTTACGCCGAATTCAATACCGCAACTCGTTTTTAATTATAGCGTTTAGTTTTCAAGATATTGACAAATTTCTAATAAAAATCTAAAAAAATATGAATTGTTCAAAAACTAAATTGTATAGATAAAAACGGGTTGCAGTATTGAATTCGGCGTAAAAAACTAGTTTGAAATGATGGGTCACAATACCAACTTCATATTTGAAATAACTTACCTCATTTCAAAATGGCGCATCCAAGATGGCGGCCAAAAACTTTACATTGGTGAAAGTTAAGTGTAAATCGCTCAACAATGACTGATGGTGGTTATTTGTCACTATCTAGCAATATTTTGTGGTTATGGGTTATGGGCCTATTTTATCAATTCGTAATGTTAAAATTGGTTGAAAATAATTAAATTAAAAGGACCCATATCTTGAGAACCAATTGAGATATTAAAAAACGGATTGCAGCATTGTAATCAGTAAAAAAATCTAATTCGAAATGATGGGCCACAACACCACCTTTACATTTAAAAAAATATTTTGGATCCAATATGGCGGATCCAAGATGGCGGCCAAAATTGGATACCCCCTCAAAATGAAGTATTAACTACCCAATAATGTTTGGGGGTGGTGTGGAATTGATATTAGAAAAAATTGAGGAACTAGTTAGGGTGGAGGGGACTATTATGGGACACCCGGTATATTGTCTCATGCGTTGGGAGAAGGGGGGACACAGGCACGATTCCCCCTCCTTCCCCGTTTACACGCCTCAGACTTCGACAGTTCATATTTTAAACGTTCTAGCAGAATTACCTTCATCTAATTATCTTTAGGACAGAGTACCAGTACAAATATGATCGTAAAACAACCCATAAAAAGCATTTTTATCACTAACCCTGAAAGTGCAATCACAATCATTAACCAAACCGAATTTGAACAGTTTTGTTTTAGGCAATGGAGAGCGGGCCGGAGTGGCCGCCATCTTTGATTGTTGATTGTCGGTTTATGACGGTATAAAACTGCTCACCTGGTTATAGAGCTGTATAATACGCCCAAGGCCGCGGCCCTCGTCTTTTGGGCGCCAAATCTTATAACAGCGTCTGGCCCAGACGCTCTGCCCCTTCGCCAACTGTGCATGTTCAATATAATATTGTACTTGATATTAATATTGTATTTATGGTATTGCTTTGATTTCGTTTAAGTGAGCGAAATTAAATGAAAGTTCATTGTATGTTGTGACTTCATAAACGAATAATTTGCAAGTACTGTAATACATATTTTAAGAGTACACATTACAATAAACTTACAAATCTGTTTAAACTAAGCCACTTATTTTTTAATAGATTTCTACTTTGAGCTTCAGAGCGGTTAAATGAGCTCAAAAATCTGTCACTTAAAATAAGCTAGTGAAATAAAATCCCATAAGATATTAAAAATGTTATTAGACAATCATAGTTCAATGTAATCGATGGAGGATTAAAAATGGCAAAGGGACCACGGAGCTAGAGAGAGTGTTTCCAGAGGTATGCAGGATGTAAATCCGGATGAACAGACTTTCAAATCGGCAATCAAAGATTGGTATCCATCGTTTGGGAGGATATCACTCAGTCAAATGGCTCCTTTTCAAAATCTACAATGAATTGAATTCAGATTTGGATCAAATAAAAATAAATTGGTCAAGACGAATGCTAGAATCCACGGTGTCGCCATCTCGCGGGCCTCGGCCAAACGTCGGTTGATTCAGACATGTATCAACTGTTTTTATTGCGTGAGATTAAATCAGGAAAATATATTCACTCAAGAATAGATTTTGGTGGAAGCTAATGAAGAAATACTCTGTAAATACATGTATTTACAGAAAGTACAGCCAGCCAAAAGTTACAATTAATTATTCGATCAATGCACAAAATGATCCGATTTTTTGCTGCGAGAAATATTAGCACTTTTTACAGTGGAACAGGTTCCTAAAAAAATTTAATTACTACATTATGTTTGTTTAAGTTTTCATTGATTTTAAGTTTTAGTAATGGTGTTACGAATTAAAGTTTGATGGTTAGGCCTAATATTGAATAATAACAGTGAAAGACATTTTTAAACATCTAAATAATTGTACATTGATTCAATCAAAACATGAAATGGACAAAATGATTTTGTTCCTTTTTAGCTTTGAGGGTTATTTTTCACTTTATAAAGATTGTTATGGGAGTACATCGGATTTCTCGCCTAATTTTACTACTAAACATTAGTTCATATTTTTCTTCGAGGCATTTAATAATATTGCTAAAATTTAAATTTTGAACTTTAGTATTATTAATAACAGGCTGGATCTTTGCGTAACGCATTGTTGAGTTTTTATCAAAGACACAAAGATTTCAGTATCACTTCCCCGAGTCTTATTTAATAAAATATTGGGCCTGTATAATAAATTCTTAATTTTTGTGTTATCTGAAGTTTGAACGAAATGTTCACCTCTTATTCAATTAACATAGTGTTTAGTTTCATATCAATAAAATAATAAGTTTGGTTGAATTCATTTTATCCACTGAACAGAATGATTGTTGTGTTCATTGTTAAGTTAGATTGTATTAGTTCCATTTATGCAAAATTTTTTATGTTATTTAGTAAATGTGTATACATAAAATATGGGTGGACCTTCATAATATTCTCAATTCGTTGTAATCTGAAGTTTGAGGGAAATGTTTCTCTCTCACTCGACTGAAATAATGGTTCATATCATACCAATAAAATAATTAGTTTGGTTAAGAATCAATGTTATCCCCTGTTCCATTGTTGTTCCTATTGTTTAGTTAGATTTTATAAGTGCATTAATGTGAAGGTTTGGGTATTTTTTATGTATACTGGTAATATTTTTAATAAAAGTTTAAAATCATGTTTTTGGTTTTTAATTAAATTAGTTTCTGTTTCTTTAAATTCGTTTCTGTAATTCTTTGCGAGTTTTACTGTTTACTGTCCGAGCTTTGCTTACAACACAAATATTGTTTTCAAATTAATTGCAATGAATTATTATAAAAACTGAGCAAATATTATGTACTTTTGCACTGCATATCCTAATTACCGTGAAATTGCAAACAAATACCTAATTGTCTAGATGTGTTAAAATGAAATACTTAAAGTTTCATGGAATGCCTGTGTAGGTAGCCTGACATGTCAAATAAAAAAATTACTTAGATTAAACTATTAAATACCATGTAGGAGGATCAAGCGCAAGCTTTGCTGGGTGATTTATCGAAGATTTGTAATAGTTGTATGTTGTATGTTAACAAAAATTTTATTTTATAACACATTAGTAATAAATAAGATAATTTATAATAAGGTTGAAATTTTAAAACAAAAACTTAATTCTTTTCCGGATTAAATATTTATATGCATCGCTTGATACTTGAAGCGGAACGGCGGGGGCGAACGACGTTCTGGAGGTCTCGACTCGAGCCGCCGAGAACCCGAAAGAAACTACAGTACACGCCCTCTAGTTCGGCTTCGGTTGGATCGGCCGCCGGATGGTCCGGCCGGCCGGTCGTAGGAGGTAATATCCGTCATATAACTAGCCGCATCGCGGGGACAGGGTTTATCCTTAATGTTTAGTTTCCAGCCGTAGAAATAAACTAATTATGTCAGTTTAGTTTACGGGTAAGCTTGTAATTTATGGACACACTGGACCTCAACTAAAAAACTATGTTGTTATCCTTTCAATAGAAGGACTGTACAGTAAGATTTGATGCAGGATTTCGTTTGCATAGCAAAAGAAAGTGACAAATGTCTTTTATTTTTTATAGGTTATGATTCAAGTAAGTATTACGTGTACATTAATTCGATTAAATAAATTTATAGTGTGTTTTACAGTACATAATGAGTTTTTCTGTTCACTTTTTATATCCTCAGTACGGTATCGGTAAAAACGTTCCTATCTACGAGTGATGCAATATAATATGACAGTTCAACATATTAGAGGCGTCACAATATTTTCTTTGGCAATTAAGCACCGCAAACATGTACAATTAACGTGTTTTATTGATTTTTAAGCATAGGTAATGAATTTAATAGGGTTACTTTACATTTTGATAGTACATTCGGATAGTCCGGCCGGTGGTCCGGTCCCGAGGTGGCCGAACTAGAGGGCGTCTACTACTATTTTGTCTGAATTGATTGACAGTATTTTTTTTTTAATTTTATCCTCGTCTATATTTTTTGGCGATTACGAGAAATCGGCGGCAGGAACTAGCCACAAAATGCAATTGTGTTATTGCAATAATAACTATAACTAGATAACACATAGCTCGAAATCGAGCAAAAATCATATAGTAAAAGAATGAAGAATAATTAGCCTACTTATATACGGTACTTTTAAAGTTTTCATTAACAAAGTTATAGCTTAACTACTGAGACTTTCAAAGTTAATTTTATCTTCCGCAGGAGTTTCCGGTGTAAACGTTAACGATTGGGAACACCTTCATTTCCCCATGTTCTTTTTTTTCTGAAATGTATATTTCAACACCGGCAAAAGATTGAACTCTGCTTACAGCAACATGTAGCTGACCGAGAGCAAACACTGGCACGTAATGACTTCCTTTGTTTAGTGATTGCCGCTGCACCTTATTGATAATTATCGCCAAAACAGAGATTGCAGGGAACGGCTGTCTTTATATGCATAACCTTGTAAATGACGCACTATCTCAACCGGTCTTTTCATTCTTCAAATGCAACCCACCGCAATGAAAGCATTTTTAGTTCACTGGTCTGAGGTTGGAAGGAGCATCAAATGGTACATCGGGAGGGTGATGCCAGCGGTTATGATCGTGTTCGTTCCGACTCCTCCGACCGGTCAGTGTTCGAATTCTTCTTATCGGTGGCATTATAAATGCAACAAATCCAAAAATAGATTTGCTCAGTTTAATGTAACTTCAAAAAATACTATGAGATATCGTAAACTACATTGTAAAACTGATAACTATAATGTTTAGAGCTTTAAAAACTTCATAACATAACCTAAATTACATAATAAATTAAAAAAGAAAACTGTTGAAAACAAAGCCAAACCAGCTGTAAAAATAAGTTTACCTGAAGAACTATTTCAGAGCTTGGCCAAATGTTCAGTTTGTAAACAAAACTGAGCTTGCTCAAATGTCGATGAATAGCGCCACTGTTCCGAAACCTCAGCCCTTTACTGTACTTTAGTGAGGCCCTTTTTTAAAATTCTGAGACTTGTTGACAAATCTACCTAAAATTCCCTTTAATTTGACACCTCAAACGTTAAAATCCGCCCAGCCGTTACTGCGGTTGGACTGTGAAAAGAAAACCGCTTGCGTATTAATATATAGATATGCGAAAAAATTTAAGTCGCTATACAACCACCAGCAATCGGTGGAAGTAAATTTGTTATAAAAGACAAACGCGCATAATTGATGTCACTAAATATTCTTCGGAAACGTCGAGCTTTCTTTTTATCATTATTGTGGTAAACTGAATATTCAAAAACTTGAAAGAAAAGCCTAAGGGCTCAAATACTTATACATACCTAGTTTTGTTTAAACAACAAAATTCTAGTGTTGCAATCTATATTTCGATACACAATTGAAAATGTGAGTTCTCAGTGACTATTAAACCTATCTTCAAGATTTATGTGTCAAATTAAGTGGATAATGCGACGGCTGGCCGAATTTCCTCAGAATTTACGTGTTCTCCAAGGGCAACGGTCTACAGAAAAAAAATAAATTAAAACAGATAATGGAGTAAACGTTCCAAGCGAATCTAGTTGATTTTTGTTTTGTTAATATTTAAACATCGGTTAGGTAATATAAATCATTCAATTGCATTTTTAACATATCGCATGTAATGAAATAAAATCAAAATATCTTTATTTTTTTTATGTATACATGATACATGAAAATAGTGTCAAAAAAGGCATTGCCTATACTGAGCCACAAGCGATGCTCAGTGGCTCCTTGGAACTACAACGTTCATTTTACAACTAGAATTGATATTTTTTTTATTGACGATGAATATCTTGTTAAAATGATACAACAAATATACTTCATATACCATTAGATATATTAGTAAAAACAGCTGCGGTTTTTAACATTGCATATTAAAACCCCAAATGCCTTTTTCCAGTCGTTTGCGTATAATGAAAGCGATGCTTTATAATTAAATGTTGACAATTTAAATGACTACATTGTACATACTCAACTTATAGAGTTAATAAACGTTTGAATGTGTTTTTGTCTTATCCGATACATTATATGTTTTAGATTATAAATTTTTCAGTTTTTTTTAAGTTGGACTTTGCTTCAGTGTTATAATAAAATCGCGCCACAAAAAACAAAAACAATTTCGCTTACTTTCAATAAAATAAATTAATTACAAGTTCATCATCTATGTTCAATCTATATTCAGTGCTATAATCTTTCCTGTGCCTTTCTCTACATAGCGATATAAGATCAGTTCTTTGTCAAATTAAATGTTAGTTTAAATACAGTTACTTTATAATTAAATTCTTTTCTTTTGCTTACGTTTAGTTTTTTGTTGTCAATTTAGCAACCTAAATGACCCATGTTAAAATGTTATAACTTTAAATGAACATTTCTACGTTTTTAAGAATTTTCAGGCAAATAACACGGTTTTGTGTCGGAAATGAGTTATTTCAAATGTTGAATAAAATCCTCGGAGCCGTTTATGAGATAATTGTGCAAGCACGCAGGCAAGCAAACAATACTCGTGACAGAGTACAGCATATCACTAGCAATTCTATTGATTGTGCCTCAGGTATCAAGCTCGCCAATTATTATGATTATCTTTCACACAGCGCTCTAGAAGTACATACATAGTTCAATCGGTGGATACCCAAGTTGTAATTTACCTTCGACCTTGACCTCTCTCAAGTCATGGAAGTTCAGGACAGGAAACTCTGCATTCCTGAGAGCTGAATCATCTTCTGGACCGGACTGTCTGGTGGAATGATGACAAAGACACGTCGTCGACGTCTCCAAATAATATTGACACCAAGAACGTACGCTTCAGTAGTTTGATTTATCCATAAATTTCATATTTATTGATTTTATTTTAACATTATTTCGTCATCCATATCATTGACAAACTTACCATTTTCTTGCTAGTTTTCATTTATCTTAATGTTAAGTACGACCAATTATTATCTCACAAAAAAAGATAAAATTTAGAAAAGTTACAAAGTAAAATAAAAATAATTTATAAGTTTAACGATTGAAGGCGAGTGAAATTTTAGATGTGAACAGTCACTTGTATTTGCTGGCAAGTGGCTGACACCGCTCTCCATGTTCATTCTAAATATTTGCAAACTTCGAGTCGAGCCAAGCAATACAAATTTTGCTCGAAAAACTCGGAATTGTTCTAGGGAAATAACGTGGCTATCCGTACGCACAATGCCACTAAAGTGAACATGGACGCGCGCACTGGACTTATATGGCTCGGACTACAATCGAGCACCTGTTAATCCCTACAACATGTTGTTTAAACGATATCGCTTATAAGTAAACATGAAACCCCCCATAATCTAATAACTTCCCTTGCCCTTGTATTACTTATAATTACTTAATAATTTATGTATCTAGTTAGCTGCGTCTAAAATGTTACGTCAAGTTTTAAAAAAACTGCTTTTTAAGCATTATATTATTTTCCGACCAGGAAGCGGAGACACCCATATTCTGCTGCGTTTTCTAGAGTCGGGTTTACGGGACTGACTGTACCTATAGTATTTTAGGAGTTCATTGAGCTATAGTAAAAAATAACTGTATAAACACTACGTACGTGAATATTATAAAGATTTAAAATTAGTTTGTGAAAAGGCGGAACGCCGAATCTGTCATACAGTATTTTAAAATTAAAAAAAATCAAATAATGTAACAAATAGGGTAATCTAATACTAACCACAGAAGAGTAGGCCTACTAGTACCTTAAATATAAATTTATAATTTTTTTCTAAATGTCAAATTTTGACAACATTTTTCATGGTTAAGTAACTTTATTTTATGAAAATAAATCTGAATAGATCCTACTGTAAGTGACTTTCAAAGAAGGTTAAGATCGCTGTTTTTTGTTTTTATTTTTATTTTTGGTGGAATGGCATATTGCACGAAATAGACCTTATTGCATTCCAGAAAGTCATCAACGAATAACAATAATAATTATTAGCCTAAGGTAAGAATTAAGAATGAACTAGTTTATAACACGATTCAAATCATAAGGCCCAGTCCGTCCGTAAGACTAATTTTTAATTTTAGCATTGGTCTTATAGACGGCGAGGGCCTTATGTTTTGAAACCTACTACAAAACGTTTTTTGATGCTTTAAGTTTTTAAAGGTTTTACGTTGTAAAAAACACCCCCGTTATTTAATTCTATAATGGTGTAAATGCTAGAACATTTTTTCACATAAAATACACCTCCAACCTCTCAAATGAATTAAAAAATTACATTAAAAACAAAACTAAAAGTTGTATTTTGTACAGAAAAAATTATTGAGAATGACATAATCCACCGGATTATGCAAAGAAAACTTTAGTTTTAAAGGTATTATTACAAAAAGTAGGATTGGCTGACTTTTTTCAGTGAAACATCTAATTTATTTTCCTTGGTCAGATTTTAAAATAAGTACAACAAACATTTACTTGAAGAATATTAATTTTACGAAATATGTAAAAAATGTTTAATAATGGATAAGCACTTTTTAATTTTTATTGAGACTGCAAAAAAACAACTTGAATTAGTAACACATTGTGTTGGAATTCTGCTGGCTAGCAGATCCTCTTCTAACGTTAACCAGAATAGGTGATTCGGAACAATATTTTCATTCAGTGAATAAAAATTGATATTTCAAAGCAAATAAAATAGTATATTTCGCAACAAGGGCCGAAAATGAGGTTTTGCAGGCTCGAGATCGCTAAACGCTGAAACGATCGAGAACGCTATTTTTCACCACACTACACAATGAAATATACCCTAAATAATTAAAAAAAACTGATTATTATTTGACTCACTTGAAAACAAAACACAGATATGACAATCATATGATCGCAACTATCCTATGCAACTATGAATGCCGTATAATTTTGTGATGTTCTGACGTTGTTTCAAGCAAATAAACTATCAGCTGAGTTTCGGCCCTGGGGCCCCCAACGTTTTTGGTCCTGTGGCGGCAAACGGTGTGTTTCGGTCCGCGTTTGACGTTTGTAAAACAGGTGATTTGGTCGTAGTGTGATGAAAACATATTTTAACCCTTGTTGATTGACTGTATTTTGAAAAAAATCATTGTAATTTTTTTTGCTCATTAAAGGCAAAAAAAGGCTTCCTTCATAGTGAGCAGGATTGAAAAAAATTTTTAAGACTGAGTATAAAAATATCTTTGGATAAAGAATGGAGAACTAAGCTAATCACAGAACCTTGCTTAGGCCTAAATATTAATAATTTAATTAAAAAAACTGATACATTCTCACATTTTACTCCTTGAAAACTTTTCTGATTGTTAAATTTTTAATAGCAGGCATAATACTCAAAATACAGATACAAATCAAATAACAATTAATAAATAATAATAATAAAAAAAATTTTTGATAAGAGCATGAATTTTTTCCTCGCGCTAAACAAAAAGTAAACTTATAAAAAATAATTTTCACTTATTTTACACTGTGATAAAATTAATCATCTTGCACTCACATAAATCTTGAATAAGAATTAAAAAGTTAATTAATTTGAAGTAGAAATGTATGTATTTTTTTAAACTAAGGCCTGCTATGATTTCAAGATACAAAACACTAAAATATTTTTTTACTGTATTTAGACAAAATTAGGGATAGACAAGGAAAATTAAAAGCATAAAGGTTTTCTATAAAGGAACAATGTTTATTTGATACATAAACTAGGTAACAAATTTAAACTACAAGTCTTCAAAACTGACATCTTAAAATACTTTGTGTTTAACTTAAAACCTATTATAATACTGTACATTAGAGTATAGAGCAACAAACATGAGTTTGCATTTGTACTATGGGGGAGCGGACTTTGAACAATCCAGAGAGAAACAAACAATAAATTTGCAACAGGGCAACAAGAGGGTATAACAAAGAAAAAAGCACCGGCATATTCAGCACCCGAATGAAAACTTAAGAAGATCAAACTTAAAAAATCTAACAAGTTAACACTTGTAACCAATAAACAACAGGAATGTCAAGATCACCAAATCAACAGAGGCAATAGTTCCGTATGTAAACTTCAAATGATCAAGGGTTAAATGAAGAATAATTCATATCAAAATATTAAAAAAATAACAAGTTGTAGATACGTAATTAAAACATTTTGTCTATAAAATGTACAACTAATATGATTGTTCAAAGTGAAAGATTATATATTATTCTTTATAAGGTTATAAATTGGTAATTATTGCAAAATATATTCCAGTTTCTACAATAAATGCAGAAAACCGTTAAATTATACTCAACAGATGTTGACAATCGATTTACGGTTTACGTATACAAAATAATATCTGATTAACGCCTTTGCTAGTTATCACAAATACGCTGTATATTGCCAGAAATCAATGAGTTTGCACAACCTTGGGTATGGTCTTTAAATTGCTTTTGGTAACTGATCTAAAAAAATATAGCATATTTCGCAAATCCTATAAATCAACAAAGTGAAATTTTTACTGAAATTAATTGGTGGGATGAAAAGTTATGTATTGTAAAAAGTACAAAGTATGATTTTGTAAAATCAAAGTTATTTATACTTTATCATCATTAAACAATGTATTTAACAAGTGACAATTAAAAAAACAGCAACAAGAGCAATTTAAAGACGCTAAAATTATGGCAAGGAAACATTTACAGTGTGTTGTACAACACATTACACACCCTAAGACCACACTAGACTTATAAATACACTGTCTTTCAGTACACTCACTTACTGTACAGGACTTGAGCAAATACTTGTATTGCGCACAAGATGTTAGGGCAGTAACTAAAAAAATATAAAAATAATAGGAACAGAATTATCTGGTAAACAATATAATATATATGTACAGACACTCGATGTTAAAATAGGAAAATTGGAAAAACCACAAAAAGATGAGACTGAATCGTTTATTATTATTATGGAATATATTTTTTAAAGCTTATATAATATTTTTACCATAGTAAATAAGTTACTGCGGTGATTTATTAACTTTTTTTACAAGAATTAAATTAGTTTACTACCAAACAAACCTTTGTAAGCCTAAGCTACTACTCTCTTTAAGTATTTAAAGCAAAATCTGATATTCACTGGATTGTTACTGCTGTTTCATGGTATGACAATCATAAGTTTAAGAAAGAACTATTTGCAAGGTGTTGCAGAGGTCAGAGGAAATATAAAAATATTAATATACACAGTAAACCTAGGTATGTTTTACAAAAGATGGTGTTGTTGTATAGTAACCAAACAATTTAATTTAATAAAATTGAGGAGAAAAAATTTTTTCCGTTATTGAGAAAAAGTTGTTCTAAAAGTAATTTTAAAATTTACTTAAAATTGCACTTAGCCTACCAGACTTATTACCATCACTTACCAATGAAAACCTGTTTCTCATTAATTCCACCCTTAATCCTGTGAAACAAACTAGAAAGAAATTAGAACACAATTAATTAACTTAATTTCGTATTCTGCTTTATTTTTAATTTTTGATTTTTTTACTGAGCTTCATTATGGAATTGGAACACAGTATACACAGTATATATTAATAAAACAAAAGACCTAGTTTAATTTTTTTTTTCAAAATAATATTTAGGCTAATATGAATTCTATCTTTCACATTTATAAACTTTATACTTGTGTACTGTAATTTTTATTGAAAGCTTATTTTTATTTACAGTAAATATTTACACGATCTAAGAACTTTAAAAACAGTTAAAAACCTAAACCTTAAAAATATTATGAAATGTTTAGGAAACCCATTTTTGAAACTATGTTTATAACTGATCTCTGGAACACTTTGCAAAAGATTTAATAACATTTTAACAAATAATTATTTATTTTTATTTATTTCATAATTTTAAAATGTGTTAAATTATAATCTAGTCACCTTTTTGTGGAATAAAATATATAAAAACTAAAAAACTAGGAATATAGTAAATTGAGAAATATAAACTGGCACCAATAACACCTTATGAGATCATCAGCTGTGATCAAATTGAAGCAAACTTTGAAAGGAGTCAGGTACTTGGGCATAAGCCCCAGTTTCAATAGTTAACTTACACTCCATTTTGGCACATAATCCTGGAAGAAGGAAATGTAGTTGGCACACAAGTATTGCTATATCTAAATTAATTTGCTTCTTAAATAAAAACATATTCCTTCTATGACTTTGACATTTTCTGTTATAACAATCTTCATCATTAATACTGGTTAAAAAGACACCATTCTTAATTCGAATATTCTACAGTGAAATAAATGAGCTCATGGTATTGTGTAAGTATTGATAATACAAATTTTCTTTTCAATTTGAATATCTATAAATCTTTCTTGTGAGAAAAATTATGAGGATTAAAAGGATGTATACTTTAGACATTTTTCTCATAATCGCTTAAATGACCAATTATTATCTTTTGTTTCTGAATGTGTCCAATATAAAATATAAATTTTCTAACAAATAAATAAATTAATATCGCTTCTTAAAACTTAAGCAACAAGCTACACTTCACTAAAACAATATTTTTAACTCCAACTGTGGCTGCAGTCTTCAAGTCAATTAATTGTTATATGTAAAACCAAGAACAATTTAACAGTGGTGAAAGTTTGCTTCAAAATGATGGTTACCTCTAGTCAGTGGTTGACCTGCACCGGAACACCCGACGGATCGCTCAGTTTCTGCGAGGTCAGACTCTTCTCCACAGCCAGTGAGTAGACCCGAGGGATGGAGTACTTCTTCTTGTGGGTCTCCTCGTGCTTTACCATGTGGTCCTTGCGGATGAAGCCTTTCCCACAGATGCTGCAGCAAAACGGCTTTTCCCCGCTGTGTAGACACATGTGGCGGCGGAGATCCGTCTTATGGTTAAACTGCTTCGGGCAGATTTCGCACTTGTAAGGTTTGTCTCCGGCGTGTTTGCTCAAGTGCTCCAGATGTTGTGATTCGATCTCAAACCTTTTTCCGCAGATTTCACATTTGTACGGTCGTTCTCCAGTGTGGAAGCTTTTGTTGTGCTGAGTGAGGTAGCAGGCTTTGTTGAAGACTTTGTCGCAGTCTATGCACCTGATGAGAGGGACAGGAGGACTTTTTTCCGTGATGGTGCTCGAAACGAAATTATCCTCTATTTTTACATGCTCCAACATCACAGGCTTCTCCATGTCGTCCTCTGTCGACGTAGGAAGCATACTTTCAGGCGAGGAACAAGCGTCATCAAAGCTGCCGTGTTCAGAAAGGGGCTGGGTGCTGCTATCTTCGGAGTTTAAGGTTTCTTTCTTTAACGTATGTACACTGGAAATTTGAAGACTGGGAGCTGGGCTCGTAGACGGATAAAAAGACTCCATACCTGAAGCTTGAGACGGACTAAGCCCCCCCACGTTCATGTCGGACACGCTGGGTTCCTGCCGTGGAACACTGTTGAAAGCTGTAAAAGACGGCACAAACCCGAAGTTGTGAGCAAAATGTGAGAAACTGGGCAACGGATCCTGTTCAGTCGGCTTGGCCAGGGCGATCAGCTGATTCTTTAATTCTCCGTTGCGTCCCCAGATCTGCTGCAGGTCGACAGTTTGCTCGAGCGTGTCTAAGTTACCAATAGTGTTGTTGGTAACTATTTGCTGGGTGGAAGAAACGTGGGGGGGCTGCAAGTTTGGGTACATCGTCATACCCTGGGGGTAAGAAGGGTGCGGCGCCCCTGGGAAAGGAAGAAAATTCTGGTGCTGCTGCATATGAGGTAGCGTATGTTGAACTCTCATCTCCTCTGGGCCGGTTTGGTACTGGGTAGAATGAAGAAGCAGGCCCCCCGTAACTTCCGAAGGGCCTGCCAGCGAGTTTGGGGGATTCGATAAAAAATTGTTTCCATTACCTAATTGATGCTGATGTCTGTCAAAGCTGTCTTCCATCTTGACCGGCATCAGTTGATTTTCTTCTATCTGTGTGTTTGGGGGTGAATCTTGATGAGGTAAGAACGGAGGCGCTGGATCTTTTGGCGGGTGATGATGGTTGCTGACTGGAAGATTTGCTGGATCAGGTCCGCCACTCTGTTTAACTGCATTTTTGTGTAATGTAGTATTGTAATGTCTTTTTAAATGACCAGAACTAGTAAACCACTTATTACATGCAGTACAATTATAAGTTTTAGGCCTTCTTGCCTCATTAGACTTCCAAGAAGCATTACCCGAAGACTTTTGCATAGCCGGCATACTAGGTTTTGGCAAGGCAGGCATTTGTGAAGAGGTAATTTGAGGAGGTAGTTGGTTCGGAGAGTTGATATGGTGTTCATAGTGATATGATTGATGATGAGGTATATCAGGTGAGTTTAGAGTAGTTGTTGTGACATTAAAATCTGGAGAGGGCATGCCACTGCCATTCATCTGCATAGGATGATATAACTTCTTTTCTTGCATACTAGTCATCCAAGGAACAATACCGGGATCTAACTGACTACTTTGACTATTTTGACTACTTTCTTCTCCCTGAGGGGGCTGATAAACATGAACTTTATGTGAGTCTAAGTCTAAAATTTCAGCTTGAGGCTCATTTTTTATTTCTTGTTGCCTCATATAGTCACTATTAAAACCATAATTTTCTTGCGGGGAAGGAGGATGAGAACTCTGAATATGTTCCAACAGAGAGGTGGGATTGTCACAAACATAGCCGCATTTTTCGCACTGATGAGAGGTTTGCTGGTTGGGCATTAAACTCGGAGATGATGATGTAACACCACCGTTTCTTTGCTCTTGGTGAGGGTAAACGGGTTGCTGATACGGATGATAACGGAAGGAAGACGTCTGCGTCTGCATGACATGAGGCGAAGGCGAGTTGGGCGTCGGGGAACGTCTTTGCGGAAATCCGGATCCGGATCCTAGAATAAAATCCGGTTCAGCACTCGGGTTGAAATTAGAATTCGGTCTGCTGCCCCCGTCTTGACCGACCGAAGGCGGTCGCATATCGGACTGGGAAAAATGATAAGAATTGGGTGGCGTTGAGCGGTTTACCGGGAAATTGAAATTAGGTGAAAATCTTTCCATGACGGAATCACTGGAGTCCGCCGGCACGGCAGCGACCCTGGGGGACTTGCTAGGTTTGACATTGTTATTGTTACTCTCCTCACCGGAACTGGTGCCCCACTTGCTGAGCAGGTTCTCCTTGTGGTACTGCAGATGCACGTCCAGCGACTTGCCGGAGTCGAAGAACAGTCCGCAGTCCTTGCAGTGGTGCTGGAGCGGCGGCTGGGCCATCTTCACGCACTCGCCGTCCGAGTCCCCATCCGTGAGATCACTGTCTTTGAAAAATAAAAGAACTAAAAAAATAAAACACCCGAGTCGTAAAACTGTCACATAGCCGATCGGTCGGATAAGCGACACGGAGACATCTTCGGTGCGGTGCCGGAGCGACGCGGTTTTGGCATGGACTGTACTCGATCTCGTGCGCACGTACGCTCACACACGGACACGCGCGCGTACTGGACACCGACAACTGAGAGACTGGCCGAAGCGAAGTTTGGGCAGCGTGCGATCCGAGGACCCCTCCCCTCCCCTTCGTCTTCTCCGCCAACCGCGTCCCATCTCGCTCCTCCCCCCTCTCCCCTCTGCTCTCTCAGATTCTCGCGAAAGATGACCTACCCTCCCTCCCACTCTCCGAAGCGCATAATGAACAAGAAAGCCCCCCTATCAACAAAACTAAATTATCTGAAACCTCTTTCGGACGGTATTACTTTTACACTTTCACTGACCTGCGTCTCCTTTGCATTTTAAACCTTACTAAAATTTATTTTAAAACTTCAATATTGTAGAGTGCAAAATTTAGTGATAAAAACTGTTAAAGTCGCGACAGTTAATCCTCGTGCTGTTTTGACATTTTAATTTACATTGATCTTAGATATTGCTTTTATTTTAATTATTATTCCCAACTAAAAATATTCAACTAATTTTTTTAAATTGTATTTTTATGAAAATGTTTTATTTATAACGTTTTATTTTAGTTTGTTTTCCTATTGACAGAATCACAGTTCAAAATTTTGCCTACCACTGACACGTTTTGAGAACAATTAATCTAAAAGTTTTACAGGTAGGCCTACAGCACTCGACTTATCGGCCTAAACTATTCATCACATATAACTAAAATTTATAGCACCTCCAAAATGAAAAAGAAAACTGGACTTAGGTAACATGTTTTTTTATTTATAAAAAAATCATTTGCTTTGTTGACATTGTTGAATCGTGGAAGTTTTTGAATTGACGAACAGCTCAGATAGTACTAAAATCAAAAGCATGTCATGGAATGTAATTACGATATAATAAGTTGATTTTAAGCATATACTCCCACCACCCAGATTGATGTACCGAAGGCAAAAAGTTATTAAAATACACATGAAGTAGCAACTAATTGATTAGAATAATAGAACTGAGATAGCATAATGTTTCAGACAAAAAAATCACCACTCGAGTTTCATTTACATTGGTTGTACACATGACCTATCAGAAAGTAACAGCAGGACTGCGGTTTGTAGGATTGTTTGACTTTGATTACTTCTCTCCTCCCCCCTACCAACCTTTTCAAAGTCTTTGCTACTGCCACTGCATAGTTGTAAATGACAAATATGCCTACCAATAAAGATGTATCATCGACTAAAACATAAATATTTCTAATTTGAAAGAGATATTGGCTAATGTCGTTAAAAGGGAGATCAGTTTATGTGATGAATAAACGTTTATTTCCTAATAAACTTTTTCAAAATTTAAATTTACAACAAGAAAAGTTTTTATACCCTACCTATATGTTTTAAGTAGAATTTGTAGTAGATTATTTCTTGTGTAATATATATAATTGATAAGTAAAAATTGAATGTGAATTATGTTATTTTGGTTTCAGTTTACGTTCAATTTATTCATGTCTCCTTTGTTCTCAACTACTTTTTCGGAAATGGAATTTGTTCCATTTCCGAAAAAGTCCAGTTCCATTTATTTCAAAATTTTAATTTGAATAACGTACTAAATTTTGTATTATGTACTACAAAAACATGAATGAATGGTTACAAATAACCATGGTTATTTGTAATTTGTAACCATTCATTCATGTTTTGTAGTACATAATACAACATTTTGTACGTTATTCAAATTTAAAATTTTGTAGGCCTGCTTACAGTGCATAGTTTTGACTATGTTCCCAGGAATAATTTATTCATATGGACTATGAAATCTCTTATCACAAACTAGCAAGTTTAAATCGTATTGACCTATGCGTTAGGCGCTTTGTATGACTGTAGATTAGGGATGTGCGAATACTCGATTATCGAGCTTTTGTCGAGCCGAGTTTACACTACTCACCTCGACTTGAAGTTTTAAAAAATACTCGGGAGTTCGTGTCGCGTAGTTACCCCTGCCGTTTACCCGGAGTTGGTACGCGCGATCTCATTTTACGGCCGTTTTTCACGCAATCATGAACAGCCTCCATAAAACTTTTGTTATTTTACTTGAATTAAAGTGATTTTTGAGTTATTAATATCAAAACATTTATTTTTGTCTATTTTACTCTCTATAATTTGAGATATTTTCTTAATTATGTT
Organism: Flexamia atlantica; assembly: GCA_035578135.1. Lineage (NCBI taxonomy): Eukaryota > Metazoa > Arthropoda > Insecta > Hemiptera > Cicadellidae > Flexamia > Flexamia atlantica. The sequence goes on from JAQJVK010000012.1 coordinate 28,276,638, forward strand.
TAGTATTTTTAAACCTATAAAAATATGTTACAAAAACTCTTTTTCAAAGCAATTAAGAAAAAATGTAGCTTGGTTTTTACCTCCTAAGGCTGAAATTTTATTAACATATTGAGTAATGATATTAAGATGTGTTAAAGATGGCATGAATTAATTATTTTTTTCACTTCAAATGAAAACATGTTTACTTTTAACTCATAGGAAAACTTCCCAGTTTAATATCTAAAAAAATACTTCTTATGTGATCAATAATAAGTATGATAACTATTAACTCCTTCTATTCAAAATACTTGACTCGTCATATCTTTTGAAACTGGCGAGTATTTTTTTACATTTGAAGCGAAGTTATTTTTTTTTAACTCGACTCGTCTTGAAAAATAAATACTCGCTCACCCCTTGTAGATGTGTAAGTAAACGTTGAGGAAGGGATTATTTTTACTTATAGTGTATTCATAAAAGTATTTCATTAGGAACACGCGCTCAATGCGATCTAATTTATAAATGAGATCTCATTAAATAACGTAAACGTATCACTGCATCAGCGAAATGGCATGATTACCATCCTTGCGTCTTTGGGATTGCTCCCATCGGCTACTTGCTATTGGTAAATATGCGTTGGCCAAATTGTATTTTACCATTAAAGAATATATATATATATATATATATATATATATATATATATATATATACATAGTTTTTAACAGGTATCAATGAAAAATATGTAAATAAAAAGTTTTAAACTATAAAGTATTTAATTATGTAATTATAAACTTATATTTTACCTTAAAGTATAATATGCATCAGCATGATACCTTCGGGGCTTTTTACAATATTCTAAACTTATCCCACAAACAGTGATCTTTGTGGGGCTGAATTTATTTTGGGTTCTCTATATGCATGCTGCGTTCTGTTCTTCTTTTAAATATATAAAATTAGTTACATCTCAAAGTATGATTACGTTTTAAGAAATTCATGTCAGGGCATGCCGAATGTCGGTAATTTATGTCTAAAGGGTTGCTTCTGTGTCGGGTTGAAAACACAATTATTGAAAGTTTCATGGCATATTGTCGAGTAGGTCTAGATCAAGATATATTATAAAGTTATTCCAGACTGTTGTCTAACTCTCCCTAGAGTCAACATAAAACAGTCTTTTAACATTAGAGAAAAGTTTTCAATAGTGTATAACTTAGTGCGAGTATTGCTTTAGGAAAGCCAAACTTAAATTCTCAAATAACAAAATCCTACAACAAACTTACCACGGTTAATTTCACTGAAATTGGCTCCCATAAGTAAATTGCTTCCAGCATGTAGTTTGGTTTTTCATAGTGATAAAGAGAAAAGTTGGTATGTCAGTTCCTGTTGAAAAAGAGAAAGTTTAGAATATGCGAGGACTTTGACCTAAAAATAAACCATTTCAGATGGGATTTCTGCGCGTAATAATTGCAAATGGTTGGTTTCTTGAGCTTAGAAAATGTTTAAAATGCGTTTCAAAGTCGGAGGGGGAAAAATGGAAATAGACTCTTTTGGCAAATGAGTATAAGAAAGGGGCTTATCCTATTAATTTAAATGAGCAATTCTTGTATATATATAAATCCTATCTCGAAAACGGCTTTGACGATTGTAATAAAATTTTTAACATCGGTATAGTTTTTATTTTTAAGTTCACCTACGTGGTTGAATTTGCTGTAGAAACGCAATTTTTTTTAGAAAAATGAAATTTAAAGTTGATTTTTTTTACATGGGGTCATATGAGTTGCCAAAAACAACGAAAAAGTAAACAAAAGAATCATCCAGCTGTTCATGACCAAGCCACTTAAATTTTTTATAGCACGTTGTCAGTAGAGTGGAATATAACAGAGATAATACAATTGAGAACAGATTGCTCATGAAGTATTATCCCCATCTAAAAATCCCAAACAGGCAAACAGCTGTGTTTTAGGTTATTTTGAAATGAATAATACCAAAGCAACAACATATTATATAAAGGTATTTTTATGCTTCAGATTTACTAAATTTAAATCATCAGTTTACTGTTTCTTAAAGTTTGCAAATACAATTTATGAAATAGAGATAAGCAAATTCTCAAAGTGTCGAGCAATTTAAGAAGACACCGTTGAGATATACAACAACTTGTGTCACAGCTCTTGGCCACTGAAACAAGCAATGAGAGCATCGATTAGAAAACAAAGACCGAATAAATTCAATTACTGAACAAAACTTGAACTTCAGTAAATCAAATTACAAAGCTAATTGTCAATGTGGGAAGCAATAAGAACATGTATATTTGAAAATGTTACTGCTTTCCCTCGAGCGAAGCCGGTCCCCAGATATAATAACGTTATAAGTTAACATGGATTAATTTTTGCAAATTGGTCTTCATATGTAGTTTATGATAAATCTTATATGCATTCGTCCGCAAAGTTTCCATTAAGTAAAGCTGATAGGTATAACTAATGAAGGCGGAGGACATCAAAACTATATAGTGGGAAGAACATGCGACAAAAAAAAACAATTTCGTTCGCTGTTGGAGGCATATTCGCTTCATATGATCACACCTTGGCTTGAGGTTTCAAACGAACTATTCCTCCTAATACAAGATGCATCGCCAAACCTTTTTATTATTTTACAAAATTGGGTCAGGCATATTATTACTCAAAGGATGGTCCGCATACCTTACGTTAGATGTGGCGTAGAGGTACACCTTTGCCAAGAGGGGGGGTTGGGGGGTCTTGTTGTGTCAGGATCCAGGAAACTTTTGGAAATTGTAATTACAAATTCAAATTCTGTTATCATAAAACGTACAGCGGAACTCCATATAGTCTAGGCCCATTTGAACCACAATCCCTCTCTAAAACGATGCAAGAAGCAAATCATGTATCAGCTCGGGAAACAACGTTTTTAGGGTATATCGACCCCCCTGAGTACGAATCTGCCTGTTGCCAAGCCGGATTTTGGACCGGAAGTGTGTAATCCAAGATGGCGGCCAAAACTCTATTTTCCTATATCTCCCTTGTTCATTGGCTTAAAACCATGATCAAAACGTCTAATTAGGGGTTTTTAGGATGCCTAACACATTGCAGTACTCAAAATTTAATTTTACTAAAGTTTCAATGCATAGGTTTCAAGATGGCCGCCAAGGCCCACATTTAAGAAATTTATTTTTTTTTAATACAGGATGCATTTCATGTTGCACTTGGGGGAACCACGTTTTTAGGGTATATAGACCCTCCTGAGTACGAATATATCTGTGGCCAAGCCGGAATAGGAACCGGAAGTGCGGTATCCAAGATGGCGGCCAATATATGATGCCCTATATCTCCCTTGTTTATTGGCTCAAATTAACGATACAAACGTCAAATTAGAGGTTTTTGGGGTTGCCTAGCACATTGCAGTGCTCAAAATGTGGTTTTAGTTTCGGGACTTACTTCCAAGATGGCCGCCATTAGGTCTACTCCTGCGGTCTACCCGCGATCTGCAAATCTTCACAATCGCTTTTTCCGCCCTTGCACTTCTATTCATCAATTACTTTCAAGTTACATCTTCGGCCGGGGACACACACGGCGCGGCGGTTTTGTCCGCCACGGATTTTCTGCCGTCGCCGCTCAAGGATAGTTGTGGACACACTTGACGGTAAAATCTCTAAACGACGGACGACAGCGTCCTCCGGACAGCGTCATTGCTGTGCGGATGAACAGCGTTGTTCATTTTGTTTACAAGTGGTGTTGGCTTAAAAGTGTATTCGTTTAGAAATGAACAGAGAGTGCACTTATTGTTGTTGAAAATGTTTGTTTTAAAATGAACAGATTGCAGTTACTTGCGTTATTGTTATATCGTCATCGAGCTAAAAAACAGGCTAATAAGGCGAAAAAACAGGCTAATTTGGGTTCATTCTATTAATGAAAGAAGAGAGGATGTTGGAGCGTTCTACACTTTATTTCCAGACTTATGAAATGATGAGGACAAAATTTTTAATTTCAGTATGTTGATTTCGTCGTTTGACGAATTAAACGAACGGATTGAGTTAACGAATTAAACTCTAGTGTCTTATCCCACAGAACGGGCCTTTCTTGAACTAAATGAATCAACAATTTATTGTCTATCTCAAATTCTTGAGCTTCAGCCATGCCTCTTTAATGTTGAGACTATAATCTCGAAAGCTGTTTGAAACAAACACCAGCCCAGGCAAAAACGTTGTGCAATGTCAAGCGGACAGCGGCAGATAAACCGATGCGTGTGTATACACGTGCATTTAGTTACATATTTCACGGTTTCGGTGGAGGTGGAAAAAAATACGTCGGTGTAGTGGCAGCGGACGGCTGCACAGCTACCGTCAGACGTAAAAAAACCGATCGCTTATTTTCCCGTCCAAAGTGTACGTTTCTGTATTCCTTCACGCCACTGTTGGTCGACAGCAGAAAATCCGTGGCGGACAAAACCGCCGTGTGTGTCCCCGGCCGAACTTGAAAGTAATTGGTGAATAGAAGAGCAAGGGCGGAAAAAGCGATTATGAAGATTTGCAGATCGCGGGTAGACGGCAGGAGTAGATAAGTCATTTATTTAGCCAGTTTAACAATAAATTGCATTAGCCAAGACAAATCAAACAATATTTCTTACATGAAGCAAGAATAACTAAAAATATTTTTTACCATGTTACAAGCATGTGTAACAATTAAAAACCATCAATGAATATTTACAGGTCAAGGCAACATTCAAAGACTACCAGTCAGTAATCACGGACGCTGTAAAGGGCCCTTTCCAGCAAGAAGGATTTTAATGGCGGCCATCTTGGAAGTATGTCCCGAAACTAAAACCACATTTTGAGCACTGCAATGTGCTAGGCATCCCAAAAAACCTCTAATTTGACGTTTGTATCGTTAATTTAAGCTATTAAACAAGGGAGATATAGGGCATCATATATTGGCCGCCATCTTGCATACCGCACTTCCGGTCCTATGCCTTGAAACTTTATGCTGAATTAAATTTTGATCGCTGCAATGTGCTAGGCATCCGGAAGAACCGCTAATATAACGTTTTGATCGGCATTTTAGGGCAATAAACCAGGGAGATATAGGGCTTCATATATTGGCCGCCATCTTGGATACCGCACTTCCGGTTCCTATTCCGGCTTGGCCACAGATATATTCGTACTCAGGGGGGTCGATATACCCTAAAAACGTGGTTCCCCAAAGTGCAACATAAAATGTATCCTATATTAAAAAAAAAAATTCTTAAATGAGGGCCTTGGCGGCCATCTTGAAACCTATGCATTGAAACTTTAGTAAAATTAAATTTTGAGTTTTGCAATGTGTTAGGCATCCTAAAAAACCCCTAATTAGACGTTTTGATCATGGTTTTAAGCCAATGAACAAGGGAGATATAGGAAAATAGAGTTTTGGCCGCCATCTTGGATTACACACTTCCGGTCCAAAATCCGGCTTGGCAACAGGCAGATTCGTACTCAGGGGGGTCGATATACCCTAAAAACGTTGTTTCCCGAGCTGATACATGATTTGCTTCTTGCATGATTTTTAAATTTAAATGTGCCTAGACTAATATAGATTCGAACAAAATGAAGGTGACTCTGAAAAATTCACCTATTCGTCGTTAGATTCTGAAAAATTCGAACTACCTAGGGATTTCAATAGAGTCTTCATTTCTCAACAAAAATTAGTATTAATATTTTCCATTTTTAAACTTTCGTCGACATCGTTGGGCGCACCGAAATTGCGCTCCAAAATCCAGGTAGACACCGAAATTGCGCCCCGACCCTAAATCTTGTCCCAGGGGTACACCGATATTGCGCCCCAGCCCTTCCTAGAATCACATGAGGGAGGCAAGCACTGACTCCTCGCCTCGCCAATGAAGTCTGAACACAGGAATTCTTTCAAAACCCTTCATTGTTGCCGCTTAGAGGGAAGTGGCGAGTGAGCAACGGAGTCAGCTAAATCTGAAAATTCATACAGTTTGTTAGCACTTCCTAATCCGCAGAGCAGCGAGCACAGATAATAGAGGGGAAATCTCTATTCCCGTAGCACTAATTGTTGTGAAGCCGGTCCGCGGCCTGACTGTGGGCAACCAGCCACGGATCGTCGCTCAGAACGCTACAAAATTTTAATGCGCGCTTTTCAAATAAACTGCGGTTAGAAACACTTATAGTCACCAAAAAATTACCAAATTTGGCAAAGAGGATGTCTGTTAGTACTGCTCACTAACGGTATGATTTTTAAGTCGACAAAAATTATACTGTAATTGCAATAAGTAATTAAATCATTGAAAATGAATTAAATTTATAATCATGACATGAAAAAGTTACTAAGCGACGAAATTTTTTATTTTTTGGTCAGGAAATTTGTTATTGTCCACTTTTCAGAAAAATAGTTGAAACGTAACATATATTTTTTTGAAACCTCTATGACCAGCCGTCAACAAGAAAATCAAGGTTGAAGATAAAAAAATTCCGCGGCGCTCGGGATAGGCAGACGGCGCCGCGCGCCACAACACGTTCGGATAACTATTTGATTAAACGTTCTATATGCCGATGTTACCCCTTTTATCAACCACTTCTCGTGTTTTAATATTTATTTTTCTAGATAGTTATTATATTTACGTTCATAGTCTTACGTTTTATAATCAGTCTATTATTGTTAGTACTATTACTGTAAGGCCCCAAAATGGTCAATACCTAGGTTGTATTAGATTCCACTTCAACTTATTAATTATCAGACATTTTACAGTTTATTTTGCAGAGGATTTTCTCGTTGACGGCTGGTCGTACAAAAATATAAATTCAATTCATTTTCAATGATTTAATTACTCATTGCAATTACAGTATAATTTTTGTCCATACCGTTAGTGAGCAGCACTAAATAGACACTCTCTGCCAAATTTGGTAATTTTTAGTTGATTGTAAGTGCCACAACAGTGTCTAACAGCAGTTCATTTGAAAAGCGCGCATTAAAATTTTGTAGCGTTTTGAGCGACGATCCGTCGCTGTTGCCCACAGTGGGGCTGCGGACCGGCATCAACGCCAACAATCAGATGTCCACCCTAACACTCAGGTGTCTTATGCAAAACTGACAAATCGTTTGAGGAATGCAAATATTTGGTGGTTCATCAACTGGTCAGGCGGGGGGTGGGGGGGGGGGGGGCGGAGGGTAACATTCCTCTGAGTCATTGCGTGGTGTTGCGGTCCTCAGGTACCTGCCACCCTCGGGGCGCAATATCGGTTAGGGATTAGCGAACCTTTTTCGTCAGTTTGGTATGGGGCGCAATTTCGGTGCGCCGGACATCGTTTACCCGCTATCGGTCAATTGGAATGATTGCCATTCTTGCGCATTTCGGATTACTCCTATCAGCTGCACCAGGAAGATGGTACTTCCTGATGCAGATGGTAAGTGAATTGTCTTTTACGTACTCAACGCCTTTACGCATTATATTTAAAATTCTGTCTATTTCATATTCCGTAACATGCTATCTTGATAAAACTTTGTATATGGCCTTCTAGTCGTGAATATTAAAAAATAGTATATTTCATTACCAGGACCTAAAGTGACGCTTTTCGTACAAGGTCAAGTTTTACAACCGAGGCTGTAAGCCGAGGTTGAAAAATGACCGAGTAACGAAAAGCAGCTTTAGGTCCGTGTGGTGAACTATATTTTTCGTTATATTGTTCAATACAATACGTAAACTACTTAAGAAAACCAAAATGTTACAGCTTGTTTACCTTTAAAGATGCCTTCAAAAGATGCCACCGTCTTGTTCTTGCTATTTGAAGCAATCAGCTGATAGTCTGTTTCATTTGTGTTAGGGTAGACTGACAACAATGAACAACTATCGACGTATCGAACGCATGTAATAATCGATTGGTGAAATGAGCGAGTTTCACAAATTGATTAAACTGACAACAATGAATGTTTCGATAATAAAGAATGTTTCGATTATTTGTAATCGAATGAATATTGTTCGATTATTACGACGTACTCGGCACTTTTTGACTTTTATAGTCCTAGGACTATAAAGAGTCAGCTGGTATCGAGTACATCAGCTTTTAATTCCTAGGAATAAAAAGAGTGTGCTTAGGTCCGCAAAACATGCATAAAAAACATCTGTTTTTGAAGCAGTATAACGAAAAAATTAATTTTCCTCCGCCTACTATCTATAGTCGTCTTTTAGTCCCTGGAATAGAATACTAAAGTACTAGTTTATACTCCATGGGATTTACTTACTTACTTTTAGTCCCACGGGACTAAAAGTAATCTACTTTTAGTCCCCTGGGACTAAAAGTAATCTCATATGAAATACATGGGAAGAAATCCGGCAACGCCGCGGTGGACAGTGAGAAAATATGGCAACACTGTCGATTTCAATTTATTTCTCTATGTTGAAGAGAGTGTCACAGCATCTGACCGTCCGTTTCCGTTGTTTACAGGACAGCGTATCCATTTTGAGTTTGCTGTAGTTTAGGCTATATTCCTGCATATTTGTGAATAAATAAGTTAGGCCTAGAGTATTTTTTAAGAAGAGTGTAAATAAAATGGTTAAAATTAAAGCCTAAATTCCTTGCATTACTTATTTATATAGGCTATGTGATTTTAATGCAGTTTGTTGAAGCAAAGGATCAGCTGAAGGTAAAGTTACAGTGTTATACCTAGTTATTGTTAATGGTGTAGGTGGAGGAAAAATTTTGTGTGCATCACAGGACTAAAGTACTTTTTCTCCCTCGGGAAATTGTCGCCCTCGGCTCCGCCATCGGGCGACAACAGTTTCCCTCAAGGAGAAAAGTTGCACTTTAGTCCCTAGATGCACAAATAACTATTTCACGTTCATGTAGCGGCAGATTAACATAATAATTCCCAATGTTGTTTTAAAGGAGAGTTAAAATGTTGTTAAATGACAGTTAAAATGTTGTTATAATGTTGCTTTTGTTAGATTGGTACGTTTATTAAGCATCTATTTGAAATTAACTCAGTATTCACGTACACAGGTATTCACGTATATTCAGGTGTTTCGAGAGAGAAAATTTTGTAGCCTGTTATAATTTTTTTTATAATATTAAAAATTGATTATTTATATTTAATAAATAATTTACAGCAAACCAAGCACTCAAAGTAAATCTAATCTTTCTCAATGTTGCTAGATAAGGATATGAGAGCTTATCGGGCAGATCGCTTCACCAGAACAGTCCGTAAAAGTAGACGGACCGCTCACGGGACGACCTGTACCCTTGTAAAAATTAACGGCTAGGTTTGCTAGCTGAGCCAAGCGTCACCAAAGCTCTATATTTTCCTTACTCATTAGTTTAAGGCACGAATTAAATAGGTCATTTACTGGGTGGCCGTTCTACGAATAGTTGAACGAAGAACCGAGAAGTGAAGTGTGAATATATCTCTACAGGTTAACTAATAGATACAAAATATATTTTTGGCAGGTATTACAAACTTTGAGATATTTATATAAAAATATAATCAGTTTTGTTTTGAAAGTGGTGATCATTTCATAATTTATGTAAGTAGGAAACCAATACAGGTAACGAATGCGCTTGATTAGTAGTGTACTCTTGTGGCGATGGTAGGAACTAAATGTGACAGCGCTACTGGTGGTCCGAACGGAAAGCTTCAAAATCAAACAGCTTGCCATTTCTGTCTGACTTGGGGAAATTTTATATTTAATAATTCTTTTTGTCAAATTTTAGATTTAGGTTTTTAAGAATTAAAAATTGTATTGTTTTATGTATTTATGTTCCAGAGAGCGTATAATGTCCACGCAAATCAATTCATTATCTAAAGCAGTGTTTCTCAACCTGTGGTACGCGTACCACTGGTGGTACGCGAAGGCCTTTCAGGTGGTACGCAAGAGATTTAAGAAGTAGTAAAAACTAAAATGGTTTCCGAACGAACGCTTTCCCGTCGAACAGTAAAGTCACACTTAATGTTAATAATATACTTAGCTGTATCAAAAGTTATTTTAGTTAAATTATTTTTATTTATAATTTTAATGAACTTTTCCAAAACACGTTTTGGTCATAATCAGCGTCATGATATGATATGATATGATATGATATCGTACCATATTTTAGGACAAAATTATTTATTAGAAAATTCGCTTTCCGAGCATATACCACATGTAATGATTCTCGATTGCCATAATTGTCTGAACTTAACTTATTTTTATAATAAACTCAAGATACATAAGACGTATGACACGGGGGCACGGGCTATGGGCTATGAGTCAGTAGCCATCAACGTTTAGTTGTCAAATTTAGTCCAACCTCTATTGTTACTCTTCCATTTTAAGAGTAGTTATTTTTAGCATTATAAAATGTTCTTTTCATTGCAAAAATACTACTACCAGTTTTATGGAGTTAATTTTGTGGTAATACTTGGGTTTGATCTGTTTTATCTTTTTGTAATAGGCTTAAATATAAGCTCGTTGGTGAAAATTATGCTTTGAATCAGTTTCAACTATTTATTTGAGTTAATTTTTTAATATAAAATATGAGTAATATGTAAAATCTCAAATTGCAGAAAGAGATTATTTTTTATCGTGTTCTTTGAAATCACGTGAACTTTTTTCATGTTAGCGAAATTCAGATTAACATTCAAGTGATTTTTGTCATCTGTATATATACCCAAAACCAAAACCCAAAACCCATTGACCGACCGACTGACTGACTGACTGATCACAATTTATCAAAAACTATAAGGTTTAGAGCCATGAAACTCGGCACAAATATTCCTTACAGGCTCTAAATGCGTACTAAGAAAGGATTTTGCAATATTTTGTCTCTAAAGGCCTAAATATGGTATATTATAAAATACAATATGGCGGCCACCTTCAGTTTTCAAAGCTAAATTTCTCAAAAACCACAAAACTATGGGCCATGAAACTTGGCACAATTATTCTTCATAGGCTTTAGATGCGAAAAAAGAAAGGGTTTAAAAATATTCTTTCTTAGACGGCTAAAATAGATTATTTGAAAACATTCAAAATGGCGGCCTTTTTAGTTTTTCCTAACTATGGATGGGAGTCCTGTAGAATATTTTCAGGGAACAGAAAAGGTACGAGAACTAATCTACTAAAAGAATAAAATTAAAAATTTAACAAAAACTTTTTGGGGAAATAGGTTTTTGGCCAAGATATTTACCTCCTACTTTTTCTTACAGTTTTCGGGTTATTTTCAAAAAAGTGCTAAATTCAGATTGATGTCAAGTCGAAAATCCATCCTTAGTGTCTTATTTGTTTTATATTCAAGGTTCATTCTCTGTATTGGGAAATTGGAGGAAGTTAATTTATACCATTTGCTAATCATGATGGGAACATGTTTAGAGGAAGCGTTACACTTTCTCATTTTCCTCTAGAGTAGAATTATCAGCTGCATCTTAAGGGTTTAATGCACGCACATGACCCAAATAAATCAGTCCATTTGTTAATATTCTTAAAAATTGCACAAGGCATAATATAACTGAAAATGAGCTATCCTTTCAGCGGGCGAAGCTGCGGGTATATCTGCTAGTATTGACTATAAGAATTACTGAGCAGAGCTGAGGTAAACACGTAATTTGTCAAAATATCCTTTAAATCAAAATACGATCTAAACATTTTCATTGACGAGTAAAATAAAATATATTTAGGTGGGAATAATAAAACCGTCAAAGGGCAACTACGAGCATTGTTGGAGGGGATCTCTCAGTAGAAGGGGGGGGATGATCCTTGCGATGGTACGCCAAAATATAAAAAATGTGGTAGGTGGTACGTGGGCACCAAAAGGTTGGGAACCACTGATCTAAAGAATCATTGAATGAATGTATTCAAATAGATAAAATATATGTACAGAAAAGTAAATTTTCGTCATATATACCATCTAATTTTTAAAATTAAAGCTCCTTTTACAACTTTAAAATTGTTTTATTTACTGTTTAGTTTCTTGGTGTTGGATGAAAACCAGCTTCATCATTTCCTGGGAAGACGTTAAGGCATTACTGTAATGTAAAATGAAAATTTGAAAATAAATTCTGGCATTTTGTTTATGAAAGTTGTTTTTTGACAGTAGCAACGATTCTAACTAAATTTGTTGAGCCAGGTCAGTAATTTCTTTACAATCCTCATACAAACACTTTTTTGCATATTTTTGAAATTAAATGCAACCTTAGATGTTTAAGAAATTCGAGCTTATTTTTCGATGAACTTGTCTCGATTCTTAGGAATATTGTACGTAGGAAATTCCACACGACCTCTCAAGAAAATACAACTAATTCACTTTGGCATTCTTAGCATTCATTCTACGATACTTTTAGAGCGGTAAGTGAAGACTGACTGATGAGCACAGAGAAAGCTGGAAATCGAGGAAGCGAACTGTGAGAGCCCAAGTCAAGTCCCCTGCATTCGATTTTCACCACGGCCGCTCGAGTATCAGGATTGCAGATGTGAGCAGTCACTGTGCCCATTGTCTTCGTTCATGCTTTAACTTTTTTTTCTTACGGCATACATATTTAGCAACAGTACAGTAATTAATTGAAGGGGTCCCCCGTAAAACGTTCTAAGCGACAAAATTTCAAAATCGGAGATATTCAGTGAAAAAGGTTCTCCGGGACATGAGCTACACCGTGGTATATTTTGTTTTGAAAATATTTGAGTTGGTAGGCCTGATTTCGTCTGTCAAAGTTTGCTTGCTTCGGGAGACTGCACGGACTTTCTGGGTAATAACGTTCTATTCGCCGAAAGATGGAATCCCCGCCCGTCGTTGCGCTGTCACCCAAGGACCAAAATCGCGTAAATAAAAATAAAAGACGCGAAGAAAATATTGGAAAGTGGAAGGATAAGACCAGGATTGAATATAGAAAAGTTGGATTACCCTACACTTCAAAAAATAAGAAGCCAAGGCCTGGAAATTGCCCCCAAAAGAGGTGGGTAGAATAACGTTTTAAGCACCACATGTGGATAAATTTTAGCAAAGTGACGTATCACGTTTTATTAACAACATTACGTTTTTGTACTTTTATATCAATAAAATTGTTTTATATCCAGTTTAATTTTTGTTTCTGTTGGTATTCCTACTCTCCCTCATGTTTTCTTCCAAAGTAGAAAATCAGTCCGTCAGAAAACGTTCCAAGCGCCAGTCATTTAGAACGTTATAACCCCTAAAAAAACACGTAAAATGTTTTAAAATGCTTGATGGCAAGTACAAATTCAATATAATGCTACATTATGATGTTATAAATAGGGTCTTAAAAGATTATACATTATTATAAGTTCTAACCTTGAAAAAACCGTAAATTTTAAAACTCAACTTTCAACCCTTGATTACTCAAAACTAGGTTTTTGTCGTTTAGAACGTTTTACGGGGGACCCCTTCAATTATTGTAGTTTGGATGTTCAGTATACATAAATGCGAAAATGTAAAAGCCTGGGCTGGCTAAAAATGGTCATAAGAAAATCGGCGCTAAGATTGGCAAGAACGCATAAATTAATTAAAGGCGGGTTGACACGGTACGATTAATCTTGAACCGAGTGAACTCGGAAGAACACTCGGACACTCGGACCGTGTACAATGCATCCGAATAGCTTATCTAAACAATTCAGTCCGAGTAAGTCGGATGGAGATATTCTCTAGAATACGATTTTTTATAAGAATGGATCTAACACTGGATACCTTTGAAAATTCAACCCGAGTGCACTAGCTAGCTCTCTATCATCCGATTAAACTCGCCCCGAGTAGACTCGGACCGAGCGAGCTCTATCGGACCAAGTAAAAATCAAGCTCGGTCCGATATTAATCATTTCAACCAGCAACCGATAAGGCTTTAGTCACACGACAAATCTTTGTGTCCATAAAACAGCATAACCTTTTGATGAAGAACAGTAACGAGATTATTTAGGTTAAATATTTTTAAAAGTTCTTCCTTAAAATTGGGAGTTCTTATCTAAAAAATATATAGCCACAACAATGAAGCCAACAGTTAGTTCCCATTTATTCTTAATTTTTTTTTAGATCAAAATTCTCCACTGATGGAGGTTTTTGGGTTTTTGTCTGATCGAATCTCTTATCATCATCGAGGTTACAGAAGTTTAACGCTACGTTAAATTATGTAATTAATGGTTTGTCTGATCGAATCTCTTCTCATCGAGGTAATAGAAGTTTAACGCTACGTTAAATTATGTAATACCCTAAACGAAGCAAAACAAAAAAAGTGTCTGTACATTTTTCAATTATTTTTGGGTGCAGAATTCGGTTCTGCATGTCGCACGCTACACGTTTATGAAACCCCTGGAAATTCAGTGTAGGGTTACCAGATATTTCCGGAACTGATTAGAAGACACACATAGTTCATCACGGAGTTTGCTATTAAAAATCTGGCAGCTAACTGCAGGATTAACCACTTGTGTTTTTAATGCTAAGTTTACCATATCGTTCAACAAAAAACTCTGAAAACTGGAGTTTGCACTCACGAATCCAATTGAGATATTGAATACAGTAATTTAATGTAAATTTTCAGGAAATATTAACATTATTTACATAGTAAATTGTATATAACACCACTTGGTGCATTACTAAAATGTTTTACGGCATTTTCATTATATTTATATTAAAACACTATTAACACTTTAGCTTAAAAAAATTCATTTATATTATAAATGCACTATTTGTTAAGAATGTCTTCATGTACTTATTGAATTTGTCACAACGTGTTTTTTCCTTCTTTTATGGTAACTTATTGTACAGTTTTATATTTGTACATGTTTTTAGAGTATCTTGCTCGTTGTAACTTCAATTTGTCCATATTTCTTGTCCCTTGGTCATGTGGTAGTGTTATTTTTTTCATACAAACTGTAATTTTTCTTGTATATTGTAGCAATGATTACAAGACGTAAATCGATGATAGTGACATTATGCTTAGTTTAGTGAAGAGAGGTTTACAGTGTGTTTTTCATTATTCATAATTAATGTTTTCATAATTCCTGCAAAAATTATGAAAACCTCGAGCAAGTAGTAGCCCCGGACCGGAACACCGAAAAAAGCTGGTCCTGGGATAAAAGCCTCAAACCCTGGACTGTCCGGAGAAAACCAGGACGTAAACAAGTGCTCTTTTCAAGTCCCCTGGAAAACCTAAATAAGAAGAGTCCTTGATAACAAGATTGTTTTCAGGATCCTCTTTCCAGGTGTCTTGTAAGCGAAGTTCTACGGAATTGGCTAGATTTGGATAAGACGGTTATTTGAACAAGCCGCTCGCTGGGCCGAGAGAACAAAATTGTTGACTTATTTTTAGGTATAGAATCTGGTTCCGGTATAGCACGGTACGCATTTCCCCTCTATGAACGTGTTACATCTCACCGCTACATGCTGCAGTTGAAATTATGAACTTCACGTGTTCCGTTCGTTTTAGTCTAAAATAGTGAGTGCGTGCATTTCGTTTTTATCAAGGAGGAACAAACCAATGGCATTCTGATATTTTTGTTTAGGAATTTATCCTGTCTATATATCTAATGCCGCATTAAATAGACATAAATAAATTCATGATAGCCTAGTTTCTGTATTCATTTTACGTAACCGACTCGCATGAAAGAAGACTGAGCTCGAAGGCGAACTGGTGGAGCAAAGTTACCCCAGCATTCGATTTTCACCACAGCCGTTCGAGTATCAGGATTGCAGAGGTGGGCAGTAAACAATGTTGGATGTTCTAACTGCTATTTCTGTGATGTAATTTTCTGGCAGCTGCTACGGCCTTCAGCATCAGAGTCGGAAACTCGGTTTCGAAAATATTATGAACCCGAACGACTGCCAGCTTTTTTTACCAGTTTAATGTGCATCTATCTGTATATCCTGAAATATAAAATACTTATCAAATTATGTTTTAATTAGAGACCAAATATCAAATGTGATCGCTAGTTAGTAGTAGAAACGTTTGACAAACTGCCATCTTTCATTGGGAAAAAAACAGGGTAATCAACACCGAAAATTTTCGCTGAAATATTAAGGGCATTCAAACAGTGAGTTCTCGCCAATATCGCCACTCTTATGTCTGGGTACAGCAGCGACAGCAGCACTAGTCATGAAATAAAGTAAATATTTTTTCATACGGGCATGGTCGTTAGATAAAAAGTTAATTCTTACTACAAATAAAAAAAATACAGTATTGCCCAAAATACTTGTAATTGCCCAAAAAGATTCCTTCCCCAAAAAGTTTGTTTTGAACTCATTTATAATCCTTCACTCGTTTAATGGACAACTTTATGCTTCATTTATGATTCAAGTACAAGTACAGTATCTTCTTGCATTAATAAGCAAGTTGTGGGGTTTGGGATGAACCCCCCAAAAATGGGGTTTTTGAGTTTTTTACGTAGGAAAATAAACCTAATCGAATTTTTGTTGGCACCATTGAAATCAGCTCAAAAAAACAAGCAATTAAGTATTTGAATCACTGCTCTATGTCCATTGGTTACCGAGATAGTGAGAGTGGTAAACACAGTACGTTGTCCCAATATTATTTCTTTTTTCGTAAATACATTACTGAAATTCTTAACATTGAAGTTGTTGAGGGCGGTTATCTCGTTATCTGAGCCACAATTGTACGAGCGTCGCCGTCGGCAGAGCGGCACAGTTGGATCACCGTGACAGTTTCGCTCCAATTGTTGAGTCACAGATCCGGCGGAGTCACCGGTACTCGCACTCTGTCACGGACGTTACGCCTCTCTCATCTCTCGGAGCCACTTCGGCATCAGAAGCGATCCGGCGATCAGAAGTGCGGTAGGGCTAGTGTGCGCGGCTTTTACCATCAATGGTGTTAGTTTTATTTGCTTGCATATCACTAATGTTAACGTAGCCTATAACATATAACTAATGTAATAATTAGAATTTACATGTAAGATAGCTTAGGATAAAACCTAAGACTAGCAAATCATCCTCAGACCTCATTAAAGTCTGGTAAACTAAAAATGCCCGCTTTAAAAGCAATTGATATCACAAATAGCAAGCAAGCTTTATATTATATTTATGACAAGCTATATTAAGAGGATCTTTTAGTTAAATAAACATTTTTATATAGCCGTAATAATATAATGTTTTTACCTCATAGGTGAACCTACCACATGACATAGCCCATTAAACACGCTGAAAATTAAAAAAAAAAATGAATATTCAAGAGTCCGGCAGTATCCTTTGAAAGAGCGCGACCATTCGCTCAATGAGAGTGCCCTAATTTATTAAAGAGTGAAAAATTACTCAACTATTCAAAGAGTGGAATTGTCACATGCCATCAATGAAAGAATGAAAACTATAATCTGTAACATAACCTACAAAGTGCAGGGACCAGTAGCAAACCAATTATGTGGTAGCCGAATTGTTTCATCTTGTTTATGAGTGATGCTGAATTTCATAAAATGATTTAATTCCATATAATTACATTTTCAGGTGAATTAGTGCAGGCCAAAGTATCTGAGCATAGTTACCGTTGAAATTGTGCAACAGGCGAGTGACTACTGCACGGACGCTGGCGCAGATGTGGCCTGCATGAGGGATGTGACCGTCGATAGTTGGTAGTGTAGTGAGTGAATCTATGCGTACATGCAGTCGCATCAAGTTGTATTGTAAAAATGCTGTATATAAAACTTTAAAGATAAATATGTGATAATATATTAATGTGTCAAAATGACTATACTTTCAACTCCGTCGAATACTAAGTTCAAAATTTTAAAGTTAAGTTCAAAAAGTTTAAGTTCAAAGTTCAAAAGTTCAAAGTTCAAAGTTCAAAAGTTTAAGTTCAAAATTTTAAATATGAATGTAAACTTAAACAAAACGCTTCCAACGAATTTACGTATAAAAAGTATTAAACGTTCTCAAAAAACACCACAAATTATCCCAACATCCTTCCACTAACAGCTCCGAATAGCTGAACTGTAACTTCGTCAAAACTATAAGCTGCAGTCCCTAACTTATAGTAATAAGATTATAAACTTGACACAACGTAAAGTGTTTGAACGATAAATTATAAATAAACAGTACCAGTTGCTCATAGTTTTTGAATAGCTATGAGTAGTTTGCTTTTCATTACGTCGCCATTTAACTTGTTAAACTTCGAGTTCCAGGGAAACTGTAAAATCAAAGAAGACATGTTATTACTGTTTTAACCTTCTCATCTATAAAGTGACTTTTTGTCTCACGCATAAATACTTCAGAAAACTTTTATTACCATTTATGAGTCTGACCCTTTGGCTCATTGTAGGGACACCTACCCCTCCGTGTAGTAACATTGGCAAGGAGTACTATATACGTGTAGGGTAATAAATGCACTTAGTCACGCGCGAAAACAAAATTGGTTTAAAACATGATCAATGTACCGTAATTGGTTTACAAAATTCTCTTGTTAAAAATATACATCATCTGGTAAACACACATTTAATCAGTATTTGTATGGCTTTTTTGTAATCATCGAATTAAAATAGTAACTACGTTCCTTATGTGTTTTACTTACCTATGGATTAAGACATCATGTCAGGTCAGGGGTCACTCAACCAACGGGCAATAATACGTTTTATTAACATCTCAATCGCCGGACAAAATATTTACTTTCGAGATGACATATTAATGCGGAAGAGAGGTAAATTTATCAAACGTAGAGAGAAACGTTGGAAGATTGCTAACTATTTTGTACAATGAACAATGTATTAAAAACGTAAATAACACAAACATTGACGTTGAAATACACAGGAAAACAAAGGTTTTTGTAAATAAATCAGGTTTAGGCGTTGACTGGCGATTCTTTCCACAGTCAAAGGTTTAGGTGTACAAAATCTTAGATTGTAAATCGTAATTATTTCTAGCTCTCTCTGCCGCCCGGATAGAACTGAGGCGCAGTCAGCCGCCATCGCTTGTCTGTCTTGGCCATCGCGCGTCTTTGATTGGTCTTGACGATCGCTTTGGATCAGGATCTCGTCTCCCTCTCCTCCCCCCCACAAAGAACCCCTCTCTCCAAGTGAGAAATATGACAACAATTCAGCCTACATAAAACTTAGCTCGTAGATTTTTAAAACTCATATAAAACAGCGTATTGATTTATCTAAAATAATTAATGAAATATTCTCTTAAAACCCAACTCATAAAGGGTTTCTGAGCTAGGAAGACCATTTTGTGGACTTAAAAATTAAATAATGGTTAAGGTTAAACTTAACTTAAGAAATTTATGAGTGTGGTGCGCTAAACCTAAAAAATAATAACACTAACATCTACCTACGCAAGAATATACACTGATTGACCAGCGATAGGCCGCAAACAGCCAGCCAGGGTGGCACGTCGCCGCCACGTCACAATAACATATCTGTCAAGGGTCGATCGGGACAAAAATAGAAAATTAAGGTAACGAACACCACTCGTCAGCTCTCAATCTGCTACCACCAGATTATTTGGACACATAAACGAGGAGAAATAAAAATCTAAGCACCAACTTCCGAAGAAGTTTTTATCTGACTCAAAGGACCAAACTACCATACACACCCAATTCTTTCAAAAGGTCAGGACTTTTCAAAATGTCACTCATTAATTGAAACAGTAATATGAATTATGAATCTCCTGAACATTTCAAGAAAAACCTATCTGATTCAGTGTTTTGAACTCAAACGGGGAAAGTGAAAAACAAAAAGTCGACTGCAGACAAGTCCCCGCAAAGTCCTCGCTGAGCCGCCCAGCACTGTTTCGGTTCTCTCGGTATCAGGGCGCCAGGAGCTGGCAGGCGTCAAGTAAATGTCGATCAGTGATCAAACAAAGTAATCAAGTTTGCTTGCCCTCTTTCTTTAAACCTTTACATACATGTTTTGTACTTGTAGAAGTTTTTACTTAGTGGTCGATGGTTGAAAAGTCATAGAGACAGAAAAAATGTACTGAAGGCTACTTTGCGTTGAAAATTTTTGTAGTTGACAATGTTTTAATTCTGAAGAAAGCTAAGATTGTACAGAATTCAATGGACAATCGTTTCCTATTTCCTCGTGTGGTTTATGCCATTTGTTATTTGAAACCATTTATGAATAATTGATTTAAAATTCGCCCTCCCATCAAAACTATTTTGAATTAGGTTTTATAAACTTGACAAATGAAATTATCTTTATTTACATTCCTTGGGTTGATGGAATCACTTTTCCCCGATGTTATTTTATGGCAAGGGGATCGGCTGGATATTGCTTGCGAGTTCATCCGCAATCACGAGATAAAAGAGCGTACTCCAAGTATAGTGAAGAATTGATAGCCTTAAGGGGGTCCGGTCTACCTTGACAGAAAAATCTGCGTCACAGAGCGAAAAAACATTGCAAAGATAGGGCTAAAGCGCACTGAAGTAAGCTTGCAGACGTTTCGTATCTGGACGACAAAAGCTTTATTTTTAAAAATTTAATAATAAAAATGAGAGTGGGTTCACGTTCTTCAGAATATTAAATAGGTCTCTACAATTTTTATTTTTCTATAAAGCGTTTCTGTCGTTAGTTATGAGACTTTAAAATCTAACAAAAAACTACCTTTTTTTGAAAGATTTACACAATTCCTAAAAATAAACAGGGATAAAATCAACAATTCTAAAATCATAGCGACCTACAAAAACATATCCTTTTTAAAATGACACCAAAATATTGGAAATCATATGGAAATCCAGCAATCAATGAATAAGATACAAAACCCTGTTTTAGCGCTCGGAACTTGAGGTAGACCGCCCCCTTAACTTAACTGACACAAAACCATACCATAGGTAAATACCGAAGTTATTGAATGTCTGTGGTTAAAGTAAATACTTAAAGTAGAGTAATACAATTATTATTTCTTGTGTTGTATTAACAGTAAGACTGCCATACGATTCTTCGTCCCGGAAAAGTAAATACTTGTCGGGTCACTGATAGCATTTTTCTATCGGTACGGCGCCCTTCAGGACCTACCGTGGGTGCCAGGTTCTTTAAACCTTTATGAAATTAGTCAACTCAAATAATGGAAGCCCAGTTTGATTTTTGATTTTTTCTTAGGGATTTAATGGTTACCAATAACATAAGAAATACAAATATTATAAAATGAATACTCTTCATCCGAATATTGTTACTTCCAAGTTAATTATACAAGTCTACAATACAAGTTAATGCATAATAAATGTGATGATTTCTGCCGAGCTTCGAGATTCAGTTGTTTTTACTCAATGTCAGTTTAAGAACCAATCGACAGAAGACAGTCCAATAGCAAAATCCTATTGGGAGCCTTTTAACACTTCAGCCGTGTTTAAATAATACCAAATATTACTATGAATAATTACAAGATGTAAATTCATCTCAATAAAATTAAAATACTTCAAAATTAAACTCACTGCTAAGCACTGTACACACGTTACAGTTAGATCTCAAAAAATTATTAGATTTAACTGACAACTGATAGTTTAAAATAATAGATTGTACAGTATTGAGAAAATTAGCCTACTGTTTACTGGATAAATAAATTTATGCTATGTCTACATATTAAATCAATCAGATCATCTCAATAAAATTAAAATACTACAAAATTAAACTCACTGCTAAGCACTGTACAAACGTTACAGTAGATCTCAAAATATTCTTAGATTTAACTGACAACTGATAGTTTAAAATAATAGTTTGTACAGTATTGAGAAAATTAGCCTACTGTTTACTGGATAAATAAATTTATGCCATGTCTACATATTAAACCAATCAGAACTGATTCACTTTTAACCTCAGCCAGTCCTTGCTATCACATGAAAACATGTATATCTGAAATAAAGTACTGAGTTCGAGTTCTATATAAATCTAATTCCTTCCAATAAAAATATTTCCTACTCCATCTGTATGGCTGATTTTCTCTGCTCGTCTTTCATGCCCCCCTGATCCGCCGGAGCGCCAGTCCGCAACCTACCAGATGTTTTGAATACCGAGCGTGGAATGTTCGGAATATGCCGAAAATTCCGGTAGGTAGCAGCACGAAATTGCAGATCTTCGTGACCGACATTGTAAAACTGAAGTTGTCATTTAGTTTTGCATCTTGCCGATAGGTGTCATATGAAGCAGCTTCGTCAAGAAATTGAGGGGATTTAAGCCTAGATTTGAGCATGTATCTTACAATTAATAGTGATGTCAATGGTGGTTAGCATTATTTTCACTGATGGATATAATAGTATTTATCACTAGGGTCGAAAGGGGCGTTTATCGTGGGAGATCAACTGATTTTTCATTTCCTTAAACAAGGGCTTTTTGGCGCTTATCAACCAAAGAGAATTTAATACCTAATTTTAATATATGTATTTTTTCGTGAAGAAAACGGGTGTATCAGTTCAGCCTTGTACACAGAGTCTAACATAGCTAAAAGTATTTACTTTTAATGTTTTATAATAGTAACTAACTACCTCAGACGCAATGATCTTTGTTATTGTTATCAAAATTGTTGAGACCAAAACGGCATTTCAACCAATGTTATCTTCTACCGTTTTCAAAGTACAGCACTCCCGTTTTAACGCATAAAGACCCATTTGGCCCGTGCCCATAAGGCCCCATTTGCCCAGTGGTATGGTTATATTTAGTCCTAGTCCATATGACAATAACTAGCAAAATATCGCGCACCCTTTCATGTATTCTTGAGCCCTCCATCTGCTCTTACACTACAACCTTGCAGATGTAAATTCTGCATTCACAAATATTCAAAGTACATCAACAACAATAACATTTTTTCGTTACACCGCTGCGAAAAAAACGACAATTTTCATCACATTTGTTGCGGGCCTATAAAAAAGCTCTTTTTCGCCCTAGGTAGAGAAAGAATCAGCTGATGTCGAGGACGTGTGTACGTCAGCGTCGATGGTGAGCTATCGATTGCATCGAGAGTATTTATTGGTTTTATTATCAATTGTAATTCATTGTTGCATCGTTGTCGAATCAATCGGTTTGTGAAAATCGGTCATTTTACCAATCGATAGTCCAATGCGTACGATACATCGATAGTTGTTCATTGTACCTAACACAAATAAAACATAAAACAGACAATCAGCTGATTGATTTAAATAGCAAGAACAAGATGAAAGCCTCTTTGGAAGATATCTTTAAAGGTAATATTTTGGTTTTCTTACGTAGTTAGCCTGTTGTATTTACCGGCGAAACGAAAATTTAGTTCATCACACGGGCCTAAAGATGCTTTTCGTTACTCGGTCATTTTTCGACCTCGGCTTACAGCCTCGGTAAAACTTGACTCGTACGCTTTAGGCCCTAGCATACTATTTTATCTTTCAGAGTCCACGAAAAAACAGTTTGGGTTTTTATGAGCTGAGATACTTATTAAGACTCATAGACACATACCGCCTTATAACGGACCGAACGCACTTTGGACGCTCTTTCGATCAGCGACACTTTCCTAACAGTACAGTTTCACTTCCAAAAATTCTTCAAGTACCAAATAATCTACAATTGAACGACAAACAATATTAACAGTGTATGTTTTAGCGTACACAACTGGAATGCTCATTATAAAATAAAAATTAATATCTCTTTACTATCATGGAGATGTTCAAATTACAGTAGACGCCCTCTAGTTCGGCTTCGGTTGGATCGGCCGCCGGATGGTCCGGCCGGCCCTAGGATGGAGACTCATCCGTCATAACTACGCTGCACAGCGGTAGGGAATGACATTCGACAGGATTTATCCTGAATGTTTAGTTTCCGGCCGTAGAAGTAAACTATTTATGTCAATTTAGTTTACGGGCAAGCTTGTAATAACTGATGGGCACACTTGACCTCAACTAACAAACGATGTTGTTATCCTTTCAATATAAAGACTGATTTTTTCAGTAAGATTTGTTCTGGGATTTCGCTTGCATAACAAAAGAAAATAACAGGTTTCTTTTAATTTGTATAGGTTATGATTCAAGTTATACTTGTAAATTAATTAGATCAAATATATTTATAATGTGTTTTTACAGTACATAATGAGTTTTTCTGCTCACTTCATATCCTCAGTAGGTTATCGGTAAAAACATACCTATCTACGAGTGACGCAATACGACAATTTAAGATGAGAGACGTCAAAATATTTTCTATGGTGATTAAGCACTCTAAATATGTGTAAATAACGTGTTTGGTTGATTTTTAAGCACAGGTAATGAATTTAATAGGGTTATTTTACATTTTGATAGTACATCCGGATAGTCCGGCCATTTTGTAGTCCGGCCGGTGGTCCGGTCCCGAGGTGGCCGAATTAGAGGGCGTCTACTGTAAAACAAAAAAATCATAATCGGCGATATGGCAAATTATACATTTTACCGCCAAAAGGTGTGATGTCACAACTTCATTAGGGTTGTTGCTTCCTTGCCCTTTCTGCTCTCCCAATACTGCGGATCCCAAAAAATGAAGCATGGCGGTTGAGGGACATTCTTGGAATTTCTCAGCTTTCTCTCTTTCTTCATATGAACAAATTCCAATCGAATTCAATTAAATTCATCAGTTTAATTTTTTACTACTTCTCATCAGGCTAGAGACTTTGGGCTGAATAAAAACAAATTAATAATAATAATAATTCACTCACTGTATGAAATATATGTACAGTACTGAAAATGTTGGCATTCTTACTTAGTTAATCTACATTTTGGTTGGAATCATATGTAAAATAATAATCAAATATTACCGTCCATTAGGATGGAGGGTTTATACTTAAAATAATTTGTTCCGTACATGTTATAAATATTCTCAAGCTGCAAGGTAAGAGGAAATACAGTACAATTTCAAATTAAACCAATGACGACGGACGACAGCAGCAGTCGGCAGTGGTTTGAGCCACACTGCGATCCGGGGAACAGAATTATAGATTTTAGCGGCGAAAAAAACAGAGTAACACCGTTAGAATCAGCAATGTAATTCTGATTTACGTTTCTAATATAATTTATACAGGGTGTTCAGCCAAGGCCACACTACACTACAGGCCGGAGTCTCCCCCCTCCTCCCTGATGACACGTCACAACACCGGCCGAACTCCTAGCGCTGTGTTGGAAATAACAACTAAAATCATGTGAAAATCGTAAACATTTACCAACAAATTATGACATTAGAACATCAAAATGAAAACAATTAGAAACAAAACTGTCAAATTTCCAATAAATCATTTGATGAAAGGTAAACAAATTACTTGCCTGTAATGTTTACCGGTTTTTAAGTTTATGAAATAAAGTCTTGTTTTCTTTAAAATTATTTTCGACCGCATTTAGTTATTCATTGATTAATGCAGATTCAAAAAAATAATGGTTTCTAAACTAAGACTTAAACGAATTACTTAGGGCACGATAGTTTTAAGAGTGTGACAGTGAATCGCCATAAGAGTACATTATAAAATCTTCTGCGATTCCGTCTGATAATGTGACGTCACCACAAAAGGACTCCGGCTTGTAGTGTGGTGTGGCCTTGGTTCAGCTTAGACTGTTCGAAACTATTTCAGGTAATTCAACAAATAAAAAACGTTATACCGGATTTGGTCAGGGCCTTGGTCTGTGTCACTCCGGTTGCCCAGTTCCCTCTACCGTTCTTAGCGTCGTGCGCAGACCTTCCATCTCTCCCGCATTATGCGGGAGTTTACCGCAATCCCGTCCACTCCCGCTCTCCCGCTTTCAGTAGAAAAACTCCCGCATATCAGATATCATACTATTTATACATACACATTAGGGAATTTTTTTAAGAAATAGGGAATTTTTACCGCGATAACGTTATGTTGGTATAGCTCTGCCGACTGGGAGTCTGCAACTACATGAAAACATATAGTTTAGTGTCACTTTCCTGATGTGCTTACAAATTTGCAATTTTCAATAATTTTTGTATTTTACGTTTTTGGATGATATGAAATGAAAAAAAAATTTTAACCCTTAACATGTTGGTAAAAATGATTAAAAACTAATTTTTTAGGCTTGACATTTCAAAAATTTTCTGGGGGGCCCAGACCCCCCTTTCTACTAGGGGAGTCGTCGTGCCCCCCAGACTCCCAGGGCGGTCACCCCCGCCTGAATTGCCTTCCAGGTTGAAAGGTCTGGTCGTGCGGGTCCTTTTTCTCGGCTTTATATGATCAGTGTAAAATTCTAGTTAGAAATTAAGAGCCCCCACACCACCTTTATATTTGAAAAAATATATAGCCAATACAGTAGGTCCAGTTATACGCTTACAAAAATTGACTGGATAGCCGAGTGGATAAAGCGCTCACCTCATAACCTGAGGGTCGCCGTATCGATTCCTGACAGGATCGAAACTGTGTCCCAGCTGCATTTTGTCATTGGGCTATGAATTAATGATGTTATCTAACAAAAGGTCGCCGTTAGGTAGTAACAAGACCCGGGTTTTGACCGTTCCCGATCAAAAAGTTACAAAAATGCCACTGGCGAAGAAAGACACAAAATACAAAAAATACAAAATTACATTACTTTCTTATATGGCGGCCGAAAATGACAACCCCCTTAAATTAATTACCCAACAGTGTTTGGGGGAAGCTTGAAAATGATTGATATTTGAATGAAAACATTTAGAAGAAAATAGGAAGACATTTAGAACTCACCCTGTATAGTTTACTCAAGTGCTGAAACGAGGGTCCCCGCCCAGCTTATATACATCTGCTCGAAAATCACTTAACGATCGCGAGTTATAGCGCTGTAATTCTCAAAATACAATTTGTTTCAATATGTAATTGTGAAGAAAAAGATTTAAGGGGTTGTTTCTTCTCCAAAATCATTTACCTTTTTGAACATTCTACACCTCTTTGTCTTTACCTTGGTATATTGAATTTGGAATATTTTGTTTTGAGAGTATGCAAGTAATAACTGTAGACTAGAGCCTTACGCGGCGAAAATTACTCAAATTTAACATGGGCTTTACGGAGCCGCTATCCCAAAAGATGCCGCTATATTGACGCAGAAAAACAAAAACTGCCGTAGAATAGGCAGAAAGCGACCTTCATTGCAGTTTATGAACTTGTGTAAGAATTTTGTGGAACATTTTTACAGATTTTCTCTGCTAAAAAAACACTAAATCATATGTTCTCCTAAATAGGTGCTTGCACAATTATTTCAAAAACGGCTCCGAGAATTTCCTTTAAAGTCTGTAAATAAGTCATTTATGGCTCTAAACGTTGCAGATTCCTTGGCTAATAACGTAGTAAAATGAATTTTATGAAGTTGAAATTTTTTAACATTGGCCTTACGAGTTGCCATGATGCAACGAAATAAACAAGAAAAGTGTAACTTAATAGTAATCATAACAGCTGTTTGCAAACTACTGCAATCTAGAAAGAATATAACTTAGTGGGATAAAGACTGCATGCACATGCAGTAATAAGAAAGTGTATTTACAAATATTATCGAATTGTTTTATATTAGCGGTTAGATGAACTGGCAAATATAAAATAATTCCGGTCAAGACTCGGTCCACCAGGTGCTGCTCCACAAATCAAGAATTTAACAAGTGTTTTTCTGTGTTTATGATCATGTACCCTGTTAACCGAAGAAACGGGTTATTGCTAACTTAAACGCGGGTTTAACTGGTTTGGTGAAACAGGTCCTGTTAACACAAAACAGTAAAATTAGTAAATAAACATGTATTAATCTATTTATTACATCGGCTCGACCGGCTTACATACGAGTTCGACTTCTCTCTTTCTCTTTGAAAGAAGCAAGTCAAGTTACCTTGGATGATCGGAACGCTGACTTGGTGGTCCTAGCAACCTCTGGCCGCCGGATACCGAGTAGTCTGGATGAAGACCGGATTGACGGGTAACGTTGGCCCATCCTCCTCTTTGAACTTAGCGCGGGCTCCGATATCATCACGATGGAATTCAGTTGATGTTTAGATTGCTTTCGGTTCGAAAAAAAATTACGATTTCACAAACAGATTTTTCCTGAGGCCTCCTTCTATTCTACTATCAATTCTCTCCTTAGTTCCTCCCTATTTTCTTCCTTCTTATTCACAAATTACACACACAAGACAACTTAAAGACAACGAAATCACAGTGTTCAATGTATATGATTAGTGACATCACTTGATCATTGATAACCAATTAAATCGAATTAAGACTTTGCACAAGAGTTTACTCAGTACACTGAATGAGCCCCTCTGGACTCAGTAAGATAAGGTGTATATGCAGGGCTTTTGATATATAAGGTCACAATTTAAATTTTAAACGGCAGTTAAAGTT
Organism: Flexamia atlantica; assembly: GCA_035578135.1. Taxonomy (NCBI): domain Eukaryota; kingdom Metazoa; phylum Arthropoda; class Insecta; order Hemiptera; family Cicadellidae; genus Flexamia; species Flexamia atlantica. Next base: position 28,304,803 of record JAQJVK010000012.1, read on the forward strand.
GTTGGTCTATTAAGCCGTAAATAGCAATAAGAAAGCAAATTTCATGGGGCTTTAAATGGTAGGCTATAAATAAGGGAATAGATAGAACACAATGTACACTTGAGTTTTTTGGACAAGTTTCATAGGCTATTAAAATTTAATCAGTCTCTCCCACAGATTGTTCACAAATAATTTCAGTAGTCATAGTCATTCAGTTACGGTTTTTGCACATAAACTCGTGTTATTCAAGTGTTAGAATTAGCTCTTTTGAACTCCAAAGACAATAGTTCATATGCAAAAACTGTTATTGAACGACTATAACCATTACAACTAATTGTGAAAAATCTGTGGGAGAGACTGACGATTGCATTTTAACAGCCTATGAAACTTGTCCAAAAAACTCAAGTGAACATTGAGTTAAAATGTAACACCTTATACCATTATAAAGCACCAAAAAAATTGCTTTCTATACGGCTTATTAGACACCCAGCTTGAACTTTAGTTTAACATTTCAATTGTGAACTTATATCTTTAACATTTCAATTGTGAACTTATATCTAAAAAACACCCTGTTCGTATTCTTTTAGTCAGAGAGAACACGATCTATGAACTCCTAGTCGTTTCTGACAGCCGGATACGGGCGCGGCGCAAAAGAACCCGAATGGGACGTCCTCGGGAGATTCGTCGTGCGTCTTCGTCGTCGTTCACCGCGGGTGATCCTTCCAATGTCACTGAACCAACCGATTTATTATTTGCTATAAAAGACGAGAACTTTTAGAAAAGACTGTACAGTAATTTTTAGGTAGCTCCACGTAGCTCATTACAGTTCGCGCATCATATCTCCGGCTATGACCACTACGCTACTAACCGTGTCATATGATATTTTTAACATATGATATTGGTAAACACAACATTTGACAAGCAGCGGTGTTTTAAAAAATGTTTTCTGAAAAGTACCCCCTCTCCCCCCCGCACCTTACAACCAGCTGACTCGGTCATAGCCGGAGATATAATGCGCGAACTGTAATACCCAAAACACAACTTTATTGATAATTTAATTTCATTAATGACTGGCTGTAAATAATCGTTCACCTGAACACGAGTATTTTTGTAGTCGGGTAATCGCGTGAATCGCGCGAAGAGACTGATTACTCGTTTAGCAAATTCCTAAAAACCTTTGAGGGAGGTTCGTAGGTTGGTTCAAATTTATGGTATTTCAAATGAAGAATAGGTTTGTTACTGTTCTTTTTATCGTAACCAATTCAATCATAGATTATTTATTGTTAACGTTAACATGTTAGTTACTGTATCAACGAATTTTTTAATTCATTCGGAGTGTTAATGCTACTTGACACTATAGGTCTGCTATTTTTTAACCTCCTTGTGGTGTTAAGTATGACGTTTTATATAAGTAAAATAGTCCAAGCCAACCTATCAACAAGAATCTAGGATCATTTTTAAATTTCCAATTCTATTCGCCAACTCTCAGAACAATGAACCAGAGCCTACAGTCCTCTGATGCCCTGGTAGTCATGAGTTCTGTGTGAAGACCGGATTGACGGGGTAACTTTGCACCACCTCCTCCCATCGATACATACGTATATCGATGCCTCCTCCTAGCCAGCCCAATCTTGAAACTGATCGTGGAAAAAAATCTTTAGCTTCCAGACCAAGAATTTTTTTCAATATACCTCATTATTTGTATCATTAGAAGTGTTAGTTTTCTACCGCCCCCCCCCCCTCTTTATGCTGTGTGACCAGTACTGTAAATAGTAGTTTCTTGATTTTTCACAAAATATTAACCACACAAACTTCTTGTTTTGACTGTTTTTCAGTGGTGCCGGTACAGTGGAATGGATGGAAGGTACTAAGCCTTATTTCGTACAGTTAAAAATTACCGTTTTACATATCTATTCCCGCGTTTTTTGCTTTATTAATCAAAACAGGATATAAGTGTTAGTTGTAATCATAATCTAGATTATTTTCTTCTTGTCGTTTCTTAGTGCTGCAATTTGTTAGTAACCATATTTACTATTTAAACCACTTCCGGAATCCTTGAAAAGTGTCCCTTTCGGGCGATCTTGTGCCTAAGTCCTAAAAAATCATCAGATTCCAAGCTTTAATTTGACCAAAGAACTAGTTCTTTGAATTTGACACCAAGATCAAGTGTCAACAACATGTAGTTTTGGCTGTAGCCCGAAATATCCCAACCCACAACTATTTTTTTTTATATATATTGATATTGATCTATTACTATTTCAAAATAACTATTCACTATATATCTCTATAACTAAAGCCATTGAATATATAGCTAACGCAAGCTATATATTCAATGCTAAAGCCTTTGTACAGATATGTGAAAAATTCAGTTATTTGGCAAGTTAGTGTTTGAGTTCAGAATATGATTGTAAAAATTTAAACAATATCTTCTTTTCACTCTACGTTTCATGACAGTTGATTGAGAAAAATGGATAAAATATTAGTATCGTCGGATGGTGACGTCGTTTCAAATCCGCCGCAGACGTCGGCGATCGATCGCCCCGAGTGGAGGCCGCATTTCGGCCTTGTTGGCCCGATTTGAACCTGAAAGTGAACTCGCGCGACCAGGGGAGCAGAGCCGCCAGCGGACTTGGCCCACCGCCGAAAATTTGTATACTATAAAATGTGTATTGCCAAAGCGAACACACTGGACACCTGTATGTTCTCTGTGGTATTCCGCTGTTCAATCCCGTACCTGTGACTCGGTTGTTGAGGGAAATCAAGTTAAAATAATGGATTTAAATTGAGTCATACAAAAACCGATGGAAGTCTAAAGCGAACCGATCATAAGTATTGTGCGAAGAGATTACAGCTCGAGATAACGAGATAAAAATTAAATAATAGGTTGTATAACATGTAAACATTAACGAAACAACACTCGTCTCGTCTTTATATGTGCATTATTCAATCTTAAAAATGGGTTGCGTTAGAAAAAAAGAACACCCTGTATTTTGATGACTGTCACAGCCTAAATCAACGTAAAGTCAAATTTTCTTTATTCAAACAATGCACGAAGGAGAACAACATCTAGCGTCCCAACAAAATTAAACTTAAAATAAGTCAAAACATAATTGTGGTCATAAACTTCTTCCAATGAGCAAATGGCTTTATCAAACAAGTATTCCTTTGAATGATTTTAATATAACATTATGTTATAATATTGTAACACCTCTTTCATATGTTTAGGTAGGAATCTCAAAAGTTACAAACCAAGTTTTAGGGGTGTAACAGTCCAAATTCATCCATACATTGGATGTAAAAAGCTTCCTAATTAGCTCATTTAACTCGGGTTGATGGCGCCGTGGAATTTAATCTTCGAATGACTTCTTTTGCGCTTCTGTTTGGCTTCTGTGTATTTTATTGATGTTTTCTCTCGTTTTCAGATTTATGAGCTTTAGCTAATTTAACTCTGGTTGAAGGCGCCGTGGATTTTAATCTTCGAGTGACTTCTTTTGCGCTACTCCCAAAAATAAAAAAAATCTCCAAAACAGTTCAAAAACAGGATTTCAAAGGAGTAATTGGTGTATGTATACTTTGAAGCTCGAAATATAATCTAAAAATAAACATTCAAACTTTTACAAAGAAATCAATGTTTTGGGTAATAATTCATAAAAGGTAGACTATACCAAACAAAAATACAACACTATCTGTAATTACCATAAAGGTTCTTGTTTAAGATGCCATTGTCAACTTAAGTCATTAGTTTAAAGTTTTATTTTACCATTTTTGAACACCCCCATTTTCAATCACACGACTGCGTCCACTAAACCGCTTCACCAATTTAAATGTCGATTTTCTTTTGTGAACCATTGTTTCAGGAAATATTTTCATATATATTTATTATATGCCGTTTCAAAATAAACTGTTTCAAGTCAATTTTGTCCTGCTACTAATGCTGTAATTTCTCTGAAATTTACAATTTAATTTATTATAAACTCATTTTTCTGCATGAGTTAGTTATTTCTTATGCTGCACATTTGTCAATAACTATACTTAAGAGCGAAATAATTATAATTATATAATTAATAATTCTTTATTAGTTGGATGAAATAACCACTTCGTAACTAGAACATAGGTGGAAACGTACAACTGCAAACATATATAGATAGAACGGAATAAACATCTGTGTTGCTAAAATCAAATTAAATGACTTACCTTGATCTGATAAAATATACATTAACAATTTATTTAGTACATTATTGTTTCCTACTAGAGAACGTCACATGTACTTGAAGTAATATAGCTGAAACGTCGAAATAGACACCTCCATTCTCCTGCTCTCCTGATACCCAGATCTGCAATCCCGTTGTTTGTGGCAAACACGCGCAACACCGCCTTGGGGTCACGTGGCCGCGGCTCTAGCGCTACCTACGGCCAAATGTCAAACTATGACGGCACAAACGACAAACTAGAGCGCCTGCAATTATCCTTTTACTATCCGCAAAGTGGATCTGTGTGCAACTGCTTGTGCAGGCAAGAAGGCGCTACTGTTAGACCAATTATGCAACTAGAAATTATAACTGTTGTCACTGCCCACTGATGTTATTTATTTAAAAACAATATTATTAAAACAGTTAAAGATTAGTGCAAAAATTTACATTTCACTTAATACAACAATTAATACATTTAGTCCAGTAAATAAAGGTAAAAAACGACGAAATGGAGAATTTTCTCGGTCAGCACCGATTTGCATGAAAATTTGGATTTAGGTTCTACTTACCCCCTACTTCAAAGTTAAAAATGTTTTAAGGGTTGCTTTTTCCCAGGGGGGGGTGCCACCCCTTCTAGGGGGTGAAAATTGTTACATTGAAACTAAGCCCGGAAATGGATATATTGACCAATTCTAAGCAAATTTTATTCTATAAAGTTTTTTCTTTAAGTCAATACTTTTCTAGATATTCGCGATTGAAATTGGCGATTTCCTCCCCCAAAAAAACACTTTTTCAAATGGTTTTCCACAAATAACTCAAAAACTAAGAGGTTTAGCGAAAAAGTTATAATGAAATAAATTGTAGCGTATAAGAAAGCAAAGAAAAGCAAGATTTTTATTACCGAAAAAATATAAACCAACTTTATTTTGATCATAACTCTCTTAATTTTTACCATAATAACTTTTCCAAAAAAAAACAAAATTAAAGGTCTTTTAATGATCTTTAAAAATATTCCGTAAGTTTTCCTTGAAAAACTTTTAGTTTTTTAGTTATTTCACATTGAAATTGCGCGTTTTGGCGTTCGACGAATTAAAACCTCTCTTAAACAAGCCATAACTTGGCTCCAACTGGGTTTACAGACTTCACAAGCCCACCATTTTCTTTGTTTTTGTATACGCTACAATTTATTTCATTATAACTTTTTCGCTATACCTCTTAGTTTATGAGTTATTTGTGGAAAACCATTTGAAAAAGTGGTTTTCTTTGGGGGGGGGGGGGGAATTGCCAATTTCAATCGTGAATATCTCTAAAAGTATTCACTTTAAGAAAAAACTTTATAGAACGAAATTTGCTTAGAATCGGACAATATATCCATTTCCGGGCTTAATTTTAATGTAACAATTTTTACCCCCCCAGAAGGGGTGGCACCCAACCCCTGGGAAAAAGCAACACTTAACATATTTTTAACTTTGAAGTAGAGGGTAAGTAGAACTCAAATCCAAATTTTCATGCAAATTGGTTTTGACCGAGAAAATTCTCCAGGGAAGTGGTCAGTTACTGGACTAATTTTTAAATACAAAAACTACAGATAGGTCTATTAATTTAGGACTATTAATAAGAAATAGACTGATTAGTCTAAAACACTCAACTAAAGAATTAAATGATTTTCAAAATGTAGAAAAACAATTACAATATGACGTTGTGCGACTAAGTCGAAGAGCTTTTTGTCGAAGACAAATAGCTCTCATGAAGTTTTGAGTCTGAATTAGTAAAATAGTTTTAAAAATCGTTTCAGGCCTAAAATAAGGTCTTTTGAATTTGTAATAAAATGTGTATCAATGTTTGCTGCGAATTGTTTAATCATCTGTTTGAGAAAGTAAGATTTGGAGCGATTTACATGTTATATGTAAATTAGATTTTTCATAAAAATTGATATTTTGAAAAATAACACACCTTTTTGTTACGAGACTTTAATTATCATTTTATTTCTTAAATCTCAAGCACATGAGCGTACTGATTTAGTTTATTTTATATTTTCAACGTCTTACGTATGCCAGTAAAAAAACAAAAAACAATAGGCTATGACGATTTGGAAAGTTTTTCATCCTGAAATTCAACTGAAAACTAATTGAAAATGTCTAAAATATTACCAGTTTGTTACTGTATGAATATTTTAATACAGTGTTAGAATGATCAGTTAATAATTATTAACTTGGCACCGGTGAAACCAACAAACGTGTACCTATGTACAGTTTTTGCCACATAAGTACCTAGTCATGATTTTATCCACATCATTACTTTTGCAATTAGTACCAATTAGTTCGGCAAATGGGCCGGAAATTATGGTCAAATTACGTTAAAGAGGAAGGACTGTCCCCAAATATAATAAACTAGTAGATATACCCGCGGCTTCGCTCGCTGAAATGATACAAAATTAATATTTGGTTCAATTATACGTAATTTGTATAATGCACAACTTTTACCAATTTCCAAATAGATTGACGATTTCAATAATTTTATATGAACTATACATTTTTAAGCGCTTAATTACAAACAAGGTTGCATCCCCATCCCAGATGGACATGAGAAGATGGAACGTTTCCCTGATGAATTTTCCTTTTTCGCTCAAATGTTATGAATTGGCTACCATGTGCTAACATAATCTAATTTTTCAGTTTAGCTTTAAGAATCCTGAAATTTCCTAGTTAATCTATTATTCAACCTATAAAATTGGGATTTTAATAGTTCGAATAAAAAAGTTTAATGGTTAAAAATCAGAACTTTCATTGCATCGCCCTTTTCCCTAAAACCTGTCGGCCAATTTGACATAAAAGAATAAGAGGCATATGTATGATGTATAGCTGATGTAAATACCACAAATTTAAAGGCCGCAAATTTCAATACTGCAAAAGGTGAACTCAATAGACCTAACATCTGATTTTAGTATGTTTATTAATATACCAAAAACTATTAGAAAGGAGATAAAACTAATGTGTTGGCAAAAAAATGAGGACACCTAATTCTCCAATTTTTTTTCAATCATTGGAGATTTGATTACGGGTTTAGCAGCTTGAGGCGAAAATTTTCGGTAGAAATAGTATATTTGGTTGAACACATTCTAAATCGCTCTCGGCCAATACGCAAACCCTCCTAAAACTTAGTTCAGAAAAATTCCGATTCTATAAAAAATAACGGAATGATATGTCCATGCAGTCTCAAGACTTAAGTTCGATTACTTCGGGTGATCCGTGAAAAGCGAGTAGTTCATATGGTACCTGAAAAATATTTAATATAAGATAAGTGTGTTTTACAATTTATTGTTTTAGGAAATGGAATTCCTATTTTTTGTCTCTTTAAAATATTCTAGAGAACTTTTATTGATATTTGTTTATCATAGCTCTAAAACTAAAAAGGCCGCCATTTTGAATTTTTGAATTTATTTATTTTTAGCCTTTCCAGATGTAGCATTTTAAAATCATTCATTAGTATGCATCTAGAGCCTAAAAAAAATATTTGAGCCAAGATTCATGGCCCAAAGCCCTACATTGTTTTAGAAAATAAGCTTTGAAAAATAAAAATGGCCGCCATTTTGAATTTTATAATATACCCTATTTTAGCCTTTTGAGATAAAATGTCTTAAAATCCTTTCTTAGTACGCATCTAGAGCCTTTATAGTATATTTCTGTCAAGTTTCACAGCCCAAAGCCTTATAGTTTTTGAGAAATTGTGATCAGAGAGTCAGTGAGTCAGTCAGTCGGTCAGTCAGTCAACCGTTTTTGGCTTTTATACATATAGATAAATTAGGGTCGGAGGAAGTTGTGGGAATTCGGGCCCGTCTCTTAAGAGTCTGCAGTACATGCCGCCTTTCAGGGGTTTGTCCCTTAAAAATATGTTCATTTCAAACACTGGCTTTACCTTTATTTTCCGCCTTAAAATCCCAAAATTGGTGTTAATGTAAAGATAATAGAAATATCTAGTAATCTGTCAGATTTAACTTTTGAAATAAAAAAAAAAACAGTTTTTTGGATAGTTAACAATATACATTTGTAACATCTACTATTTTACATATACATTTTATCCTTAAATTGAACACATTCCGAATTTTTTTCTCCACAGCTCTGTGTTGAATATTATTAAAAAATAAACATATTCAAGAACCATACCCATAAAATTTATGGTAATCGAATAATATGTCCTCAGAGACATGCATATTCCAAGGAAATTGGCAGTGTCTTCATAAGAATAAAACCAAAAATGGAGGAATCTGCTGCAGACCTTTAAGTGTTCAAGGCTAAGGCAGAGGCTGTACATACACGTGACGTCAAGTCACATCCCCATTCGGCCGATTTGGCCATGTGATCCTCAGAGCATTCGATTCTGGCAGTGAGGTGACGTGACGTGACGTGCTGACGTTCATGTATAGCCTTACCTTAACGCCCTTGAAATTAACGTTAATTTGGTGACGCGTTTTCCTCATTCGACATCTTAATCTTCATACCTACTTTGGTGCTTGAAAAGCGGTACCCTCTCTCCCTTAATGATGAATTAGGAATTACTAAATGCAATGGATGAAGGTCTAGTACTTTTTCTTTGACCCATATCTTCAGCAAACTGAAAAATAGGATGATAAATAGTATGTGAAAACTAGTTGATACTGTTTGTCCCAAAAAGTTGATACTGCCATCCCAATTCACACAGAACGGACAGAGACTACGCCCTTGTGATGTGCCGTATAGGAAAATTCGGAAGAGGCACGTCCATGGCGAGACCGTTGTTTGAACGACTAAGTGCTGAGAATTGGTTGCTTGTAACCTTTTTGTGTTTATTTTGTCTTTTCCTATTTGTTTCCTTTTATGATTGAACCCTGCGAGACGACTTGGAATTCATTGTTAAATTTAGTAAGATGTTGAACTTATGTACCCAAAATAAACTTAACATGGTGGTGTTGTTATTTCTGGCTCTGATGATCGAAGATGATAAGAAATTAATTTCCTTTAGCAAATTTTCATATCTTAGTCGGTTTTATAGGTTTAAATATACTGGAAGTTTATTAGGAAGAACTCAGACAGACTCCTCTTTGTGTAATATGTGTTATTATATCAGATCTTTTATAGTAATAATCAATGAATTTTCTTTTGTTCAAACAAGGTTTGAATTATTAGGAAGATTTTACAACCAAAAATAAAAAAAACAAAACCATACTTAGGTACTATACATACACTAGGTGAATAAAGGCTTAATATACTTTTACAAATTTCAATGGTTTAATCAGCTTAAAGATGAATCCAATTAGGCAGAAAGATTGATTCTAAACTTATACTATCAAGGAAACTACTCCCTTCGAAAAATGTTAAGAATTAATCCCGTTTGCTATAAAACAGCAGCGTAGTTTTGTCAGTTAAATATTTTCTAAGATTTCCATTGTCAAACTAAACTTCCCAGTCTCATAAACGCGGACTGGTGGAGCAACCGAGGTAGAAATGTTTTCAGATTACATTTTTAACACAGGTCAAATTTATTGGCTTGACGTTTGTTTTTAATCTGGCTAGGTTGCTTATCTATCTGCTGCAAATAGCTCTTTACACTGTTTGCTTCAACAGAAAAGTAAATGTAACTTCCATCGTAGATGTAAGGATTTAATTCAAGTTATTTTTGCAATGACATGCTATACACGGTCTGGTAATGGACATTTAAATAACCTTAACATTTTTTGGAACCTTTTCTTTATTTTTAATTTATCAGTTTTGGTTTAAATATTTTGACGTGTAATCCCATAGTTTGAAAAATAATGTTGTTTAATATTTTGAACAGAGAAAGTTAGATGTTTCTATAACATCTAACTTTAACATCTTTTCTTTTTGTTTGTAAGTGTATGGCGACCAGTAACTGTAGTTAAAGTTTTATATGACTCACCGCCTGAAAGCCAGCCAAAATTTTGTTTGTGTGAACAATTGTTTCATCACTTTGAATGACTTCTTTGTATCTTAGTAAATAAATCAAATAATGGGTAGTAATGGGTTGTATCATAGTTATTTAAATGCGTCATAACTGCTCTTTACACTAAATGTATACCCTTAAAAGGCCCATAGTTTATGGGGTTTTAGTAAACGTTTAGCTATTTCAACAAAACATGAATTATAACTTTATAAAATTCAAAACCTGAGCAGCATTATAATTTTGCTAGAATCATTTGAATAACGTCTCCTTATTCTGCTAATGTATATAGATGAAAAATAAATAAATAATACATAAAATAAAACTACAGTTCTTGGGTAGAAGCTCGGTATTCGAGATTATCGTAAAACATAATCTTTAGTTTTCTTCGTAAAAGAGATATAATATTAAGAAGATATTTATATAAATACTATTTCTTAGTTAATTGTTTTAATAATGTTTGTATAAACGGTTTTGATGCATTGCTATAAATATAACAACAGTATAAGCTATAAACGTTGACTGAGGGCATAAAGTGCACAATGTTGAATTATGACAGCCTTATAAAGAACTAGTAGCAGGTAACGAAGATAATTAGTGTAATTAATGTTCATTCACATTCACATCCTCTTTCTTATGAATTTTTATTTCTTTCAAAAAATAATTAGTGACCTGTGAATCAGAAACTTAACTAAATGAAGTTTTCAGCTTTTAGGAGTAAAATTTTATTTTTGAGGATACTTAATTAGAATTTTTGCTGAGTTTCTTATGATTTTTTTATAGCATCTAATAAATTACTAAATAATACTTCGTAATAAAAAAAAACACTACTAATATTAGTATGTGGGAGAGACGGCTGTTGTTCTTTTGGTTTCCCTGAAAAAAACCCAAAAGATTTAATATTACGAGTTATATATTCTATTGTTTTGTTTATTGTTGTTGTTCTATTCTATTGTACGTTTAATTTTTAACTTAATACATGTAATAAAATGCAGATATTTATTTTATTTTATTTTATATATACTTTGTTTAATATATAACATTACAACATCTAAATTCACACATATTGCGTTCTAAATGTTCAAGGCATCTAACTATAATCTGGACTTGGATGACGGGTTTTGTAAATTGAATGAGCAAACGTTAAAGCAGTAGTCTTGAGAGATGCAGATGACTATAATCTTGTATTTATAGACCGTCAAGATAATTCAGTTAAACACGTAGCTCCCTTTTATTTCGACTTCTAAAATTCAAAGCAACAGAATACTTTCGATTGAGCACAGTAGAAGTATGGAATAGTTCGATTAGGAGTCCTCTATTTTCAAAATTAAATATATTTACTCTTTTTCTGCGAGGTGCATAGGGCAGAATTCAATGTATAACATAGGTTCTATAAGAAAATATTGGCTTCTCCATAAAAACTAATTTAAATCAGTAGTTTTCATTTATGAAGTAACCCCTGTGTAAGAACATATTTCGTTAAGCACCTAAAATAACTTATATCACGACAAAAATGAAAACGTCTGTTGTGAATGTCAGGGACAGGATGTTATGTTAATGATGCACTCAGTTAAAGTTACCATTATACCGCTCATCACAAGCACAAGCACTTGTCGATGTGTGCTTCGTGCTTAACCGTTGACGTTTTTGGTGAAATTTAGTTAATTTGAAATTTTTGTCGTCGTGAAAAATGTTCGTGATAAATATAGAGAAAATATATAGTGAGAAAATATAAAATGGATAAAAAAGAATAAAATAAGGAAGAGCTTACTACCTTATATTTAATTTTCCCAGTGTTCAAACATGGGGTTCGTTGCTCAATCAATTGTTAAAGAAGTTTCTTAATGCTTTTGTACATACATGTGAAATCGTTATTACAAATTTCCGAGTTAATAGAACAATTCCATCTAAATTAGCAATATAAGATAAATTCGTATCAATGTTTGTTGAATGGTTAAATCAGTTTATGTTGGAACATCAAATATTGGTAATATAGAATGAAAAACGAAATAAACTTAAACAGTTTAAGGAAACGTTCCAGTGTAGACTGTAAATCGCGGGAGAATATAAATGCAATTCTATATCTAATTCTTTTGTTTTCTCGTAAAAAAATTCAACGCCTGAAAGGTGATAGGAAAACAAAATATTTTAGTTTTATGAATAGTTTTAATGAACTTGTCCAACAAAATTGCGATTTAGCAATCTCAGAAACATGGAAGAGGTGGGCCAAGCGCTGCTCTCGTGTCGCTTTAGATTGTATTTTTAACACTGGCAAAATTTATTGCCTTGACTTTTGCTTTCCTCTTGGCAGGGTTGTGTAACTGTCTGGTTTCTACTCCACTGTTAAACACACTTCTTTCAAACAGTCCTCGATATAAATTGTAGGCTACATAAGCAACTGAGCTAAAATTAATTAGTTTGGTGTACGGATGTATTAGGATGGCCTGCCTCTTGTTTTATGATAAAAAACTGTTGTAGTTAGAATCAAGAAACGCATTACTCATAATCGTTCTAAAAAAATTCAAACTCAAATTCAAATAGTTTATTTCCAAAAATACAATATTAACATGTAAGCGTATAAAGAAAATATTTACAGGAATTATTCTCACTTAGACCATCCGTCTGTGTGTGAGAATGGTCAAAGTCCATTTGTTTCACTTTTCAATTAGGCCTAACTAAAATTACATCTATTTAAAAAAAATACAGAATATACTTTTAACATTTTCGATAGTACCAATTTACCAAAGAAGTAATAAATAAAATTAAATAGGAAAATAATCGGAAAATAATAATCGCAGCTACATTTTGGCCAAGTGAATGAAATAAAAAAATGTTAGCCTTTGACAGTTTCTACCTTATTTGATATACAGTGGCGGTATCAGTGCCTCAACCTCGTCCGTCCCAAGGCTGGGCAGCCAACCCCTCCGTTCGTTTGAACACGGCGACACTGCTCCCCTCAGCTTCAACTATGTGCATTGGTAGTTTTCTGTACAAACTATATGTGCTATGTAAAACGATATAGTTCTTGATGACGTCAATCTAAGATTAGGAAAAAAACTATAATCTATTTATTAATCGTGCTGGGTAAAAAAGTTCTAAGTTAGTAAAAATATTTAATTTATTATTTCCGATGAAAATAATCAAACTATCAATATACACTTGGCAAACGGACAAAACCGGAAAGTCACTTAACAAATTTTTAGCTGGGTATGTAATGTCCTTTCTTTTTTAAATTGCTTTAATTATTGCCTCACATTCAAAGTGCAAAAAATTCAAATACATTCATAAAGTGCGTTGTTACGTACTAAGCATTTCCTTTCTAAAATAATAGTTTACATGACTTTTGCATTGCACGTTTAAAGCACTATGTATGTTGAAACTACTTGCCACAACAGTTTATGCACTTTTGGATGATTAATGGAAATCATTTATAAAAAGTAAGAAGAAGTATACAGTCGGTTTTCAATAGTGTACTTTTTAATTAGAAACCAATAAAAACATGCAACGATCTAATTTTAAATAGATACAATTAGTTATAAATGTCTTTAAGAACATTATTTATGTTCACCTTTACAGTGAGAATATAGAAAGATGCGGGATGCAATTAACAAAACTTACCCAAGTTCAATTTCAACTTACATTCTTAAATGGAAACCTGTACTTGCTAAATAAAACAGTTCATTCTCTAACTGTCCAAACGCCCACCATTTTGATTCTAAAATGTTGATACACTATTATAAATAAAGATATATAAGAAATAAGTTCTTTTTATAGTATACTCCCTCTCATCCGGACCTCGGGACCGAACCTGTCCGAATAACGGGGTTTCCGGTTAAACCGACGTTTCCTAAAATTAATTATTGAATATAATTATTGAAAAAAGAGATTTTCTGATAATTCATTTCCCACGGTAATCGTTGATTTCGTTTCAAAATCACCGAAAAAACTTATTTTACCTAAATTGAAGAGAGTATAGTATTTAGACCATCATTACTAGTTTCAAATATTTTCCCACAAAATCGTCGACACGACACCTTTAAATGAATTACAGATAACAACTTGTTTAATTTCTTTCTTAGGTATTGCTACATTGAGGGTTATTTACGGACATACTAAAATCGTAGATTATGGGTTAATTTAAACTTAAACAACACGTAAATCCTAGTACAGCATGAATTTTGCAGAAGTTTCTTGTAGCAGTACATTGAACTTCAGCGAAAGTCCTACTGAAGAAGTAAAATTGTATTTATTTTAAAACTAAAGAGTCTTAGAATGTGTTATTTAAAATTTGATATTTTCATATTTATAAGATACAAAATTGATACGTTTTCTTTTGGATCTATAACTCATTTGTAATTTAATGCAATGTAAATTCTCTTTGAGAGTTATTAAAATACACGTGTGAATAGTACATAGTCTAGTGAATAATATACACGTGAGTGTTAGTAGATGCTAAGTGACAATGTTCTTATCAATATAATAAATGATGACTAATGTTTTAAAAGCATTCGAGATGAATAATTGTTGATTATAAAGGCATTGGGTCGCGGACGATCGTGTATGAAGGAAGTCCAATAATGTAGCTGGAATTTTAATCACTTTCTTCCACATCTCCTCTGACATGCTCATACTACGGGTTCGAGAGAAGCCAACTTTTTTGTAGCTTACAAACAGAAACCATACTGCAATCAAACGTATTCTAAAATCACTCATGTTTATAATGAGTGGTAACTTTTCATTAAATATTAGTCCATCACTTAGAATCAATCTAGTGATTTTAAATTGTCCATGGTTAAATTTTTTGGTTGGCATTTACTTTAACAAATAAGAAATGGTTAATATTTAATCGAAAAACTAGAAGTTCCGGTTAAAAATTGAAATTATTATTGTTATTAGTTATTAATTTTGTTGAAAAAACAACAGTTAAATAAGACAAACAATGTAGTATTTGCCTTACACTTATTTAGTAGTACGAATTACGTAGTATTATAACACGATATTTTATCTTATAAGCAAGGTTATAATACAAAATATAAAAATTCAAAATAACTGATAAATCAACATCTTAAGGAAATACGCCTCCTTCTAAGACTTTTTTATTTTTTTATTTTTAATGGCTTTGGGGGTTTATTCTGTTTATACTTAACCAAATTAGAGGATTAAACATATGTAAAACAACAGACAAAAGATAGGATAAAAACATATGGCATAAAACATATGGATCATATGGAGCATATGGATTAAAAAGGTATGTTATCTGAATATATTTTGAGTGACTTTGCGGTAATTTTGAAAATATTAAGAATATATTTTAATTTTGATTAACTTTTTTGTTTATCAACATAATGAAAAAAAGTAAATATATTTGACTTCCCCACATAACAATGAACATTTCTGTGTATTGAAAATATGGTAACACAAAAAATGCATTGTTAGTAGCTTTTTTTAGAATGTGATGAAAAATGTTACGGTAAAAACAGATTTTCAATGTAAAACGATGAAATTTGTAAGAATAAATAATTGCACATTGTTCTCTATACACACAAATCTTCTAAATACTATCAAGAACATCTGGTTAAAATTTCATTAGAAAATAACCAGTAGTTACAAAGTTATTCAAACTTACGTAAATGCAGTCAATGAAAAACATAGTTTTGAGAAAACGCCGTTTAAAGTTTTCACTACACTTCACACACATACTAAAATCACTTGAAATCGCTGAGCGCAACGTTTTCAATTTTATTGCTGAAATACCTGAAATAATTTTCCAAATCAATGAAACTTTGGATACATGTTCAGAACTAAATTTGGAATAAAAAAATGACACTTGAAAAATGTCAAAATGTTATAAAAAAAAAAACAGCCTATAGAAGGAGGCGTATGAAATGAAAAAAAATATATTTCTGGGTTTTGAGTACAAAATTAGAAGAGGCTCAGGAAATAAACATTTAATACATTTTATTATAACCAGTTTTAAAATTGAATATTTTGTCGAATCGCCTCAAGAAATAATGATGACACAATTATTCTTGTTGCCTCGTCTTCAGTATCCTCTTGATCAGTTATCGCTTTATTCATGTAAAACTTTATATTCATGGGATCCTCTATGATGTATTCAAAGCAGGGCTGCTTGTCTAATATATACAAGCAGTAGACCGTATCAAAGTTAATAACTAACTTGTAGATATTTTTATAACAACTTTAGAAATAAGTATTGTCTTTGAAAAGAAAGAACAATTATCTCGTGCTTATTGAAATCAATGCCAAAACTGCAAATGCTTGGTCTAAGTCTAGCTTCAGTGTGATCTCTGAAAACTTTAAAACTTTCGTAATTAGAGAACGTTAACTACAGTAGTTTTAATTGCTTTCATTTGAGTTTAGCGATTCGTTTTCACCGGATACAAAAGATAATGCTATTCGTGTTTCATTATGTTAACGACGTTTAACGATAAAAAAATGAAAATTGTCGGTATCAAAGTATAATTTAAAAAACGACATTTTATTTTTAGTTTGTGATAAAAATAACCTATTTTTTCTAAGGGGTATTCTAAGGGGGCCTGAGAATACATGGTATGCAAAATATTAAGGTAAAATAAATGTTTAAATAGCCATAAAGCAATTTGTTGGTATTAAAGTTACCAAAAAACTAATTAAGCCAATAATTAATTAAGCTAGCTAATTGTTGCTAGCTTGCAATTAGTTGTGGATAGGTGTTCTGTTGTATCTATTGAATCTGAGTAGTGTTCAACAATGTAAAAGGAGCACCTCTTGCTTGACTGAATTGATATAAAAAGGTTTTGAATATTACCGTAACATTAATTTATTGAGTCTAAAAGCATGATCCGACAAAAACTAAAATTCTATATTTGATTCCCTATTTTGCTTGAATGTTATACACCTAAGTGGTGTACCATACTGGGCTACGTTGTCGTACCGCCAATGTAACATTGGCATTTGTAACATTGTTTTACTAACCAATGTTACAAAACCATATATAGGTGTAATACAAGTAAGGCCGCATAACAATTGTTCTGCTTCTAAACGTTAAGAGGCTGCAATGTAAATTAGTAGTTGTCATTACTCGGAGCAAAAGTGGCTGATCAATTTTACGGACGTTTTAAAATTTAGAGGACTGCAAAACAGCTTTTTCACACTGAAGAGTTTCTTTAACGAGAATCAAAGGATCAATGTTGATAAACCAAAACCTAATATGTTTTAAAAATAGAAAATTATTACAAAATATAAGTGTATTTTGATTTTTAAGGTTGAATTAGGATGATATAGGGCCATACAGCACTTGCAAACAAACAACATGTTCAACGAAGTTTAGATCCATTCAGCTCAAAATAGAATTTGAATAATGAAAAATAGAAAATGTTAGGTAGCTCAGGGGTAATCGTATTGATATTCGAAGGTTGTAATCAATTTAAGAAAAGCATGCAGATTTTCAAAGTTTTAGATATGGAGCCAACAGGTATTTCTCATTAAACTTTCAATTTCATGAACCTTTATTATTGACGAAATGAAAGCTACAGCCACATCCTTAAGTCGTATTCCCGTCCATAACAATGCTGTGACCCAAAATTGTAATATTAAAGTTTTACTGTTTGAAACCTATCCATGCATGAAACAGAGAGGGAAGAACCATAAAACCTTCACAAACTTTTGCAAGAACTTGCAGACTCTCTCAGGTATCATTAAAGTTGTATGAACGGCTGACGAATGGCCGGTGTTTAAGTGAACGACCCGCCTCATGAAGGCTCCAGTCGGCAGGGTTTTCATCACCCTACGACTACGCATTGAATCTTATGACGTATGTTTGTAAAAAAATAAACAGAACGATTTAACAAAGAATTGTATTTTTTAGGAACACCGTTGTATCAGTAGGAAATGAAGTAAATGCGTTGTGTTACAAAATTATACAACAGCACACCTGCGTTACGATTTCAATTTTAAGAGTTTATATCAAACTGATGAAAAACGATATCATAGTTTTGTTAAATAATCTAACCAAATATTCAAATAAAAGGATATCTAAGTGCGAGCTGTATGTTTAAACGTTATAATTAAACATACATTTTAATACTAACGTTATGATAACCTTTTTTGCTGGTCATAATTCCAAAAATTATTTCTTAAATATACGCTATTAATTTAGCTTCTAATGATTGTAATAATTAGTAAAATAGTATATTGAATAATTACAATTATTTATTTAATGCTTCAAACCATACTTTACAATCCAGTTGAATATAACTCAATATAGCCACATAACGCATTTATTTCATTAACTACTGATTCAACGGTGTTTCTAAAAAATAAAATTCTTTGTTAAATTGTTCTATATTTGTTTATGAACAAATTTGTTTGTCTACAAAACACATTGCAATCCAATTATGTTTTAGCATCATACTAAAAAAATACTTGACATGATTTCCGTGCAAAAGTATTTAGTTAATTACTTCAGGCTTAATGAGCTTATAATAAATACAGTAGTATAGATTATCAGATAAACAGATTTAATACCAATCCATATTAGCAATACACTATACCACACATTATCTCTAAGTAATAAAAAATACATTTTTGAACAAAAATGCAGTATACCTGTTAAGTTGTAGTACACAGTAATATAGTTAAAAAATGTAAAATCAAAAACGCTCAAAATGTAAAATCAACGCGTTATTTTTTTTGTTTAATTAGAGCTGTACATATTTTCTATTTCTTTTCTTTTTTATAAATAGTAAATAAAGGTAGAGTAAAGTATGCTTTAGTTTTAAGTTTGAGATAATTTAGCTTAGTACTCAGTAAGAATCTTGAACGTCTTAAGTTAGTAAGAAATTAAATCAAATTGTACAGAAAAATGATGATACAGCAGTTGCATGAACATCCAACACTAATATGATGATTGATCCTACACTTATATGCTATTACATGACACGTAATTATGAAGAGATCATGCGATTCCACTTAATAGTGAACGAATTCATTGTTTAGGTCGAAACTCCAAGTGACTTGTTATGTAGAATTATCTTTTACCTAGGAACTTTTGTTATTTGGATTTGGATTTTTGCGGGCATTTGCCTTCACTGATTAGTAAAAACAAACACAGTGATGGCAAATATCCGCAAAAATCCAAATCAAAATATGAAATCGCCATCGCCAACAATGAATTTCAAACAAAGAACTTTTGTTAGTTTTGGTGTAGAAAGTTAAGTAATATATTGCCAATTGCGATGCTTTGGTGGAACAAACGATATGGGAACAGGAATTGCTTGCAGATAAATCAATTTTTGAAGAATCCCGTTGGATTTATTTTACACCTCAGACCCTTATAAACGGTATATTTGAACACCTACAGTGTACCCCTACATTGTTTCCTATATATTTTAGGAGGAAGTTCTCAAGTAACGTAAGTTTATAAAAGACAACAACGAGAACAATTCTAGAGCAACGTTTTGAGCAATGAAAACAAAAAAATCCAAAAAAAATGTTTAAAAATCTTATAACTTAAAATTTTTTATCTACGACCATTGCAATAAGCACCAATTATGGTATTACAATAAACATTATAATGATATACATTAAAACACCAAAAACCAAGCAGTACTCTAATGACGACTTTATCTACGACCATTGCAATAAGCACCAATTATGGTATTACAATAAACATTATAATGATATACATTAAAACACCAAAAACCAAGCAGTACTCTAATGACGACTTTAGAGTACTGGAGTCACTTTAGAGTACTGGTTCTAGACCAATGAGAGCTCGGCATTTGACGAAAGTAGTGTCATAATAACAATTACGCAATTCGCACATCAGCTGATTGTTGCATTACGATTCATGTTTGAGTTTACTTATCCCATCAGCTGATTGTTCCACAACGATTCATGGTTCAGGCTGCTTATTTGCCTAACCTCAAATTTTAGTTGACCTTTTCCATCATTATTAAAAGTCATGAGTTTTGTTTAACTTTGGGGAAATTTTGTTGTATATTGTTGGTCGTAGATAAAATAGTGTATGCAACGATTGTATTATGCCTTTAAGCCACTCGTGAGATATTTAGAACACTCGCTTCGCTCGTGTTCTAACTTACATCTCACTCGTGGCTTAAAGACATTCATTATACAATCGTTGCATAAACTACTATTAGAGTACTGGAGTCACTTTAGAGTACTGGTTCTAGACCAATGAGAGCTCGGCATTTGACGGAAGTAGTGTCATAATAACAATTATGCAATTTGCACATCAGCTGATTGTTGCAATACGATTCAGGTTTGAGTTTACTTATCCCATCAGCTGATTGTTCCACAACGATTCATGGTTCAGTCTGCTTGTTTGCCTAACCTCAAATTTTAGTTGATCTATTCCATCATTAGTAAAAGTCATGAGTTTTGTTTAACTTCGGGGGAAATTTTGTCGTATATTGTTGGTCATAGATAAAATAGTGTATGCAACGATTGTATTATGCCTTTAAGCCACTCGTGAGATATTTAAAACACTCGCTTTGCTCGTGTTCTAACTTACATCTCACTCGTGGCTTAAAGGCATTCATTATACAATCGTTGCATAAACTACTATAGTAGCCTCACTCATCTCGGCCGTTACAGGTTGACGAAGTATCGAGTTTTATAATAAAGATATGTAAGTAAGCAGTGGATGAAACAAATGTACCATTTGGTTTTATTGCTGACTTTTATTTGTATACACAAGGAGAATTAAAATATAATAACATATTGCTAAGGAAATTGTGCAGTTCATTTGTTGATTAATGTAGTTGAGTGCAGCTTAAATGAGATGAATATTTCAATTGATATTTACATGAGATACTTATCAATCACATCGAGATACTTAGATGAAACGATGATGCTTAGAGAAATGTATTACCATGATAAAACTGTACCTTTAAGCCATTTGGATTAGACAAGGCTGTGAGGCAAATAAAAGGTCTGTGAGGTAAAATAAATCGAAGGGGATTCTTCGAAAATTGATTTTAGCTGCAAGTAGTTCCTGTCCCAATATTGCTCGTTCCACCAAAGCATCGCAATTGGCAATATCTTTCTTAACGTTCTATATAAAAACTAACATGGGGATTATTTCCCTGAACATGGCTTTTAATAACATATATGTCCTGTTTTTTTATAAATATAAACAGGGAGTGTAAACTTAAATTCATAAAGAAAAGCCTCAGAGATTAGCTAACAGTGACGCAAGTGCTTAGTATCACAATGGACTTGCTTCAAAAATTTAAGAAGGTAATTGTAGGCCCATACTATTCAATTGTCACCCACAATATTTTGCGTGATAAGATATGATAGTCGAAATTCAGATATTGTTAAGAAGCAACCTTTATCCTTATCGCAAATTCCTTTAGTGCAAGCTTTAATATTAAGAATGATTGAAATACGAAATATAATAAGCCTACGGTACATAGGCCTATGATAGAACTTTTTAAACTGGTTCTTACTGTATTTTAGCCTCATAAAGCTATTAAAATTCAAGCAATTAAAGGAGAGAGGTGCGCGGCGCGTGGTCGGCTGGATGCCTGGACGTGCCTCCCGTGGACCCCCGCCAACGCTTGTGTCCGCGGCGCGTGCCCACAATTTGAAACTTGTCTTGCCATACCTTCATATTGACCGACGTGTAGACATGTGGGTGAGTCTAGCCCACTGCTAATGAGCCGGCTGCACCTTTACTGAGTTACATTTTAGCAATTAACTTCGCGCTCCAAAAAGTTTTAACAACACAGATAACGTCGTCCATGATTTTTATTTGTATTTAAAGGAAAATCAAAAGAAGTAGAAGTTTTTAACAGCGAAACCTAAATGATGTAAAGCTGTAACCTAATGCTGTTAGGTTTTATTAATTTTGATAAATTTATATGTCAGATCCAAAAGACCAGTTGTTCTGATTGAATATTTAATTCTCAAGTGCATAGGATTTACAGGCCTAAATCTTATTTTTCCCGCGAGTAAAAAATATTTTAATAAATCTGGTTGCACGAGATATGAGCCGTCCGTAAGCCCAATTATAAAATTAATTGCTTGGCTATTAACGGATGGGCTCACTTGCTGCTCAATTGGCTGAAACGTTTTCATACAACGTATTTTTTACAGAAAGTGTTTTTTTTATCATAACACATTCCATATTTTATACTTGTCATGCAAAACGAGTTAAGCGATTTTGATGAAAAAAAATAATTTGTTTACCAACAGAAAAAGGAAACGAATGTGTATTCCATGAAATTTCTGGACTAAATAACTAACACAAATGAATATAACATAAAAAATTAATTAATACAATATCCTGAGAAGGTTTAAAAGTCTAATTATACATAACAGTGAAAATAAATATTTTTGATGTGTCTATGCAAATGTACTTAAATTAGCACTAATCATAGCGAAAATCTTCAGAAAAGTTTAACATTCTTACTTGTCTGAGTTATTGTAAGCAGAGAAATATTTGTTTAGGGTCAATTATTGCGTTAAGCAGTGTTTCCCAACCTTTTGATGCTCGCGTACCACCTACCACATTTTCAATATTTTTGCGTACCATCGCAAGGACCTCCTCCTAGCATTACCGAGGGATCCCCTCCAACAATGCTTATAGTTACCCTTTGGCGGTTTCGTTTTTGCCAGCTAAATTTATTTTATTATACTTGTAATGTAAATTTTTAGATGGTATTTTGATTATAAGATCGTTTTGACAAATTATAATGTTCACCTCAGCTCTGCTGAATAATTTATTTCGTGGATTTGGTGAAAAAACCGTGAGAATTTGAATATAAATTTCGCTAATGTGAAAAATTGTCTTGGTACACGTGGAAAATAATTTCTGTCTGTTATTTGGAGCTTAACATAGTTATCATATTTTACATTAAGATATTAACTCAAATACACAATTTAAAGTCATTTAAAGTACCTATACTGTTTTTTCTCCAATTATCTTCGAGCATATTACAAAAAATTATAAAACAGATCGACATAACTAGCCTGATTGTTTAAAGTAGAAAATACGTTTGGTTAGTAAATCGTACGACTAACAACTATAGTAATAATACCAACAAATTAACACTGTAAAACTCATGGTATTTTTTTAATGGAAAGAACATTTTTATGCCAACTTTTTGTAAAAAGAAATGCTCTTAAAATGAAAGAGTAACAATATTTCCTGAAATATGGTATGAAAATGCCAGACTATGAGCAACACAGATACTGAAAAAGTTAAGGCTTTAAGTGCGACTTTACTCAGCGATGGGACAGCGTTCATTTGTAAACGGAGTATTTTATTTTGTACTACTTCTTCAATCTCTTGCGTACCACCTGAAAGGCTTTCTCGTACCACCAGTGGTACGCGTACCACCGGTTGAGAAACACTGCAAGACAACGAGGAGCCTCTGGAATATTCGCACATTAGGAGAATGGACGGAGAAACTAAACTGCTTTTGTGACTGAAAAGCTTCCTTCAAAGCCCCCATTAGTAAGACAAATTAATTACATTCGAATAAACGCCAGCCACATCTTGCTTGATTCGAATTAGTATACTGGCATCTCGTAACCCTATGAGTCATTTGCACCAATCTAGTTTAAACTATTTTTTCTTAATCTTAGTTTTAAACAAAACGTGAGCTGCACGATACCGTTGAAAAAGCATAACATTGAAATCAGTCAGCATATTGAACTTTTAGATTAACTTAATCTAGATTATTCATGATTAAACTTGCCTGCGGTTTCAACTAGAATGGTGCAAACAACCCTAAACTGTTTTGAAACCATCAAATTATTTAAGACATAAAGAAATATTAAGCGGGACAACCTAAATAGTTACTAATAAAAAGCAACACATAATTTACCAAATAAGTATATATCGTACCAATAAAATAAGTAATTGAACCGTTATATTTTTCACCCTACAATTTGATCTCAAAGCGATGAAAGGAGGCATTTATTAAATGCCTTATAAAATTGTTTTATAATCTTTAACATTTTACAATCAATAAATAAACAAATGTTGTATTATGACAGACGATGACCCTAATTCAACCCACAAATATTCACCCCCAACAACAACCGAAAATATTTGGGAATTCACAAAAAAAATAATGAACCAGACCTTAAAACTTTGAAAAATACTCAAGGGAGAGAATTATCGAGTTCAATGCAGAGAATGTTGAAATGATCTCGACCACAGATAACCCAGTTAGGATTGTAACTAGGAGAGTTCGTGTCTTTCATGAATATTCTAAATTTAGTAGTACTCACTAGTTGATTTTAACGCAGCTAATTCCCACAATTAACTAATTTCCTATATGTTAGGTGCACACGGAATTTTTTTAAAGAGATTTTCTAAATTTAATAACTTTTTTTCATCAAAAGGTAACCATGCACTCCTTATGTCACGCATGTTAAAATAAAAACTTAAGGTACACGTATAAAAATATTATTACGTATAAAATATTATTCATAACATCCTGAATTTGTTTTTCAGTATATTTTATACTATTAGTTACAAAGTTAACCTACTTTAATTGTTAGCACTCAATAAAAATTAGTTTTCTAGACTACTATGTAACGGGTCAAATTTGTAGGGGGGTATAAATTTACTGATTAATAGCTAGAGGAGGTGATTTGCTATGGCTAGTTGCTTAGGCCTAGCTATAAAAAGGGTAAAGTTACCTGGTGTAGGTTTAACTAGGTTGAACCCTAGCCTAGGCCTTTGTTTGTCATAAGCCTAGCCCATCCTTTGGTTGGTTGACATAGTTGGGCAGCTCATGAATAATGGGTAATGCAGTGAAATATAACCTAAATCACACTAGGTGCACTGCTAACCATTGCTGAAAGCCCATAAACCAAACACAAGGCTAACCTCTCTCTCCGGTGTCACAGCCCATGGTGTTGACATGAAGTTGATTTCATAAAACTTTATAGTTAAAACACTTGTGACACTTGTTGTTGGGAATAATTGCCCCCCACACTTGTATGATTAAATATTAAACCCCTTGACGGCCATAATAAACATCGTTGGTGTTGAGCAACATAACCTCAATTGGCTTTGTTGAGGTGACAGACGACAGACGATGTCAGATGGATTGACAGCTGACGATCAGCCAGAGGCAGTGGTCCTACGTCACACAATCACAGC
Organism: Flexamia atlantica; assembly: GCA_035578135.1. Lineage (NCBI taxonomy): Eukaryota > Metazoa > Arthropoda > Insecta > Hemiptera > Cicadellidae > Flexamia > Flexamia atlantica. Next base: position 28,330,054 of record JAQJVK010000012.1, read on the forward strand.
CACTGGTGATCAGCTGTTTATCCCCTCCCTGTCCCTTCCTTGGAGGGGAAGTTTTGGAGGGATGAACCCGGAGGATTAGCGGGTGGATTATTCGGTTCCTAGTTCTTGAACTGTGCGGTCGGGTCTCTAGAGTTTGTCCGGTGCGAATCCATCGCGACGAACCTAGTGTGTACCTAGTGTGTGTTAGCCGGCAGACCGGATCTCGAGATCGACGTTTTGCTCGTTTGAGTGTTAAGTGTGATACGTAGCGCTTCTTGCGCATCGTTTTGTGCCGTTTCGCACGTCGAATTTAATTAACCCCGTCGCGTTTGTCACGGGGTGATTCGACTCCTTTTGCCACTTAGACGCGGGTGGGGAACCTGCGTGTTAGAACAGGACCTACGTGTGCAGGCGACCTGTGGCGTTGGTTCCCGAGTAACCGTGGTTGGTAAAACTGTGGTGTTGGGGAGATCCGTGGTGTCCGGTAACGTGAGTACGTTATTTGGGATAGATACCTAGGTTGTTTGCTAAACCATTTGGTGCAAATTAAACTTGTCAGTTTCCAATTGGCTTTACCATCAGGTGTGAACGATGATGATGTACAGTAGCGTTGCGTTTGCGGGCTCTGAGTTCACACCTGAATAATTTAAATAATTTCTTGTTTGGTAGAAATCTGTACCTTTTCAAAATTCATTCAAAGAACCCTGGAATAGACCCAGCTGCCAGACTTTAGCGATTCCGCTGGCATAGGTCTGAGGCGACTTCTCGTGTCGTTAGGAAAATTAATTTTATTCCTTTTGCGAGAAAGTCGTCACAACTATATTAAAAGTCTTAAAAGAATTCCCAAATTACATTTAAACATTTTTTTTCTACCATGGTAACATATTAAAAACAGGGTAACAACATATATAATGATACATTCTGTGCCAGTAAAAATTCAAATTGATTGTTCAAGTAGTTTACGAGAAAAGTGTACTTATGTATAAAAAAAGTGATTTTTTCTCTATAGGCTAAAAACAGTCACAGGGACCGGGGGCAGCTCTATGCCGGGTTATTAAAATTCATGGTGCAAGGTTAAATTAAACGGATTTTTACTACTACTAGTGTTAACATGTCATCAATGACTTGAGTATCAAAATGTTCAAAATAACATAGAAAATAAATTAGTACAAACATTTTGTTTTATTAATTTTTTTTAAACATAGTTACAATTAATTTATGGTAGCTTCACGCGTCGTGTGAATGTAATAAAATAGGACAACCTATTTTACGGTTTCATCATGATTTTCCACTATTTTGGCTATCCAGAATGACTTGTCTCTAGTACCTTGGTTCCTCCTTGTACCCTCGTGAACTTTGATTCGGAGCGGAGCCGGAGACCCAGTCAGGTACGAGCCCTTGGAGAGAAGGATCATCCTGACTTGTCCATGTGTGTTTGGATGGGAGCTCGTCTCCTAGGGTCCCATGTCTGGAGGGTAAGCCGTTCTAGGCGAGACTCTCCACTGCCACATGGAGGGCTGCTATGTTGAGTCGTTGTCTGGGCCAAGGGAAGTCAACACGTTAGAGGTTGGGCCGTTTCTGGAGGAAAACTGAGGATAGGTCATTCTTGTCTTTTGCTTCAGGAGTGAGGCTGACTCATCAAGTTATTCCTTTTCCATACCTACAGATCCTTTTTGCCGTAAGATGTACAATAACCCAGAGTGAGACATGCCTAGTTGCCAATGCTTGGGTTTCCTTTACTTCGAAATATAACTATGATAATGTAGACTAATATTTTATTCTTCTCTACAACATCTGATTATAAGCGAGTAACTTACAGCGAATAGAGTGTAAAAGAAGACTGAGTAAAGCTAATACCATAAAGTAAAAATTGCATAGTTTTTATAACAATTACCGAGAAAAGCAAGGTTCTCCGTATAGTAGTCATATTATAGACGAGGAAATAGGTCGATTTGTAAACGTGGATTGAAAATAAAAACTGTTATTTATCACAAAAAATTTGTTTTTAGCGAATTTCCGCTAAGGGCAAGAAACTAGGTCTCATAGTAGGATCTAAGCTCGAGACCATAACTTTTAGTTTGGGGCCCCCAGAAGCCAAATACACGTTCAAATTTAGGGATCCTATTTGAAAGATATATCTTTCTTTTATATATTTTAAGAAAAATCTACATTCTTCATTTGAAAGATACTCATTCTCCATACAGCTGTATATAGCAAATTCATTTCCAATGTTTTATATGTAATATTTTCGTAAAATAAACTAAAAAACATTTTATATCTTCTTTTTTGATATTTTTTGTGTCTTCCTACACCAGTGGCATTTTTTAACGTTTTGATCCGGAACGGTTCAAACCATGATCTTGTTACTATCAAACGGCAATCTTTGCGATTACATAGTATGTATGGATTCTTCCCGTCGAGCTGTACTTAAAATTATTTTCAAACCACCCATATACAGTATATACACTTACGAACTAGCGTACTCATTCCATATGTTATTCTTATGGAGAAATTAAAATTATGCCATATCTTGCTATTTTAGGTAAAAATATATTTTAATAGTTTTGAAATCAGCTGTGTATCTAGGTCTGTTGCCACAGGGACATTTCAATATTCTTAACCGTGTTGTCAAGAAGAGCAAGCGCTGCGTTCCCCGAGGTCTGTTCTATATGGATTTATGCGCCCCAGATGAAACGACGTTTACAATTACTTGTGTTCTAGTTTGCTCTAATAAAATGTACTCATTTTGCATACCTTGTAAGGGACTTGCGCTAGGCTAGCTAGGAGAAGAGTTGTATTAGAGCAAATACACTACAATTAAATAAACTTATGCTGTTGATAATGGGAAATCAAAATTTCTGTAGGATAAGAATTGCGTCGACCAAGTAAAGTTGGATTTGAGGATTCATCCCACATTCAGGGTATGCTAGAATTTTTAATTATTTTGAAAAAGAGGGGTTTGCAAATATTTTGTGTATTCTCATATTGCTGATTAAATCATAGATAAAAAAAGTAATGTCTTGCAATGGTCTTTTCAATACACATTTTTCATAAGATTTTACTTCAATGTTAATTTATTTTATAGTAGCGATTTACTCTCCCGTGGACCTAAGATATCTAGAAGTAGGCTTGTATTATAGAATCCAGATTTTTTCAAATATTACAGAATTTATCGCCGAATAGACTAATCTATAAATAACTAGGATTAACACATATTAATCACCATTTTCCAAGTCAAGGGTTGAGATAGGCTAAGATTAGCTAAGCTAAGTACAGTGTAAGCAAGTAACTTCTTGGAACTTGGAGTAAATTAACCAGGGGGTTTGATGCAAAACAATTTAAATCCTGAAATAAATTGAAAAGTGCAATCCAGTTGACAAAAAAATGAAATGAATTAATTAAAAATAACTACATTTGATAAACATGAAAAGTTTCAAATTATTTTGGTTTGACTTTCACTCGTTGATTAATTTACCCATACATACTGTGCTGAAATCTAATGTAGAACGTTCTACTTACCTATTCATTGCAAGTTTTCATGTCTAGTTTTCTCACCTATACACATTCGTAACGAGTATTGAGTGAAGCACGTAAACATCGTTTAATGAGTTGGATCGTTTCGATCTGACCTGTCATTGGCAAATGAAGAGAAGTAATATTTCCCATGATAAAAACCATCGGTATTAAACACTCTCTTTGATGCTAAAAGCTCGTTATTACGGCTGTATTTACAGGAATGTTAATCAAGGTTATATTAATCTAAATGTATTAGTTAGTACCAAATTATGAACACCTTAAACATCTCCTCATTATTTACAATCCTCCTGAACGTAGAAGAGTCATGTGGAAACCTTAGGGACAGATGTCTTGATGAAGGAGCGAATGAGAATAGTATATTTTGCAACAAGGGCAGAAAATTCGAGACGAAATCGAGAATTTGAAACGATCAAGAGCTGCAAAACCCTTTCGGCCGTGGTATAAACGCTGCTTTTTAACCACAATACACACAGAAATATACCCCGTATAACTTTAAAAATCTGATTATTTGTTTGACACACTGATTATTTATTTGGTTTGAGGTTAAGAGCGACTATACAACTTCTTTGTCATGGTTGGGGGGTCCGGCCAGTGATTGTAAAACAGGTGATTGCGTCGGAGTGTGGCAAAAGTCGTTATTGCCAATTTCACAGACATCTTTTTTTTTAATATTTTTCAAAATGAAATACAGACAATGGACTTGAAAGCTATTATTCTCTTTCAATATTAATTTTTGTCATAGTTTTGAGGGCGGGCCAGTGAGAGTACGTCAAAACTCGGCGGGATGATGTGTATGCAATGATGAAAACTTAAACATAGGTAGAGTGATACAGAAGGGATGGTGGTTTGAGGGCGACCTAGACCGCAGCGCTAGGGATCGATCTCACCGACCACTTATGGCTATCACATTTGAGATAGAGTCTCCATGTCTGACCGTAAGCAGCATACCTTTACCTTTGATATTCTGTACTTAATTATTTATTTCTAATCGTGTCACGACAATAATATCAACGTGTTGAAAAACATAATCTTGATTTCATAAACAGCAACAAAAAGGTTTACTGTATGTAGTGATTGTCTCGATAAATGCTTCCGTGAATGTTTCATTTAAGAAACGATGATTAAAATTACAGAGGCGTTTCAAGCTCAAGTGCATGGATTGAGTTATAAATTCAATTAAAAAGTAAATTGAAAAAGTTCGAAATGAAAAAAATTGCATCAAGCGTTGCGTGGTGTATTGATTACATAATACAGTAATGTCAGTTTAAATTAGATGTCCTATTGATTAATATTGCTGCATCTATATACTTCCGCAGATAATGTTATTTACGATGTTTGAGCAGCCAAATTTTTTGATTTATAAATGAAGAAAATTCAATTGTATTGTAATATTTGTTCACTAAAATATTTATGCACGTAAGAAAATGTTCACCGTTTGCTTATAGATTAGCGTTTGTGTAACATGATTTTCGTATATTTTTGAATCAGTACTTTTCATTGTACTTTTGATAAATTGAGCAATTGATACGTTTTTTGTAGTTATGTTTGACATGCTGAAAGCTCTTTTATACACTAGAAGTATGTATATTTAACACAGTGAATTACAAGTTTATTTAAATATCACTAACAAAACAGTAACAATGTTCTACCCTTCCTTAAATTTCTATATCTTACTGACTAAAAAACACTGTGATATACAGTATAAAACCCATACCATGGATAACATCGGCTGCTTTTCGTAACAGTGAATACTTTTTAATTCCAACCCTAAATTCTAAATAAACAGAAACATGTGTGATCACGTTGCTTTTCCACGCTTGAGAGGTGGCAGATAGCATCAGCACTTGCTATGGGTGACGTATCGGCTGTATGCGTCGCATTGGCAATACAGTATCAACAAGATGAGTTATTGATTGATGGTCTGCTTATCAGTGACGCTTCATGCAGAACGCACATTGCCTTAAAAGCATCAATCGCCTTATTGTGATTTAAAATTTGTATTTCTGTGTTTATTTCTACTTTTTATTTGAACGATTTTAACGAATATAAGGTAACATTGGAAGTAACTAGGAATAAAACAATGTAATAACATCTTCTTATAAGGCACAACCTCAAAGGAAAAGTGCATTTGTGTACAGTAAAATAACAAATATTCTAGTAATAGCCGATCTTGCTCCAGAAATTGCAATAAGTGAGCTCACTATTTTGAATCCCTATATGTTGCACGTTTTATTTTTGCTTCTGCATTGCTATTTTTCTGTTAAAGAAATTATTAAGGCTATTTACCTTAATCGACCTTAGTTCAGTTTGTAGAACCATCGATTCATAATCAACCCAATTTTTGTGGCACGCATTAATTATTATTTTACACCTTTGAGTTTAATAAGGAGGTGTATTACAGATTCGATTGAACCATGTAATAGTTACTGGCCTATGAATCAATTGAATTATCACATGAAAATAACAAACAAAACTACAAATAATGTTTTCTTAGTCCTACAAATAATTAATTCCAACTCAAGCCACTATGAAATATTGAAATTTTAATATCTTAAGTTTAATTGAATTGAATACGTGAAGCGCAGTTCCCAGGAGCAGCGAGGGACAATGCGAGGCAGGCCTCAAGCCAAACAAGCCCCTGCGGACGCTCGACTCCATGCTCCACCCGATCGTAAATTATATGGCTTTAGATTTAGGTAGACAATTCCAAAAGCACATGCATGTGTCGGCCGGCGTCTTTATCACTGAACACTGACTTCATTTCATGTAATAAAAATAAAAGTATTTAGAAGGTAGTTGTGTTGGTTAAGAACTAATTACAAATACAAAGTGGTAACACATATATTCGTTTTTGGGCTAATCTTGGCGCATTTCCTATTAAATAGTAAGCGCGTCGTTTTTAAGACGACCTCGAAGTTTCAATTTTTTTCCATAGCCTCCAAATGTTCCATAGCCTCGTGTTTTATTTATCACTGCTGAACGCGTCTAGTCGGTTTTAACGGAGGTGTCAGTAAATGTATTAGTAGTCTGCTGTACAATTATAACCAAACATAAACTAAACTATATTAGCAAAGTGGTGCGATTTTAAAACTAGGTTAGGTTAAATTAGGAACTGTAAATATATATACCGGGCGTCCCATAATAATCTGCCCTGTCTTTTTAGCGAATTTCCCCTATAGGGAAGAAGCTGTTACCGTAGTACTCATGGTAAGTCCTAAGCCCAAGACCATGATAACTTTTCGATTTGGGGCTCCCAGAAGCAAAAAACACTATTCGTTCATTTTCATATATATATATATATATATATATAATATCTATTTGTCTTTAAGCACGATAACGATAACTCGCGTAAAAATGGTCCGATCTTAATAAACTTTGGCACGGACGTGTAAAGTAGTAATTATTCGGACGAGTTCGTAAGCCAGCCCAATCGGATTACCGGAAAGGGGGGGGGGGGGTAAAAGGGGGTAAACCTCCGCAAAAACGGATTTTTTTCAGTTTTTTACATATAAAAATAAAAATAATCCAATTTTTGTTAGAACCACTGAATTCAGCTCAAAAAAGCAAACAATTTAGTATCTTGAATCACTGCTCTATGTCCATTCGTTACCAACTTATTGAAAGTGGTAAACACAGTACGTTGTCCCAATGTTAACCTTAGGGGAAATAAGTAAAATTTTATATCTCGCTTATTTATCAACATATCGTGATAAAAACTTGGTAAATGGCTTCTTCTAGTTCAGATCTACTAAATATTGAATTAAAACCACACAGTTTTAATATACCCGTAGCAGCAAACCTGCATACTCATTCCCCATTTTATTCTTATGGAGCTTACAAAGTCATGTCAAATCTCGCTATTTTGGATTGAAATATGCTGTTTTGCATTCGAAATTCGCTGAGTATGCAGGTCTGCTGCAACGGGGGTATTTATATATTTTTTTCAAATATCAATCCCCAACCCGCAAACATTGTTGGGTAGGTTATACTTCATTTCTAGTAGGTCCTTTAATTCTACCAACGCATGTGGTTTTAATTTTTTTAATGTCCTTTAAGTCAACGCATGTGGTTTTATGTGACCTTTCACGTGCATTTGACTGCATACCCCATAATATCCTTCCTGTTAAGTTGTTTCACTATGGCCTGGGGGATGTTGCCCTAAAACTGGTTTCATCTTACCTTTCTAATAGGAGGCAAATTGTAAGTTGGAACAATAGCAATTCGAGCGAGGGAGCAATTTTACATGGAGTCCCACAAGGATCCTTACTAGGGCTCCTTTTGTTCCTAATTGCGATAAATGATCTGCAGTATAATGTTAATAGCAATGTCTTACTTTTTGCGGACGATACAACCTTGTTCTCGTCCCACAAGAATTGGGTCCTAGCTCAGTCTGCAGTTCATGAAACTCTGGCCTCGGCTCAGCAATGGTTTGTTAAAAACAAACTAGCTTTAAATTAATCAAAGACCCAAGAAATTACTTTTAGTCTTTATAAATTTCACTAATGTAAATGTTTTGGTAGCCATCTTTGATCCGCCATTTTGAAATAACATAACTTATTTTAAATATGGGGATGGTATTGTAAACCATAAATTAAAATTACCTTTAATTGCTGAATCAAACGCCACTTTAATTTGTACATAGTTTTTTTCGATTTTTATTAAAAAATATCAGTATCATGAAAACCAAAATATTAAAATTAAAAACGGACTGCGACATTGATTTCAACTCGTAATGTTAGTTTGAATTTATGGATCACAGTACCATCTACATATTTCAATGCAAAATTATCAGTAAGAAAGTCAAACAACGCCATTCTGACTATAGGTAATGGAGTGGCCATTATAGGCAATGGAGGTGCCCTATAATAAAGTTCACTTTCGTTAATTGGCAGGACTTCGTCCTTAAACTTGCCTTAACTTTCGTTCGTACAGAGAATTTGATTTGTAGTGTGCTTTTCTGAAGTAGAATTCCATTTCTCTGGAGAAAGTTTTCTTTTAAAAGTTTCTGACTGCTATCTTTGCTGCATAAATTTGCTACACTTGACAACAGTAAGCGTGTAACAATGGTCTATCAATCACACATGTATACTTTTTAAACATTAAAAAGCTTTTTAGAGGGTTAAACTATTTTTTTAATAAATTTAATGTTAAAAGGTAAAGACTTTTTCTCGAGATGGTATGCTATCTATAGAATGTTCTGCCCGTTCTGCCCTTAGTTCCGAAGAAGAACATTCACAATTGCATTGTATTCAATCTAACACACATTGCATTAGAGTTTCCATTCTTTACTTTCAGTATATGTTGCAATATACTGAAAGATAAAATGGGACTGCCTAGGTTAATATAAAATCGGTTTATCGGGTCAACCCACCAAGAAGAAGTAGATATTTGCAACTTCTCTCAAGGAAATTATTGTATTTTAAGTTTTTTTCACTTAATTCGGTAAAACGTTTTAGGCAAAATTGTTTACTAAGGGAAAATGTAACCCATTTATAAATAATCACATTTATTCACATTTAACAACCTATTTTGTATTCATTAGTTTTTCATTTGGCTGAACTAATAATGAAAAAAATCGAATACTATATATTTAAATAACCCCGTTGCAGCAGACCTGCATACTCAGCGAATTTCAAATGCAAAAGAACATATTTCAATCCAACATAGTGAGATTTTACATGTTTTTGTAAGCTCCATAATAATAACATGGAGAATGAGTATGCAGGTTTGCTGAAACAGGTCCGTTAAAACTGGGTGGTTTTAATTCAATATTTAGTAGACCTGAACTAGAAGAAGCCGTATACAAAGTTTTACCAAGATATGTAAAAAATAAGGAAGATATAGCATTTATTTTATTTCCCTTAAGGATAACATAGAGAATGAGTATGCAGGTTTGCTGCCACAAAAATGGAAACTTCGGGGATTTTAGACTATAGTACATCAAATCTCACCTAGATGAAGCCCCAAACCAAGTTTTATTAAGATATGTTGAGAAATAACCGAGATATAGAATTTTGCTTATTTCCCTTAAGGTTAACATTGGGACAACGTACTGTGTTTACCACTTTCAATATCTCGGTAGCCATTGAACATAGAGCAATGATTTAAAGTACTAAATTGTTTGTTTTTTTGAGCTGAATTCAATGGTGCAAGCCAGAATTTGATTATTTTAATTTTTCTAGGTGAAAAACTCAAAAAACCAATTTTTGGGGGGGTTTATCCCCCTTTAACCCCCCTCCCGCTGGTCCGATCGGGCTGGTTCACGAACTTGTCCGAGTGATTACCACTTTACATGTCTGTACCGAATTTCATCAAGATCGGACCATATTTACGGCCGCTATCGTGCTGACAGACACATACATATATAGATAGATAGATTTGTAAAATTAATAATGAACTTGAGCACCCTTTTATCATTATTTTATTTGAAAATCACGACACGTGTTTCGGTAATTATACCATCATCACGGTGAATGAAAACTTAACCTTAAATATAAATAAACTTCAGTCATAAGTATCTCTCTGATAGATAATATTTGTTAATTATTTAATTTTCTGGGCTAAGGTGGTTGATTTGCTTTTCTTTATATTTAATATCTTTTCAAAAATTTGGTTTTCTATTTCATTATTTGCTACATTTAATATGTCTGTTTGATTCTGTTTTCTGTGCAAATAAATTTGTAACTCTTCTTTTGTGTCCATTTTCGGACCATTGACTTCGTAATCTTAAATTTTTAAATTTTTATCAATAAAATATGATATGGTAATTATGATCTGTTTGTAAAATATGCTCTGCAAAAAACGATTTTTGACTGGTCAAGTTGTTTGAGCGTATGGCTTGAATATGTTCATTAAATCTGGATTTAAAGCTTCGCCCTGATATATACTATATAAATTTGAAGGAATGGTGTTTTTTGCTTCTGGTGGCCCCAAAATGAAAAGTTATCATGGTCTCGGGTTTAGGTCTTACTATGAGACCTACGGTAATAGCTTCTTCCCTATAGGGGAAATTCGCTAAAATGACAAAGATAATATTTTTTAAAGATATATTTTTTAAGCAAAGGACATGTTTTATTTAGGTACGTACTTAATTTCATGTTCAAATCAAGAGTTTAAGGTATCAGACCGTTTTGATGCATATGACATATCTTGTAACTTAGTGAAGGAAATTTTCATTGTATAGCATACCCTTTGACTTTTTGTATATATAAATGTTTACTTGAAGGTTTTACCCTCCTGAGATTAAAATATATAGGGTAGTTCCTGTATATAAAAAGGAGAAAAAGATTCCCCATCTGGGTATAGGCTAATCTCAATCATCCTTGTTTTTGAAAAGATTTTTGAAGCTGTCATATATTCCCAATTGTACATGTATTTTGAAAACCACAACATGCTATGTATCTCACAATATGGATTTAGGAAGAACAGATCCACTGTTGATGCCATTGATGACATAAATGCCCAATTGCTCATTCATAAAGTATTTGAGGATAGGGGCTTTGCTCAGGCCACTTTTTGTGACCTGAGTAAAGCATTTGACTGTGTTGACCATGAAGTCCTGTTAAGAAAATTAGATTTTTATGGTATAAGAAATAATAACTTGAATCTAATCAGGTCATATCCATGAAATTGCCAGCAGATAGTCACTGTTAATAAATTAAAATCCAGAACTGCGCAAATTAAAACTGGTGTTCCACAAGGTTCTGTCCTTGGGCCCTTTTTATTTCTTGTCATGATCAATGACTTACCAGGAGTTGTAGGAACACAAGCTGTGCTCTATGCTGATGACACAACTTTTATAAATATCAGTAATGACTTGGACAGCCTTAAAACTGTTACCGGTAATACACTTGCAGAAGCATTTAATTGGTTTAGGGCAAATAGTTTTTTACTTAATGAAAGTAAAACCGTAGATCTACATTTCAGCCTTAGGGATAGGGATCCTCTGTATTCAAATGGTTCAACTTGTGTTAAGTTTCTTGGTGTTTTCATTGATTGTAAGTTGACATGGGAAAAACATGTAACATATATTAGTACTAAGCTCTCCAGGGTAATTGATTTGTTAAGAAATCTAAAAAAAGTCTACCAGATACTTATGTCCGTTCCTCATATTTTGCCTTTTTCCAAAGTATTATTATATATGGAGTCATATTATGGGGCAATTCTTGTCATGTACAAAATATTTTGTTACTGCAAAAAAATGCTATCAGGGTTATCACTGGATCTTCTCATAGGGCTCATTGTAAACCTTTGTTTTCACAAGAGAAAGTATTGACTGTAATCAATTTATATATTTATGCTGTTTTAATTTACACGAAAAAGAAGTTACCAGAGCTACAACAGATAAATAGTATCGACTCACACAATACAAGAAACAGTAGCAACATTTATATTCCTTACCACCGATTATCTAAATCTCTGGATAGTTTTGAAATTGTAGGGCAAAAACTATACAATAAGTTACCAGTATCTTTTAAAAATCTTCCAATAAACATATTTGAAACAAAGTTACATGACTGGCTAGCTTGTAATCCTTTCTATGATTAAAATGAATACTTTTGCTTTGATATTATAATTTAGGCTGCTGTCACTCTGATACGATGACATGTGATGTAAATATTGAGTTGAAATTAATTGATACAATTAATTCATCTTGCATCAGTGTAACATTTTGTGTATAGTAGGATTATTGTTATGTTTTATATAAGATACCATTGTTTTCTATGGTCTATGATGTAATTTTATGTTGAAAGTTATGTAATTCATGATGTACGGTAACTTAGTAATACATTTTGTATATATTAGGATTATTGCTATAAACATAATGTAAGATACCATTGACTTTGTCTATTGCTTTGTATGGGCTGAATGACAATAAAAGTTTATTTATTTATTTATTTATTATGAGTTGCTTTTACTTTGCCCTATGACATTACAGAAACAAAGGAGTATGTAAAACAAATTATATTTTTAAAGTGTAGTTTCCACATACATTGCTATTTCCACTTGAGCCCATATATTAGTGATTTCGAATGGTAATTAACAATGCTAATCACCATGAGCATAATAATGAAGCTAATTAGCACGTTCTCAGGCACTGCTGGTGCTCTCCAACTGTTAGCTGTTGACTGAAATCCTTAATAGGAACTATAATTTTGTGTACAACAATCTTAGTAACTGGACTGCCACAATGCAAAACATTCACCAGTAAACATATTGGCTGCTAAGTCATGAACTGTGAACATTTTTGTCTCGCAAAGTCGTTCAAATCCATCCTAAGAAGCGCAAAGAAGGGAGTAGAGATAACTTGTACTTAAAAAAAGTGAATCAATTTTCTGGCTCCCGATAAATAAACACTGGAAGGATATACAAATAAAACAGCATTTGTTTAAATAATATTTAATTATTGACAAAAGAGAACCAAATGTTTGATTATAAGGTTAGGCCTAAGGCTCATTCGAGCCACTTTGGTAGAGCTCTACGTCTTTGGCACCGAAACATCAGTTACAACAACTTTTAGATATATTATTACATTTCTCATTTATATTACATAATTTACATTTATTTACGTCAGTAAGATGAATCTGTATCTTCTATCCAAGCTGCTGTAGGGTCAACTGAAATCTTTGGTAACATTTGGAATGTGGATTACCTTAAACTATATGTATTTACAATTTATTGGTTACCATTTAGCAAGACACCATGACCATTAGTGACTTATGGATTTGTGCCCTTATAAAAGAGTCGGGGAAAACAAAGAAAATGTTTCCAGTTACAAATTAGAATTTTCTTCATTTAAGTAGCAAAACGGTATAGACACATAACGTTTATATAATTGTAAATATAATTTTACCAGATGGTGTTGAATCGTATGGAATAATTCACAAGAAATTACAAATGGATTTTCTGGCTAAGATTTTTGAATCATGAAACTAATGCTTAACAAAATATCCATTCATTTAAGAATTGCTTTCATGAAAAATCTACATTAAAATGAGTAATCGCTACAGTCGTCGTCACCCCCCCCCCTCCCCCTCCCCAACCCACTCCCCCCCCCCGGCAGTCGCCACTTGCAGTTCCATTTTGGCCAAAGCCTCTTATCCATAATCCCATTACGGGCGGACGTTGCTGTGAAAGCGCCATCGTTCGACCTGAATATGTTGTTTGTAACAAGTTTCAAATTATTATCATTTCTTTTGTGAATTCACTCTTAACTTTTGGCGTGATTTTCATTTTATTTTAGATGGAAAGAAATTTCTACTCTTTTCAATGATTGGAGGTGAATATTTTGTCATTTGAAAAGGAATGTTTTATAAGATAAAGGTACTTCTTCTATAAACATAGTACTTTATTTCGGTTAAATTTGCAACTATCTGAAAAATTAGGTTTTACGTACCAAGTCACTAGTGTTCATGGTGTTAACCCTGTAGGCCTAAACATGTACTCTATATTGTACTATTTGATTAAGTAAAAAATGTTTTGGTTAATATTTAACTTCGGTATTACAATAGAGGTTTTTATAAATATTTAACGTTTAAAAACTATTACATACTATATATAATATAAAATGGGGTTTATAAGAGCTATTATATAAATAATCATATTAAAAAATAAAATTTATATTATTCGTTTCCGTTCTCAGGCCTTCGCGAACAAGTAAAAACCTCAGATCGATCGCTAACACTAAACACAGAACAGTAGAATAGAAAGTCACTAATAGATAGATTCATAACTACGAATTAATACCTTCCAACACTTCAAAGAGATCTCTTTCGATTTTATTACTTAAAACGATATGAGCATAAATTAACAATTTTCTACATTTAAACTTAATTACTTCATAAAAATATCAATCGTATTTGATTACAACAACAAAATAAACAATCTTCTGGACCACTCGTCTCGTCTCGCTACAAACGTTTGGAAGAATCTGCGATATTCGCTTTACTTCATTATTTACAAAATGTCTTTTTAAAAGACCACAGTGTGACAACCATGTATTACATAGGATCTTTTAGGCTGGGTTTACAAATTTAAGCCTTAAAATCACAACCATACGAAACAATGAGCGGCCTGAGGCCCGTAACAAAGCTAGACGAATTATTGCGACAAATAATACTGGAGCTACTTAACTACCCTGGAGACGCGAGGCCACGGGGACTGTTATTGTCTTGTGTCAAAAGATAAATTAAAAGGGATTTCTGATAAGAGTATGGCAAAAAATTTACCTGGATAGAAATAAATAAAGTAAACGTTATTGGATTTGAAATATATGTTAGGTGTTAAATCGGGTTTGGTTACGCGTTTTCATTTGGACATACGGTTTCAACTTTTATATTAATATTTATGCAAAATTGTGAGTTGTGTTTTTTATCAAATATATAAATGTAGTCTCGCATAAAAATGAAATAATTGGACTATTTTTATTCTAATAAAAAAATGTTTAGACTCTTAGGTTTTATTGGTGGTAAAATAAAAGTATGAACAAATGTCCTACTAAATTGTTTTTATGCTTTGATAATTGTTTTTTGTGCATAACTTGTGAAATTGGCAGGAAATTGCATAATGTAGTTGTTAGTACTATTACGATTATTTTATGGGACGGAAACGAGGCCTCAACGTTCTCCAGACGTAACGAACAATCTAAACAACGAAACATCTAGGGTTTGGGAGTGGAGGAGGTCCAGTAATACCGGTACTGTTGGAGACTGTGTCAGACATTCATGGAGTAGTAGACGGAGGAGGAGGCGGGGGCGGCCTGCGGGGGGGTGGTGGGGGAGGTGGCGGTATCACAGGTGGCGGGGGGGTGGTTGGCCTCCGATGTGCTGGGGGAAGGGGTGTTTGTGCCTGAGGACACTTGCAGTTGGTAGACCTGGTCCTGAGGGAAGGCCGGGGAGGAGGACGCGGCGCCTTCAGGAACCCCTCGCTCGTTCTGGGGCTTCATCCTGGTGGGTGAGGAGGTTAGCGACTGGATGGGGGATGTGGCCCGGTGAGGGTTGGGAGGGAAGTTGTTGTTGTTGTAGAGGTGCGGAGGCTTGGGCGGGTGGTCGGAGTATATGAGAGGTCCACGGTTGTAGTTTGGTCCGTTCGATTGTGGAATGGGAGGGGAAGGGTAGTAAGTTCCTCTGGGCGGAACTGTGTTCCCTATGTTATAATAAGTCGAAGATATCGACGACGTTTGTGTCCCTCGAGCCACGACGTATTGGTTCGCAGGATATGCGGGCTGTTGCGAAGGAGACCCTCTCTGTGGACTTTCACTCCTCCGCGTCGCCAGCAGATGCACCTGCACCGGGCCACCGGTGGGGTACGGCACCCTGATGGTCTGCTGCTGTCCTACCCTTATGATGGACGTTGTGCCGGGTGGGAGGGGCTGGGTGGAGTAGTGAGGTTCAGGCTCCACGTAGGGGGGATGAAGAGGTAATCGTACTGAAGACCCTGCTGGGATGGGGGAGACTCTCATTTGAACTACACTTCCAGGAATAGCTCTCCTAGCATAAATAGGGGCTGTGGTCCGGTACGGAAAATCATGTTCTTGGAAGGGTACCATCATTCCCATCGGCGGGACTCTCGGAGGAGAATCCGAATGAATATGATGAACCCGTGGAGGATACTGAATATCTCCTCCCCCTCCAATCCTCATCGGCTGGTGAAGGTTACCCGTCGCCGAGTATATCATCTGGTGCTGGTACGTTCTGGTGGGATCTACGGGGGAGTTGGCACCGTATTCGATATTAGGGTCGGGCATGTAGGTGAAATGGGTTTCTTCCTTCAATATAGGCATGGCTGTCCTGTTGGGGTTACTCCTCCTGGTATCATCGGGATTGTAATAAGGCCAAGTGATGTGACTGCCGACTCTACTCGGGCAGGCGAGCGCTGGGGGCTGTAACTGCGACTGCATTTGTTGAAGGATTTCCGTCGTAGAACCGAATCTCGGTTTGATGCCTCGGACAGATGGCCTCCGGTTGAACCCGTAGTCGTCATGTTCATCGTCGTCAGAACCAGCTGAGGTCGGAGTTGAACTATAACGCTTCCGGATCCGCTCGATCCGGCCGGCATCCTGTTGCACAAACAAGGCGAGCTCATCTTGGTCACTGTTTCCGGCCGGGGTACCTGCCACCACATCCGGTTGTGGTTGAGACTTGTTTTCGTCTGAATTTAGGGCTTCTTCTATGTCGTCTAGGCTGTACTCCGAGTCCTGTGCTGTGCTCGTACTCGCGACAGACGTCCGATCACCTGGCAACGGTTGGTTATCTCTGTTCACAGGCGAATCGTCCAAGTTACCACTGACACATGCCGTCAAAGGCGCCAAAGATGATAGAAACTGCTTTCTCGCTTCCGTCGTGACGCTATTCCTTTGAACCAAGTGTTTTTGATTCACACCAGTAGGAGTGTTCAAGCCGTTTCCGAGATCAGGTGGAGTCGGGTGCTGCTGGTGATAAACGGGCTGGTAATAAGCGTACTGCCTCTCGACGGAAACGGGTGTCTGAAGGATCACAGACGGATGTGCAGCCTCTAATTTATCTCTACGTGAAAATAGATCGGTTAGTTTTTTATAAGTGGAAGACATGCCGGACGAAGCGATTTTGTCTGGACGACTCTGAGCTGAGCTTTGGACTTTTTGCGATTCCTCCCCTGGAGGACTCGATCTTTGGTTCTCTCCATCTTTGCCCTTGTCTGTTTCATCATCGACATCACACGTCAACTGCTTTATTCTTTCGACAAGCGAGTTTTCATTTTTCAGCTTGTTTTGGTTCCTCTTTAGTCGAATATCATGAGGGTATTTCAAAAGACTTCTTCTAAGAGTGTTTCTCTCGATCGTCCTTTTTATCAGGTTACTGCTCAATCCCTCATCGTCGTCACTAGGTGGGTGTTCAGTCTGTGGAGAAGAAATAGTTTGCGAGCTCCCGTCCTTAGAGGCACCTCTCCCAGAGTTATAAAACTGTTGGAGTTTGTTCTTCTTGGCCTCTTCAAACATCTTCAGGTTCTCCGCGGTCACCAGGTAACTCTTATCTTTCTCATCTTGACCTTCGGTGTCGGGCGACCTAGCCACCGTTTGAGGAGGCGGTATATACCTCTGGGCCGGAAACAACTGCCTCACAGCGGAATTCGGCCTCGAGGCCATCACAGGATTTGCAATTTTAAACGATAAATTCATCTCCCCTTCCTTCTCTCCTTCTTCCTTCTCGGGTTTGCCGCTCTCGCTGAAGCGCACGCCCCGGCGGTCGTCCTCCTCGACTGGCGGCGGGTCGTCCCCCAGGTCCGTCTGGTTGCCGCAGTCCACGCTCCGCCACAGCTTGCCGCCCTTGAGGATGCCCGGCGGCCTGGACGGGATGTCCTCGGCTTCCACGCTCTTCCGCTCCGCCTCGCGCACAATCCGCCGCTCCGTCACCGTCGTCATGGTGATGGTCTCCACGATGTAGCGCTGCTGCTGCTGGGTCAGCTGCTGCGACGGCGTCAGCTGCTGCTGCTGCTGCTGCGAGTCCGCCTGCTGCTCTGACGACCCTGCAACATGTTCATGTTTTAGGGGTTTGCTATTAAAAATGTATCCTTCAAAGTAATTAGAGAGCCTCGTGGAAACGGTGTATACCAGTACGGTTATATGTTTTCATCCGTAAATGTATTTATAAACACTTGAATCGTAGTTGTAAAGTTTAACTTCTGTATCATTTTAGAAAATAAATGTGAAGAAAATTAAATACGTTTCATGACTGTATTGACAGTTTTTAAGACATTAGTTTGCCATGTAATAATTTCAATTGATTATTAACCTTAAGCTGTTATTCAACATGAAGATCTTTAGTGACTCTAATTAAATGTAGTAAACCATTATTGAAAAAAAAAACTTATAGAAGTATTTTTAGTAATTATAGAGGTAAACGCACCCGTCTTTCTTGATTTTAGCCTTAAAATGTGATTGTATAGTATTTTATACAAGATTGAATGTTTTATAGAAAATATGATAGTTTTATGAAAAAATCATTGTCATTTAACTCGTATAAAAAAATGGTAGTTGTTTGAAACATTCTCTACAAGATAGAATCGCTTTTGAAGTTCTCTGTCAGATTCGTTAAGGAGGTAATTTTTTTTCTAATTTTAGCGATATTAAAAAAATAATTGATTACAGTGAGAGTTATTTTTTAAAAGACACCATTACACACTAAAAATTATGACTTGAACTACCGTGGGCTTAAAATTATATTATTGTCAGACTGAACATGGACACAAGTTGAGTTAATTTGAAAAATTGAATCAGAAAATAAAAAAAACCTTTGTTTGATATATTTTGGAAACAAAACTAAATTTAGAATCACGTAAAATGAATAATTTATGTGAAGTTCATATTCCTACGAAACAACAGGAAGTGCACATGATTGTTTAAACTGTCAGGCACCGGTGTGTTTAACTTATTTATTGTTAAAGCTTGATTTTTTTAATGATTTAGAAATTATGTAGTTTATGTTCCTAAAAAGCTATAGAATTAATATTGTTGTTAGTTTTGTAATTTTGTCCCCTGTATTTAAATTAAAAATAAGCAATAATTTGCTCTAATATTGCATGTAAGCACTAATCAGATGTCAGATGAAACTAAATCCGTCAACATGAATACAGATTAACGTGTCAAATGAAACTTGTACCAGATTCTATTGCGTAGGATTATTAATGTTGAATTTGACTATGCACTCTTTAGTTTGTACAAGTAACAGATATCGACCTGGTTGTCGTTTGAATAGTTCTGATATAAATATTTTAAATTTCATTCAAATTGTAGTAAAAATCATTAAATTAAATTATTTTATGTGATAGAACCTTTTTTAGCTTAAATTTTTAATTACTGTACCCAGATTTGAGTAATTGTTTATTTTAAGCACTAAATCAAGCATATCATTACTCTTCGACTTATTGTATAGATTAAAACGCCTATTGGAAATCTAGGGTTTAATAATTAGTTGATAATTAAAATGTGGCAACATTAATTTATAAACGCTTGAGATCAAAGCGCCCGAAATTCCAATGCGGCAATCGGGTTACGCCATCGCGCTAATATTGCGGCGGCTGTAATTGCAGTGGCTACCAACGTTGATAAGAGCAGCTTTCCATTATTTTTGTGATATTGAATCACTAGAACATTTTTAGGTTATCAAATTTATTTTAGTAATCCTTTCAAACGCCCTATAAGTCAGTGGGTTTACAATATTCAATACGAATTCAATGGCTTATGATTTGTAACACGATCAATTTGACACAACTCCCAAAAATCTACCTACAAAAACAAAACAGTTTTTATTAGAGTTTCGGCCTTTGGTCATCCTGAGCATTTATATATGATTTGAACAGGAAACTAGATCACCTGTATATTCCACAACTAGTATCTTGAAGGAAGCCGAGTGAAGGTTTAGAAAGAAATGTTTTTCCACATGGCAAATTACACGAACAAAACATACCTAAGACATTGAATGAATAACATTTTTTGGCACAGGATTGGAAGTGCGCTATAAACTATTTAAAATAACTAATTCTGCGTTGGTAACGTAAGTAAATTATAGTCTTAAATATCGTCAGTTGTTTTCCTTACTTGACGAAAATAATCATGCCCCAAAGAGTATATAAATTATCGTAAGAGGTTCCTAATGTTTTTATGATTATTGAAATACCTCACACTAATTTAAAATAAAACATTATTATAACGTTAATGGCAGAACAAATGAACCGCTTCTCGATAAAACTAAATATTTGATAAAACGTTAGAGCTACTGGTACCTTAAATCCATAAATTACATCGCCTGTGTGCTCAAGAGGTCCGCCTATTTCATCCCTGACATTAACGATCACCAGTCTACCGCAACTACTGTGCGTCATAAAAACGAGCTGATCTTCAATACAAAGCTTCAAAGATTGAACTGTCTGATTTCATATCTTACTGGTATAAATAAAAGAAAGCTTACAACCCCATTAATGAAATAATTTGACATTTTCTAAAAAAAATTAGGAGGGCCTAACTTTTGGTAACTTTTGTTTCTCCTTCACATTTATTTTGTCCGAATTCCAAAACCATCGGCTGAGTCAACATCTTAATCCATTAATAAACATAGTCACTTGCCAGAATGTATACAATTTTACAATTTTGAACGTTATTGTACCCCAACTCTTAACGTTACAACATTTTTGTGATAATGTGATTTCTTTCAGGTGGCCACTCGCCACTAAATAACCTTACCACTATCTCACCACAACTCATCACTATTAATTTTGATTAATACAGATAAGTGGCCAACCAAAAGAGTAACGTTATTATATATTCCGTATTTTTGTCTTAAAGTTTTTTACCGTTATATAATAACACTAATAAATAATTTACCGCACACGGAGGCTTCACGAAGGTTTATAAGTGACTTTTTTCAGGGGACTTGATAACAGTTTAAAGACCTTATAACTCATCAATAAAATAAGGCAAACCTTGGTTGAGGTCGTCATCGGTGTTGGTCGCCTCAGTCCTAGTCTCGGCGGGCAGGGGGAGTGGCAAGGGGGGCGGGGGGGTCTCAGTGCCCCCCTCGGGGCCCAGCCAGTCCTCTTTGCCATCTGGGAAAAATAAAAAAAAGTTAGACATTGACACCTAAGAATCAAAAAAATTCATAATCAACGTCTCCTTTTATAACTTAATTCCACAGTCGATTAAAGAAGAAAATGAAATCTTGTTAGACGACCTAAAGGCAAACACTGTGCTTTTTTAATAAACTAGATGTTACCCGTGGCTTTGTCCACGTTCAAAATTATATATTTTCATAATAAGATTCTATTTACATTTTTTTCATGTTAATGGAAAATATTCTTAATATTTTTGATAAAGAAATAATTTAGCTTTGTTAAAAGTAAGCAGCTGGTAGTTATTAGCTTTACAAATGGATACGTCGTTACAGCTAACTTACATAATATACAAACACACAAACTCACAATCTTTCACACTTATAATTTTAGTGGGGAGAGCAAATAGTACAAACAATCTCCTTTCAGTGCATAAGATTTTCCTAAATTCCCCGTTACTAAGAAAAGTGATTGGTGCTTTTAATACTTATGAACAGTAAAACATTTGGTTTGAAACCTTCCCATTGCCAGGAGCGATGGACGTGTTAATGACTAAAGCAGTCAAGTTGTATTCAGAATTATATTTGTATTATGCTGAGAAAACTTAGAGAACCGTAATGATATTACAATTCAGCCTACAATTCTGTAAATATGTGCTGTGCTGTGGCGTTATATCCCCTAGAAATAAATAAGGGCCTATGATTTGGTTATATCAATAAAAATAAAGATAATATTAGAGTAACTAATAGTACATTATCCTTATGAAGATTTATAGTGATACACAACAGTTTGGGGCAAATTTATTCAAGTTAGTCTGAAATGTTGCGGAGTTTTGAGCGGAAACAAGAGCAAAAGAAGTTGAAATAACTTTGGATCAAGTCGTGATGAATGGTTGCGGTGAGGGATTGCAGGTGTTATGTTGGATGCGTGTACAGATACACTTGAAATTGACATTGTTTTTCTTATCAGAAAAGTTCTGTATTAAAAAAATTTCTAGGCTAATATCACTGTAAAATAGTGCCAATATAAATAATAGTGGTATTATATAAACTACGTTAAGATACTATCATAACGAAGCTGATTAGTATCTTTGTACTCTACAACACTAATGTTTATTATCTCTCGTCATATTGGTGGAAAGAATAAAGACGTGTCTCCAATCAAAATATTACGTTCATTAAATAAAACTGCTTTCAAAACTTAATTCCTCAACTAAAGGACTAGAAGTTCATATATTTGTCCAGGCTGTAAACCTTTTAAATTAAACTAGCCTTAAATATAAAAACGAATATTTTCAACATAAAAAGCACTATAGGATAAATTGCAAGAAACAATGAAAAATATAGCAATATTAATAAGTAATATAACGCTTGCATTTGAAGTTTTAATTAAACATTTCATTTTATCGTAATAAACATACATTAAATAGTGAAGAGGAAACGTCAAAAGAAATACACTGCTGCATCCGAGTTGGACAGAGCGACGACGAGTTATATGAAAACAAAATGTGGGTCGCTGTTGTGATTAAAATGACTCGGGGCTTCTGAATGTGCGGGCTTGGAGAGGGGGAGAGTAGCGTCAAAGTTGCTTTGACTAAATCAAAGTTGACGTCAAAATTATTATGACTTGCAACTACTGTTGAATGGGCTGCATGGAATATTGAGTTCTTTTGCGAAATTGCATTATGTAAATTTGTTTGACGTTAGATTTTTAATGGCGAAGCATTATTAGGGTTTTAATTATTTGTGTAAGATTATAATAATAATATTCCTTTATTGCTGTTTGACAATACAAGGATTGTATAGCATGCATCAAATCTTAATATTTCATATGTTTTTACAATAAAAAATTACATTAAACAATCAAAAACGTAAAATTAGAATTAATCTTCAAATTGAACAGCTAATAAAAAAGTGGAAAAGTATTGAAAAGTATCAGCCATAGCTTATTTAGTAGAAATTTAGAAGCTCACGCCAATGCTACCCCTGGTGAGTGGTCCATGAACTCGTCCACCGAGTAGAACACGTTCGACACTAAAAAGCATCTTAATTTTACTTTACTTTACAGTAATTAACTAACCTTTTAGGTTAACACTTTTAAAAGGCAACTAATACTATTAAAAAACTGTTTTATTAATTAGGTATACAATTCAATACGAAAACCTAGGAATATTTGTCATCCAAAAATTTAATTAGGTTAAACTCAAGAACAAAATATTCTACCATATACTTTATCGTGAACATTTATTTCAATAATTAATTAATTGAACAATAAAATTAACTGTTTCATAAAATTATAGATATGAATTATCTCTATATTGGTGAAAATAACAAAATTATTGATCAACATGATGGAAAGAAAAATGGGCCCACAAAAAAGCTGCAGAAGAAAAGGAGACACAAAGGAGGCTGTTTGAGAGGGGCTAATGTGTAATACGGTCGTAAGAGGCTGCCCTTAACACCTCTTAAACGGACCTTTGTGGCTATGTCTCAAATTCGCAGCAGAAACCCAACCCCAAGCGGTTAATAAATGTCGGTGAACGGTGAAGATTCCAAAAAAAAAAAACTTCTTAACATCTTTAAAATTAAAGTTTAAGTTTTATTTTTTTTTTTAGTTTTTTATTAAAACTCATAACATGCAGTTTTGTTAGGAAGATTGGTAGACTATTAACAATTTTTAGTGACTATAGTTTAAAGAAGTTTTCCTAAACTTCAAACATATCACGGAATGAAGTACTGTAAAGTAGACCTAATGTCTGCACCCATCACCACCTGTTCTTTTTACCCGCTGTTGAATCCTAACACGTTTTGATGCTGAGATACATACGTTTATACGTTAAGTATACTAACAAATACCTCAAGATACCAACCATAGATTTTTTAAATTATTTGAGCTTTTGCAATGAATTTATGTGATGATTGAGGTATTGAGGATGTATGCAAACGGTTTGGGTCTAAAGAGTGAACGTAAATCAATTTAGGCCCAGTTCATTTAAAAATTAAATGACCCAAAATTAATGTCCATATTTTAAATGATCCTGAACTGTGTACATTGATTTTATGTTATGATTAGCACAACATTTCTTTGAATATTGCTCAATTTTGTTTATTTTTTAAACTAGGAATAATGAAATTTATTTGTAAAATAATCACTATTATTACAGATTTTGTTAATGGCCGATTAATACATGAATTGTATCACATGGGGTGTAGCTAATTTGTATTCACAAAGGAAATCATGTCAACGACATTAAAAAGTCATCCATATTAAACAATACCTAACGAATTTGAATTTAAAAATGTACGTTTTTAGAGCTATGCATATTAAAATATAAAATACTACACAAATCTATAGTGCCATTATTTTGAGAAGTCAAGGAAACGAGTATAAGTGAGTATAACTGTGCATAGCATATTTCCAATAAAGGCATCATAACTTTATTAACTTGTCTTTGCCTGTACCTCAAGAAAAATATCACTTATTTGTTTATTGTATATTGTATATTATATTTAAATTTCCTTTTTCGATTTTTTTGTTGTGTCTACGCCAACGGCATTTTTACACTAGAGATACACAAACGCTTTTAAAGGAAAGCGGTCCAAACCCCTCAAATTTGTGTGGGCATGCCGGGAATCTAACCCACGACCTCTTGAATTGAAGTCCAAGACGCTAACCGTTATTTTAAAACATGTATATCCACTATGTAGAAGATTTTTAATTTATTAACAATTACAATATTTAACCATATTCAATGTTTTTATTAAATTTTTCATGGTTTTATTTTGTTATCATACATTCATATACGTAAGTTTAACAACAAATAAAGTCGTTGCACTTTAGGCATACCTTTCACAACAATCGTAACTGATAAAAAAATTGTATCATAATCTTCAAACATTGTTTACTGGCTTACTTTAACCATTGGCCTCAAACTTAAAAATTAAAAAAAAAATTGAATCATTTTTATTCTACTCTATGACAAATACAGTAAATTTGAAATTATCGAGTGCTTGATACAATTTCTAGCCACTCATTGCCAGTGGAGGTAGTTAATGCGAGCAGGGCGGTCAAGGAAGCAGACGGCGCAAGTAAACAAACAATCCGTCCTTGGCCTTTAGCGTAGGAGGAAAATTAACAACACAATGTGACAATGGACAGATAACAATATGTGCGTGGTCGCCGGGCGGGTCTGAGGGCTGAGGCGCGAAGGTAACTGTGGTGAAGTGAGCCATTCTAGTACGATGCGTAATTTACAAGTCAAATTATCTGACGAAATGCATTGATTAGGTTTCTTTAAAAACGATGAATTATGGTAGTGATTGTTACATCGTTACTAAAATTTGTGATTTTTCTTAGCTGTTGGAATCGGGATTGCAACAATTTGTAATATCCATTATAAAATATATAAATTTTAGTTGTAAGTTTGTAACATTAATTACGAATAATCAATGGCAGTATGTTGGTCATCGGGGAAGAGGAGTGATCTTTGCTCCCGACCAAAATTAACTTTGGCTGAAATGTTATGCAATTTTAAAGGGATTAGTTTTACTTCTGCATCATAAAAAAGGTTTGTATTACATCCTTTATTGTTGTATCTGTTCTCATTCCGTAAGTGAAATTATTATACACGTACATAACGCTCGGCTCAACAGTTTATTGAATTCCTTCTCCCTTAAACTTCAATATGAAACTTTATGTTATTGAATCTGAGTATATAAAAAGATTTCCTGCTTCCCCAACAAAGTTTTATTTTTCAGTTCGTTTCTAACAGTGATTCCTAGAACACGTTTACAGTTTGTCCTATCGCCAGTCCAAGGAGCAGGTGAGCAGTTAATCATGGGAACCCAGGGCTACGGTCGGCTGGGCGGGGGCGAGTTCCCATGGTGGCGTCACTGTATCACCTGTTGCCTGACGTGTGCACGAGAGGCACATCCTTGACCGGGTCCTGTCTGGCCTTCGCGCGAAGATACCAAAATTGCACTGTAGGGTTTAAGCAAATTACTGTCGTCAAAATATAATCCTTGGCCCGTGTTTGAACACTTTGTTAAGTAACTTCTCACGTTGTTAACGTTACCTTAACAATTTAGTAAAGTCAGGCTTTGTAAGGCAAGAAAGGCTTTTTAAGGCAAGTAAGGCTTTGTAAGGCAAGTAAGGCTTTGTCGCGCACCGGACTTCGGGTCCTCGGCAGCAATTCCGTGTTTGGAATCCGCACGCCGGTTTCTTTTAATATTACTGTTCACCCTTGTGCTGTTTGGGTTCACTCCTTACTCTGCTTGATAATGTCCACGTGCAGGTCAAGATTATATGTGGGCGGAGCGAGTGCAAGGTAAAACAGAGGCTGTCACCCTCTCAAAAAAGTTACACATCATATGAATAGCATAAACAACTTGACACCTACTGAACGTTTAGGTTTAAGTATTAATATCTTTACAACCATTGGGTCAAGAGATTTAGAATCATAAAAATCCTTTAAAACCCATAATGTATTTCAAACAAATAATTGTCCGTTTTTTCTTTTTTTCTATTACATCTCTATAAGCTGCATCACTTGTCCGACGATTGAATAAAATAAACTATTTACGTCTATTGAATGTTATTATTATTATGTTTCTTTCATAAATGAAAATGTGAATTAGCTGTATGTGGTATCTCAATCAAATTTATGATTCTGCATTATGAAAGCGCAAATATAGATATTTTTTCCACGTCGCAAAAAAGTGTTTAATTACCGGACAATACGACTATATAAATTTTGACAAAAATTCATGTGAAACGAATGATACTACAGCAGACATAATCTCGATTTAATTTGGTTCAGTGAGCTCTGAGTTCACTGTATTGTTGTAAACAATGACAACTTCTCTTTGATTTCATTGCACCGTGAATCAATGAATGAAAGCAACTATTGAATGGAGTTAATTTCATTATATTCCAGGTTAAAAACTCACAACCTCGTTTAGGACACTATCTTTTAATGCCCATTCCCCCTCAGGAATGTCCATTTTTATTACTTCTTCGTTTAGATTATATTTATAAAAAAAACATTAGGAAAAAACATGAAAAAATGCAATAATTCAAACTAATTCAAACATGAGTAAAGTAATTCAATCTAGTGTTATATAAAAATATTTAATCCAGTTTGAAATGCGACGTATTGATTGCAAGCGATTCATCAATAAACACGCAAGAGCGGGTGCGTCGCAAGGAACGCATACATAACACATGGAGTTTAATCCCCAAATGGGTCTGCCACTCCTTGCGCCAACGTTTTACGCTCCAAATACTGCAAGATACTTCACGCGCCGCCGGCGCCGCCGGTGGAAATAAAACGTTAAAACGAATATCAGCACTCTGAGGATTGAACAAAAAAGTGCCGTGATAGAGTGAGTTTAAAAAAATAAGAAAATACTGGGTGCATTCCAGGATTTATTATAATATAATGAAGAAGTATGATACAGATTTCTAATGTTCTCTAGAATCATGATGCTCCCAAGACAAACTTGAATCAAAGTAGATTGCCTTGGGTTGATAGATTGCTCTAGGAAGATAATATACTTGACTTAATTTCAAATTCACCTCTCAGTACAGCCCTTACGTGACATGACATGCCGCGTGCATTTGTTCACTATAATATCAATTTCTAATATTGTAAAACTATCAGCTGGTTATAACATTATTTTTCTAGCACAACTTAAATTTCTAGCCACTTTTAAGTTGTACTAGCCATAGACATGGCCTATAGAAATTTCATAATACGATATGAACAAATATCTAAGTAGAGTGATGGGAATCAAGAAAATAACATGAATTTATGTTTTAAAAATCGATTACATTATAACAAACCTCATGGTTGGAATATAGGTCTTATCGCAATGAATAAAAAAAACGTTAAAATAATCGGTACGATCATTATAGAGCGAAATTGCGACTTGCAACTAGTGTATAATAACCTCCAAATACCATGAGACAATAACATTTCTTATCTGTCAAAAAACGCGTATAACCATAATCAACCCCTTGTCCTTTTGTCTGCGGTGCGGATGTGCGAGCGGCGCGGCGCACACACGGCACTGATAGCGTGGTTCACAACCGCAGTTCCGGTGTCATGTCGTCTTCCGTTCCTTGTCTCAAACCACACACCGTGACTCGCTGATCAATCAGCCAATCGATCGCCAATCAGCAATCAGCGGGGAGAGCGCGGGCTACCTGTGCTGCTGTCTCTGTCTCCCGCCTCTCGCAGTCTCGGTTCGTTCCACT
This sequence comes from Flexamia atlantica, assembly GCA_035578135.1. Classification (NCBI taxonomy): domain Eukaryota; kingdom Metazoa; phylum Arthropoda; class Insecta; order Hemiptera; family Cicadellidae; genus Flexamia; species Flexamia atlantica. The sequence goes on from JAQJVK010000012.1 coordinate 28,358,407, forward strand.
CTCTACCGATCATTTTGTTTTGCGGTGCAAAGTTGTTACGTCCGTACTGCTTTCTTTTCCTTGTAAAAAATTCAATTGTGGAGGACACAACAATTGGATAGGTTTAGGGGAACGGTTAAGCAGTATAAAACAATGGTTGATTTTTAATATTTATAAACCAATCTGCAACATCACAACAACATTACGGTTTAGAAATATTCATTAGTTTCACTTAAATTATTTCATATTGGTAGTCGGTAATATTGTTGTAATATTTGAAAAAAAAACATAGCGAAAAGCCATTTTAAAGTCCTATTTGAAAATTCTTGAACTAAAACTCGATGTCAAGCAAGAGGTCTATTAATAACGCATGTTGATTGACTACAATATCTAAGGAAGCAAATTTTTTTAATCAGTACTGTGAGCTACATCCGAAAGTGGTAATGGACTTTGAATTTTGTCTAAACATTTAATTATGTTTGCAAGTCAGCATATTTTTAACAGCTTTCAGTTAGCTTAATGATGTGAAATACTTAATGGTATTAAGAAGATATTTTGAAAAGCAAACGATGTTACAACAATTTTAGGACACACAGTTCATGGTAAGGTACCAACAATTTATTGAAAATTACCTACTGATCAAAAGTCCAAAGAAGTAACTTTTCAAAACACCCTTCGATTGAAGAGAAAAAGCTTTTAAAGGTGGTATGAATAATGAATCTGGCCTGAGCCTTGGCTTTGTCCGGCCGCCGGACATCACTCGTCCATTACGCACTTTGAGGCTGCGTCCGGCGTGTTCGGTGTACACTGCCTCGACACAAAGTGTGTGTGAAGTTACACTGGCTAAGTAATGAGTCACTCTGCGTATTTCTCTCATGGCATTAAGTATTTTGCACTGCAAATAAATATTAATTTTATATGTTTATAAAGTCAGATGTAATGAATTTCGAAACGAAATATGTATGTTTTGGGTTATCCTAAGTACTAAGACATATTTTTCGACTTGAATGAATTAAAAGTTTTCTGAGGTGCAGGAAACGGGGGGGGGGGTTGTGTTTAATATTACGTGAACCCAAGCTTAAAAGTAATTATAGTTTGTTTGTCAGGAAATCGAAACTGAAGTTCTCTAATTCAAGCATAATCCTTAAACATAATTTACTAAATATGTGTAAAATATTTTTTACGAGTGGTCTCGTAAAGCTGTTAAAACGCGGGAATACTGTCTCAGAGGCACGGTTTCAAGTCTCGCCAATAACTAACTTTTCTCGCTTTGTGACAATGCCGTGATGACCGTAAACCACTCGTATTCGGTTTGGCTCGAAGTGACGTGCACTGTGCACAACGGTTCCGGGATACGCCTTGGAAATGTAAAGGGACAAGGGGAAAAAAGGTACCGTATTAGGAACTCCTTTAGAGTTCGACATGGTTTTATATTCACCACATTACAGATGAATTCATATTGGAAAATATAAAATATTTCATTGTAGATGATAGATTGTAATTATTTTCTGGATTATGATTCAATAAGGCTTTTGAGGACTATTTCATGTTTTGTTATTGACTCGCATATTATATTATCTAATTGAAAAATAAATGTTACCAGAACTGTGCACGTAATGTTATTGGACAACGCATATTCGCATGATTGATCGAAATATTCGAGATATTAATACCAAAGAGAGACGACAGAATGCGGGTAACAAACAATCTATAATCAATATTTTGATTTGTTCCGGGTGATAAATTGAGTTAATAACACTATCATTGCATTACAAAAGGCATTACTGTTATATGACAATAATTTCGTAATTGTAATAATTCCGGTTTTGAAATGTTCATTAGTTTCACTTAAATTATTTAATATTATTGGTAGTTACAATGACAAATCTTTTAGAAAAATTAATATGAACTAAAAATTTTAGTACCCTTATATATCAAATTAGCATTATTCAAGATTTATATAAATAAACCCTAAGTACTTAAACCTGTATTACAAGAGCCTTGGTTATTTTAAGGAAAACGTTTGGCTCATCCTTAGTATATTTTTGAGTGTTATCATTCATGGGTTAAGTGATACAAAATTTTATTTTGATAGAACAACGGAAAGTAAAAATTGTCTTAAGAAATTCTATTGTTAATTTAGATTTATCTAGCACATCTGGCTGAATTATTTGCATATCAATACAAACATATTTAGATCTGTGATTTTAAAAATTGTTTGCCGGCCATAAAATATTACAATTTATTTAAAATGTTACCTCCTTTCATATTTAATTGCTGTAAATATCTCATGAAGGTGAATGTAACCTAGCACTGGCCTTTGATATTGAACTGAAACATCTAACATGGACATAAATACCCGGTGTTCAAAAAGTCCCGAATCGGTTTCGTAATTAAAAAAAAATTAAATATATTGACCTATGAAACTTATAACATTTCTCTCTGACAGGAAATACTATTTAAGCACGTATTCAGTGACCTCCTCAGGGGTACGGCCCACTAGGAGTCAGAAGAACATCTTAAATGTAAGCATAGGCTTATATGAACATCAAATTAAAGCTCTTTTTGAGTAGAATACAGTGTCGCAAATTCGATTTCAATCGGATCACCTAATCCAAAATGGCGGCGTTTAAACTTTTCTCAAATGCAATTTTTTACCTCCTTAAAAATTCGATTTCAGACGAACTAAGCGTGCTTTCGAGATTCTGTTTGTGACATTAAATTAAGCTTTATTACCTCTTTAAAGTGATATACATATCAACCTATACACAGCCTATGACATAAACCACTTCCATGAGGGACGTACCTTTAAGGATGTCTTGCATGGTTGATGACCAGCATAGGTAGTGCTGTACATAATTTAAAAGTCATGAAATTCTCGACAAATTTCCGCAAACCGCATCTCTAAAGGACGCTTAGAACGTCTGAAATCGAATTTTTAAGGAGGTTAAAAATAACAGTTGAGAAAAGTTTGCACGGCAGCTATTTTGGATTAGGTGATCTGATTGAGATCTAATTAGGGGTATTGTATTCTACTCAAAAAGATCTTCAGTTTGATGTACATTTAAACCTAAGCTTACATTTAAGATTTTATTCTGACTCCTAGTGGGCCGTCCCCTGAGGAGGGAGGGGGTCACTGGACAACGTTCTAAAATAGTATGTTGGATCCAAGAGATATTTTTTAAATTTCGTGTGTTAATGTTTAAAATTAAAAAAAAACGAAGCCGATCCGGGACTTTTTGAACACCCTTCAACCACTCAAGTTGTGAAACTGTAACTAGAGCACTGAACCACAACATAAAAACAAACAGGTTACATTGGAACCGAGACAAATACATAGTGGATAAAACATTGATTAACTGCATGTTTCCCCTCGACAAGGTACGTATTGTTGGGTCTCGTGGGAAGGGGAAGGCAGGATGGCAGGCATTGTCTCAAGGTATTGTATTTTGTACAGATTTCTGTCTTTAACCAATCAAGTCATAGTGTAGCTTACATTAATTCAACATGTTGCGATGCTCATTTCCCTCTGTAAAATTGCTGGAATAACTGTTTCTGTCCTTAAAACTATTAATGTTGGCCGTGATAGCTTTGAAACATATTTTTTCGCAAGTTGTACACAGAATTTCCGTGTAACATTTTAGCCTCTGCCTGTTTGAGGTGGATAACTGAATGTTATTTGATGGTTGGCAAATTCAGCAAAACAAGAAAGTCGTTAAAATTTACGATTTAAGACTTTTTAATAAATTGGAAATCGGTACATTTGTTAACTTTAAGAAAACCAGATGTAATAATTAATTACCAAGAGAAATTTTATTAATATTATTATATCTTGGTACATTTAACGTATACAGTATGTTTAGTTTCTTGTAAGACTAGAGACAATTTCAAACTGTTTTTAAACTAGTAAGCTATTCATCAGCATAAGTTTGAGTTTTAAGTAATTTAAGTGCGGAAAAATTTTGGCAAACATTCCTAGAGGTAATATAAATTCCAAAATGTTTTTTACAATCCTATAGTACATTCAAGGATTGGAAAAATTTGATTTGGCAGCTAATTCAGTTTCATATGAGGCATTGCGATGACTTTAGGATTAAAAAGTGACAGTAGTGATGGATATATTTAGTCGTGCAATCATTGTGGATGAAAAACGTAAAAATCACTGAGAAATGACACATGGTTCGAAGATTCTAAAATCTTATTGCGTGAAATTATGTATGATTATTTTACATTCACAATTGCAGGTACACGAATACGTTTAGTAACGCACGACGCTGGCAATGAGCGACAACGAAACAAATAAAAGGTGACGAACGATGTGAAAATTAGTTTTAAGTACGTCTTGCTAGTTAAAAATATAGTTGGGTTACGGTATGTTGATAACTTTAGCATATTACTTGATACGTATTATTCATATAAAGTGAATGTCAGGTTTCGCCATGTTATAGTTAAAAGTATAGTACTGATGTATCGATTACAATATCGAAACGTTTTCATGATTAACGTAATCGCGATTGTAAATATAGTAAAGCATCGATTTTAACTGTGGAGACGGATCCTAAAGTTTCGCTCCTTTCTCATAATTTTCCTTTCCAAGGATTACTGCATTTATTCAAAAAAATATATAATTACTAAACCTACAGAGAATATCTAGGAAAATTTTAGAACAGCTTAATTAAGCGAGTTTTATTAAATTTCGAGTCTTGTTATGACACAATATTTTTATGAAACTGCTCTTTCTTACTTATAACAACTACCGATAGTTATCCAATGGAAAAACAAGGTCGAGGGAACGAGTCAGGTGTAAATAAACATGTAAAAGGGCCACTTTCTTGTTTGACGTAGCAACCGAGCAAAACAGATGATCACACCCTAACTACCGAGCGCCGGGGGAGGCATTTTATGTTTATGAAACATTCATCTGATATACAAAGCAGCCTACAAAAATTGGCTGATCTTACTCTTAAACAACCTTCGATGAGTTACCAAGTATAGAATGAAAAAGAAGCAAAACACCCTACTCTGATAAAAACTTTTACAAACTGCATAAGATTATTTGTTTAATTCGTAAAAATAAATCATAATATGTTATTAATTTAATCTTTCCCAGTTAGTTTGCGAACAAGTTTGATTGTACTTCTTGAAAAATATAGAATAGTTTATACATTAGTAAAACAAAAAATCTTCCCTTAATATTCAATACAATTTTGCACAGTAGGTTTTGAAAAGTCGTAAGTGTATTGTATTATTTCAATACATTAACACAGTAAAGTATACAACTTTATTTGTCTAGAGATAGTAAAAAGTCGAAAATATATTTAGTAACCCTTGAAATACTAATCTAGGTCTAACAAAACTTTGCAGTTGTGGATTTGACACAAAAGAAAATATTAAAACAAAATTTACCGAAATTTTGAATACCCAAGGGACGGTCCACGATGGTCGTGAAATTCTTAAACATAAGTATACCTTGAGATGTACCTCATTTTAAAGGCCTTTAAAATTGGAATACCACGCCGCAAACAAGATCGTAAAAAGGACGAACCAATCAGAAACTACAGCTTTTAATATTTCATTTCTCAACCACGGGAAGAAGTCTGAGATATTAAATATTCATGTATCTTTGATAGAAAATAACAATAATTCGTTATTAATAACATTTAGGAATCTCACGACAATCATCGTGGACCGACCAATGGGCGTGCAAGTAAATGTCGGTAGTTTATATCCAAATGTTATTATTGTGTTGAATACACAAATACAAAGTATCAATACATTTGACTATTTCAAGACATATTTAATATATTCCAGACAATTGCCCAACCCTAAAAGACTAATAAATTTTATTCATCGACCATAATAAAGTCCACGATTAACAAACGTAAATTTTTTCTGGGTCATAAAGTTAAATTCCAAAACATCTGGACGCTCTAAAGTTAAACTAAAACTCGATTTAATGAAGTTCAGCATTTAATCCTATAATTTGTTTTCGTTAGGACGCCTCAAAGGTATACCTGCCCAAAATGTCATCTCTGATAACCTGTCCAAGTCCCTGTCAATACGTTTACGATGTTTCGACATTCTATCAATCGAGACACTTTCAGCCCCCGTCCATCACAGTGAGTTATGGAACAACTGTCAGTGTGGTTAAAATACTCGTTACCTCGATAACGAGTTACATTATTAACAAATAGCACAGCTAAGAAAATATCATTTAGAAAAGATTAATCTTATAAAACACTAATCAAAATGTTTTCAATTTTTACGCTAACATTTTAGTTTATTTATAATTAATTCAAGTATTAAAAAATCAGCTGTAAAGCAATTATAAATATTCATTCTTAAAAGAAATTTCATCGTTTATTTTGCAAACATTTTCTTCATAATGTTATCACAAAACTCAACACTTGCATAAAATGAGTGAGCACAAGCAATTTTTACCCTGTTAGAAAGTTAAATTAGAAGTTAAATTAGTTAGAAAGTTAAACCCAAATAACTTAAGTACTTCTCTGATTTTTCTATCGACATCCATTATAATAAATCAGAGCAAGAAAGTGTTTTAATACCTTCAGATTTGGAATAAAACTTAGACAAATTTTACGTCGGGAATTTTCTTTTATAATTACTAGATCAGTGACATATTTTATATGATACACTTTAACTTATGAGGACGAAAGACAGGTAAATAATCATTAGACTTATTAATTTTGACTCCTAAACGAGGAACGCAAAAGCCTGTAGCTGCTGCTAATATCCACATCCATATATCACTGAATAATTTCGTTATACAGTGCAATCATACTCATACAATAATTTCAAATTGTTTCATCGGCAGGATTACGTAAAGTACTTTAATGACAACCCTCACAGATTTTAACTGCAAAACATCACACGTATTAATGTTTTTTTTCACTTTTATTACTGGATAAAAAAGTTCTCCCGCTTTTTTTAAATTAAGCGTCCATTTTCTAAGCGTTAAGTATGTTAAACATTTGTTTCAAATTTACATTATTATTATTAAGTTCCTACTTTTAATCAAACTTCCACTTTTATAAACACTAAGTTTAAAATTTATCGATAATATTTGGACCGCTGTATTACATTTAACTGGAGCCAAAACGCTGCAAGCTATGTAGCACGTCATCTTAATAGCAAGATTTATAAGTGGGGTCTGATAAAAGTCCTAATTACGTCTAGGCCGAATGATTGACCAGGAGTCATTAGTCACTGACCTCATTAATCATGCTTTGTATTTCAATATGCTAATGAACAAGTACATGTACCAGTACAAGGACGAGACCAGGATTTTTACCACTAACGTTTAACTGACAGTCACAAAAAAAATTACACAAATAATAGATTTGTTCGGTAAAATTATTGAGCGACCATGAACTCCTAGATTTCTATAGTTAACAGCAAACGTAGATTGCTAAATTGCTATAGAAACGCAGTTCGCAACGCAGAGATTGACAGGAAATGAGCAAGGCTTGCGACAGGGGACTGCGACCGGCGCGGTATTTAAACAATCCGCTATTGCGTTTGCACTGGGCTAACTGGATAGAGTGTTTGGACTCTTGTCGATTCAGCCGAATTCCCTAATTAAGTTGTAAGCTCATTACACTTTCCAGGAATTATAGAATACATGTATATTTTTTAATTTGAATGTTCCGTTTATAACCTTTAAGGTTCACTTATATTACGGACGAGAATGTGCAACGTCTCAAAGAAAACAAGATTGAGGCAAGGGAAAAAGAGGAAGCTTGGAAAGATTGATAATTTTCTTTTAAAGTAGGGCTAGGATTCGAATTCACTGGTTCAAACCCGACAAAGTTTTATATTCCATCACCCTGGCCATAAGCGATTAAAAAATTAAGAGTAATAAGTCAAGTAACAATAAAAAAAAATTGGTTGCTTTTAATAAGAGTATAAATTACAATAAACAAAAAGGGCAAAAATAGTAGTTAGCCAAAGTCTTTAAAATAATATTTAAACTGATGTTAGTGCCGGTAGCCTACTATGATAGCTGTTAATTTAACCGTAAAACTTGGAGTAATCTGGAATTTCATGCTTAAAGAATGTGACGTGAGGCATCACTCTCTAATTTCAAAGGTTATAGATTAAATAATAAAATACCAACTTGGGTCAGGAATACCTGGATATGGGGATTACCTCTCCAACGAAATTCTTGAATAAAATATTTCAGACAAGGTAATCTTGGTTGAGAGTCATCTTACATAATCCTGGGAGTCAAACCTTGGGAGGGGGTTTAGAGAGGGGGAGGGTGCGGATTTAATGGTCCCACGTGCCTTTACTTTCATCTCTTCCCCTAAGCTAACGGTAATTATAGAGCATTGCGGTTACTTTGAAAAATATATAATTATCAACATTGAGTAAAAAAGTTGACTTGGTAGTATGTTTCAAAGGCTTTGACTCTAGATAGGTAAAAACTGGTCGTTTCCTAGTAAAAATTTAAATAAACAATTCAAATAATATTTAAAATAGTTTTACGAGTTCATATTCTGCTAATGTATTGTTATTTCTGGGACTCTAAAATTGGTTATGGTTATTACCCCAATTAATTTACAATAAACCTTTGTAGCAAAAACATCCATGTGCAGTAGTACAGAGCCTATACTAAACTGAAGAGAAAATAAATTAAAATATGCGGCAAGTTAGGAAAAAAACTCACCGCTTAACATGTAAAAAATCAAATCAGTCAAGTATTAAAATGATAACTGAGCTCAGAAAAATGCTATAAACAACAATAAAAAAGTATTAATTTTGCAAAATTTTAATCGGTTTTTTGGTGCTGAGGCTAATGTTATTTACAATAAAGGCCTTACTTTATTTACAAGATGTATCAAAAATTATTTTTAATATAAAAAATTCGGTAATCAGAGATATTTTAAAATCTAAAACAAGTCTAATATTCATTAATAATTATCTTTATTCAACATTCAAATCTGGATAATAGTCCAACAGTTAAGCATGTTGGGCACAGAAAATAAAATGACAAACCTTGAGATGTAAACTTATATTTTAAAATCTGACTCGACTATTTAACATTAAAATAAAATAATAAAAGCATTTTAATGGGAAAATCTAATCAAGTTTATTTGGGAGACGTTTTAAATCAATAAGTCGTTTCGTAAACTTGGCTGTAGCAAGGTTTTTAGCTGGCACAAGTCAGTAGTGAAATACACCTCGCACTTCACGCCACACAACTTTCTGGATTCAATATGTGATACCTCAGCCCTTGATCTTAAATTGCCTGTCAAATACATCCTAGAGTTTGTTATCCGGCTCCTTAGGTACCAAAGAACGTCTGAAAACGAATATCCTGAGAAAATTATTCCTCCAATGTAAAAAGTGAGTTTTTTGCTGAGCGTACGTTTTGAATATCTTCTTCAACCTGTTATGATAGACTAGTAACTGCAATTAAGTAAAATATGTACTTGATAATGATAATTATAACAATTTGTTTTTAGTTTGTATCTGTCGTAGCCACTTGCTGTAATTGGACAGTTCATGTATTCAGGAAGTGTCCAACGGGTTTTGGGCATTGGTATGTTGGTCACATTTGTGGTCACATTCAATGTTTAATGTAACCGGTCAGTTACACTGGTGCCTAGGCGAGCTGGACACTTCAAGAAGTATCCGTTAGCGCTGGGCACTTCATGAAGTACCCGATCCATTATTCATGAGTATATAGCCGAGATGTTTAATCTGAAATCTAAAGGAAATTCTTGCAAGGTAATATTTTTAAATTTATTTGGAAAAATACTCACTTTACTGAAAACATTTTAAGTAAACATAAGTTTTACACGCAATAGACCGATGGAATAATCATGTTTTATACATATTAATTAATTTTATTTCGTCTTCGGGACTTGTCTACTGAAAATGCATAGAAACTTCGCTCACATCATAGTCTGTCAATAAAACGATTTTTAAAATCAATCAAAATAATTAACTATAATGTTCTCAAATGTGTTCATGTGTTCACTCTAGATTTGTTTTATGGCATCGACGTAAGACAGAAAATCATGCAAAAACCGAACCAGTTTCAAAATAGAGCGCCAGTTTCAACGATGGCTCTAAAATTTGGTTTCATACAACAAACCACTACGACTGTTCACTGAAATATTTCATCGAAACAACTCCGCATGGCAATAACTACAGGAAATGATTGGTTCTCTACATTATTTCAAACCTGCCAGTAGCTATATAACACGGATATATATCCTTATTGAATACTTTACACCTGATAAAGTGTTACTTTAAACATAAATCCTCACCTTTAAGATTTTAAGGAAGGATAACGGGAAATATTTTGGTTTATGCGTTGCATAAAACCACAATCAGGTTTAAAATATCACAAAAAACGGCTTAGGAAGGTAAATAAGGCGTGAGACTGTGTACTGTCTCAAATATTCGTTTTTTAAGAGGTGTGCTGCATTTTCCCTCTGTAATGGGTCAACCCTTACGAACATTGATTTGTATGTGCAATGTATCAAGCAATGGGCGAGCTGATGCAGAAAGAATGAGTGCGAATGAGCATTAACAGCTATGTGTAAAGAAGTGTATATTGTTTATAAGCAACATGACGAGGGCGGCGCAACGCACTGAGCGGCAAAATAAACGAGTAAATACCAGAGACCTTAAATATATACAGACTGCTCATGTAATGTGAAAGTCAAGCCTGCTTGGATGACATCTAGTAAATGAACCATTGATTAAAATACCTTTAAATGTTATTATAAGTTTAATTCCAGTGTTCCTTTTTTGGGTGACGTCAAAAATCATCGAAAGTTAAAATTGCCTAATCTTCGTAAGTTTTAGATTTCATGTTGATGTAAACTAACTAATATGTTATTTAAAATCAAAATAATTATGAACCTTTTCTTTTCAATACAAAACATTATTTTAAACTTTTATGAGCGTTTTCATGATTTAAAAATAGATTAGACTACCATATTAGATTAAGCCTAGCTTTCCGGTAGTCTACCTAGCAATTTTGAAGAACGCATGAATGCAATGTACCCTATAGCAATAATTTATCCCTATAGCAATATAGCCTACAAGACCGTAAAATAAGAATAGGTATACTGTACATATATATAAAGATATTTTATTTATCGTCTTATCACCAACATGATTTGCTTATTAACAAAGAATACTAAAGTACATAAATTTTGATTAATTGTAACTAGTTATTTTTATATAGAAGACTTCTGATAATACTAACAGAATGCTTATATTTTTAAAATTAAAAAAACCTCTTAAATACTCTTTTTTCTTGGTTTGCTGTTACTATTTTACACTCAGTAAGGTTATATTACCGTACCATTTCTTAGAATACGTAAAAACGATACAAGCTAACACATAAGAAATTAATCAATAAACATACGAAGAATATTCTATGTATGTTTGAACACGACAAACACATCTCCATGGCTGCGTGAGGCATCTTAATTAAACTCATAAATCGTACAGTCGAAGTTGGCAAAACTGGAGCGCAGTGGTGCCAACGTGTTTATTTATTGTGCAGGGGAGTGTGGATGGAGCGACGGCATTGCACCAATAACTTACCTACACGCAAACCAATAACAAACAACATAAACTACCACGTGTCGTTTACAAACGATATATTAGTGCATCGCTATTGTGAAACGAACATGTATACAAAGTCGGGATGTTCTTCATCAACATATTTTTCCAAGAATTCGTTCCAGGAGAGAATTTGCTAACATATTCTACAATGCAGAATGTGAAAAAGTCATAAATGGGTGTAAATCCTTTTTTTGAAATCGTCACATTAGCTGGGGAGTATCCGAAATATGCACAATACATTCTTTTTAATAGTTTGTCAAACTAACCATTCCGTCCAACTAAATATCAAAACAGCTCTATGTAAATGTTCATGAAATGTTGCATGATGTTCACTATCTGGGAGTTGGCAAGACAAGGCCAAACCAAATCAAAGGACACAATGGTGTTCCCGATCCATAAAAAACTGTCTAAAGGCTATTTATTTTTTATCTTACCTAGATAAAAATGTATTTTTTTATCTTGTAGATTTTTATTAACAACACTAAAAACAATACATTATTGATAGGTTATGAATAATTTATGGATGTAAGAGAAGTATGAAACATGGGCGGATTTAGGCCATAATCTTTGGCGGTGCCAGCTGACTTAACTAATAAAACTGACCCCTATTTAAAAATCGCCCTTTCAAAGCTTATTTTAAGAAACTATTTCTTAGATTTAACAACAAAAACCACGTATGCCTTTTTTATCCTATATAACTCATTCGAATAATGGAAAGTACTATTTCATTTAAAGTATTATAATAAAAACGAATACGATAGGCCTTCTACTACTAAAAATTTTGAGAATCTATAACCTGAAGTTTTTGCTTTCAAAGCATATTGTTTGAGAGCCTATTTAAACTTACAGGGCGTTTGTAGTTGTTGGTTAAAAAAACTGAGGGACTTAACAAGGTATAATTTTATTTCAAACTTTAACGAGTAAACAAATTTAAACAAAGGACTAGGATGAAAACCAAATAAATCAAACCAAAAAACAAATAAAATTTGATCTAAATTACTTGAAGCAAAATTAATAAGTTACGCCAGAAAACATTTTCTCTTTTCTTCCAAGACCTTGCCAAACATTAGGGGGTGCCCCAAATCCACCCATGGTATTTAATAGTCCGGAAAGTACCGTTTTACCGAGCGAGCCGTTAGGCGAGTGCGGGATTTTCATATGAGTACGGTAAAACTTACCGGGTAATTTACTTTACATCATACCACTAAAAACTTATTTTTTAATCATATCGTATTCCTTGCATAAACTATTACGTTCTGAATTCTTCAAACCTAGCAATTCTATAAACAAACAAATATTTAATTTGTTACTGCCACCAGTGCTGCCAATACATTCCTCTGAAGTAATCAATAAACATGCATTAAACGACGGTTTATTGCAATCAGCTGATTGTTTTGTTCGTTGACTTCCGTTATTTCCATCTCCTAGTGCACGGTAAATCCTAGTGCAGGGATCGGCAAAGAGTAACTTTCCAGCCAAGAGTAAGGCACAGAAAACAGATGTTTCTGTGTAGTATGATGTAAAATAATAAACAATATGTAAATCAATTATGATTCACAAGTGATATCGCAACTTGTTTGGTGGTTACTCAATCCATTTTTAGATTTTTCCTAAAGTGGCGAGACACTCGACACCCACCCAGGGGCTACCGAGGAGGCGGGACCGGTGAGTTGTGTACGAGTGAGTGAGTGAGTTACCTTGAGTGAGCGAGAGAGAGGAGCCAGTAGTGCGTAGTCGTGGAGTGTGCCAGCTGTCAGGAGTCGCCCACCGCGCAGAGGCGGGGGGAGGAGGGGGATATTTAAAAGTTAAATGCCACGGGAAATCCTCATACATCTTGGAAACACTATCGCGCAGCATTGTGGGTTTTCCAAACTAATTATTGAATTCGTTACATGTTGTCTTTTTTAACGATAGAGTTAGGTAAATGACACAAGAAAATTTTAAATTCTAAGGTTGTTTTGGTAACAACCCTCGTAGCCGTTATTAAGTTTGACTTAAGACCTAAATACGGTCGGACATTTCTTTATGTTTTCATACTGTGTTTTCCCTAAATTTGTCAGTAATAATAAAAAAGAAGGTTATGTTATGAATTACATCCAGTGAAAAACTTTTGTTGCAAAAATCTGTGTTTAAATATTTGTTAGAGAATGACCACATTACAGAATACCATACTTTTGACTACAGATTTTCTACTCTAGCCTTACTAATGAGTGGAGGGAGTAAAGTACATCTTTAAGATCGGTACAATAATATTCCGTCATAGCAGAATATTATAATGCAAACATCTATTTCTACTCTTTATTTGAACAACACTCGTCATTAAGACCTCTTCAAAAATATCAAATTTAGTCAATTTTATAAAAAGGGTTCTGACAATAATGTAAAAAACAAGGAACAATACAAATTGAGAATTACTTCGGCTTCAAAGGGACTTTTAACGCATTAGGGGTTTATTGTATTTATCCGACGTCGCTCTGTTCTTTGAGTAACAACTTAAATCCTTTTAACTGCGCTAAATGCCCGGCTTAGTAACTTTACCATAATTAATTTGGACTTATCTCGACGGTATTTCTCATTCTCCTTCTTGAATTGACGAAATTCAATGTTTAAAACATGCTGGAAAATTATAACTATAAACTGGATGACGACCGTTATCCCCTAGGTTCTCACAGTTATAATGTATAAGGAAGATATGTAAGCGATAGTATAACGATCGTGGGATATTCCCATGAGTTGTATAACAATCATGATGAGGATTATGAATTCTATCTCGCTCTTCTGACAAAACCTTCGGTGTTTAGGTGCCAACTTTCAGTTACAAACAGGCCAGAAAGTTAAGACTCATTCATGAACTCATTCATAAACTCATTTATACTTTAAAAGTATTTGAATTGCCGCCAATTAAAAACTCATTCCCGGTTAAATAATATCATACCTAAAGATGCAAAGGGTTAAATAGATCCTAGATGCAAAGGGTTCTTTGTAAAACAGGAGACTTAAGCAAAATGGAAATTAGTGTCGTAATTGTGATGTATGGGTGACGTGTTTACTCTTAACATCAAATCAATATTATAGTTATGACCAACCGGGAATTGCTAATACAAATGTAAACAGACTCACGGTCTTCAAGCAATCCAAGTATTGTATCCTTAGTGTTCACTGACTGCGACGCTTGGCCTGTCTCCACTAAATTAGTTAAAAACTTATTGCAAACTATTTGTTAATAAGCTAGCAGTTTTTGGGCAGCAAAATGCGCTCATGAGTGTTTGACTTTAAAGTGCAAGGATCGTATAAAAACATGGGATAATAGTTAATGATCGATTAGTCTGTTAAATAAATACCACACAGTAAAGGGCGAACAACTTTGAATGAAAGTGAAAAACAAGTCATGATCATGACAAACTTGTATTGCATATGTCTTTTATGTTTTACATGTTCACGTGAAGAAATATATTTTAATAACAATGACGAAATCACACCGGGAAGATGAAAAGTTGTAGTATACCAAAAGTATAAAACAAAGGGGAATTACTAACGATGATGTGACTGACTGAATAGCATTGCGGTGCTGAAACCTAGGTCGCCCTAATATACATACATTGGATAGTAAGGTAAGATTAAATATTAAATAACTTTGAATGAGTTGGAAATGGGCTCTGATCAAAACAAATGACGTAAAAATGAAACTGAATGCAAGGGTAAACTGTGAGTAATCCATTGTAGTGGACTGATGAATAGCTATCAGCTAACGACTCTGGAGGGGAAAATTGAATGAAAGGTGCGGAATATAAAAAAAAAAACTGTTGACTATGTTGGAGAATAATTAATGATCCAGCAAATAGGCTGAATACTCTCGACGATCTTTCGTGTACTTGAAAGCACTTGAGCCTCGATTTGAAGGCTTAAGGCAATCGTAGCTTACTGCTAATGCATTGAATTTTACCGTTCCAAGCCCGTCATTTATTTCATACAGTATTTGAAAATTTAATCCATTCAGATACTTAACTACAGTTAATCTTTTACGCAGCATAAATTATAGTGTGGGAATTGAAGAGAAGTAGTTTACACTTGTGATGTGTATATTTCAATTGTAAGACGCACCGTTAAAAGAATATTATTAGAAAAAATACTAGAAAATTAAAAGTTAAAAGAGTATTAGAGTATTAGTACTTCAAACTATTGATAAGAATAAATATGATATTTTTTAAATATCCTAATTTGTAGAATGCAGTTGAATAAAAGTTGCAATACATCGGGTGGTAAAAAATACCCAATTAAATGGCTCTTTCATTTATTAAACTGATTTTACAGCAATCTCATTAATAGTAATTAATATCAAGTATGCCTGCAAAATGAGTTTTGAACCAATCGTACCCTAGTTAATAACTATTTTAAAAACGCAAAGTCCCGGCTGACTGGTCACCAAAACTTAAAAAGTTAAGTTACTTGGATTAACATCAAGTATGCCGGCAAAATGAGTTTTGAATCAATCCTTCTCTAGTTAATAATTATGTAAAAACGTATGATCCCAGCAGACTGGTCACCATTGAATGAAAAAGTGTTTCAACGTAGATAACAAAATTGAGGTTAACCAGGGTTCTGGCTTAGCAGGTGTTATTATTTTAATTAAAACGTAAATTTCCAGACAAGTTTTCAGGTGGTGAGGCTTCAACTTGGATCAAAAGAGAGTTCTCATTAAACCTGAGGCTCGGTATAATTGAAACTGCGCCTGTTCCTAATCTCTGTTTATTAAACATTTGGCGGGCTTCAAAAATTATTTTGAAAAATTTTTATAAAAGTATGACTGACAAGTGTTTTTATTTTAGAATCAAGGAACAGTTATCAATTCGAATTGAATATTAATTAATTCATTTGATTGTCAATAGGGATTATCCAACGAAAAAAAGACTATAAAATATTTATTACATTCAACAATAAATCTATACAGCTTTCACTATTTTCATATTTAATAACAAATTTAAAGCTAAAGGATTAGTATTACTTTGTTTTATTTTATTTGTCTGTTACTCACAAAAATAATCAATCCAAACCTTTCATATATCATCTGATGATCCAGCTCATGCAAGGACACTACAAAAGGTCTTGTAAAAATTAATTTTTAAGGCCATACAATTTAAAATAAACATCAGGAAATTTATATGTTACACATAAATAAAATATCTGATATTGAAAAACATAATAATTTATTTTTAACTTAAATAATCAATTACCGAAAAATACTTGCTTTCAAGTAATCCTGACAACAGATCATGATGCAGAAAGTAATTATGGCATTATTGTCAAAGGTTAAATATACTGGACTAAGTAATCCACAGATTCAGCAAGCAAAAAACTGAATTTATTTAAACTGAGGCAGTGTCATGGATGAAGAATTTAACGTTGTAACATTTAACACTGTAAAGATTGGGAGACTGACGGCTTAAAACCCTAAAACGTTCAAAAACCTGAGCGCTTTAAAAAAAAACTATCGACTGTTATTTAAACCTCTTAAGGCCGTTTTCCGGTACTGAAATATGAAATTAGTTTTATGTTTCAAATTTTACTTTTATGTGTTTTATGAACTTAGTAAATCGATTTGTAATCACACAAACATTCTAAATAAAGCTGTGTGGAAGCAATCATAAGTGTGTTTAAAAAATTTACTATAATAGTTTTAATTACACTTGGTTACTGATTCAGCTTTGATTTCAATGGCATTCACAATCCCAGTATAAAAAAAAATAACTCATGCCTTTGCTGAAAAGCTGTGGCTATTCCAATCAGCTGTTTTCTTGAAATTTCTTTTTCCATGCTACATAGTATGAAAAAAAAACTTTAAGGGCTCTTTCCGTTAGTCTAGCCTTCATAAATTTTATTTTCTAAAATAATTCAAGCCGAGCGTTTTATATGGCAAAGAATAAGAATGTGAGAAGCTAAAGTAATGATTATAACTTGAAGATATTCTTTTTTTATAGCGCGTACACATGTCAAAGTGGACACTTTCGCGTAGACAGGTCTTGCTCAAATCGACCTTGCCCTGGTAAGAATGTCTCTAGTCAGTGACTCATGCACTTCAGTTTTTAGTGTCTGCAGCAACCGGGGCGCGGCCACTAGCGTCTGGTTTGTGGTTAAGTTTGTGGTCGATTCAAGTAGCATTATTAATGTTATTGAAATCAGGTCAGGTTGTTTAAATAAAAATCTTTCTAGGATCAAAAACCTTTTAAGATTCTTTCCAGGATCAAATCTTTCAAGGTTCTTTTTCAGGAATCATTATTTTTTATCTTTACAATATTTTACAATATTAGTTGTTAAAATGATAAAAGAAACTTCAATAAAAAAACATGAAAAGAAAGACTTCATGTTATAAAACAAGTTTAAGAAGAGCCTTTGTTAATCAAGTACTTTTTGGAAGGGGCATTTTCTTCTTTTAAAGACGTTAAAATTACAAAATAACGATCTTAAAACTTTGCCTTATACAATTACTAAACTGGTCTTTACAAGGGGCCAAATAGGATGATAAGCGACCGCGGTTGATTTAGTTTTCTACTCTCATTAAACTTTACACACTTGCAATCGATGTTGTAACTTGTCCATATTCGTGGTCGCCACCAACTCTGTGAGTATTTGTTCGAAACTTGCGAACACTGTTTTACTTATCCGTCTTGACTTTGTATCGCTAGCACGTCCATCACTGTCTATCTCCTATCACATTCAACTATATCTAACGTCCCTCAAAACGTATCAGTGTGTCTATACTCGGTTCCACGTTCACCTTTCAGTATGGAATTTCCATAAGCCATGTATTTTAAATGACAATTTAAGTTGTGCTAGCCAAATAACGTTATAATCAGCTGATAATTTTATAGTAATATGTTAAGAGTATTAGTAAACAAATATACCCGACATAGGTGATAGAATTGCTTTGTCCCATAAGGCCTGTACTGAAAGGTGAATGTGGAATTAAGTATAGTATAGGTTTTCTGAAGTAACGCGGTACACATTATAACACTTTGTACTGGTTCTTTAGTATAGCCTAATAGCGAGTTTCTTCATTATAATTTGAATATTACCGAGACACAACACTGGCAAGTGCTTAGGATAGATTTTACTTTTATCGAAATTAATTATGTTGGTTAGTTTTTGAGTGGCGAAACAATTTTTGGCAAAAAACTAAAACTGTTTATAGCTCGCATATTTTTAAGATAAAATAAAAATGGTATAATTTATGTGAAAATGTTAAGTAAATTCTAAATACCTAGATAGAAAAGTTGTATCATTTTTTGATTTAGTAAAAAAAGTCTAAAATTTTTAATTCTAGCATATAAAATGTTTTGAATGATAATTTTATCCGGATTACAAAATACCACATGTGCGATATTTTCCTCATTAAATTTCGTTGTAACCAAACTAAACACCTTTTAGTATGATAATGAGTTGTATGGTGTACTGGGCTTTTCATGGAAATGATGGAAATGAATATAATGCTGTTTTAGTTAACAGGTGAGTGACTAGAAACAGCTGATTGACTGAAAACAGCTGATATACAACTAATAAATAATTATTACTAATTGATAATTTTATAGCTCTGGACAGCCTTACTGGCGGGTGAGTGAGTGCGCTGTTGTCGTAATTAGTGTTTAATATTTGAGATGTTTTGGTAATAAATCACATGGTCATTTGTTTATGTAAAGGTACTTTACACAAGAAAATATTTTGCTGCAACCGCAAATGCAACTAATGTTAAATGCTTTCAAGCTCAACACAATTCATGAAGTACGACGACAAAAGTGTGGAAACACATTCTTAGATGAAAAAAAAATCATTTAAGATGGAAGGTTGCCAAAACAAAAAAAACCAGTTGATGCATTGCGCCACTGCGCAAATATTTCCAGAAATTTTAATTGCGTAAGAAATCTCTTGGTGAAATATTACAGAACATTCTTTTGTAGTGTAAATGAGATGAAACGTAAACAATGTTTTGACAGTTCTACCAAAACATGTGTTTAAATAGCAGTCATTTTTGGGAGATTACAATTTTCGCCACCCGCCAGTAAGGCTGTCCAGAACTATAGTAGCTGATTTTTCAGTAAAACAGCTTTGTGGGGCTAATCACCTGTTTTCAGACAATCCTTTACAACAGTTGTAGCAGTACGTAAACAATGTTCCGTAAATACTCTTCTAGCGGTTTAGGAAATTGATCGTCAGTGTAGTATTATACAAATTTTGAGTTATTTTCGTGACTTGGGTATTTGTGTCTATTGATTTCGTATTTCATACCGTGTTTTCGTTTTTACGTTGTTTTCAAAACACTAGGGTCGGAAAAAATTAATTTCCGAATCCATTAAAACATTATACCAAGTGTCTAAAGGCACACATTTTTCGCATGTAAAGTTAAAGTTTATGATTTTAAAAACTTTTCATATCTGATTTCTAACTCGGTAAAACAAAAAAGAAATTTACCCGAGCCACTTAAGTTATTTTCAAGTTATTAAGTAGATAATACACACTATATACAGGCCATAGTGAGAGCATATTATTTACTCGGCGGGACGGTGGCATTTCCTCTGTAGGACAGGATGCGGGGGGCGAGGAAGCATGCTTCGGCGCTCGCAGGAGCCGCCGTGGCAAGTTGGGGTCCTACCTCGGGGGGGGGGGGGAGGGTGATCATCAGGTGGGTCTCAATCATCAGGGGTTACGATCAAAAATCAAAGTGGGGTTAAATAATGTGATGTCTGAAAATGAGAAGAAATAATAATGAGAAGAAAAATATATGAATCATATATTAACAATTATAACAATTAATTATAACAATTATTAACAAAAATATATCATATATATCATAATAAATAAGGTTAAAAATGTTATCTATTTCACAGTTTTTCAGACTTTCTCAGGCTTGAGACCTTGGTGGTTTTATGTGTAATGTTGAGTCCTTTTAGCGAATTTCCCCTATAGGGAAGAAGCTATTACCGTTGGTCTCATGGTAAGACCTAAGCCCAAGACCATGATAACTTTTTGTTTTGGGGCCCCCAGAAGCAAAAAACACCATTCGTTCAAAATTTTAGATATATATATATATATATATATATATATGTGTGTCTGTAAGCACGATAGCGCTCGCAAAAATGGTCCGATTGGAATGAAATTTGGCATAGAGGTGTAAAGTAGTAATTATTCGGATGAGTTCGAAAACCAGCCCGATCGGACCACTGGAAGGGGGGGTAAAGGGGGGTAAACCCCCCCAAAAGTGGGTTTTTTGGGGTTTTCACATAGAAAAATCAAATTAATCCTATTTTGATTAGCACCATTGAATTCAGCTCGAAAAAACAAACAATTTCGTAGTTTGAATCATTGCTCTATGTACATTAGTTACAGAGATATTGAAAGTGGTAAACGCAGTACGTTGTCTCAATGTTAACCTTATGGGAAAAAGGGAAAATTCTATACCTCGCTTATTTCTTAACATATCTTAATAAAACTTGGTTTGTGGCTTCATCTAGATGAGATTTAATGTATTTTAGTCTTAAACCAGAGAAATTTCCATTTTTGTGGCAGCAAACCTGCATACTCATTCCCCATGTTATCCTTATGGGCAATAAAAAAATTCTACATCTTTATTATTTCTAAATATATCTTGATATAGCTTGGTATATAGCTTCTTCTAGATAAGATCTACTAAATATTGAAATTAAACCACCTAGTTTAAACATGCCTGCAGCAGCAAACCTGCATATTCATTCCCCATGTTATTCTTATGAAGATTACGAAAACATGCCATGTCTCACTAGATTGTTGGAAGTATTTTTTGGCATTTGAAATTCGCTGAGTATGCAGGTCTGCTGCAACGGGGGTATTTGTTCTTTCTTTCATAAATTCCTTTATAGTATCATAAATAGTATTTTATTTGATCAATGTTTATAAACTGTTATGTGTTAGCAACCAAACGTTTGATTAATAAAATTAATTAAAATGATTAAACATTTATAAATTGGAATAATTAAACAATTTACTATTTAAAATTAAAAAATATAATGCTAAGTAAGCAATATAAAAGATTAGGAGCAATTACGTCATCATAATTACGAAACAGGATAATCTAATTCATCTCAATCACTTAACTAGCTCATGAGCTATTTCTACCAATTAAACAATGTATCATTGAATATTATACTTGTCTGTCTGTTCCGGTGTCATTCAAAATAAAGCCACGAAACAAAAAATGAATCAATATATTTGGTAAGTTTTTAATTTGGTAAAAAATTGAAGTTTAATTGTTCAGAATATTCAAACCATGGCTGTTTGAAGCCAACACTTCGCCAATTTCATTATTGTTTCAGAAAGGTGTGATATTTCAATCCATCATAATGAAATTAAAATACCATAAAGAATAAAATATTTCACAGCTATTCCACAATGATTAGTAGGCAATAATTGAATTATATGGTAGATTAAAAAGGAAGGAATAATAAGTTATTTTTATATTCAAGGCAGAAAAAGTTTAAACATTCAGTTTTGTCAGACATTACCTCCTAAATATTCGGTTAACATTGTGTTGATAGTTTTTGTTATTCGAGCGTGTAACCTTCCACATGACCCCGAATGGATTATCAAAGTCAATAACGTAAAGAACTCCTGTTTATCTCAAACGACTTCATTAGGTATGTGACCGTTGTCAACGTCGTTAGCGGCTGACCCCAGCCTGGCCGCGACCGCTCCCTCCCCCGGCCCTCTCAAAGCTCCCGGTGAGGGACGACGAAGGGGAGAAAGAATGGACATTTTTCCGTGGTTAAAATTGGCGTTCGAAAATCTTATTTTGGCGTGCAGTTCCATTTATAAAATTTTATGCATGATGGTCTTCAGTCTTAAGCGAATAAAAAAATCTCAGGATCATAAATTTTACTGTTTTGTTTTTCAATTACTAGAAAAATTGTAGAGAAAACGACTAGAAAAATTGTTTAGCGTCATTAAGTTTTTAATTCTTAAACATTACAATGTAAAACCGTTTTGTTTACGTATTACACAGCTTGAGTTAAGAATATAATGATTTGTATGTGTTTCAAATTATAGTAGATTCAAAATATTTTTAGTTCATACGTTGTGGATCGTATGTATAACACCAAAATATCACCATAGGTTACAGACCAACTGCTTATAACCATAGATTAGAGACCAACTGCTTGTGTAATGTAGGCAAATCTGATTAAGTATTATCAACAACATAAACTTGAAAGGGGAAACTTAGGTACTTAACACCTTTGTTGATAGAGAAAGATCTATTTTATTGGTACGAGAGTGTCGTAAAGACTGAAAAAAACCTCATAACCAATCAGTGGAAAGTGATGATGATATTCGATATATCTTACATTGTAATTACTTTGTAACATGAAAGGAAACACTAATGAAAACAAAAACATTTCTCCTTTTGTAACATCAGGGGTGGAGTTGAGTTACTGTTCATCTATTGTGCAGAGTGAGCTTCCAAGAACATAAAATGGCACTGAGCAAGGCAGGCGAGGCAAGGTGAATGTTTATCTTGGAGGAATGCGAAGGCCGTGAAACGTACTCACATTCTTTGTTTACTAAACAGAATGTGATAAGGAATACTACGAACCATCTAAAATCTTTATTGTCATTCGTTTAATAAACGCTGAGTAGGTTGCAAACCGTGGACCTTATGTAACAAAAAAGGTTTACGGCTCGTAAAAATTACCAATCTTGGTTTGATTAAATTTGAATCCGAGGATCTCATTCTGAAGATTAGTTTGGTAATAATAGTTAGTTAAGTGTTAGTAGCATCAAAGCTTACACGACACAAAGCAATTTTTACTGACTAACTAAAAAAAAGATTAAACGACAGAATATTCTATCACACAAAACCTCAAACCAACAACCGAGCGATCTCTGCAAGTGCAGCCTGCCAGTTCCCTAGCGTTGCAGCCAAGCTAAGCCTCTATTCATGCCGCCCTGGAACGTTAATTCGCCTAATTTGCGCAGGTACAAACTGCAATATGCCGTGATAATTGCGGCTTTCCTTGTTCTACATTCACGGGAACCTGTGGCTGAGTTAGTGCCGCTCTACATGCCCGGGCCGAGCCGTAATTCGACACCCGCCTCCCAACCTGCGTTTGCAGTTAATAATTCACCTAATTGATTTCGCTGGTTCAATCAAACAATTTAATTTCATCATGTTCAATAAAGGAAGTTGTAAAAAGTCAGTATAATACAGATTTTTTCAGATGATGGTATTAGTTTTAGATAATTTTTGTTACCTTCCTATTAATCTTTTGTAAAAAAATGATCCAAGGAGCAAAGTAATGTATCATAATTTTTTCAACGGGCAGATGATTTTGAAAGTAGGACGTTGTTTCGAGATATAAATAAAAAAATTGAAATTATTATCGGCACCGTGCATTAATATGACGTGTACTTGAAATAACAGTAGGCCTATGTAAAGGCATAACCTTAAAAAAAATGTTAGAACGCGAAGAACATAAATGCTGCTGAATGGCATATGAGTTATTAAATAAATATGAATTGTGAATTATTAATTATTCGCCTAATTGATTTAGATGGTTCAATTAAACAATGTAATTTCATAATATTCAATAAAGGAAGATGGAAAAAATCAGTATAATACTGATTTTATTCAGAAGATGGTATTGTTTTTAGATAATTATTTTTACTTTCCTATTACTTTTTTGTAAAAAATTGATCCAAGGATCGAAGTAATGTATTATTTTTTTTAATAGGCAGATGGTTTTGATAAAGAACGTTCTTTCAAGAAATAAAAGAAAAAATTAAAATTATGATCGGTACCGTGCATTGATATGACATGAACTTGAAATCACGGTATATAAA
Source organism: Flexamia atlantica (assembly GCA_035578135.1). NCBI lineage: Eukaryota > Metazoa > Arthropoda > Insecta > Hemiptera > Cicadellidae > Flexamia > Flexamia atlantica. Next base: position 28,382,857 of record JAQJVK010000012.1, read on the forward strand.
GCTACCGTAACCTTAAAAATATTAGAACGAGAAAAACATAACTGCTGCTGCATTGAATATGAATTATTAAAACTTTATGGTTAATTCTCAATTTGTAAAATAATTCTATAAATAAGCGATAACATGTTTTAACTATTAACTATAACAATAAAAAACATTACGTTTATATTTTTATGAAAGTATATGAACGAACAACAGAAGAATAATTATAAAAAGACCAATATGCCCTTATGTAAAGATAATTACGTCAAAGCGTTATTAATTAATTACACATTTCAATAATGCCTTGACTCCTGAACTATAAACTGCAGCACACGATTGCATGATAATAACACGACATATCTAAGATAACCTTTCTTTGGTATTTTGTCCCTTAAGATAAATTTGTCTTACTGCCATCATTACAATGCATTTATCAGGCTGTTTGTTAAGTGCTGAAGAAAAGTTAACACGTATAACTTGGTTCGTAAAACTTTTATATGCGACCTTGAATCACTACTCTATTTACGGCCCTATAAATCAATAAACAGTTCATTGTTTATTCTGTTTGCATAAATTATACATTACTACTTTACTAATATACAAAGAACTGATGGCTTGAATCAAAAATATTAAGATTTTAAGAAAATTTCACGACCTTAAAATGTTTCCAAAGATTACTGATCATTATTATATAGTTTAGTTTATATTTTTATTTTAATATTGTGTATTAAAAAAAGAGTTTAAACGGTATTCTTGTAGAGAGTATAGTCTCTGCTTCATCCACGTTTATGAGAATTTTAAAATGAAAGGTAAGTTTTCTTCCAAGTAAGTAACTATAATTAAGTTTAATAAAGGAAAATAAATGACTTACACCGGCCAAAAATATATAATACTATTCCTGGGAAATGTATGTCTTTAATGAAATTTCCTTACTATACTCAATTACACAATCACCTTTCAGAATGGAATTTCAAATGACAATTAGGTTGTACTTCAGCTAATGTTTTTACCATCACATGATACAGAATTAGTAAACAAATACACTCAGCAAAGGTATTAGAATACCTCCCGTAAGGCCTATACTGAAAGGTGAATGTGGAATTGAGTGTAGATACATGTCGGTAAACCCTTCAAACTGAAAGGAAAGTCTTAAGGGCTTAACGTGGACTTGAAATTGAGAAAACTTTCAAGTCAGAGCAAACATATTGATTTATAAATCAATGTAATTTAATTAAAATAAAATAAAGGGGAAAGTTTGTTCTAAATTACTTAAACAATGGAAAAATTCATGGAAGAAACAAATAGTAGCCTACTCACCGGGTCGTCGCTTGCCCGGGGGCAGCCTGGGGTGGTGGTGCGGGCAGTAGTGGGAGGTGTCCTTGTAGCCGTCCGGAGGGCTGAGGGTGACCTGGTCCACGAACTCCACGGGGGGCTCGAAGGCGGCGCACAGGTCGAACTTGGGGCTCGGGGGCTCCTGGAAGCTCTCGTCCTCCTCGTCGTCCTCGTCGCAGCACTCGTCGTAGCAGAAGTCCTCCCCACAGTCACACCCCCCGAACTCGTAGTCGCCCTCGAAGTCATCGGGCTCCTCTCGGATCAGGATCACGTAATCCGCGTCGAAAAATTTGTTCAGAGATTCGTCAAACTGGACGCGATGCTTCTTTTTCGACTTCTTCGTGGATCCACGTTTCAAAGCGGATTTCAACACACCTTTATGGTATCCGTTGCACAGTTCGCTGTTCGACGCTACCGCCTCCTCTTGGGCTCTGTTGTCATCGTGCTTTTTCTTCTGTTTCATGTCGTCCTCGGAACTGTCTCTCGCCTCTTCGCTGAAACTGGTCACGGCCTCGTGAGCGTTTACATTGAACTGGAAAAGGTTTTCTGACTTTAAATTCGTCTGATTGCGACAGTTGACCTCTGAGCTTGTTGGCGGATTATTATCAGAACTACCGAGGGTATTTTTATCACTTTCCTTTATTTTACCAGAGTTGACGACTTGATCATTTTCCAAACGTTTTTCTACTTTGTCTTTTTCCACTGAGTATTTCGAAAGTAAATTTTCGAACTTGTTGACCGGTTTCGTTACACTGAGACCTCGAGCGTGAGGGTAAATCAAAGGCAAATTTTCAAGCGCATTGGTTGTTCGTTTTATGGGGAATAAATCTTTCAAACTCGGCTTAGGGGTTTCGATACTCTCTTCCTCTTTTACTTCGTCTTCCGATTCCCTAACCTCGTCCGCGGCTTCACACCCTTCACTTCCAGCGTCCTGTACATCCTTATCACTTTCTAAATCTTTATCACAGTTCGACTCTTCTACACTCTCCCGGCACTCATCACTCGCGTTATCACTGTTTACACTCTGCTCCCGCTCCGGCGAGTCTCCCTTATCACAGCTGCTATCAGCACCTCCTCGGTCATGGTCCCCGGAACACTTGCACCCGCTGTCCACCTGGATCTCCCTGTCCACCAGCACGGGTCTCACTTGTATCACTGTGTCCAGGGAGTCCCCTCGCAGGGAGTCGCTGTCGCTGTCGCTCCCGGGCGCGGGCGGCGCGAACTGCCAGGCATGTTGACTCGAGGCTGGCGGGTAGGTACTGAGCATTTCTGCGCCGACGGACGGTCGACTCGCCGCGCCGACGGTCGATAGCGCTCTCCGCCTCCCACACTCCCTACCACCTCCCTCCTCCCTCCCCTCCCCGCCAACCACACCTAATGATAACTCGTCACTATCGCAACAACTGATCCAGTTTGAAGCCGAGGTTATTCCGGGGATTAAATTGCTCCGAAATTCCTGCAATATTTCTAAACTCGATTCGAAAATTTCCTCTTTTTTCTGCATCTCCAAGAGATTCAGGATGGGGTTTGATTTCTGTTTGAACATTTCCTTTTCCGACGATTCGATTTCGCACTTCTCGAGGCTGCTGTCCGAATTGGAAGAATCTTCGCTTTCCGCGGCCTTTCCGTAATTTTGCAAATTACTATCGTTTGACAAGATGTTCTGATCTTTTCCGGTCGCGGGTTCTATAATTTCTACAGTGCTATCACAGCTTGTGTAATCTTCATTTTCGATATCGGAACAAGACTCTTCCTCTATAATATCGTGTAGATAAAACATATTTCTGTAATCTTTATCGAACTTGTTAAAACTGAAGTGAATTTCTTGATTCTGATCATTATTCAAATTATCCACATCATCTATTTTTAAGTTCATGTTAGTTTCAATTTCTTCTTTATCGTCAGAATCCGAAATGTTTAATTCTTTATCCTCGTCCGTCTTTTCGTTAACGACCGAAGGTGACATACTGTCCTGTTCATTTTCATTTTTAGACGACGATGATTTCTCTGAGTCGCAAAGCTCGTGTTCCAATTTAGTCAGTTGAACCGAAATAGTGTTTCCCGTCAACACGGTCGGGATTACATCTAGCTTGTTTCCACTCGGATTGGAGACATTTTCCAAACACGGCTGTAAATTGGATTGTCGCATTTCTCCGTGTATCGATCTTTCCTCTGAGGATTTATCTGTACTTTTGTCACACCCACCTTCCACAGCTAATTCACTTTGCACATTTATGGATTCCTTCTCACCGTCGAGGTTCGAAGTTTCTTTTTCGGATGTAAAAAGGTTATCTAAAATACCAACTTCTTCAGCGACAGACGTTTTATTACATTCGGTGTTTGGGCAGGTAGAAGAAGTGTCAATAAACGAAGGGTCGTAAGCAATATTTTGCTCCGGTATGGAATCCTCTTTTTCCAATACTTCATGTTTCTGTTTATCCTCGCCAGTCAGCGCTCCCTTTGTACCGTCGCTTATCCCCCCGTTATGCGGTGATATTGAATCCTCCTCAATGCCCTCACTGTAGTCGTTATTACCCTGCATTCCACCTCCCTCGCCATCAGGCCTACTCTCTTCCACGCTGACTTTCCCCTCCTTGAATGACACTCGGATTGTCACGTCCTCTGTAAACAGCACGTCGATTGCTAACGCTTCTTCGCTCGATTGTGTCACGTCTTCGGTTTTGTTACACTTTCTTTCATGGTTCACGTCGTCTCTGAAACGGACCCTACGTTTTGGTTCGGTGTCACCGGCTAATCTGTCGTGTTTTTCTTCTCCGACAGAATTGTTCTCGAGCCGCGTTACAATAGATTCCCCTTCTATCCTGATATCTTTTTGTTTTACAACACCCTCTTCCTGGTCTTTCACGGTGAGGCCGGACGTCAAGGCGATTCGTTCGTGGTCACTTTCACTCACTATTATCTCCAAATCTACTAATGAATCGGCACTGAACTCCTCTTCGTCGGTTTCTCCGGTTTCCAACGGCGCTCTGGGACTCAGTAGTGAATCGGCAGTTGTAAATTCATCTTCCTCATTCCCTATGTCAGGAATATCATCCCCACTCGAGCTGCCCTCTTTACCAAAATAAGTTCTCGATTCGGAAATCGACTCGTCAAAACTGCCTTCCTCTTCCTTTAGACTCTCGGTACACCTTTGTCTAAAGTCCTTCTCCTCTTGAACTTCACTTTTGGCTTTTTGCAAAGCTTTTTTCTTTTTCCACACATAATTAAAATGCTGTGGAGAGTCCTCATCGATGAATTTCATATTTTCATTTTTTTCCATTACCTCCATAGTATCAAGAACCAGGTGCATTTGTACAAATTAATTTCCCTAACATGGCAGTGACATTCCATTTACAAAAGTTGAATCTACTATTAGTCTTCTCTATTACTTTTTCTCCAATGGAAGTTGTATTGGAATTATCTTCATTTCGGAGGAGTTGGCTGGCATGTTTGTTTTACTGAGCGGAGTTTACAATAAGGACAATCTCTCGATTCTCGGGGCTGAAGAGGCTCTCAATGGCTGCCTCATCTCCGCCTTAATGACTCTCCGGCGACATCCTCCTGAAACAAAAGAACCGAGTTAGTTTCCTCTAAATCATCGCCGCCTTCCGACAAAAACATTTTAATGAGTTTGCCAGCAGCCAGAAGATTGTAAAAGAATAATTAATGTTTTCCGAACCAGCCCAATGAACCGTGCGAATATTTCGTTTCTTTAATCTTAAGTGGGAGTAGATGGGTTGATGATAGCAATCCGTAGATGGTTATTGAATTGATTAAGCCGAAATAATCTCAATTTTTTTATAAAACTCATAGAAAATAATGTTTTTGTTTTGTTAATTTTGTTTGGAGGTGCAAGAAAACAAAAGCCATAAGACACATTTGGTACAAATTACAAAACAACTTTATTTTATTTTGTTGATAAATTAAATTGTTCTTATAAATTGTACGTTATTTTACGCTGGTATCCTAATAGTGCATATATATTGTTAAGCTGAAATTACTACGTTTGTGGTCAATGTAGAGGGTATTTAATGATACACTTTTTACATTCGAAATCAGGTTAAGTTCAATAAACTGAAGAAAATAAAGTTTTTTGTTTTATTTTATAAAAAATATTTAGGTTAACAAAATAGAAATTAAACCTTTCCCTATCAAGAAATTCGAAGTGTTACCGCAAAAAGTGTGTGACATGGGACACAGAGGATCTGACTGAGTTTATGCTTCCTTGGCATTCCTTAAATTTTAATTCTACATTTTTAATGTGTTGGTTTACGTAATATATCATATTAGGAAAAGGAATTAATGAATTAAAACCATAAATAAGAAGCAAATTTATTTGAACTTAACATTTAATGCAGTAAAAGGTTTTTTAAACTATGCCCAGGAAAACAATTTGCAAAATTATTGACTATTTCGTTTATCTCAACCAAAATAATGATAAATATAAAATAATATCTTAACATTAAGCCTTGAATGTAAATAATGTCTGTCTGATTTAAACTCAACAGCAACATTAAGTATAAATAACTTAACAGCACCTTGACCTTCGAGAACAAAGTATAATTAACACTGCTATGTAACGAGAAGTGTGAGTTACCGCCTACAAGTAGGTGTTTCCTGTGCAGTTCAACAATAGCATGTTGTGCTCCACTGAGTCACAGTCTTTGCACAGCGAGCGTCGCGTGAGAGTTGATAACGAATTGCCAAGTTGAGAGACTGTGCAACGCTGCACAACAGACAATAATGGCTGTCTTGCGAAAATGGGTGAGCAGAGTAGCAGTGTAAATTACCGTACATCATAATTTAATAAGTTTTTATTATAGTATTGATTCAATTCGCCATTTGGAGTGAGATTTTGTATTGAGCACCTGTAAGAAAATTAGGCAATTCTAAAAAATAAAATGCCAAGTCATAATAAGGACAATAGACATCCCGGAATGTTTGCCGGGATTAGTCGTTGTTATACTAAGTGGAGTGTATAAAAAATTTAATAGCTTCCTTTTTTACTTCTTTATTTTAACTTATTATTTACTTTATTATTTAACATTTAATGAAATGTTTGAGTGATGTGGCAAGCTTAGGTATTGGTCATAATCAATACTGAATATGTATCTTTATTAATGAATATATTGAATAACAGATTGCGTAACACATGTTTTATGCAAATATTTGTAACGTAATTCTAATCTTGTCCGGCCCTTTTTTACTTTAGCTTATACAAATGTTTTGTAACATTATTTAATTGTGTAAAATATTGTTTAAAAGCGTTTTAATGACCGGTTTTACCTCACGTACTATAACTATGTTTTCTTCGGAAAATTAATTTGTCATGACCCAACAATTACACAAAGCGAGACAAGAGTATTTCCACTTTAGTTATTTTTACCTTGCTACTAGCATAATAGACCCTTTAACAACTTACTTGGCCTAGGTCAGGAGCACATCTTTAGCCAACAAGTCTATGCAAAGATGGTGGGGTAAGAATAATAAACTGAATTACATCGACAAATTTAGATCCAAAATAATAAAGTCTGGCTTATACTAAACGAACATGTTCGCCGAACAATATTTAAACGAACTTATGATTTGGCGGCGAACATGTTCCTTGGATATAGATACTCTAATGACATAATTGATTGTTTAACATTATTCTTTGTGCTGTGAACATGATAGTCGCCGAGTGTGGCTGTGTTGATGCGGATGATAGCCACGACAGTCACGTAGCCGATGCCACTTCGCCAACTCCTGCTGACGAACGTGACTCCGCCGATCTGAGCGACTCGCCGCCGCTGACGACAATACCATTTTATCGGTACCAACTTCTAAAATAAATGTAACCAACATCTCCGAATGAACTGCCGAAGTTTTTAAACTTTGAGTCATATCAAAGCAATGGTTTGATAAACCATTAGGCCCAAATATATCTAAAGTATTAGGATACAGTCTATTCTTAATATTATGAGTTAGGAAATTTTTAGTGTTCCGTCACAACTTACGAAGTTTAAACGGCTACATAATTTTGGAACGATCTTTGAATGTAAAAAATTGGTGTTACTAACGTTAATCGATATTTTAGTTTATTGAACATTCCAAGGGATGTGATTAGCTACCTTTTTAACTGACTCGATTTTGCCAAAAATTAAAAAATGTCATTCTACGAAAGTTGCTAAAACGGAATACTTTGGATTCCAGTACGTTTCTCAATTCCTAGAGCTGAAAGTATAAAAATTTCATTTCTGTACTTAAGTTTAAATATTACAAATTAATATAAATAAACAACTTCTAAGGACTCACTCAAAGGATTTCATGAACTCAAAGTATTGTTTCGTTATTGTAATCCAAACAGAGCCGCAATGTCACGTTTGAATACAACCCTTTGAAGCTATTTAGTAGGCAGAGGCAGTCGTCGATCTCAATCCGGTTAAAAGGAATCCGTGCTGAGTGACTAATTACTCTGTGTTTGCCCCGCGCTCACACCGCCTTACTCTATGGAAATCTCACTGCAAACACCACCGCCTTCTATTCGACGATTAGGCTTTTAACTCAACTCAACAATTTAGTTTCTAAGCAAATGTTTTTGAGCCACAAAAGTTTTACTCTCCATCCACATCAAATAAATTTTCATTGCTTGCCGTTTATAAGGAATAAAAATAAGAATAAAATTAAGAATTCATTTATTGTCTCACAGGCTTAAAACAGCATTGACAAAGTCAAAAAATAGCAGTGCAATACCACCAAGTCAAATTGCTTAAACTAATGACTAAAAAAACATATAAAACATTAAAACATCAATAGGCCTAATCTCATTTTAAAATAGATCTCTCATTCAAAAGTCAATCTTGTCAAAAGCAAAAAATTCACTGATTGAATAAAAAGAATTCATGGATAGCCATTTGTAAAACTTCTGCTTAAAAACCTTAAAATTATATTTCTCTACAAGATCACTAACCTTATTGTAAATCTTTAATGACAATACCACATGACTAGATAATGATTTGCCTAACCTATTAAAATCTATATTTGCTTGCTTTTATTACGAGTATTGTAGTAATGTATATTACTCTTAGGTACAATTAAGTCTTGATTTTTAAGAAAAAATGTCATCAGATCAAAAATGTAAAGATTAATGATGGTTTGTATTTCAAGCTGTACAAATAAAGGTCTACAATAGGCTCTGGCTTCTGGCGTTAATACTCTAACTGCTTTTTTCTGAAGAATTAATAATTCATTAACTTTGGAGCTATTTCCATATAAAATCAAACCATATCTAAAAATTGATTCAAAAAATACAAAGTAGGCAGTTTTCCAATAGTTTTCTGGGACAAAAAATAGTTAATCGTCTTAAAAGGTATACTACTCTCGAAAGTTTAGAAGATATATATTCAATGTGAGGTTGCCAATCAAGTTTATTATCAATGAAAATTCCTAAAACTTTTGCCTCTGAAACAGCATTTTCAAAAATCATACCGTCTCCAACCGGTCTTAAAGAAAAAAAGATTGTTTGAGTTTTTTTTTATTGAGTAAAAAACCATTTACTTCAAACCAGTTTTCCGCTTCTTTCAAAGTGTTTTCAACGGTTAATTTCAGTTGCTCAGAATTGTCAGATATGTCTAAAAAAGTAGTATCATCAGCATATAATAATGAAATTTAATTTACAGAACAAAACAAATCTCGTAGTTAGTTTAGTACTAACTACGAATAAAAGGGGACCTAAAACTGAGCCCTGTGGAACTCCGTATTCTACTAAGCATTCACTGGAAAAGTTACCATTTACTGAAACTGTTTGATACCTATTTTTAAGATAAGATTAAAAAAGCCAGTCTATTGCCAGAAAAACCATAGTATACCAGTAGTAGCTTTAGTATCAGATCATCATGATTAACACAATCAAAAGCCTTGCTCAGGTCTCACAGAGTGACCTGAGCAAAGGCCTTTTTTTCAAAAGTTGAAAGTACTTCCCTAACCAACTTGTCAACAGCATCAATGGTGAATTTTCCTTTTCGGAAACCAAACTGAGATAAATTAATAAAATTATTGTTTTCAAATAAAAAACTAACCTGATCATGAATCAATAATTCAAACTGTTTAGAAAAAATGGGAATCAAAGAAACAGGTCTATAGCTATCAGGTTGTCCTCTCGGACCCTTTTTGAAAACCGGACAAACTTTTGAGATTTTTAAATTGTCTGGAAAAATACCTTCTGTTAAACATTTTTTTAAACTGAATGAAAGAGGTTCAGTTATGGTATGAATAATGCTTTTAACAAGATTTCAAAAATTGTATATGTCTTTACTGTTGGTATTTTTCAGTCTTTTCGCAGCACTAATTACATCGTTAGATGTGATTGGCTTCCATGCAAAATTTATGTAATTGATATTAAGATTATTTACTAAATCTAAAATACTAGTAGAAGGCTTAGTTATCTCCTGCTTAATTTCCTTTACAGAATTCACAAAATATTAATTAAATACCTGAGAATCAATATCTACTTCCTTCCTTATCTACTTACAAAGGAGTGAAGAAATTCAATTTAATATTAGGATTTTATTTTATTTGTTGTTTGAGGATTTGTTTTGACTTTATTTCTTTATAAAGGTATTTATTTTTATATGGATTTATGTGCATGGATTTACTTAAATTGCGTCTGAAAAGGTTAAATATTTAATTTCAAGTAGAGACCCTTCTCCGAGAACAACATACCTTAGCTTCAACAAAGTTATACCTTGTTAAATCTGTAGTTTCCATATTTTCGTTTTGCTTAAGAATGCCTAATATAGGCTAAATATACCCTATTTGTGTTTGGTATTTTAACTAATAGTGATAGTATTTAAACTCATGCAGAAATATGCTGAGAATGACATGGGTAGTGGATTGGGTCAAAAAATTGATAAAAAGCAAATTATTTTTTTGAATTCCAATTGAGGAATCTGTTATAAGTAAAACATGAAAGCTTTCATGGCTAAAGTAAGCAAGGCTGAGATTGGAGTTACTAGATATGATTTACTGCTATAAGTTTCCTGCTGTTCCCACAAAAGCATCCAAGTTTGACTTCAGAATTTCAGATCATGCGTTGATGAGTTGGTTTAAAGATGTAAATAATTTTGGATATTAAAAAATTGGGGAAAACAGCAAAACGTGATCGATTAAAACAAGTCTTAATAAACCTTGAACTCCCTTAAACACTCTTGTCTTCCCCAAACAGGTAGCGTTATTCAAAATGCGCAACCAAACATAACATTTCCAGTGAGAGGAGCTATTGTGCTGAGACAATGACGATGTAAGCTATCGTCTGGGTATTGTCCGCAATGGACTCCTCACGCCTTCCGTCCACACGCCCTCTCTACGCCAAGAAAATACTTAATTATCTGCAAGGGCGTGAGTATATGATCCTTGGGCATAAGTATTTGTATAAGTATATTTTTATACTCTCTATATGTATATATCTCCTTTGCGCACTATTTTGGAAGGACATTATATGCAGAGTAATCTGTAAATTCACGATTGGCTAAAAGAACCGATCATGAAATAATAACATTTTTTGCGTTTGGTTTGTTTCTACAAAACACACTATCACTTTTTCTTCTTTATAAAATTAGCCAAATAAATCGGTTCAACTTTTGTTAGACAGTTCAAAATGTTTTTCTTTCCATGAAATTAGCCAAACAAATTAGTTCTACTCATGTTGGACATTTCAAATTGTTTTTTTTTATAATCATGGTCTTGTTATCATTTATTAGTAACAAACGTTTTACTCTCAATCCTCATCAAATAAATTTTCATTGCTAGCCGTTTGTAAAGGAGTGAATAACTGCAATTTAATATTAGGATTTTATTTAATTTGACTTAAAATAAAATCCTCTATTGCGCCTATTTAGACGCACAGGTAGCTTTGCCCCTGTCTGCTATTTCCTAGTAATTTTTATGATGAAAAGTCACAAATATACGTATAGCTGCAGACGCTTTCTCTCGGTTACAACTTATGTGTTAATTTTAAGATAATAATAGCTATTCTTGGATATATTTTTGATGTATGTATATAATTTTTGTCCATTCATTCTATTTTGACTTGCTTGGAAATTACTTCATACATAATTCGCCAACCATTTTTGGAAAGTATATCAACATATTAGTGCTAATCTGACGCATGCTTTCGACATGTTTATCAGATCGAAACAGAATAAACCCTCTGGAAGTTGGAGGAGGATCCAGCTGCGAATCGTTATTGGATAATAATCCTGACAAGAGAGTCGGCGTTTTTATTGTCAACCTGTTCTTGTCAGTACAATGCTACTCAAACCATGCCACTGGTCCAAAATATTATATGCTACACAATAACCTCATATTCGTTGTATGAAACAAGGCAAAGAATGTATTGGTGTTTTTAATATAATTTTCAATCAATCAATTTGATTTTGAAATAATAAACTATAAAATAATGAGTATCAAAACTCATGTACAGTAAACGCAATGCCAACTTTTATATCTTGTCGGGATCAAAAGTTTAGTTATATTTGCTAAAAATGTGCGATAATTGCGTAACAGGGTAACAAATATGAGTTTTAAATTCAACGCAAACCATCTTAACCTGACCCAAACTCCGCCAGCCTTGCTAACACCGTCGCCACTAAATGTAGGTCAGTCACGCGCTAAGATATTTTCATGTATTCCTCTGCACGTGGATCGTGTTATCTGTGTTATAAATAGATAAGAGTGCTACCTACAATAGCATTCTCATCCGATGGGATATCCCACTCATGTAATCCGATAAAAACATTTTATGTCAGTAACTATTTCCCGATTTAGTAGCGTCGATAAATGGAAGAGCAGGAACACAACAACACCATTATCTCGGTTATGAGATTTAGATTAACTATAAAAATGTTGAAGTATTTTTGTGTTCTTTAAAGACTGTTTCGATACTCCACTAATAGTTTCAACGTTGTACTAGTAAGTGTTGAAGGTCTTTCAGTAGAGTTGTAGAATAAAATCATAGTGTAAATGCAATAGAAATAGGCTAATATCAAAATTGTATTCATTCATAAAAACGACCAAGCCCCTACGTTCACATCATGCTTTGTGATTTACAATTTTAAAATGCATTTGGCAACATCTAAAGTTAATAATTTTAAAGTGGTCTTGATTAGCAAGTTAAGAGTTTATAAAAGTGGAACGAATAGAATATGAACATATTGCCACTTTAGACGTATATAAAGAAATATTGAAACTCCTGCCATATTTTCAATCAGAGGAATAATAATACAAAAAATTGCACTTGAGTTTAACCGGCCAGAGTAATCACAAAAATTCAGCTTGTTAACCAAATAATAAAATAAACTCAAAATGCAGGAAGTCAAAGATAATTTAATTGGAAATATGATTTTGTATTTTACAATATATTGATAAGTCTGAAGTTAACTCTGAATATCCTCAACGGCTATTTCTTTGACAAAGGCGATAAACCAAGGGCCGAGAATGGAGCCTTGTGGTACGCCACGGGCGTTTGTGTTGCTGCAATGTGGTTGTATCACTCACCTCGCAATGTTGCAGGACTCATGTTAAGTTGCGGCCACAAGGATTGTTCATGACCTGGACATGAGTCATTGCACATCGTCACGCTATTACCCGGACTGCTAAAAGCTATTTACTATGTTTCTTTTATCTTAGGTAATTGATGACTGGGAATTTATTTCTGATTTCTTTCAGAGTAAATTGCTATTCTCTAAAATTGTGGTAGGTAACAATCCTCTCTAAAGATTTATACATTTTGTTTTACTGCAGGACTTTATTTTATTAAATCGTTCGATGGTATAAATTAGAACCAACACGATTCCGTGTCAAGCTGTATAACTGATTAGCAGCATAAAATATCGAATATTAGTTTAGAGTAGTCCTGAAGAAATAATTGCATCTATATTAAAATAGACTCTAAAGTTCCATGATATTAGCATATGAAACTTGGTATAAAATCTCCCACTATAGGTAAGGAAATCACAGTAAGACTGATAAAGTTTAAGTTCCTTGATAATGAAGTTTGACATATAGTTTCCAACAATGCGTAAAAATCACTAGACGGATAAAGCTTGTAACTTTTCTCTTTGAATAAATCTTGTAATAACTTAATTTCATAGAAGTGTAATTATTTCAACAGAACCAGAGAATTTCAAGTTCGATTTCAAATTATAAACCTCTGCACTGTATTACCTTACAAAAGTGGAACATATGTAAAGAAAACACATCGTTCCATCCCTGGGCTTAAAAGCACTGTAACTCAATATTCCATTTTGAAATTTCCATATTAAACTCTCATATCACGTAGCAGTCTGTCTCCTTACAAAATACTTAGTTTCCATACCCTCAAGCCATATAATTTTTTACTCATTTAGTTCTTTAATATTCTGTGTACTGATGGTGTACAGTTGATACAGTCAAAGTTGTTGTAATGAGTATTGGATGAAAGAATTATTCGGGCTAATGTCTAATATGACAGATTGTGGCATCATATTTTAAATTTAATTTAATCCTAACTGTCACCTAACTTGACGATACACTATAAAAGCCAGTATATGCAATGCAGATCTATGAGATAATCTATGAGTATTCAACGTCCAATATGAGTCATATTGATGTAGGTGCACTATTTATCGATATTGTTAAGATTTTAAGATACTCTTACAATCTGCGAACTACAGAAGGCGATGTTCCTTAAATGTGAAATGGCAATGTATTTCTGTTATCATAGATTGACAGTATCACATGCCAACAATAGTAAAATTGGTAAATTACTTTAAATTCAGTGATTTTTACTCATTAATTATCATTAATTAATTATATTATATTGAAAAAATCAATTTTCTTAAATTATAAAAATAAACAATTTTTTATTCCTTGCTGTTCGAGTTGGTACTTTTTCGTATACATTTAAAACTAAACTTCCAATGAATTTGTATTATAAAGTCTAATACTTACAATAAATTACCAAATATGGAGTGCTACATTATCATATGAAATATATTTACCAGGCTGAGCACTTCGTACAGGAAGTTTGTTTTAATTAGTAAAAAAAAGTGTGGGACTAAGACCTGGTTTATTGGAACTTTAACTTCAATAATATCAAACAATGTTAACAGCCTGAATTCATTACGAGCCTTTCAATAATAACTTTGAGGTGAATTATTATCATTTTTGGAAAATGCGAAAAAAGTAAAATTTTGGGCTGACAAGTGATAACGTCAAAGGCCGAGTGGATAATCATAATTTTCTAAAACACCGGACGTGTGAGGCGACGGGGCGATGTCTTGAAGTTGTGCCAACATGGTTTGTCTAGACATCCTCTTGGATCACTGGACTCGTATAGGATGTCTGATCGTAGGATCGCCGAAAGTTTATCGACAAATTGTCATTTGTTGAGCGAGAGAACAAGGAAATCAGACAGCAATCAGGCAACATAGTTTCGAATTGATTTATTATTTGCGAACAGAAAGGTTACCAGTTTGTTATACTTTTGCTCGCTTCATAGAATGTAATGAAGCAAAATGTATGTAGAATACTTAATAAAATACTATAAAAATTAAAAGTTGAATTTTAAATTAAAAATATGAGATGTTAACAGATTTTAAATTTAACTCGAGCGCAGGCTAAAACGCTTCTAAGTTTTTTCCATACATCATTGCATTGGAGAAATGGTTTGAATTGTCAAAAAACAGTGGTTGATGAAGATGCAAGTGAGGTGTCATTAACTTATAAATCATTCAACTAAAAAAGGATTGAACTAGTGAATTCAAATTCAAGTAGAGGCGCAGCGCGATCATCCTTACTTTTAACGCCTCAAAAGATTAATAGCCTTCACGTTTAAATCGTTGATCTGGCTTAAACCAGAACAAGCAAAACCTTATAAGATTAACTGTTTTCAGTGTTCTTATTAGGTTTTCAAAAGGTTACGATTTAATGTGTTTAGTAGGTTTAGGTTGTAAGCTGCCCATTACATATCTAGAAGTTGATGCATTTTATGAACTGCAATGAATTGAGCATTGCTTTTAATACAGTTTATAGAATTTTATTACAAGTAATACCTTTTAATTATGAGAATTTTCAATTGCTTATTTTTAAAACATAAAAAACTATTTTGTGAGAAAAAATAAAATTGAAACAAAATTCTATATGAAAGCACCAAAAGAGTCCATTAATTGTATGATATTGAGCAGTTCAGAGTTAAAATAAAACATTGAATACCCAGTACAAATATATAAAAAATAATAAACTTGGCCTAAAATAAAAGAAAAAAATAAACTACATGGTTTTGTTTGTTTTTCGTAGTTTCCGATCGAATTTCTGGAGATTGTTCGTAGTTTGTGTTGTAAAGCCGCTCCGAGCGGGTTCAGACACCTAGGAGCATTGGTCCACCCTTAATTGAATGTATCAAACAATATAGTATAGTGTAGGCCTAGACAGTAAAAACTGATCAAATAACCGATTTGAAAAATTCACCATTTCCTTACTACTAAATTCACTTTTAACTGCATAGTAGTTTTATATGTTGCAAAAATATATTATTAATGCAAATTACTGGTCTAATAATATTCAAGGAAACTTCATGCACAAAATGTCAACACGACTCTCCTGCGCTCGTTGGTGCATAGCAAATTTACTTTGCAAAGGGGATTTGAGAATGGTAAATCGGATGACAGTTTCACTGAAAAGGCTTTTCCTTCATCGAAATTATAAATAGGAACTGCATATAACTCCTCGGCACTGTACTGCAAACCACTTTCTTAATATTTTAAGTTAATATGGTTTCGCAAAGATGTAAATTAATTCTTTACTTTAATTCATATACAATGAATACAGAAATTATTAATTGCAACAAGAAAAAGGCGGAAAAGTTTACTGTGCTAAATTACATCATTGACACTTTATTGTTTTTCCCTCGTCATATTTTTATTGTTTTTACTCGTCATATGATTTGAGTGTTGTTGGAAGACCTATCTGGCGTAGACGTGCCTTTTGCACCATGTCAGTGCATGGACCCAAAAACCTTGGGAGGCCTTCAAAGTAAGGGTCTGGTCCATTTAAAAGCAAATCAAAACAAAGGTAGCTGTAAATAAAATAAGTAGACAACTGTCTAAATACACGAAACTCACAAGATATTTCCCATTAGCTTCTAAGATGATTGGGTTTAAAATAGTTTGAATACTATAAGTAACTCTTTTATATTTTTCACACTTACAGTTAATGTAGAATGAGCGTTAATCATAATTGGTCTTTATGAATAATAATTAATAGAGAAGTCACTGCCAAGTTCTATATTGAAATTTGTATTGAATTGCATAGATGAAAGGGAAACTTTGAGCTAGCATTGATTATTGATTAAGATTAGTTAAGCAAGTTTGAATCACCAAGTTTCAAACACACAGATTAGTCGCGATAGCATGAACAGCGGCGTGTGAGGTTCAGCAACAAGTCGACCTAGATCACTTACTTCGACTTGCCTATAAAGGGAGAGAATCACACCCCTCGCCTCCCCCTTTCATTACCCATAAGCCTCTGTTTTACACAAAACCCCAAGTGTCTCAAGTGTCTATAAGAGCTCTCGCTTCAATAGTCTATTAAAGTCTGATAACACTTCTCTCCCCTTTAGGTTGAATTTTCGGAATGACGACGTCAGGATGCGTATCAAATGAATTCGCGAATACAAGGTGTTTTAGGCTTGGCTAGCGGTGGGTTCAAAAAATAAAAGTAGATTCTATAAAAATAACACTAACTTATTTGAAGATCGTTAAATCAAACCAGTAAAATTGAATTGAACTTGATAACATAAAAAGGTTGCATAATGATAATTTTCAAATATATTATGTAGTCTGTTTTAATATGCGTCATTTACCACACAATAACAACTATCATATGGTTTAAGATGTACCGATTGTACAATTAGGGCCAAGTCACACTGGTCGAGTAGGAGGGCGAGTTAGACTCTGTCCGTCTACTCGACCAGTGTGAACCAATCTTCTTCAAATGGGCGAGCCCCGCTGACAATTGTGAACCACAGGAAACAGTGATGATCCTATAGCAACTCGGCCGAGTTATGTACGGCATATACGTCGGCAGTGTGACGTAGCCCTTAAGTACGTTAGAAGTACCAATGGTATCTCCTAATTAAACCTTGGGAAACTTAAATTTGCAAACAAAACGGGTACATAGTCTTAAATCGAATGGGGCACACTTTAGGTACAAGAATTATCAAACTTTTTGACATTTTCTGTGTCAATAATCTTATATTTATGATTAACTACTGTAAAAGGTAGCGAATTAAGGCTGGACAAAAAGACGCGCGGTAAAGGTGTACGGGTTATAAAATTCGATAATTGCATCATAATTAAACCGGAAGCGACTACTCTACACCATCCAAAGAACGTCTCCGTATTATTACATCGCAACATATGTCCTTGAGTCTTGGAATGTAGTTAATCGCATCAGAATTGCGTCAGGCACAGCTGGTGCGTAGGACCGGCAGCAGTGGAGTGGCGCAGTGGCAGTGGCGCGCCACCTGCGTGGATGGAGTGGCGCTAGTGGCGTAATGTGTGCGTTTGTCGTTCAAGGGCGACTGGTTCTGTCTGGATCTGAGCCAGTTGAAAGTGTCGACAAGAAAGTTGTAAACCAGTGGCGAATTGACAAAACAACAGAGGCAAACTAAACAACGTTAATAACAAACCAAATGCACAATACTGGCCAACCGAATATGAGACTGGTATTTTCGGTAAAAAAACTCAAGTAAACAACAAAATCACCATTGTACAACCAATTAGGAAAACTGTCAATTGTTTTGTGATATTAAAGATATTATTGAGAGCCTCATATTATGACGGAAAAAGATTTCTACTATTTAAATGTTTGTAAATGATTTAAGTTCAAGTTATCAAATCAGTGTACAGTACTTTAATGAACTGCTCAATTATGATTGAATTTTGTTTAAAGAAGTGTCATCAAAACATTAGTTATACTCATGACCACAATCCTTTGATAAGCAATATTTTTTAAGTAAAGCTTCTTTGAAGAACCCCCTTGACAATAGGGAAAATAGGGAACAACACGAACCCTTTATATTCGAATCATAAACTTAGGAATTACCAGAGAAGTTGGCACACCTCTTCACAGCCTCAGGAGCACTCTTATGACACTCGCGTTTCGCTCAAGGCTCTTCACGCCGACGCAAGGACGCGACGCGACGCATGCGTAGTAGCGTCCGCCGTCCATCGCGCGTGCGCTCGTGTGTATCCTTGCGCGACATCCGCCACCACAGGTACCTAGAGTGCGTAATTAGCGTGAGAACCTCCGCCAGACGGCGTGACAATCGCCGGAAACACCTCCGGTACATCCGGTTGGGAGGAACTAACCTACGTCACAGTCACAGTGTGATCCAAGGCTCATGTCATGTGTGATTATGGACTTTGCCTTTGATTGCCCACGAAACCTCCAAGAAAGATAGATACCTACAGGAGAAATCAAAGGAAAGCCTTTTTCAAGTTTTTGACTGATTAAAGACTTTTATTGTCCATCATTATTTTTAATAAATTTATTATTTATGTTATTTCTAGATGTCTTGCACCTAAAGAGGGGTTCAGAAAACAGTTACTATACGATTGTATAGTAATTGTTGCTTAAATCTTATACCATAGTCACAGTGAACAAAATTTTCCGCCAGAAACCCATGGCCTTAAGTAACATCGCTGATGAACTATAAACGAAGACAGGAAGTTTCGTAGGTCTAATGTACTTTAGGTTTGCAACTAGGGTACTTTACGTTCATGGCAACGAAAGCATTTTAAAATTATACCTCCTCTTACGTTCTGTAATTTTTGAGAATTGTTCTTTAACAATGTTTTTGTTCCTTTCATCTATCAACAACAATACTTTACAATAACTATTTTAAACGAAAATATTGTTGAGGTTTCGTTAGATAACTAAATAAATAACTAAATAAACTATTCAAATATTAAGCGATCGTATAAACTCAACATAAAGCTCATTACTAACGATTGTAAGATGAAGCGAGACCAATTTCAAATCCAATATCTTGACTATATTTTCAAAATAATTTTAAAATAATGATTGCCTTATTCATTTTGCTCAAAAATAAGTGTAAAACAACGAAAGGGAAGTATGAGCTTCCTTCCTAGTACGTGATCTCCCCTGTAGCCTGTATGTGGGAGGAGGTCCAGGACCTGCAGGATGGAGGATGCGGGCCTACAGCGTCAGGTTTCGTATCCTGACTGGTTTTGTGACCGCGATGCAGAGATGAGACGCCCACCTTGACACCCTTGCTTTTTATTTAATCTTATTTATTTAATCGTGTATTTTGGGGAAAACAAAAAACTATGTTCCTAAGAGAGTGATCACTCATCCAGTTATTCGCTGAGGATTACCTTTTTACATCGAGTCACGGAAGTATTAATAAGCTCAGTAAAAATAAGGTTAGTCGATCAGTAAGTGGAGTTTAAATCAACGCGAGTTTTTTTATGATGATAGTTCAATAGTGGAGTGTTAACGATTGTTTTGGCTTCTACGATCAGTATTCATCATATTAAATAAGGTAATGCACGACCAAATTAAAGCTTTTTTTCAATTTTAACCGTTAAACGACAGAAATGTAGTTTTACATTTAACCTAACTTTTTTAAAGGGGGTTCGAAAATCATTTCAGTCTAAAAACCAACCCTAAAATCCTGTCGCCCCTGCTCCACTTGATACAGCTAATAATCCAATCTTTTAGAGCGATTGCGACATTTAAGGCCCAGAGGACAAGTGTGATTACATTTGTTTTCAGTTGACCTATTTCTAGTTTATTGCACCTCGTCGAAGCATGGTTATTAAGACTAAATTGAAATATCAAATCCGTTCTGGACATTTATTGACTCAAAGAACCGAGAGCTAGTTATAATGTCAATTAAAGGAGAGTGGCGTAACAGCTGCCCTGTCACAAGTTATTGCGGCCATTATTCAATTTTATTTTCTCAATTAAGAAATCTCGGAAATCTTTTGATCAGGTCGATCACTCTGTCTCGTAGACTTAACCTACATATCAGTTAATTTATTTTAATACATAAATATAATTTAATTGGCTCAGTTAACTGGGTATTAACAGTATTAAATAACCTTTCATTAAACAACATTAAACCGCATTTTATAAGGTTTATACAAGATTATCTTTAGAGGCAACCGATACTATTATTAGCCAGGTACATAGCCTTTGGTCACATCACACTAATGACAGAGTAAGATTAATCAGGTCAGCGTGATATAGACCGGCCACATTAGACCGTTTGTGCCACTCAAATAGAACAAGATGTTCAAAGAGCGATTTCATTGTGAGAATTTTTATTAGAGCGTCATTTAGGAGCTGACTGAAAGACTTTTTCAATATAAAAATACCAACTACATCAAAGAATATGAGAAATAGGTCAAAACTCCCTGCTGTTGAAGTGGAGAGCGATTCAATTTTTATTCCGTGCCGATAATTAAATGTAACATTTGATACACAAAACAGTTCTGGAAATGGTTTTTTAGATCGGTTTACTAATTATTAAGCTGTTCTAACAAATCTAGCTTTTCTGCGTAATATTTCCAAGAAAATCAAACAATTGTTTTTAATTGATTGTATTAAGCATTTTAACAATTTAACACTCTTGAAATGTTTCACCTTGCCGAAAAAACAGGACAATTAAGCTCTTAATGGGAGACTGATTTAAATTTGATCACAGTCGTACCTCTACAAAATAAAATACTGGAAATGGTTTATTTGATCGAAATGAAAGATACTTTAATTGAACAAAATGGAAAATATTAAGTGTTTTAATTAATTGCTTGTTCACAAAACGTCCGGCCAATTTTCGCTCCCCTACTACCCTACCACTCCTTTACAGTTTTATTATCAAAGTTCATTTTTTCCCCTTTGAACTGTGCTGTTATAAAACAAAAAGAAGACAACCACTTTTGTACTTCAAATAGTGTTAGATTAGCTTATACAAAATAATATACTGATTGTATTTATTTAAGCGTATTTAAAACCATTCATTAACAATATTTAAAAACACTCAATATTTGAATATCTTTATTTTTGTAGGCAAAATACTTGTTGAGAAAGTCAGGATTTTTGGCTGGATGAGGATTGAAAACAAAGCCGTCTGTCAATATTCACGCCTCAATTCCTGCTTGTGTTTGCAATATTATTCTGATGTGTATTCTTTTTCCAAACATCCTAAAGATATTGATATTTTGTAAACATAAATTTTGTGAAAATGTCTCCCTTGTCCGTACAGCTTGTAGGAAAAAAGAAATATTAAAGACGAATAAAATAATACATCTGTCCTAAGTTGTGTATAATACGCTTCTTCTTCCTGTTTTATTTTTGTTATGCATTACTGAAATAATGAATTTGTTTACGTAATCGAAAGCTTAGAATTTAAATTTTTAAATAGCAATGTCGTCTAAATACATATTCTCACAGATGGTAGTATTATTTCACGTATTATGTCTTGTTGTGTATATCAACAACGCTGACTTGTGGCAAGTTAGTTTTCGGTTGATGGGCCAATAACTCAGTCTGTTGAACTCTTTGGTTTGAATGTAGGTTTGTAAAATGATGAATTATCGATGTCGTTAGATGCAATCGAAAGGAACAAAAGAGTTTATCAACCACAAGTTCTTGAAGAATCATGCTATTTTAACATAACTTACGTTAATCTGAAAAGTATCGTTAAATGATCATGAAAAAAGTAAAAGAATCAATAATATTGGGGGCCGCAGGTGGCTCTGGCGGGGCAGACGAGAGTGAAGGAAACGGGAGAAGTAGCTTAATTTCTCCTCACTGAATTTATTTCCGTTCACAAAAGACAATTAAAAACATACATTTTATATTAATCAAAAAGGTCAATTCTATAATTTAAATATAAATTATTGTGCCTTTTTTAGAACTATTTTATTTAAAAAAAAAACCCTAACATTGATATTATTTTATTGTTCCTATTTAAAAAAATCATATTATTGCTCTGTAATGCACCTTCCAAAAAAGGGTGAACCTGACCTCTTAGAAGATAGTGCTGGGACAAAAGTTCTTATGTAAAACTTGATAGTTTAGCAAAAATGAAATGAAATTATCACCTCAATGCGAATGCTTTATTATGTTGAATTCCATATTACAATTAATGCAAAGATTAATCAACACACTAACAGGATATGGCAGTATTAAGAAGATTACTTTAATTGTTTGCAAATTTAATTAGGGTTTAAGATGTTGAAGAGATTTTTTTCTTTGCCAAGAGCAAACTAAGGTTAAACCTGCTCTCTCGGCCCCCCGGGTGCTGACAAAGCACTGGTTTCCTAGACAAACAACCCCAAGCATGAGTTGACGACCTCTAACTCCAACATTTACACACATTATTAGTACTGAGTGTACACTAAAGTCACCAAAATAATTTATGAATTTCTAATGGTGTTGAATAATTTGGAAGAAATACAGGAACAAGAACAAGAAGTTCAAAATTGAGCATTACCATTAAAGTAAGGCTGATTATGAACCTAGAATCTGGTTAACAAACCATACTCAAAAGATGCTTTCAGATTTTTATGACATGTAGCCAAGTAAATTGAATTATGTTCTAAATTTATGAGATGAATATTAACAAAACAAAATTTTGCTATTAACAATGACGCCTTAGTATTACTCCATGTCTATTTATAACTCGATTTAATTAATGACAGTCGTTAGACTGAGGCAGTTCCATTTTGAGTTCGAATGAAACTAATCGTTCGACGAGGAAACCGCTACCAAAGCAACTCACGCTTAACTCATATAAGTTACTTACTGTAACTTAGTAACGTAAGATGGGAAGATATCACAGGATATTACAGTTGCGTCTTGTTTTGAACTTTGTTGCTTACTCTGGTTCCAGGAATACCGTGTTCAAACTTAAATGATACCCAAAATATTAAGGCGATTGTATTATAATAAATACTTTTTTGACTATCGCCAAGTGTTTGAGTTCTATTTTGTAAATAAGTCTGCCGTGGAGTTCGTTATTAAATTTTAGATCTGGTTTTTACCATAGCTTGACCAGTTTCTTCCTCATAAAGACGCTATATGCAAGCGGTTATCTTAAATATTGACCTAATGTAAACAGTGTTTTTAGAGAGGGGAGGTTTTTTATGTGTAATAGACTATAAAATACCTATATTTACCAGAACGATTTGTTCAGTTGCAGCTCAGTCTCAAACAAAACATTTTGGTGTAAATAAAACATGGCAATTAATACAGAAACTCGGGTTTTACATAACTGCATTGCTTCTTAGGTATTGGACTTTTTAAAGTGTTTGACAAATGAAGTTCATCAATAAAATATTCCATCCAAACACAATGAAAAAACTCACTCTACCTAAACTAAAATATTGTGTATATTTTGGAATATCTATTATACCCGTTTTGCAAGTGATATGGTAAATAATTCGAAGATTAACAGCAGTTTTTATAAAAATTCTGTCATTTCTATAGTACTTGCTTTTGGCGGGTACGGTCTGCTCCCCCCTTGGCCGCATGAGCCAGAGACCTACGGAATGCTCCCCCCTGCCAAACTGGTTTGATCTTAATGAAAAACTTTATACGGATAGCTCCCCCTGGCCGCACTAGAATGCTTTTCCACCAATCTAAACCAAAGTGCAAATTATTGTAAAAGCGCATAATTATACAACTATTCATGGTGTACAAGAAAAGCCAATGGAGACTGACGGGGAAGCCTATAGGAAGGCCAAAGTAGATCTCAAACGTGCCAAGGAACACTATTTTGACGGTGCAATGTCCCGTTAGGAGTTTCGACAGCAAGCAAGCGATACAAGAAGTATAGCTGCAATAGGTACCGAAAGGGAAATTATAAGACAGATTTAAAGAGGGGTATCTTACTATCATAATGTATACTATTGAATTTTTTGTATGATATTTTATTTATCAAATGAAAACAATCGCTGTTAAACATAATGGAAAACAATTTCATTAAGTTTCTGTTTCTGTGATGGTAAACAATTCCTGATTGAAAACAATTTGTAGGAAATTTCCATACGACTCCAAATGATAGATAGGTAGGTGATAAAGAGTTGTATTGACGTTTTATAGGAGAAATGGCCCGTGAATGTATAAGCTTTTGTTGCAACGGACACATCCCCATCTCCGCCAGGTGATTGAAATTTCACAATGATACTGGGCAATTGAATTTGAATACAGTATACTAAAATGTATTTTCGTTACCAAATTTCCTAGAAGTGGTTGAATCGACAATCGATCCTACTTGCGTATGGTAATGGTATTCTGAGTACGCCTAGAGAGCAGACCCCACTTACTGCGGGACACGGGTCGGGTTGGGTGTACATGTGTTCTGACACATAAATGTATGTAAGGGTCGAATTATCATTATATAATAGGAATTCGATAAGAACCTGCTCCATAACAAAACAAAAAACTCGATAACAAGCAAACAAAAAACTCGATAACAAGCGCACGTTTCAAATTTTCTTGGAATTGTCATAACAAATAATGTCTTGATAAAACGAATTACAATAATAAGAAGAGCGTTGCCATAGTAAGAGTGTTTTTCAAACCTTATGAAAGTCTTCTTTTAAGGATTTTGTTATGTTAGCTTTATATAAAAAAAAAAAATATGTTTTTAAAATAAAAAATAACAAACATAAACGCATATCTACACTATGCTTTATATGCGTTACCGGGTATATTCTTCGACTTTTTTCAAGCCTATAAGCTAATGTGAGTTTTAACTAAAACAAACCTATAGGAGAAAGTAATTTAAAATGTGAAAATAATATCTTCGACAGTACTAAATCCAAAATTATATTCATTGATAATCTTTTATCATAAATAAATACATTTTGATGGGTGAAAATCAGGATAATATTTTAACACAGTAACGAAGAAAGTCAGAATTAGAAGTAACAGCCTTCTATGTCGTATACCGTCTTAAAACGCACGATGGACGAGGAGGTATCTCTCAAAGAGAACTCATTAATGTGTAATCCGAAAAATGTCTAATTACGTACAAGACTCAATTGCTTCATTGTAAAGAAGCTCTTGAAACATTTCAATGGAACTGGAGACTTAGTTTGAGGATCAGCAAGAGTTTAATTACACTGCTAAAAACCTTCTAATCTACAGCAATCAGATTAACTTTTTAAACATGTAAGAAAACTTGAAACAGACCTACTTACATTTTTATATAGATTAGATATTGCTAGATTTTTTATGAATTCTAAACTATTTGTAGACAATTCTTAGTGTTTTAAAATAAATAATATGCTTTGATAAAAAGTATAATTTGTGTTTTTGATGGATAAAAACAATTTGATAAGGGGCCAGGATATTTTTGATTCGAGAAAAGAACTCAAAAGCAAGAAAATATTTCTCGACAAAAAGGCAAAATGTACAAGGTTGGCATCCAGCCGAACATGGTCTGGTCAGCGTGTTCCAGCGGTGAAACAAATTTACGAAACGTTTCAAGCATGACTGCTGTTTTTACAGTACATTTAACTTGAAACACAATAAACAGGAGTTGAATCATTTAATATTACGATACTAAGTCATCCAATCGCAAGTTAGTTTGAACTTTCTGTCAATAAATTATAAATGCAACACGTATACTGATAAGTAATAAATATAAACGTTATAAAATGTTTGGGTGTTCCTTTTTGTTAATCACGGTCGAGGGATATTTTCTTGACGTCCCTCAAATTACCTGTACAGCACTGTATTTTTCTTGTCAAAATCATAGTACCTGTTCAGCACTGTTAAACCTATTTAGTGATCTACTTGAAGCAAAAGATAAGAATAAATATAGCACACTCGTCCTTTAAGATTATTCCGAGGCTTTTGACTCGATAGGCATATCGAGGCAAATCCAAAATATTTCAGTTTCATTATGAGTAGCTTATGGCCATAATGAAGGTTTACTTATGGAATTAAAAAAAGGCAGCATATAACACCATACAGAGTGACAGCGAATTTGATGCCAATGGCTTGCGGACTTTTCCGGCAAAGTCCAGACTCTCTCTGATTCATGGAGCTCTAACCCCGGGAAGGCCACTGTACCTTTGAGAAAAGTTGCCGACTCGGCGGGATGTCTCCGAGCGCAGCACTCGGCATGATTATAAATTGCATGTACCCCTCCTATAAAATTGTGAAACCCCTCCTACCTAGCTCAACCGAGAGCTAGGTAGGAGGGGTTTCACTATTTTGCACCCGCTTTGTACAATTTTGTTCCCCTTGAAACTCCTTGAAACCTTGAAACTCGCCAAAAAAGTTTGACAAATTGAAAAAGAATGTAAAAGAATGTTTTAAATGATGGGTTTGTAATTCAGTTTTAAGTTTGGTTGCATAGTAAATTCTGCATTGTATCTTATGAGCACGAGACTTAGTTTTAGTTTCTGACAAAAGTTGTACCTGAAAACCAGGATTGTGATACTGAGATAACGCTTGCACCAATAAGGGCATTTTTCTTTCTTCTTTCTTGTTCTAACGTATACATTGGAACTTTTTAAGCAAATTAAATGAATTTTTCTCCATATTGAAGTTTCAAGTCTAAGGTATAAGTTGATTGATTATAAAGGCTTGCCTGTGGGCAGTTCAGCCACTGGAAATTTTGTCCCGGAAAGACAATTTATTTAGAAAATTAAACTTCAATTGACACCCTTTTTTAGCGAATTTCCCCTATAGGGAAGAAGCTATTACCGTAGGTCTCATGGTAAGAACTAAGCCCCAGACCATGGTAACTTTTCGTTTTGCAACCCCCAGAAGCAAAAAACACCATTCGTTCGAATTTATATATATATATATATATATGTGTGTGTGTGTGTGTGTGTGTGTGTGTGTGTGTCTGTTAGCACGATGGTAGCCGTAAAAATGGTCCGATCTTGATGAAATTTGGTACAGACATGTAAAGTGGTAATACATTGGACGAGTTCGTGAACCAGCCCGATCGGACCACCAGAAGGGATAAACCCCCTCAAAAATGGGGTTTTTGAGCTTTTTACGTAGAAAAATAAAATTTATAAAATTTTTGTTGGCACCATTGAATTCAGCTCAAAAAAATAAACAATTTAGTATCTTGAATCACTGCTCTATGTCCATTGGTTACCGAGATATTGAAAGTGGTAAACACAGTACGTTGTCCCAATGTTAACCTTATGGGAAATAAGTAAAATTCTATACCTCGTTTATTTCTCAACATATCTTGATAAAACTTGGTAAATGGCTTCTTCTAATTCAGATCTACTAAATATTGAATTAAAACCAACCAGTTTAAACATACCTGTAGCAGCAAACCTGCATACTCATTCCCCATGTTAATCTTATGGAGCTTGCTGGTCTGCTGCAACAGGAGTATTAAAGGCATTTTACGCTACGAAACCCCATAAATAATTAACATGAAACTAAAGCCTAGTGTAATATGTTGGTTTTTCAAGTCATGAAATGACACGGGCCGCTAGTTATGATTAAAATATTAATAGAAATGGCTTATTGCAGTGGTATGACAAAACATCAATTACTTGCTGTTATACGAAATGACTGTATGACCCGAAGTTAAATTGCTCAAGTTTCTTCTTAGGATTTTTCACTGACGTAAAAAAGTAACTTAGAAACATATATGCGGCTTTCAGTAGTGGTTAGCCTGAGGATAAAAGTTTAATATTGCTAAAGCAACAGTCTTTGTCCACAAAGAGATCTGATGACTTGACTGTGAAACTCTCCCATTAGGTAAACCATTATCCGCAACACATACTCTTTCCTCTTGATCCTAATTCCTCTCTGAAATCTCTTTCAGAAATAAGTGTGTCAAAAAAATGTGTTGACGGAAAAACTATTCAGGAAAAATGTTTTCTTGCCGAGCCGTTAATTTGAAGATGTACATTTGTCATCTCTGAACCAGATAAATGTATTATAGTTATACTTCCACAGAAGTTCAAGTTATAATGTGCGAACTGAATACTATTTTGAACTACTGTACTGAATGTTGGATAAAAATCTTGTAATGAGTTCAATGTTAAAGTGTTATCCATGACCTCACATCTACTAAGCCAAATTTGACTAAGTTTCCACCCATTCATCAATATAACCTGCTAAAATAGCAATAGCCTTTTGTAAGAGTATAAAGTTTTCAACGCCACCACTTAGAGAAGGGGTCGTTGCTCCATCCCACAGGATATTGAAACCTTGTTGGGAGATTGATATTCAATGTCTGATACTCTGTGAAAGCAGGAAATTGTTAACATCTTTTATTTTCAAATATTCGAATTTTTTTATTTTAGTATTTTACATATTTTGAATCAGTCATATCAACTGAACTGTTCTATGTTTAATAAGTACATTTGAATCTTATGACAGATTACATATATGTTTTAAATTCTTCATTATTTTCAGAGAAAACATTCTGAAGTAAAATGGAAATATACTGAACCTAAAAATTTGAAACTCAGTATGTAAATTAAACCTAATTTACCGCTCATGCAGTTCATTAGAATGACAAATTAGTATAAATGATAGTGAAGGCACACGATTCAACAGATGATCATGGCTCGAGAACGTCGGCCAGTTCAATAGACCGCGGTCGCACGAAGAAGGTGATGGTATGTTTAACTCGATTTGACACGAAATGTTTGGTTCGCGTAACATTTATACCACTATAACACTGCTAAAGATGTTTCATAGGACAGAGGGGCGAAACACGAATCCACTTGAGAATATAAAAAAAATGGATCAGCCAATTAAATTAAACTATTATAAATTATCAAACAAAAGAATTAAGTTGTTTCCAAAAATAATTGTTAAAACAATTATTGTACAAAAAACATCCTTTTTATTGTCAATAAATTGCGCATATTAACAGAAGGCTCAAGATCTATTAACTCCAACAAGACTAAACTTTTGGCAGATTAAGAAGTTTCAACTATGGCTTATAATTCAGAGAAGAGCAAGATCCCTTCCAAACCTGCTCTCTAGAGGTCCTCAAAATCCCAATAGAACGTCTTCATCTTCTAATGAATTACTAGCGCATATACGATTAAACATCAATCCAAGACTACCCCAAACCTTACCAACCAGTTTAGCACTTCATTTTGGGCGGGTTGCCATTTTTGGCTGCCATATTGGATAAAAAATATGTTTTCCAATGCTAAAGTGGTGTTTTGTCCCATCATGATCTATACATTGGTTCCAATGCCAAAATAAATTTTTTCAAGTAGAGACAAATTCTTTAAATATTAGGATTTAATTTTTTATATGATATATTGTAAACATAAGCTTTGTATAAGCATAAAGCTAGATAAAGCTAAACAAGTAACCACTAGAGGTCATTGTTAAGCAATATTCCTGTGATTCTTGCGGATTTAGCAATTTCCGTTGCCATCTTGGATCCGCCATTTTGGAATCAGCTAAATTATTTCAAATACAAAGGAGGTATTGTGACCCATCACTTCCAACTAACTGTATGCAATACAGTTATTAATATAATTTTCTTGTTTTAGATTTCGTCATTTTTATTCATAATTTAAAAAAATGGC
This sequence comes from Flexamia atlantica, assembly GCA_035578135.1. Lineage (NCBI taxonomy): Eukaryota > Metazoa > Arthropoda > Insecta > Hemiptera > Cicadellidae > Flexamia > Flexamia atlantica. Next base: position 28,412,769 of record JAQJVK010000012.1, read on the forward strand.
GATATCTCAAAAGCAAAATAATTATAAATTATAATTACATTACAGATTAAGCATTTATATCAGCATGAAAATTTAGTTTAAAATGATGGGTCACAATGCCACCTTTATATTTGAAATAACTAAGCCTACTTAAAAATGGCAGATCTAAGATGGCGCCCAAAAATGTCAAATCCGTCAATATCACGTGCAATTGGCTCAACAATGACTGCTGGTGGTTCCTTGCCAATACCTTGCTTTATTCTGAGACTATGGGCTTATTTTTAAAACGCATAATGTTAAATCAGTTAAATGTAAAAATTAAAAAACCCCTAATACCTTAAGAACGAGTCAATATTATTCAAACATATCGCGCAATCGGACCAGTGTAAAATATTATATAGTTTAAAATCACGAAACACCATATTTAATTTAAATAATAATTTTTATCCAATTAGGAGGATCCAAGATGGGAGCCGGAAATAATCATCAACTCAAAATGAAACGCTTACTAACCAACAAGTTTCGGGGTAGTCTGGGATTGATATTTTATAAAATGTGGGAAAAGTTAGCAGGAAGGGGTGACATTTAAAACTCATCCTGTAACTTATGTACACCTTTTCTAAGACTAATTCTGTTTTAATACATTTTAACAATATTTTATAACACCTTTTTAATAAATATTCTATTTTAAGAATTTTAAGATTTTCGCTCTGATCTATTGTTTACAACAAAAAATATACAGTACAATGAACAATCAGGAAACTGCACTGCAACATCAGTTGATTTCTGATGGGCGTAGATAACAATAGCATTGTTAGAGTTTATTTCTAAATGGTAGAAACAGCGACATCAAACTCAGATGCAGGCTGTAATGCCTTGCTTTGGGGTTTCCTTTTATGATAGCATTAGTTGAAAGCACATTCAGCTAAGAGTAAAATGGGAACGTCTTTGTTGAAAAGGGTTATTCGAATCAATGTGTTCAAACCCTTCATACTTACAAAAGACAAAATAACCATATGTTTTGTATGTTCATATAAATATTTTATATTTATGAAATATAACAAATTATAAACAATGGTAACAAAGTAAAATAATGGTTTTATGGAAATTAATAATTATTTAGTGCTTAGTGCTTATGGTTTGCTAGTCATACGGGTTTTTGAGAACAAGGCACTTTTTCAACGGGCAAAAAAGGAGCATTAAAAATTAAAAGATAGGTATACCTTTATTTTTGTTACGTTTGGATTTTAAACGTGAAATATTGATAACTTTATATGTAAACAGGAATAGTAAATAATATGTATCCGGGACATTGAATGAATGAATGAATGAATGAATGAATGAATGAATGAAACGTTTATTCTAAGAAAATGTATACTACGTTTCAAACTTAAACCAAATACATATAAAACTTCTTTTTTTATATAAAACAAATAATAAAACTTTTTTGCAGATGGAGAAAATGTAAAAGATTTTATTGGCTGTTAAAAAGGTCTTAAGGAATCAGCAAATGCCTTTGCGTCTGCTGCATTTCAGTATAAAAATATAGTAGGTTCGACCTCATTATTGGAAATAAGTGTCAAAATTTATTGAGGAAATTTAAAAACTTTTTAGAAAAAGTAATGGAGAAAAAGTAAAATAATTATACTATAATTGGAAAACTAACACATATTGAAAAACTAGCTTAAAGTTTGTGCTTCTTTAAGTAGCTGTATTATTATAATGATCTGAAATAAAAGTAATCGAGTGGCTAGGACGAAGTCGGAGCATGAGCTGGCCGGAGATGGTCGTGGTCGAAGGTCAGTCAAGTCAAGGGTCAGGGCTGGCTTGCCGGTAACCTGCAGTAGTAATCCAGTCTCCTTCGTCGATACTTAAATTCACTAGCAAATTTTTTACACGAACTATAAATACTTTAAGACAGGGTTAAGCAAATAGATTTAATTCGGGAAAGTTTGTACGAAAGTTTCGAAAAATAATTTGAGACATATAAAAAGGATTTGTTATGGAAAATGCGTATGGTTTAGTTGCAAAGTTGCAGCTCTGACTTGACGAATACCGTGTATCATGTGAATGTATCGTGTATCGTGTATCGGTGAAATACACCGAAATAATACCGAGGTCTATTGTCTCAGTGTAAATTTTGTCTATAAAATCAATAAATAAAAAATAAACTGGAAGCAACTGATAAAATTATTCAGAGACAGTGTAGACGTGTTGGATGTGTGACTTGATTTGCTAAACATTTTGGATTTTTGCACTTAGTATTAAAAACATTTTATATCTAGTTCAGTTATGATTTCGGTAGAAAAACTATTTTTTAACCATTCGCATTTTAATATTTTAATAGTAAAACATGATTTATGTTGAATGAAAAGAGTGACGTTTCCCCCTTCGAGAGATAATAAGAAAATTATATCCTACTCAAGGATTCTTCAAATTCTTCTTTTATACTTCTAGTTGAGGTTTCATTGCAATAAAACACGTATTTTATATTTTATTTTTCTAACTGTTGTAACTTTTACTTATCTAAATTCTTTTTCAATTTTATCTAATCATCCATGTGCCAAAATAATCCTAACACCGTATCTATATCCTGGAATGTTTTTGGATGATATATTATTTAATGCTTCGACTGCAATTATAAGGTAAGCAAATATGATGTTTTTTAGGTATAAAAGGGAGAGATGCAATTTGGGTAGAAACACTTGTGCTCGTTCTAACAATGAGTGTCAGAGCAATGCCCGGTTTATTTGAAACCTAAAGAAACTTGATTTGTTTCCTTTTTTTTAAATTAAATTCATGGGCAGAATGAATAAGGTGGATTCCCTTACATGATCCTTTTACTAAAAACATAAACTTTCAAGAAGATGGTTCAGATTGTGACCTATGCGATTTTCTTCGCTGATTAAAGAATGAGAAGAACGTCTTCTAAACCTTACTGGATATACCAACCCATATAATTAAAATATTCCTTTGCTTGTAAGACAGAATTGAAAATAATCATGCCCTAACAAACCTTTCTTCTAAGGAATCTTGGACGTAAAAGCAAAGTTTGGAATTGATTAAACTAATTTATAATGGTGATTGCTAACTTCGACAGTAAAGTTCCCGCTAACTTCGTGTTTCTTTACTTGTTATTAATGCCCTTCGATTGACCGTCTCTAATTTAAAGTTAAAGTTGGTTAATACAAAGCATAACTTTAATTGTTTTTTAGTCTAATTCAGTTAAGCTTAGTGATTTCTAAAATCATATCCTTTTTATTTTATTATTATTTTGTTGCCGTCTTAGAATCTTCCAAGTCTTTTACGAACATATATTCATTTTTTCTGTTTTATTGGCTTTAATATCAATTTTCTGCCTAATATGTTTTTAATGAGTGTTATAAAAACACACTGAGGGACACAAAACAACCATAAATTATTTGTTCCTGTCTTTTTGATGGAATAATGAGTGTAAGGGCTTCTTATAATGGTAATAGTCAAACAATTCTTAAACTTTCTACCAAACGTCAAAAACTCCTATAGATATGCACCAATAAAACATGCTTGAGCTTGATGTGGTCCTATCGAACCAAATTAAAAATGACCGAATATATGGTTTTTGTATCACATGACTGAGTGTAGAATTTGACTCGTCTAACCGAAATGTTCTCCCTTCTGTATCAAACAACCGAATTTTAATTTTTATTGGTCAAATTCCGTTATCTGCCCACAACTGTATATTTGCAATATAACAAAGTAATATAGCATTTGGCAGTAATATAACAAATAAATAGGATGTGTAGAGGTAATTGGAGATGTAAAAGACAAATTATAGATACAAATTGTATTCATATACGGCCTGATTTTATACCCTAGAATTACTCATGAGCCGTTACCTTATCCCATGTTGCCGTTACTTGTAGTAGCGGCAACACAAGAGAGGTTAGGTTAGGATCAAAACTAATATTTAATACATATTTTATAGAATAAATTAACCTAACCTAGCCTAACCCAACCCAACCAGCGGCCGGCGCGGAGATGCGTCGTCAATGTTACCGTTGTCCGTATGTCTGACGCATAAGGTAAGACCGTCAACAATACCGACCGAATTACTCAGAAATGATTCCGATATGCTTGGCAAACTATCCAGTAACCAAAAGACTTAGCCATAAAACGTATACAGCCAATAGGAAAAAGTTTTTCAGTTGTGGGCAGATAACGGAATTGACCTTTTTATTGATTGGTTAGTCGAACTTGAAATTTGAATGAAATAATGGCCAAATATTGGGCCTGCTCATGGTGATTGAATGTGGAATCTACATCATCCGACTACAATTTTCTGTTGTTTCTATAAAACATAAAACACAGAAAATCAATGTGCGATCCAGGTTCGATTGCACACACCACGTTTTCCTTCCGATTACTTATTTGCAAGATACGGTTGGATAAAATTCAGGCCGATAACACCAAACGGGATATGTTAAGTCTTCTCAATTGATTGTCTCAGCAAAATGTATTACGTACTTATAAAAGGTATTAAGAAAAACCTCCCTTAAATATCTATTGTGGGAACCTACTAAAAATGTAATAAATATAAACAATAGTTGAATGAAAAATTATCATTTGAATTATTCCAATTTTGAAATCGTGTTTCTACAATTGTATGTTGTGTTGAAATCGGTCGGGGCTTAGTGGAAATATCAGAGATAAATTAATAAATTAAGTTATGAAAATGGTATGAATGTTTTGCATGTAGGTTTTTGAGTAAACAATTAGTACACAACAACTCTTTAGAAAATTATTATAATATTTATATACAGTATTCTATATTTAAAATGAAAAGTGATAATTCAAAGTGGCAATAACAAAGAAATGAAATCCCTAAGTGCAATCTCTTGTAATTTGTGGAGCAAGAAATTTACTAAGCGGCTTTCTCGATTTTTTAGAAAGGTTTTTTCCTACCCGTTGGTTACGTGTAGAGTGTGATCAGTTACTAAAAGCGTCCGGAGCTGCAAGCCACTAAAAGGGCAAGGTTGGGACGAGTTTTAGAACAAAAGAATGGTTATTTTACCACAGAAATACTCATTATGCATAATTTATAATTTTTGAGTGGTTGTGTTTTGTTTTACGGCTATCTTTATTAAAATTTCTAAAGTTATGTCTGTAACATAATAAAGACATAATAAACATGCATAATAATAATAATAATAAATATGCATAATAATGTAACATAATAAACATGCGGTGATGTATTTTCCGGGGGCTTGAGTTTTAAGGATATTTTTGTATTGTTTCATATACTGTATTTAGATTTTATTAATGAATGTCAAATGCAGGAAAAATTATTAGTACAGGCATGTTCGTTGGAACATATAACTTATCTTTTTTCTTTATTGTTACCCCTAAATATATAAACTAATGGTACATTTCATCACTAGGACCTTAAATGACGCTTTTCGTACAAGATCAAGTTTTGCCTTCGAAAAATGAACGAATTTTGAAAATACACTTTTGGGCTTATTATGACCTATACTTTTCGTCATAAAGCACAGTAAGCTAGGTACTTTAAAAAAGATCCAATTTAAAGTCAAATTAAGGTAGGCACTTTAAAAAACAAAAACTTCTTTTAGTCAATGATTTTCGTTTACCTTTCATTTTAAACCTCATGTTCTAGCGATTTAAAACAAGCTGATTAACCGTTACATTTCTGTTACTGTTAGGTTTAACCAATTAGAATAACAGCTGATGACTACGACACTAGTTGACTCTTCTTCTCGATAAGGTGATTATACTTTTGACTGGCAACACATAAATTGAAAACAGAATTTTTCCCAACAGTAGTCTATGATGAAAACCACGTTCATTGACAGTGTATTAATAATTGATTGCATGATTGCATAATTTACATGATTGCATTAACAATTCAGATTCAAAATATTCTATCAGCAAAGTTTGAAGTAATCAGCACTCAATAAAAATATTATAAGCCTAAAACGTATAACTCAGGTGACCGCACGCCTGATTGTCGAGTGAAATTGTAACTTCAAACCCAGGTTTAAATACTCGCGTGCTCGCTTGAATGATGAGATTTATCCGTATATTGTGCTTACACTTTCATTGGGTGAATTGACAGATTTTGTAAGGTATCAAATCCTACAAAACTATTACTTTGTAATTAATATTATATTTGATAAATAAATAAATAAAATATTTGATTTAGAAGATTATACAGTTGCAGCAACAAGTGCATTAAGGAGAAACACCCCAGCCAATTATCGACCCTTGTCGAACTCCTGACAGTCAAAACAGATCATGTATCCACCGGCACTTTCAACAACGGATTACAATGTATGGTCAAAAAAACTTTAACCTTCCCTCGCTACAACTACGGTCCAAAAGAACTTCAATACACTTTCAAAAAAACTTTCATCATTCGATTGGTATTTTTCAGCAGAATTAATAAAGTAAAGTAACCTACCCAAAGTGTGAACTGTTTTCTTTGTTCTAACAACTAGTTTGTTAACAGTTTCTAACAACTGTTTGTTTTTAACAACTAGTGTTTTTAGTTATTAACAATAGCCAGTGTTATACTTAACAATAGCCAGTTTAGACATTAAAGAAATGTTGATACATTTATTTCAATAACATCCAGGATATCCACACATGTTTATTCAACTTGTACAAATACGAGAGGTCTGTTATACGAACATTATATTTAAACATTTAAACTATTAATCCATATTTTCCAGAGATTAATTACATAAAGTGGTTTTGAAAATGTAAAAAAGTGAATACATAGGTATGTATACAAGTTGTGCTTGTTATATTGTTATAAACAATTTTCTTTACATTGTAAATCCGCGACCGGACATTGTTGAACGATTAAAGAATGTCCCACCGAATTGTACTTCCGAATGTGTATGATGGGAACCGTACAGTGTGACAAACTGGATGAAGTGACATGCTCAACACTGTTCGCTGAGGTCAATATCAGCAGCTGAATATGTCATATCAGCACCTCACAAACGTGCTCTGAATCATAACCCAATCGAGTCGGCCAATTTTGAAGTGCGAAAGCTTGTTTAGTTTGATATGAACTATTTGGTTTTTTATCATTCATGGCTCATCACACATTACAAAATTACTGATAAATAAAAATGGATACGTAATTTAATAACTTTTAATCATGTAGATCTAAATTCCACAGATTACAATTCATATACATTTACTGTTTTTTCCTAAACCTGCTTAAAGACGAAAAATATAAAAAAACGAACATATTACATTCCGAAATCTAATTTAAGAATTATTATACGGTTTTAATAATAATAATAATAACTATGTACTATTGTTTCTAAATAGTATTTTAAGTAAAAAAAAAAAAAAAACTACCGGCATGCAATTAACACAAAACATATATACAGAGTCTGCAAGTGTATGCCTGTATTGTGATGACAAATCGTCAACATTTTATAAATATTCATTTGAAAGATAAAATAAGGTTTCGCAATGAATACGCTATAAACCACCAGCGTAGGTAAGTACATTATTAACGTCCATATCATATTTCAATCGATACTCCAAAGTTGTATTCAACATGTATAAGAACAAGTTGAAAACGCATTTTTGTGTTAGGCTGATCATTCCGGTTTCACCTGTGGAAAAAATAATAACTTCTTAGGATTCATTTTTTATGTAGGTTGCCATGACAACTTCAAAAGCTTCCCTATAGTTTAAATTGAAACATTGATGTACCATAGGGCGTAGCCCTGAGGGAATTTTTAAAAATCTGTTCTTAGCGGATGCCTCTGCTCTGAGAGAGAGCTTCATGCAAAGATTCAAGGTTCTCTGTCAAGTAATTATAGTTTATTAGTAAGAGATTATAAGATTATAAAAGCTCAAGTTATTCTTGTAGACTTTGTATTAGAAGGCTTCTGCCTCTTGAGGTAGAAATACTGGGAGGCAACGTTAAGTGAGGAATTAATGGACAAGTTTAACGTGGGCGCCCTCTTTGACCATAGCCCTTGGGACAGTAACTGATCACTTTCTTTAATTAAATACTTCTTTCTGCCGAATACTAAGTAAAACTCGATCTAATGTAGATACGTACTATCCGTTTAAAAAGGTTAAGAGCTAAGTGATAACAAGTGGTCAAACAATGTTGAATTCAGAGCAATCATATAATCTAAAATTTACCTTATGTAATATGTTTTGTAAATTTAAACATTTTATTCACTTAACATAATATTTTATTATAGCTTGTGTAATTAAAGTACCTAGGCTAGATTAGCCGGATATAAATTTCAATAGGATAATAGGTATTTAAAACAGATTAATATCATAGTATTAACATAAAAAGCATAGTATTTAAGAAGAAGGTACTGGCTAAGCACTATTGGCAATTCTGTTTAAAAACTGCAAATCACCTTAAAATTTAAGTTTCACCATTGACTTTAAATACAGAAGGATACTTTCCATTGTCGTTACAAACAGTATGCCGTAATTTATGACAGCCAAGATTTGAAGGAGGTTATTTACAGCATTCTCTAATAAAGTATACTGCAGTCACAACTATTAATTACGTAAGTAATTAGTTACGTAATTAATTTTGCTATCAAGAGGGAATATTTTGACAATATGGTTTTAAGAGAGCAATCATAAGATTAAGAACTGATAAGCACTCTTATTTTCTAACTCATTAAGTTTTGAAAACTGATATAAATAGTTGAAATAAATTATTTACATCAACACTCTCTCGGTGATTTAGTCGAACAACATACACTTTGTTGTATAATAAACAAAAACAGGCAGAGAAGGCCCCTAAGGATGGTTAGTCTCCTTCTAAGTCAATGATTTCACCACAATAAATTTTCCCATATACAAAATTCGAAAGCTTATAAAAATAAGTAAATACAAATGGTAAAATAAAAAATAATTTTTGAATTCACTTCCATTGATTGTGAAATCAATATAGGTGAATATTATGCGGTACCTAAAAATGCGCTGCCACAACACACCCATACTATATACATAGTGCAAACCTGGAAACTTAAAGCATAAATAAGTATCATAGTTCTCTGATTCTTTAACCTGCAACCAACAGTTTAGTAAGCTATTCTAAATAAATTCACAATCATAATTTTAGCCCAATTACTCATTACTGACTTTCCAATTGCAAATAGGTTTCACAGTCATACTATCAAAAATAACGAAGGCAAAAATAAATAATATCATAAGTTTAAAATGTTTAGATTAAATATCATTTAAAGGGAAAAGATAAACAGGTAATAGTGTTTATGGCTACTTACTTCATTAATTGAGATAAGTAACTATTTTGGCAGAATTGTCACGATTTTTAGAACACTATATTTAGTAAATCAGTGGAAGCTTATACGGTTGCAGCGGCGAGTGCATTAAGGGGAAACACCGGAACCAATTATGGACCTTTGTCGAACTCCCGACAGTCAAAGTAGATCATGTATTTCGCCGCACTCCCCCAACGGATCACAACGGACTGTCGAGTTACTATAACTTCAACCTGCCATCGCCCTACCTACTGGTCATGTGAATTTTCCTCAGTCACAGAATGATTTCCAATTCAAATTTGTTAATCAATACTTAGTATAATTTCAAAATTACAATTATTTGCCTTTAATAATTGTTTATTCTGTGATCTTATAATATTATCTTTGATCTGAATGTTGAAAACTAATGTAGTCCTATCTTAAGAATGGAAATGAGTTTTGGTACATTGAACCTGACGATATACTTAACTTGCAAACAGGATGACTTGCGCTTATAACTGTAATATTTATATACATTAAATTTAAACTTACTCGAGACGCTTTTGATCCTCTTTGTAGAGAGAAAATAAATAACGTGGAAAAATTTTTCAATTAATCAATTCCTTATAATTTGGAATGACAGTAAAATAAATTACCAATTTTACGAATATTTCTGAAAAATTTAACTGAATACACTTGTTTAATCTTTTTAACTTAAGGCATATTTTTGTTCGAAACAACTGCTGATTGTTTATCCGAAGAGGTATGAATCGAATACATTGCTGGTAGTTTCCTGGCCAAAAGGATTCCTGACCAATAATTTCAGGAATTATGCCATAAATTCCGGGCATCGTGCGCAGTTGCCAGGTTATTGCTAAGTTGAAGGACCCCTTTTATTGTTAGCTTGTTTTAACGACATGAAGAGGCAAGGTGTACGAACACAAAAGGTCTTCTCTACATCAACAGTTATTTGAAAAGGATAAATTTCAGTTAAATATTTGTTGAATATTAAAATTTCAGTTAAATGTTAAATATTTATAAATTTCAGTTAAATATTTGTTATACACATGGTTAATAAAATGCTATAATTACTTATTTCAAATATAAAATAGTATAAATTTGTATGCTTTCACTGGAATAACCTTTCGCTAAAATAATTACTTTACTGTACAGAATAAATTATTTATTACAGTAATGATGTAGTAAGTTTATTAAGGTACATGAGTTTATAAGAGAGGTTAAACGGGAAAAATCAAAATTTAATTCTTATTCGAGTGGTAGTCGAATTATTACAACATAATATTAATTCGGTTATATTCATAGTGGTTACATAATATTGGTGGTTTTGTATTTTAAGGGCAATATTAAGATTGATTTAATCTTAATTTAATTTAGTCAGTGTTAATTCAAATGTGATAATTTAGTTTTAGTGATTCAACTGTAATACGTTATTTTGTGTTCTATTAAAAACACCAATTGCAATGGCTGAAAAAAGCAAACAGCAGAGGTAAGTCACCTGAATGGTAAATTCATTGTTGATTCATGGCGTACATGTACAAAATATGCCCTCTCTTACATTATGGTTAAATTTGTATGATATTTACATGTTTTCCCCACGATTTATGAAAGTAAACTATAACATATGAGCACTATAATACAATTAAGTTTGTTAAAGTCATACGACTTATGGAATGTAACTAAAACAGCAATTTATACAATTTGAAAGTTGAAGAATTAGCACACAAAAATAAACGAAACACATAAAGAAAAGTATGACGACTAACCGGTAGGACCACTCCCAATAAATATTTACATTTATTAAATTTAAGTCAACAAATATAAAAGTGTTATTCCCACAGTGACTTTATTCACAGAAGCTACGGATGGAACAAAAACGGTTGGACGTAAACCTCGTGTTTTCCTAACCCGGAGTGACAGCGCAATCCAAGGTTTTGTTCGAACCAAAAGAAGCATAATAGCCCTTCCACTGGATTGTTTGTATACGAATTTGCTTCCACAAATGTTATACCTGTTTTATTTTTCATTTATATGTTACTTGCTTATTAATAAATAACATAATGCAAAACCTTGGGACCAAAAATAAAAATTATATTTTTATAATACATGCTTTTGGATTTTAGCGTCGTAAAGAAAATATCCAACATTTGTGATAAAATTCAACTTTAACTGTTCACGTCATTAGGAAATTCTGCCTGCCTTTAAAATAAATAAATGTATGATGATTGATTTTCATTACTTTTCCACATTTATATGATAGCAATTTGTAAAACGGAATATGTTTACCCATCCTATCAAAATGATACTATCAAATATGTAAAATAAAGAAAACCCAGTCTATTTCAGGTGAGAGCAAATCAGACAAACATCGCACATCATGGGTCATCAAAATGACATTTCTGACCACCGCACGTCATGGTCCTGCCGAGCTTTGTGAATAGGCCAGCAAACAGACTATAGATCTTCATTCCAAAAAGTCATGTAGACACAAATAAAAATGTAAAAGGTTGCAAATTAATTTTCTACATTAATTAGTGTAACTAATTAATGTGAGATTTATTTATATGGTTAATATTATTAATAACAGTGAATGTTATAAAGCAAGAATTAAGTCAATAAAGACTTGGATAAGAATATCAGTATTTTAAACTATTTAACTTACAAGTTGTCAAGAAATCAACTGAGAGAGGTGATACTGCTTTTGATTCCAAAACAAACATTATTGATTCAGACTTAATTAATTATTATAATAAACATAACCTGAAGCCACCTCGTTGTTTGTTTTATGATGAATTCTATATTGTTCTTGCTTTTAAATTTCCGGAAAGTTTTTTCGTGGTTACTATATAATAAGAATATTTTCAGTGTGAATTAGATCATAACAATGCATAACTGTCAATACATTGATATCAAATCTGGGTAACTTTAAAAACAAGTTGATAGAGGCTACGTTTCGCTAACAAAGCTGGACATCCTGAACATCTTATCGGTACTTTGAAACATCTCATACAAAATAAGTTATTAATCGCAATGGTAATTTGAATTGAATGCTGTTGAAAAGAAAGGCTCATTACATGTTTTGAAATAATTAAGTAATTTTATGAAGTTTAAAAATAAATATAGAGGGATTCCGAATCATTTTGAAATGTATAAGAGTATTGTAGTGGCTAACGTTTAATATGGCGTTAACTTCACTTCAAGTACTTCTTAGTTTCTTTATGAACTCCCTAAACAAAGTTTTTATGAGTTCAAAACTCTTAAGAGGTTTACAGGGCATGTAGCATCATTTAATTCAAGTACTGTACATCCATACACATTCATTCCACCTATTATTAAAATATTTTTTTGTTCAAATTCGCCTTTGTTACCAGCATGAATCTCAGGATTTTACTACTATATACGAATTATTTGTCAACAGAGTAAACCTATTCTTTCAATAATAAACTGTTGGATGATACGAAATTTTCTGTAAAACCATTGACTATGAATGTATTCAAAGTCAATGGTAAAACTGAATATGACACAACTAACGAAGACTCGAGAAAGCCTTTTGGTTCTCAATTTAATTGTCAGGCTATGTAATATTCAGTGTCATTTGTTTAATTCCCTTTTCTTCTAGATAAGACTTTAAAAGTGTCTTAAGTCGATAAGACAGTAAAAAGTGTCAAGTTCCTCTCAGTAAAAACCCCATCAATTCTTCAGCACTATTAAACTTGACTACCTATAATAAATAGAATACAAAACCCAAGTTTTTCAAGTTTGAAAGAGCGAGGCTTAATTAACTTAGCGCTGGTAATGCTCAAGTTTTACCCTCTATTTTCTTGTGGCAACCTCGGAAAACTCGTCTTAATAATTCAAGGTTTTCAGCTTGTAAACTGTATTACTAAATAAATAGTCTTATGAGAAAACGTGATGGAATATTATATAAATAAGAATTTAAAACTCTTATAAAAATTATTCCATTAAAAGTGCTCTTCGACTCCTAGGTAATATGGGAATACGTAAAACACGGTGATATGTAACGCTAGGTAATACGGTAATATGTAACACGGTAATATGTAACGCGAATAAAGCTAGGTAATACGGGAATATGTAACACGGTAATATATGTAACGCGAATAAAGCTAGGTAATACGGGAATATGTAGCGGGAACATTTATTAAAACCATCCCATTCATTCATACCAAAAAGCTCCAACTGATGTATCTCCAATCGTCCCCATCCGTAAATGAATACTCTGGGCCTCCTAAAAGGATATACACTTGCTATTCATAAGTTGGACCAAATATTTTATTCATGGGATGATTTATAAACACATGATGGACCAGTTTCATGTTTGACACTAAATTAATGATAGAACCAGAGGTAAATTACTGTGCAAATAAATGTCTGTGTTCCGCAAACAGACGAAGCATTTCGGAGCTAAAACAAGCAGCGCAGACTAATCCTTCCTTGGTGATGAATGGAACGTCTTCTGTGGCTCACTCACTCGGTATGACTAATTGATTGCTAACATGTGGCTGTTGTAAAATTGTAATGCTAGAAAATTAGTGAATATTATTAGGTAGTTCGTTTACGTAATTATATGGCCATTGGATCACTGATGTAAAAATGTACAGCTACCTGTTACTGGGTGACCAGTTTTTACGTTTTGTTTTAACGAAGAAGGACAACTAATTCAAGGTTACTGGGAAGGATAGGTAACTCAGTTATTCAGTAGTTTAATGAACAAGTTCGGGACTAAGAGCTCTTTGGACAAGTTTCCAATCACGAGACTATGCTGTCCGACTAATCTTATAGGTTAAATGAAATGAAATAAAAATTCCTTTATTTAACCAGGCAAAGTTAGTGCCACATGGCCCTCTCTTGCACTTGATTTGTAATACAAAATGTGAGATATGTTTTAATCTTATTTTACTAAGATGCAAAAAACTTAATCATCTGTTTATATAAAAGAGAACAATTATAATAATTAAATATTTATAGGTTCTTTTTATTTATAATTTATTCTATTCAGTTTACTTTGTTCAATAGAGAGACTAATATTTATATTGGGTTGTAATAGTTGCATTAATTATTTTTGTATAAATGGGGGGAGCAGCAGGAAAACCTTGAAGAACGGGCTAAAAAAGCGTTACTCACCGTTTAATGGTCACTTATTATCACTGTAATCGTTTCTTGATATCGGCTAAAGAATAAAGTTCACCCAACCGGCATTTTATAGAATAAATGATTAGGTTTGTAGCTTAACAGCACCCACAAAAAAGCCCTAACACCTTTGTTGCGTAAAACTAATGTTTAGAAACATAAAAATAACGAATGTAAGACATTCTCTTTGCTATCCGACATTAATAATTGTGCTAGATCGTGATACTATACAACTAAAACACCTAAATGTATGGGTAGGTTAGCTTAGACAAGCTCAAGGACATCATTGATTTGTCTATTTTTACCTAATCTAACGTATAACACAACACTTCCTATCCTAAGTATACTCATAATAACTTGGATTATATTTACAAAGGGGCTGCGAATGTGCCAGCCGTGCCTTGTAACAATCAATGCTTGTAATCGATAAGCTATGAAACTGGGCTGACATTAATTCTAAAGAAGTAAGTATATAAACCTAGACAGAACGTCAAAATGTATACGGAATAGCTGTTTAGTCATAAACTATTCCTTAACTGTTGCAATAAACGAAACCCTGAAATAAAGTTATATATATATACTAGATAGAAAAGGACCACTAACTCAATAACAGAAAAGTCATTCATAGAGGCCAATCTTATATATTTTAGGTTTTGAATTTGTATGGAGGGTATATACTTTTTATAAGCATTTTTGAACACATGATACTGCAGGTTTGTGGTAAGGAGTTGAATTACTTAGACATGAAATGCCTAGTAGGCTACTAATTAATTATTTGAGTCGAAAACAATACATTCTTTATGGCTGGATGTTTCGTTTCGTTTTATATTAAAAAACCCAATAAATTTGTTACTTCTCTCAGAAAAACAGAAGCGATTATTCTGATGAATATTAAAAACTTATATATTGAGGAAATAATTTGTTTGAACGTTTTTGTTCATGTTTAAAAGCGATCAAGCAAAGAGAGAAAAAAAAATTTATTTGGAAAACATTCCCTGAATTCAGAGTTTAAAAAGGTATTTTTATTTTGCAGCAGTTCAACTGACGTTAGTACCTGTTAGCAAAAGTATACACCCTCTATTCAATTCTATACAGTTTCTACGGTTTGGAGTAGACAAAATGAGATAATTTTTCCCATTTTTGAATGATGCTAAATCTATTTAAAGGTGCATATAAATAGAACCTTCTCTAACTTGGCATAAGGAAGAAAAACAACTGAACCTATCAATTACTGAACAAAGGAGCCATTGCATGACGAAATGTTACGGTGTGCACGTAGCGTTCCTTCTAGAAATGCTGTACTGTGAACAGTCATGATCCTAAGGAGAGACAAACATGAATTATGGTAATGTATCATTAATGGTACAAATTAAGTAACGTTAAGAAAGCACAACTTTAATATCAAAGCACCTACTTAAGATTCTAACGATGTCTGACATTAATATAATTAAATGCGTTAAGTAAAAAAATTAAGTTGTTTACCAAGTATTCTTTTTAAGTAAAACCCTTTATAACTACAAATTTATAAATATTATCCTTATTTATGAGTCTTAAATGTAATAGTCAGTAAAATTATGAATCTCGATTTAAAAATAGTTAGAGGTTATTAGATTTCGTCAACAGGTTTCTCTAACGAAGTATGTAATAGTTATTTGTGTATTAAAAGGGTAAAGTACAAGATTGTCTCCCGAGAGAAATGGTTGTCACTTAATTCTGTGAAACACACACAATTAATTGTTTCCCCGAATAAATAAATACAAGGCACATACATAATTATTGTATTGACACGAAAAACACGGTTGTAACAAATACAAGTTGACGTTACAGTATTGATTGGCATAGCCTCAAAAACTGTCGCAAAACATCAGCCATTCTGGTTCTGCTGTTGTTTCCTGTCTGACAGTAATCAGCTTTTAACTGACCTGTAATTTCGTTCGGCTGCAACATTTTCACTTGTCTGCATTGTTATTTGAAGGCACTCTATTATTCAATTATGATTTCAATGTAATTTTTAAGGGTTTACTCTCTCGAGACAGAGAATTATTCCACTCACTCTTCACAAGAACTAAAGGTGACTAAACACAGCAGGTGTGAAGGAAAAGCTATTACCGCTTTTAAAATTAATATTTCAAACTCCTTTGTATCAATAACGCGTATGTTACTAGCGCTAATGACTAAAGTTATTAGCAAAATATTATTTTAGAACTAATAACTGTTTACGTTATAACATACTTTTGTATCCCATGCCTAAAATGAAATGGCTTTTATAAATTTACATTTTTAAACACTGAGTTTGGTAAATAACTATATTTCATATTTAATAGTTTTCACACGAATCAGACCCTAAAGTTAAAGTACGATTATAATCTAACATTAAAAAAGCTTTCATGTAACACTAAAAACTGAACAGTTTGTAAAACGGTGTACATGATAGGTTTACCCGTAAATAAATTCTTGGAAGTCTTGTAGATATAGTTTTTAAATAGAAATAGAAGATTTCCCAAACTTAAAGGGCTATACAATCTAAAACCAAAGTTTGGTTTAAATCGAAAAAAGTTTTTCACGGATAAATAATTCAACGGCTGCAGGTGAAATCTTCATCACGCCCGGCGGTTTTCCTTGTTGGTTCTCGCACGTGCTTTGTTCTTGAAATAACTAAACAGCCTGCAACTGAAAACTGTGGTGAGTGTTTTCTTAACAACCACATTACAGTAAAGCAATATTTATTCATCCCTCCAAATCCTAATTTATTCATCCCTCCATCTTCTAAACTGATCCTTTCCATTTGCATATTTAACTATACCTCCGAATAAATTATGCGAAACTATAGTTAATATATTACGGGGTTTTTCCATTAATCCCTTTTTTAGCCGTCCTACTCAACCGATTTCTACGACTGAGGTGTCATTTTAAAGCTTACAATATAGCAAACTGCGTAACCGGTGACTGATATTTAAAATGAGAATTTCTTTTACGGCTTCAGCCAACAATCCTTTGATTCCTTTTTTCCTTAAACAGTTGAACGTCATGACATGTATAATACGTTGATTTTTAATTGTTTGAAATCAAATCACTAAAGATGTGTTGTTATATATGATTTATACTATAAATTAGCTAACTAGGACATATATCATAATACAATAGACCCCACTTATTCACCACCATGTAAGAAAATTCTCAAGTATGGTTTAACTTCCATCATAAATAAATATCTTTTAGGTTATAGATGTTGAAAAGTAGGAGAGGATCAGGACTGAAGCCATAAAATTGATATGATAAGCTTCTTACACCTTTCTTCTGTAGAAATATTTCCCGCAACCTTGGAGAATATACTTGTGTGTTTGGTTACAGCAAATATACTTAAGTGTAAAATACTTTTTAATTTCTCACTAAGGCAAGTTTCAATAAATTATGTATCACCTAGTAAACCCCGAGTTTACGTGTTTCTATAAATAAAAAACTTTATGTATATTTATGAAAGTTCTTGATATAAATACAGCTCGATATTTAGTATTATCTAGAAACAAATATTTAGTATTATTATTTATCAACATGTGCCGGGTGTTTATAAATGAATATCGGGGTTTCAAAGCCTTGCAGTATATATTCTATTAAACCTACCTTTACAAATAATACATCATATAAAAGAGCAACTCAAACAGTTTTTTTCTACATGCATTCAATATCATTGCCATTTGCCACATGACATGTATCGAGCCGATAAAATAAAACTTCGAAAACTTCAATAAGTACCGTTAGGTTAATTTATGCAACCTTCCTTTCAATTATGTTCTTAATATTAGTTACATCAACTAATAGCAGGCACTTTATTTTAGACGTTTGAATCCTAATAAAATGCATAGTGTGAGATCTAGTGAAGAGAAATGTTATGCAAACATAATTTGTCATTTGCCGGTCGCTATGCGGCCTATGACTCGTACCAATCGCTGATTTGGCGCTGTGATTGGCTTTTAGTATAAATCCTTTTTCCAGATCCACAGTACACATTTTCTTTTTTGAGGGTATAAAAAATAAAATTACTACGTTTCTTTACTAAACTGATGTACCCGAATTGGAATAACAACCAAACTTAAGTTGCACCAATTATCCTAGCAGCACTTATTAATGATTTAGAAGTTTTTTTTTAAATCGGTTCGATGTTTGTCGTGAGACTAGTTGCGATCACATTGAATACTAGCAGAAAAAACTGTTTGATTTTTTCTTTAAAATGATGTCTTCTTTGTTAAAATATGTTGAATAGAATAGATACTGCAAGGCGTTAAAGCCCCGATGTTCATTTATAAACACTAAAACTGCGTCTTAAGCGACCATGAAAAGAATCAAATTCATACAATGTTCATTAAAATATTTATTATAGTTGCCATTTCTTAGATCGTTTTTGGTAGGTTGTAAATTAAAATCATCTGTTAGTTTTTTGTTTTTTATAATCTATATTTATAATAAAACTGTAACATTAATATTAACAAAGTAGCAGCAAGGCAACAAAGTGCAATTTAAAATTTATATTCAAGGCCGTGGGATAGTATAGTTTGAAAATTTAATACCCCCCTTAGAAACAAAATTAATCTACCATAAGTCTGCGAGCCAATAGTTAGGAAATTAATACTTATCAAATGTGTGCTCAGTTTATAAATTTATTTATTTAGTGACCCAAAATTCGAACAAAATAAATACTGTATACAGATAACCTAAGAAAAGTATGAAACGAAGTAAGCTATTAAGGTTACCAAAGGTGTCCAAGATGAATGCTAAAGTTTTCTTTGGTCATTGTTTCACTGCGCTGTAATCTTTTTAAGATGTTCTTAATTAGTTTAAACGTTACAACAAAGTTACACTTAGCGGCTTTTCATCTCTTTCTGACACAAGCAATTTAATTACTCTTCTCAGAGAAAACAAGATGAAATTTTAATTAGATAAACTCTAGGTATGAAATGGAATAATTTTAAGATACATAAGGTGGCATTCAGTTTTAAAAGTAGATCAGCACAATATGATACAGATTTCCGAAACAACAGATATTAAGAAAAACTTGCTATCGACTTTTTAGAATTTTTTCCTTAATGTTTTAACCTCGTCTATTAGAATAACTTCAAAATTCTTTTTATTTCTTTTATAATTCTGTTTAGATTGCTTGCATTCTAAACCGTTAATGATATATATAGGTAAGTGTTCAATCATGCGTTTCCTCTGACCAAACTCAGAGAAAATTAAAAAAGTTCATATTAATGTAAAATAACTAGAAATCTCATTTCAATATTTATTTCATAATGCTTTGAATGCTCCGAACATGTGGTAGCTAAAATATTATGTTTTTATTTACTTCAATACTAGATGTTCCCCGTGGCTTTGCCCACGTTCAAAATTTGAAACAGCTGGTGTGTTCTTAGGATCTGTAAATTGGAATCGGGTTAGTTTTTGTATCCGTGTGCTTGAGGGGATACGTTGTTACAGCTGACTTGCATAATATGACAAGCAAACAAAGGTCACAAACTTTCACACTTGGGTGATTCTTCGTAGTTTATCAAACGTATTATGAGCTCACTTGGTGATAAATCCGAATATGATTATCCTTCGAAATAATCCCTTGATGATTATACCTGCGTCACAGTTACAGCTGTCAGTCTGAGAGTTCTTGGAATCAGATCTTCTTGCAGATGGAAAGCATATTTCACATTACCCTTGCGTCACAATTCCAATATAAATCTAAAATTATATATATTATATACATACTTGTAGATGTTCCTGACTTGGAGTACCAACAAGTTTATCACAAATAAACATTTTTTACGTTACTTTTCTTTAAAGGCAACCTATGCAAGTTGTAAGCCTCATATTATTTTTCATAAAAAATCATAGTTTGTTCCATTATTAAACACAACAGTACAAATTTCAACATCGGAATGAGACATACTGTAATACAAAAATCGGGAAAAATTTTAATACATTTTTTAACATGGTCAATCGTATGAATGTTTATTACCGTAGACATTTTTTAGGTTTAATAAAAGTTTTATTTTATCACATAAATGTAAAAATGTTTATTGATTTTATTTCTTATTTATTTGAAATATATTGAACATTCACAATATCATCGTCTTTTTATGACGAAAAATGGACGACATGAAAAATTTGAAAGTTAAATGTAACGATTTAGTTTTTATATTTTATTTTGATAGGAAAGGTTCCCTTTTAAGAAGTTATCGGAATCGCTGACAGCCTAAAACAATGAAGAGACTGTATATTAGTCATGAACACTTCATTCCTACAATTAATTGACCAAAGAAAAATTATTAATATTAATTAATATTAATTTCCCAACTCGATACCTTTTCAAGACTTTGGGTTTACTGGCTGTAACTAAACATTGTTCCAAATGTGTTGGAAGGTTTCAAGTATTTTATGTGAATTAAATAAACGAAATGTACACGCGTGTGCAATTGGGACAGTAAAATGAAAAGAAAAATACTTTAGTGCATAAATTCTCGAGTTATGTACTGTCTAAAATAAATCCAGAAAAATACTGTATATCCTCTCGATACAAGGTACTGGTTTTGACTTAGTGTGTGTTGAGTAGGTGATTACCGTGAATAGTTATTAGTTCCCTATCAAATAAAACTAAGTATTATTTACAGGGCCAATACTGACGGGTAGATAAAAAATGTCGGTATATTGAAAACCAACATTCATAGCAATATTACTTGAAGCATGTATTTTCATTTTTTGTTCATTATTATGTGGTTTGGAAGGAAAAGACAAACTGGATGGCTTTAAATGGTCACCAATCTCACAACATATGTTGGGCCCCTTATTAAACGATTTTTCGTTATACCGCTGCGAAAACAGCAGTTTTCAATACATGTGCTACGGGCCTAAAGAGACTCTTTTTCGCCCCGGGGAAAAATAATCAGCTGATTTCGAGGACGTGTGTACGATGGTGAGCTATCGACTGCATCGAAACTGGTTATTGTTTATTATTATCAATTGTAAATCATCGTTGTATTGTTGTAGATTTAATCGATTGTGAAACTCGTTGATTTCACCAATTGATAGTTCAATGTGTTCGATACATCGAAAGTTGTTCATTGTTGCCAGTCTAACCTAACACAAATGAATCATTCAGCTGAATGTTTAAAATAGCAAGAGAACAAGATGAAAGCCTCTTTGGGAGATATCTTTAAAAGTAAACTAAAGTTGCAGCATTTTGGTTTTCTCAGCTTGTTAAATTGAGCGGTATAACGAAAACCCAGCGGTATAGTTCATCACACGGGTTTAAAGCTGCTTTTCGTTACTCGGTCAATTTTCAAACTTCGGCTTACAGCCTCGGTCGTTTAACTTGACCTCATACGAAAAGCGTCAATTTAGACTCTAGTAATGAAATATACTATTATAAACTAGAAGTTACCTGTTATTATTTTGTAGTAAATCAATAACAGTGTAAATTTTATACAATGCGTAAGAAAACTTTTTTCTTAAAAATGTTCCACCCTATCACTGAAACACGAAGTAAGCAGAGTAACTACATTTGGAGACTCAGATGGCTTTGGCAAGTTGGAAAGAGAGGGGGAGACGGCCCAGAGTAATGTACCAAGAGAGGATTTTTATGTTCCACCTTTAACTAAGTCAATGGTTCCACCAAAACTATTTCACTTGAAGTTAAACACGTGTTCTCTTATATTAAATCGCTCCATTTAATAAAGTATTTTTACCAGAGTAAGAAATACTTATGAAAATGACTTTTTTAATTAGGGTATTAACTGATTACCGATTTTATGGTAAGTTACTGAGGTGTTTCTTTGAAAAATCGAGTAATTAAGTAAAAAAGGTTTGTAACAAATTGGTCTTTGAGACTCAACTATAAATAACCACCAAATCTGAAATTTCAGATTTACCATATTTTATTAAATAATAAGACGGTTAGAATATTATTATAATTACATTAGCCAATGTTAAGTGTGTTAGAGAATCTTTAAGAAAGATAAGAAAAGTTAGGAATTATTTTATACCAGTAAGTTATTAAGGTTACTTAGGTATTGATTGCCTCACATAATCACAATCATTAAGGGTAAAAAAATTACCGAGGTTAAGTATTAATCCTAGAATTTTTTTAAAGCTACAACATGTCTTTAGACTTCGTTTAAGTGCATTCATTACAGTTTACGGCGTCACGAAGCATAAAATATATTGATTGTTGACTAAACCTAAAATGTATTAAAATATCAACTGAATACACATAGTTCTTTTAATGTTACTTTCAAACAAATTAACGTAAAATTAGACTTATCTATAAATGTTTTGAAAATTTTATACATACGTTCTGCATTCCTCTTTTTAAGGACTGGATGATTAAACTTAAGGAACTTACATCTACTTGCAACAAAAATATTTTTAATATTCAGGACTTTTGTAAACTCTTTTTTTATGTCACATCATGTTTATAAGTTTAGGCAGTAATTTTAGCAAGTTGATCAGCGGATTGTTTGTCACCCAAATACAAATTAATTGTTGATAGATTTTTGTTTGAGTTGTCATGATCACGCTTTTACTGGTTAGTTAGGACAATATTAGAAACGTAAGATCTAGGTTTGTCCTAGGTTTGTAGGATATTTTTTTTACTTTTTATAAGGCATTTTACCAAACGTAAGAATGGTGTTCTTGGTATAAGAGTCAAATAATTCCAATTTTTAATATACAGTAAATGTTTCAGTACTTTCAGTTACAAACTCCCAATCATTTAGAAAATCTAAAATAGATGGAGCTATTTAATATTGTAATTTTTTCCTAATTTGATGTGCGACTACAGTAAAAACTTATAAATCTTGATAAATGTAAAAACTTACCCTGGTGTCAGCAGCTTAATCTGAAACAAAGAAAGAAACAATATTTTTAAAATGTAGTAGATTAAAAATGCAAAAAAGCAAATGTCAAAAGACCTCATAAATATGTAAAACGTAGAGATGAGTTTAGACGCGGTTAGGCGCTATTTACCCTCCAAAGCGCCGTCGTATTTCGTTACATTCAGAGGTTGCAAAGAAAATTAAATTCCTGTTATTTTTGTCTTTTTCACACTTTCTCCAGAGAACGAAAATTGTTTTAAAAGTATTCATCAAAATAGTTTATGATTCAATTCATAAACTACGCAAGACATATCCCTATCATTCGTTCCTATTAAGTTTTATATGCGTTGAAAAACCAGTGTAGCATTTAGGATGGCCAGCGCATAAGATACAAACTGAATGAATTTAATTTAATAAAAGATAAAAAATCGAGTTACTAATTCAAACCGATTATAAGGTAAAGGTGTGAACATTCTTCAGTGCGTGGCTTAAACTGGCATTAATAATAGCCATTTACCTTCACGATATGCAAATAAGTAATAGTTGTGAAAACAAGCAGTTGAGCATATACGTTCCAATTTCCATGTGACATTGGAAATCCATCACATTGGAACATGTAGGGATGTGTTACGTAGATGGAGGGCTGAAATCTTACCTCCGCAACGTTACGGCTTGGAGGGCAGGGTTTATCAGGGTTTATGTTCCATGTCGTCCCAATGCCGCTTTCAGTACAGTTCTATCAAAAACTTGTCTATTTCTTACTTATTTAAGTTTATTATTTATTTCTTATTTAATTAAGTTTCTCTTTCGACGGCTTTTTCATTGCTTCTGATTTTACAATAGCAAAATTTTTAACACTTAGTTAAGCCATTTTTTTAGTAGGGAAAAACAAATCTACAATGATTAGTCTAAAATAGAATTAATGAAACATAAAAGTAATATCAATTACAGAAAAACAAATCTTTAGTAAAGGTTGTTTTAATATAGATATTTTGTTAATTTTATACCAATTAAAAGTTTTATTTTTCATTTTAAAATAATGACAGAAATGTATAACAGATATATTTTATTGGCTTTTATAATGTTAAAAGTGTGATGATTCAGACCCGAGTCAAAGGAAATCCTCAGAATATTGTTTAAGGATTTTAATATATATAGTAAGAGAGTTATGTAATATGAAAAGTAACCATATAACAGCTCTTCCGGTCTTATTCTACTTGAGAAAATTGAATGTTCTCCTTTGAAACATTTTAAGACAAGAATGATCAACAGTCGAAAATACCGATGGTCGCTCATCTCTTGGCTGAGTTATATTAATACACTGCAATTCATAATGTTTTATTGTAATGAGACACTGAGCAATCTATATTATTAATATGCTACATGAAAACATTGCAGACGATAAGGCTTCTTTGTTTTAAACCTTACCTCCACATATTATACACTAAAATACGCGTCTCTGCGTGCAGATTTGCAAACTGGCTTTAGAATTTGAATTTAAGCAATATAGATCGAAAAAGCGTGGAAAACTTATTCGAAAAAAGGTTTGATTTTACAGAAACAATGAGTAAACAAAAGAACATGATCAGCTGTGTGGGATATAAAATAGCCTCGATTTCAAATAAATTTCAAATTCAGCCCAGATGTTTTGTTTTGTTTGAAAGGGAACAAGATGACGAAGATATGTTGCGATCGGACATTTTCTATTCTTTTAAACATGCCAAGAACGAGACGACTTTGAAATGTTACCGGGGATGGACACGGCAGGACAATTTGTGGCAAGATGCTCCCACACAAACATACGGTAAGGTGTACAAACGCGGAGCTTGAACTTTTAGCGGAAAATTACACTGACAAAATCGCACTGACAAATCCAAGGATTCAGCATTCACTTGTCGGGATGACATTACTATGTCAGAAATGTGGCGCGCAACATTTTCAAGAAGAAAAAAGTGGAAGAGACAAAGGATTTTCATCCTGCTGTCATAAGGGAAAAGTGAATCTACCTCCACATCTACTAAGCAATTACATTAAAGGCCTTCTTCCTGGTACTGATAGATTGAGCAGAAACAACGAAGAAAACGGTAGGTCCTACAACCGCGTTCGCAATGGTCAGCACAAGAACTACAATTGAAAATAGCGGAGGGCCTTTCATGTAAAAAGTGCACGACACAATGTATCACTCAATGAGCACCTTCCTACGAATACTCAAATTTATACCTATGACGTCGAAACTGATGTCTAAGGGAGAATGCTAAACCAAGCCAACTGCTCTTGTACTCAGCACAGCAATGAACTCATGCACAGCTTGACTGAACACTTGGTTGAAGTTAATCCCAATGGGCAAATTTTCAACATGATGAGTTACGTTCCACAAAATACTCCTGATGAGCAGCATAAAGAAATTAGAATACATATTGTCAGCGCTCGAACTCAAGATCAGTGCACTTATAACGATTTTGCAATCATTTTTAGAGCAAACGATGACGAACCACCAAGTGAGCTTGACTCGATAATTTACCCGAAAGATCAGCCACATAGAAGAATATATGTTCTCCTCTCTTTTCTCGATTCAATGGCTTACCTGCTGCTTTTTCCAAACGGATAAGAAGGTTGGCATACAAACCTAAAACACTGTGATGAATACGCAACTGCACAACGAACATCGCTTGCGATGCTGCAATACACATCCTATCAATTTGAAAGAGATACATTCAGCACGCTCCATTCAGCATTTTCCAAAATAGGTTCGGAAAAGATATTTTTCAATGGATTGTCGACATATGTGCACACAGAGGGCAGCCGACTTGATTAGGTGTTATTGATTACTAATGTTTCTTTTTAAGAGATTTAGTCAAAAGTGCATTTCGAATGCATCATTATAAACATGTTTTTATTATAATTTAATATTACCAATCTTTTATGGACTTGTTTAAGAACTGAACGCTTTCATTTTTATAAACTATTTATTTATAATTTAATATCCGTGAGAATTTGCACGGATTCGCCCAGTACTTAATAATGATATAAAAAAAATTGACATAGAAGAATCTAAACCCAGGAAGTCGTGTGAATCAAAGAGGCTCAGCTGCTTCTTCTAAAAGGATATTGGGTCCTTTCAAGAAGATTGATGCTTCGTATTATGATGCTTTATAAAGAAGTAAATCTCCTGAGTGTATACACTACCTATTCTTTTATAAAAACTAACCCTTCAACGCGTTGAATATTTTTTTGCTCACGAATTTCTATTGCAAAATATAAAGATGATATTTCAAACACACGATTTACTTTGATTCAATCACTATCATTATCATGTCAATAGTGATGATAATATAAAAGAAAAAATACTTAGCTCATTCCATGAAAACCAGAGCTAAAAGGATTTTCTACGCAAAGTTTTTGAAGACAAATCACTCATCAGCAAAAGTTAATGTTGCATTTTTTTATAATCTATTTCTGGCCGCCATCCCGCCATCCTCGGTTTTAGTCCAATAAGAACAATGCTAATTTCCTTGAAACATGCATGGCATTGAACACAAATTACTTGTTTGTCATTAATTGTATGATTATTCTTGAATATGCTTTTTTATTACAATTTAGCAGAAAACTGTGGAGAAAAAATTATGAAATTCAATTTATAGCTGAAAATGTAGACGTAAAGTGTTTAATTTTATACATGGTACATTGATAATTATTTGAAAAACTGTTACATATATCAAACTTTTAATCACGCAAATCACTAGATATTTTAAAGGTCTAGTAACTGTTTCGCATTAACAGTTTTCTTAATGGACAAACCCCTGAAAGGCAGCAGGTACTGCAGACTCAAGTCATTTCAAGTGCATTACTATGAAAAATGATTAATATATCATTTTAAATATTTTAATGTAAAATTTTGAAAACGATGGTATTCCAGAAAGGGAAGAGACATGAAGTATTTAAGGAATGAATTCAGAATGTTAACATATGTGGTTTCTTCTTTTCCTTTATTACATAAAGAACAATCCTCTTATATCAAGCCATCTTAGAAATGCGAATGTCATGTCAAGGTTTTTCTTCCTTAGTATATTATTCTCTAACAGTTTTTTATACACCTTAAAACTATAGTTTTGTTCAGTGCTCATAAAAAGAGCATGTAATAATGATTTGAAGTAGCTAGAAAAAATGTCTTTGTTTTATTCATGATTACAAAATTGAATAATGTTGTTTCTTTCATGGCCTGTAAGACTAAATTTCGAACTTAGATAAGTTCACATTAGAATAGTTATGACTTAAGGTCGTAGCAGTTATGATTGACTCATAAAAGAATACTAATAAATTGTGTAATTAATGATGGCAACTAAGCGAAACGTTGGCAACCAAGCGAAATGTGTACTAAAATAAACAATGTAATTACCATAAACAAAAAAGCAATAGGGCTATTGCTACCTTATCTTTTGCATTTTAATGTTTTCCTATACAATTTATTGTATTTGCACATTTATAGTTCAGTCACTTTAAAGCAAGCGGTAATATTTTACCCTTTGTAATGGCAACTTGTGTCATAAAACATAAATGATATCTTTCCCAGGTCGTTGTTAAGATATATAGACTTATTTGCTCTGTATAGCCAGGATGCCTGATTTAATTTCACCTACTTTTTATCTTTTCAACGATATTTCCTCAATATTCACAAACAACAGTTTTAAAAGAGGTTAATATTATATTCATGCGTTATTAAGAGGCATATCATATTTATGCGTTTCACTGTAAAATGCTGTCCTACCATAAGTATGAACGGAGCTTAAGGCCTGTCAAGCTCCGGCAAGTTCCCATCCAAAGTTCCGAAGACTACGACAGGTTCTCAGGACTTACAAACTAATTATAGAAGACTTAAGAAACTTGAATGTGTAATTTAATACTCTATAAAATAAAATAGATAGTTAAATGGCGTCATTCATTTGTTTGTGTAATATATAAATACTTTATTTCGCTCTTTTTTGTTTAAAACAGAAGAAAACATTATTAAATGTTTAACCTATCAATTGAAAATTTTGATCTATATTTTTAATATTCAACTTACTTTTTTAAAACGCAGTAAAAAATATTATTCAAGTAGTTTTTTTTCAAATTTAACAGACCACTGCAAAATTGTGGACAAAATGTTTTTTTTATGTTTGTATCCATCACGTTAGAAAAGGGTATTTGACATTTTACATTGAGGAAATAAAAATTGTGGACATAATGTTTTTTTATGTTTGTATCCATCGCGTTAGAAAAGCGTATTTGACATTTTACATTATCAGCATAATCTATGAAAAAATTTGCCGATATGTCAATAGTACATTTCGTTACTAGTCCGGAAAATGGCTGTTATCGGTACGAGATAGCGTTTCAATTGAATGCTATCGAGCACCGGTATAGCACTTTCGGACGAGTCACGAACGGTACTTTTCATCATACCACCTTTTATTTAATATTTTAAAACTTGTTAGAACGTTATAAAATGGTGAGGTTATGTTAGTGTTATCAATGGTTACATTTCTGTTGTTTACTAACAAAACATATGATAATTAATTTGCTCTTTTTAATATAGATTCAGGAATGTTTGAATCAACCATGTTTATATTAGTATGTTTGTTAACACTCCTTAACATTACTAGTACTTTTGCCAGTTTTTTCATTACAGTTTACACAACCACCTACCTGGTAACGGTTAGTTTCTATCACAGCTGAGAGTATTTGAAACAGTAGTTTAACGCGATGGTATGATGAAATAGTAGTTTATGCAACGATTGTATAATGAATGCCTTTAAGCCACGAGTGAGATGTAAGTTAGAACACGAGCGAAGCGAGTGTTCTAAATATCTCACGAGTGGCTTAAAGGCATAATACAATCGTTGCATACACTATTTTATCTACGACCAACAATATAGACAAAATTTCCCCCGAAGTTAAACAAAACTCATGACTTTTACTAATAATGGAATAGGTCAACTAAAATTTGATGTTAGGCAAATAAGCAGACTGAACCATGAATCGTTGTGGAACAATCAGCTGATGGGATAAGTAAACTCAAACATGAATCTTAATGCAACAATCAGCTGATGTGCGAATTGCGTAATTGTTATTATGACACTACTTCCGTCAAATGCCGAGCTCTCATTGGTCTATAACCAGTACTCTAAAGTGACTCCAGTACTCTAAAGTCGTCATTAGAGTACTGCTTGGTTTTTGGTGTTTTAATGTATATCATTATAATGTTTATTGTAGTACCATAATTGGTGCTTATTGCAATGGTCGTAGATAAAATATGTTAATACCTTTAAACTCATTCTTAATTCATTTTCATTCTTTATTTCTTTATTGGTCATTCTTTATTCTTGTGTAAAGGTAATTTTTGTCATAAAAGTTGCATTTTTTTAACATAGCCGTTGTAATAAAACGCCTTAAATTATTTCGCTAAGGTATATATAGACATAACAATGACCGGTAAAATGAAATAGGGTACGCTGTACTAGGAGAGTGCGATTATTTGCAGATAAAATAAAAAAAAGTTATTATTTTTCATGAGAAAACAGTTCACGTATAATAAAACGGAATTGAAACATCTAATCTAGTTATCCTCATTAGCAGAATTTTCATGAGACGTCAAACTATTAGTTTTAAGGAATTTATTTAAAATACTAAAAGTAGAGTAAGTATTTTCTCAGAGACGATAATGATAATGATAATTTATTTCAATTTCAACATATATAAGAACAGTATTGAAGTGTCCTAGGATCTATTGCGATCGCAAGGCAATAAAATGGTATCCGCTTTTTGGGGGAGGTTTTACTGCACGAAATCTGGAACAAGTATCCGGATTGGAGACTAAAAGCTTCCGGATACTAAATCTCCAGATATAGGCGGGTTTAGGTAAAATAAAGAGGTAAAATTAATGTCAGAGATTTTTCGTAGTTAGACTAACGTGATGGACACAAATAAAATTAATTTAAACTATAACTTGAAAATTTATATAAATAAACACCTTAATGCATGCTTAATGCAATAAACAAAATTTCAACATCCAACCAAAAATAATTGTCTTTTAATATTAATGGCCTTTTTATGGTAATTATATATAAAATTAAATAATTACTCATTTGAATTGTGATTTAATAAACAATTATCAGAGCGTTTGCATATGTGCTTTAAAAGAAGCAACGCTTCCCAAAATAGAGAAAGCGCATAGGAACTGATTCAAACACTAAAGAACAATCCTTCGTGGATGAAGCACGATCTAAGCTAGGTTGTTGTAGACTGAGTTTGTGTTAAACTGTTTACTATTTTGAACAAGAAACAGATGAAATAATACTTGTAATAGATAAAATAAAACACAGAAATATAGTTGGTACCAAATCTTAAGGCCCACGTCGTCCATAAGCCCAATGCTAAAATGTCTTACGGACGGACTAGGCCTTAAGATTTGGCACCAGTTATACTTATTTTAGAAAGCTTATTGGTTTGATTATAAGTTTATACATTAAAATACTTTATCAACTTCTAACAACATTAATTTGGACAAAATGTCAGACGGAGATTGTACATTTCTGTAGCAGTGAAGCAATAAACAAGTTTATTTATTTAAAAAAATCATGGGGTTCAAAAATCATTAATAAGTATGATTAGAGTTATAAAATTAGTTTTATTCTAACAAAGTACATACATGTAGAAAAATCTACAGAGTAACATAGGGACAGTAAAGAATTAGCAATAGTTCGATAGTTCCTAAAAATAGCTTTCTTAAACTTCTTCATTGGCTGTTTATTTATGACCGTCCCTCTAAATCCTAGTTTAATATCGCTTAAACTAGAGTGGTTTTCACTACAATAACTAGACCGAAGTAAAGAAAATTTACTGTTGAGGTTGCTCATTAGTGATTACAATTCGAAAAGCGCTTTAATTACTTTAAAATATGTTCAGGAAATAAACATGACATTCGCTCGGCCACCAAATGAAAGGGTGGGCGTAATTTAAAGCTCGCGTTCTTTGAACTAAAAATGTTACCGGCTCAAAGCGAGCGAGCGGAATGTCGGCGTAACTAGAGCCTGGGAGGGAGAGGGAGAGGCTGCGGCACGGGCGGCCTGCAGCTAATGCTGCCTGCTCCTTTGTCGAGGTTTACTTCAGGAGTCAAATGTTTGCTTAATGAATTACGCCACGTAAGTATAAAGTAAGTTTTAAACACAGATGCAGCCTTGTGAGGAACCTTGGCAGAAATGTGGAAGCTTTGGACACGTAAGTTAAAATATAATCTTAAAACGTTTAAAAAGAGGAAATGTCTTCCTTTGACCAGTTATTACATAGAGGCTTTCTCCACTACCTGTTTTCAGGGAGGCTGAATTCTTTTCTGTCAACTATGTGATTGACTGATTTCGAATTAATTAATTGCGAATGATAACAAGCTTCAATGAAGTAAGGTTGTGGATGAAGAACGGAAAATCAACCCTTCTAAGGATATTGGTATTATTTTTATAAGCTGAATATACGAAAATGTTTAGTAACATAACGATTGAAAGTTTTTTTCGTAATATAACAAAGTATGAGTTATCTTTGATCATTATGCTTTTAGTACTGAAAGGCGATTGATGAATCATGTTATGTAGGTAGTATTTTTTAAGTTGGACATTAATTTCATGGTACATCACCATAAAAGTATTTATATGTTTCTATAGAGTATAATCGGAGGGCCTTTCACTGTATACTACTTGGCACTGCACATGTTATATAAATAGTTCTTAATAAAATACACTATGTTTTTACAAATAATACTACAATTTGATGTCTCTTAGTCTTAATTTTCCTTACACCTTCCCTTCACGATATGAATTCAATAAACTCTAAATGTATTCATCTACAGACAAACAATTTTGTTTTACTTTTCAACATTTATTGTATAAGAAAGTTTAAACGTAGCCCACTAATGATTTTTATACTTCTTGTAGGTTATAGAAAAAGTAATTTCATAAGAATGAGGAGTTGTAAAAAAGAATAAATAATAGTTTGTTTTAGAAGATAAAAATCTGCTCAGAATAAAAACGGTTAAACTTAGTAGAAACTTTCATAATATTTTAGCTGGTAATAAATAATTGGGAAACAACAAAAGTTTTTAAACTTAAGAAGTAAATAATTAATTCCTCTTAAAAAAAATATTTATTTTTTCCTTGGAAAAGCTATATTTTGAAACAGAGTAATATAATTCATTGGGTTAAATACACGATAAACTTCTTGGAACAAAACTTCAAATATGATGAAATCGTAAATAACTTCTTTAATAAACTTCATTGTTCACTATATTAATTTTAATAACGACGTTGAAAGTAAAAATTGAAAAAAATTGTGTAGTATAGCAAAAATAAACAAAGTTCTCTAAAAAGATGACAGAGTAGGTTAAGATTGGGGGAAAACTCTTACAAACTTCGGATATTTTAAATTACTTGAATTTTGTAACCATCCAAAGATAAAATAACCGGAATATTTTCTTGCAATATCAGTTCTTCGAAACTCAAGCGTACCATAGACTTGATCAATATGTTTCAATTATCTCTAATATTGTTTTTATTGATATGTTTGTATTGAACTTTTTATTAAAAAGACTGGTTGTTTATACGCAATAAATTAATATTGTTTAATTAATTTTTTTTTCACTCCACAGCGTACTCTTGCGAAATAATTAGTTAATAACTATACATGTATAAAAAAAAGATTACTTTAGGAAAACCCGAGAGAAATCGTTTCTCTACTGCCTGAATCGCTACAAGCTCATATACGACTATTGGATGCAATCAAATGTTCCATATCGGAAACCCCGCACACTTGTGTCTGGATTTGCACTTATATTCATAGTATTTGGTATATTTTACGGCTTTGAATTCTATAAAAAGGATTTATCTGATTGTTGCAACACTTATAATCTTATAATTTTCGACATTGATTCGGTATTTAAATGTTAAAGTTCAAAAACACATTGGTTCATTTTAGTTTTACGCTTTCTAAGAGACACAAGTGCTGGCCAATATAAATTGAGGAAGCTGGAGGCCCAAACGAAGGCACATGACCTGACCCCTTGGAAAAAGATACTTTTCTATCGCCATCATTTGTATTTATTTGAATTTCTTACACTTCATCCTAAATTTAAAGTTTTAAATTAACTTTTTGAATGTGTGATGTTGAATGACCAGTGTGAGGAGACTCTTTTCCCAAAACGTTTAAAAGCTGAAATTCAGTTATATTTCCATATTAGGCTTCTTCATCTAATAACAATACGGAGTTCGTTCCTAGTCAAAATACGACCTAATGATACTTAGATGTTCTCCTTAGTTTGTGCTGCATTTCAAAATATGATTAGGTTTGTTAACATTTTGTAACAAACATGGCTTCTCATAAAGCCCACGTTACAAAAAACGTATTCGAAAATTTAAAATTAGTTTTTGAATGCCTTAAAGCTTTTTGTAGATTATTTAGGGATTATATGCACATTCAGGAGATTGTCTGTCTAACGATTTACTCAGATATTTCCTGAGCAAATCAAAACATTTGCTTGAGTTTTTCCTTTAAACAAATGTTTATAAAAACGCCACTAAAATCATGGTTGTGTATCAGTACATAAATAATTTTGCTCTATTTGTCCTGGTTTTGGGCTTAGGGTTTCACTGAGCGAAATAACTTTAATTGGAAACAACAACAGTGTCTAGAGGGAATAGAAGGCAAGAAGATACTGTACCAAGTTCTGTAAACGACGCGATGTCTGTTAGTTCGTTGCCTGGAGACTAATCTCTGCATCTCGCTTAACTATGTAATGCACCTAAAACTCAATTATCACGTTGTATCCAACTTCCTCTAATATCGAGTAGCCTAATCGAAAGGAACCATAGGAGCACTTGTTTTTTGATGGATGTGAAAGGTATATGTTTGGTTAAAACAAATTTAAATACACGATTTTTCAAATGTGGAAAATAGAAGAAACGTATTCAGAAATAAACATTACATTAAAATGTAATCGATAATGCATTTAAATATCAAAACATAAATATTGCATGAATTTGATTTGCCAAAACAGATGCATCAAAATAATACTAATATTAATAAAATGTATTAGCTTAATTTGACAATAGTAAAATGAGATAAAAACACAAGCATTACTTTGTTTCAACCTTTTACATGTTCTAGTTACTTTTTATAAATCGACAATTCTGGAGGGTGAAACGGGTTTGATGTGTGGGAAAACGAATGAATGACGAGTTTTATTGACAAATTTATTTAGGTAAACCATTTGACTGTTAGATTTATGATTAGTATTGATTTTAAAGAAATTATTGCGCATTACAAATTAGGTTATTGATTTTTATGTAGCTCGTGCATTGTACACGAATATAATAGGCACATTTCATTAAAATATTGCATTGAGTGATTGATTGATTGTAATAAATTTTAAGTAATATATTGATTTGAAATGAGATTTTTCTAACTGTCCCTTAGTTTTCATTTATGAAATGCCCTTTAAAAACATATTTCTAGATCGTTTTTATACTCTAGACTGAATATCGAACCTAAAATATCGTAATTTTTTACGATAGGCCTATTATTAAATAGTAATATCGAATTAATTTACTTTTTACTATAAAGTTTGTCTTTAATCCATTATTTTTTGTTTATTTACTTATATAATTGGCACTTTAAACTGAAACCACTTCCTTAAGCTTAAACTCTAAAGAGGTAGATGGAAACCTAATAGTTTCAAAAGCGTTAACGGAGATGCCAATACAGTAATCACCCCTCTGGTGATAAATATCCTCGGCGTAGTTAACCAATTACACCTGTTTATTTTCATTGTTGGTGTATATCGAAGGTTTCGATGCAGTTAACCTACCTAACCTATTTTAACTGTTTTCAGGATTATTAATCAATTCAAATTACATTTAATGACATTTTATAATTCGTTTTCAATTTATTATGCTGTAGAGTACTTATAGCCAATAGCCTTATAGAGCTATGTTTGCGAGCTAGCTTAAATGCTTGTTAGTTTGCATAATTATCTAAAAAAACTGCTCCGAGGATTTCCTTCAAAGTTAAAATATTCATGGTTCAAAACAGTGTTCTAAGAAGGTAATATCGCCGGTAAAAATCTAATTACGTAAATAGGTTAATTTCAAAGTTGCACAAATTTAACATGGGGTCATATTATGTGATGCTAGATTGTCAATTAAAACAAAAAAATGTAAACAATCAAATGTAATGGTAGGAGCTGACCAGTCATATGTTTTATAAAAACAAAAAAGGCAAGGGGTATAAAATGCAAAGGGTAAAACGGGGTAACATAATAAATTACCGAGCAGGGCTCGGTCCACCAGGTCCTTATTACGTACTCAAGTAGCAGGTACAAAGGTTGACAGCGAAATTTGATCTCTGATTAGTTAGTTGTCAACTGAGTCCAAATATTAAAAATCAAAAAAATAATCACCGTCAAATCGAGTTGTAATTTTTTTTTTTATTTTGTGAAAAAAAAACATAAAAATATTTTTACTCGTTATGATGTAAGAGGTGACACATGCATCAATTACAGTTGCCAACCTGACGGCTATAGCTTCCCGCCAACGAGATGCAGGCTCGCCAACTCAACCTGCTCATAGAACTGTCATCCTATCCATCAACAGTGGCTTCATCAAACAGTTTAAAAATAATAGAACCGATATTTAACATTAGTTAACAAAGCAGTTCGAACAACAACGGAGACAATGTTTCTTAATTGAAAGTGATGTTTTATAGGCTGCTGCGGCATTGCTTCATATGCTTAGGTATTTTTATTTAAATAAGCTGTACACTCGAATTTCGTGGTTAAGATTTCATTTTCATCATTTTAAAGTTTTTCGATTTTATAAATTGTTTGAGATGTTAAGTCTGATAGACATTTTTTGTTTTATCTTCTTGTTTTATGTTCTCGTTTTATATTATTCATGCACATTTTCCAAATAAAATCGGCAGATAAAACAGAAATATGAGGTTCAAGCATTAGCTAATCATATTTAACCTCACGTTCAGCTATTTTTATCATTGGCTGATTACTCTTCCAGTTTCTATTTTTAAGTATACCTACTTGGGTAATCTAGAAAATTTTGTTAATGTTTCCTCAATTTTGTTACTTGCTGTACACTATTTCTGCCTTATTTCTTAATACTTATTATGTTCGTTTTCCTGATTTTTCCATTCCAACACACAAATCCAGCCTATAAAGTTCCTTCTATTAACTTAGGATTTGTTTTCCAAAACCAGCTCTTGGCCGAGGACCTCATAGAGTACTGGTGGTATTGGCCTGAATAAGCCAATAGGATTGGTTATTTCAAAGTTTATATTCTTAACAATTCGGGGAAAAAATATTTTACGCACTTCAAAAGGTACAGCTGGTGACTTCTGAGCTGGCACTTGACCGATCGATACTCAGTCGATATTAGCCTAGTTAAAAAACATTATGTTCCGTCAAGCGGGTTGCGGCAACGTCCTCGCGACCCGCGTGAAGGCGTTCGTCAGCGGAAATGTTTGCAGACTGGTCTTTTTCTTATACCTCCACCACTCTCCACCTACCCCCGCGCCTATACTGCCCGCGTAAGGCCCAAGTGCCGGCTTAGAAGTCACCAGCTGTAACGAGCCACTGAATCAAAAGGTGTTTTGTAGAGATCCTTCTTACAAGACTAGCCAATAAAAAAACCAGTATTCAGATTACTTATCACTTCAAAATAATTGGGAAAACGCGTTTTATAAAATGTAATAAATTTAGAAGTTCGCTGAGTAAAAACCTATTTCTGCTACGGCATAATATTTGCAATCTATGGGCGATCAGTTAAGCAAGTTTTCCATTTGAATGTAAAGCAGGCTTAAACACGACTACTGATACGGTCTCATAACACAATATGCATGCTAATTGTACGACTGGGTGTGGTATATTATTTTACTAAACAAAGCAATAGGAAATATATTGATTTATTCTTTGTTGTTCATTTATTAGTACGACATACACAGTTTAGAAACAAGGAAATTAAATCCGTACAAATCATTTCACAAATCTCGTATCATGTACGTAAAAATTAACATGACATATATTTCAAGTAAAACACAAAAAAGTTTAAAAAATAACTAAAAACTATTTTGATTTTTATAGCTTGAATTTTAGGTGAATTATATTATAATTAATTAGGAATAAACATGAACATAGAACAGAACTGAAATTAACAGTACAAACAAATAGAAGAGAGTTTTAAAAGCATCGTTCTAAAAAAAGATTATGTATTGCCAATTAGCCTGGATAGCATGAAAGGAATGTTTTTTTGTATATTTAAAATTTTCCGGTTTTTTATAATGCGTTACATTGTCCTGGAATCGTTTAGGCCTACCTAGAGGAGTTTATGAAATCTTAGGCCTTCCAATAATTTTAAGGTTTTAATTTATTATTATAGGTGTACTCAAATGCTCTTTTACAACTGTAAAAATACATCTTTCAGAAGGAGCGACAGATGTTGTAAAACTTTGGTCCCAAGCCTAGTATATTACGCACTGTATTTCAGATATTTAAAATAGCACAATGTTATATATAAGTTTATAACGTATGGCTATAACAGTTTCCGTTGTTGTAAATCAATCAATGTCGGCCGACTAACATCAGTTCTCGCGCAACAGTGGGCGAAGTAGTTGGATCAATAGAATCGTTTTCAGATGAAAGGGCCTCAGTCCAGTGAACCTAGTTTTCGGAAATTAAAAAAAAACTTCACTGCAATTGAATAAAATAAAAAGTCAACTAACATACATTTGTTTCAACACGTAAAATAGTTACAAGCATTTTGAATCATAACGCTAAAAATTTCGCTATTACACTTTTTAGAAAAAAAAAATGAAAACCACTCTGAACTTTCATGGAGTTTATCCCAATTATGAAGTGGGTAATGCTGGCAGGGTAGCCAGACTAAAAGGACCAAAGTGACGAACTGAAGCCCATTTAGCATTAAATAACATTTTGAAGAGTACTCTCCTTTGTCAAGAGAGCATTTGACAGAGATTCTTATGAAATAAATCGTTATAGAGCTAAATACGACATATATAAATATAAATACAAGTCGATATAAATACAGGTCATAACTCAATGTCCTAATTTTCAAAAAATGATATTTTAGTATAGAGCTATTCTTTAGAGATAAAAACAAATAAATACTGTATTCATACCCATTAAGGTAATTAAGGGCACCCACTTAACCGAAATTGCATTTAAAGTATTTTGAATTATGGAAAAATACTATTTGGAATGTAATATCTCTGAAATTCCATATTGAAATAGACTGTTGATTTTTCATCATCTAAAGATGTGCTAGGCAAAATTGTATGAAGTTAAAATAGAATAAATAAGAAAGTGTGGTTTAACATGGTGGTTGAATAATATAGTTGATGGCTTAGATACCATCGTACTTAGGGGTATACATTAATAGGGTTATACATTAATTGTACTTGTGGGTTAAATAAACATTATTTGAGCTCATATAAATTTTAACTGAATCGTGATTCAAGGATTTCCTTATTATAATCCTAATCTTGAAGCACTCGCATAGATTGTACTTTTCACTCTTTAATAAAGGCAAACGAGGAAAAAATAATAAAAAACGAATGAGCGCAATGCAAGGCAATATCTTATTCCGTGAGTGGCGGGCCACTAATGCCTCGTGATGAATGACACGTTCTGCGTTGGTTCAAAGAGTAAAATAATGATAAATCAACATTATTTTTATATTCAGTCTGTCATAATTTTGTTTTAACTAACTGTATTGCCAAAAACGTAAATCATTAATTCAGACATTAAATGACATTAACCATAAAAACATTTTTTGAAACAGAATATGCCACCTGTCTCCCATTGCTGACGTAAATGTCGTCTTAGGTTTCGATGTACCGGATGATTTAAATATAATGGCTCAAAAGTAAAAAAAGTGGCATGTATTGGCTGATTCCAATTATCAGAGGCTAAAGGCTGGTTATTTGTTGAGTGATTTAAGATCATATCGAACTTTTTATCTCATCTACAACTTCTTATATACACTTTTGTACTAAAACATTTCAGAAATATCAAATGTCATGTTAAATTATAAATGATAATTCATCTCCTTTTAGTCTAATTCAAATGACAAGTTTCTCAATTGGAAGCCGTAATATCATTGAGTGTTTTGAGACTAAAATGAACTTAATGCTTTGATTAGAACGGATATATAAAGAAATAATCTAATAAATCCTTTAATAGTCAAAGCTCAAAACATACAGAAGAGTTGCATAGGGAAAATTCTTTGTTTGGACATATCTTGGAAAGGAATCAAGATTTGTTTTAACAGATTTCGGCGTTGAAATTAGCGTGAAAATCTAGCTTGTAATGATGTGTCTCATTACTATGTTTATATTTGCAAAAATTATGACATCCAAGATGGTGGATCCAAGATGGCAGCGAAAAATATTTACCCGGTCAGAGTGAAGTTATTACAACACGTCAATTAATTATTGGCAGTTATATAACGCACCAATATTTAATCATATATCACCTATGGCAATAATTTCCTGAATCCTTAATGCTTTGTCACCATTTTCAAGATGGCTACAAAAATTGCTTATTTCCCGTGGCAATACGGATGTATGTTTTATAATATAACCTATCATTTACAACCAGAATTTGTTTTTCATTTACTTCAATCTTCACATATCTTTCGCTTATCTGTAGTACACGATGTTCAGATTGTGTAAATGATCAGTGCAACCATTTTCGCGTTATCGCATTACGTACACACCCACAACCCCACACACCCAATCAGTCACTGATTCTGCTTATTCATAGATTAACCTTACTTCGTTCGTTCATCAATTAACTGATGTTAATTGTTTAACTGGGTGTAAAGATTACGTGAAAATCCTATAAACGTGGATTACTCGCAAATGATGACACAACAACCTATAGCCTTTTACGGCCCATGTCACCAATAAATCCAGCGACGGAACTAATGGGTATATTAATCATGAGAAGTGGATTGCAGAGGCCCCAGGTGAAACAATTCGTAACCCTGTGACAGAGGAGATGATTGCGGCAGTGGCAGTTTGGTTTATGGCTGTGCCACGGGCACCCGTGCTGCACACCGACATGACAGCTCTCTGACGTCAAATGAATAAACAATATGGAACTATTGTAAATATTTTTCCATTCAATAAAAGTGTTAAGTTAATTCGGTAAAATGTGGGAATCAACATTTATTATGTTCGTACTCAACATACTTCAATCATCACAAATCAGAGATTCTTTAATCTACATTACAGCATCATATTCAATTTTTTTCTTGAAACCTGGACTCATTAGTACGATGACAATAGCTAAGCTGCAATGAGAAATAAATACATCAGCATATACTACAAATGCGTTTTTTTAATACTAAGTAATTCAAGAGGTGCTACGATTTTTTAAATTCAGTTATCAAATCGTTAAAAAAAATTCTTCAATGTATGCACTCATGAGGCCAAACCGATAAAAGTAAGTAATTGTAACAAACTAAGCCAATTTTTTTGTTAGACTTAACAGTATACATTTGCTTTCACTGTTCTTGTTACTTATCAAATAAATCTTTTTGATTTATAAGAAAGGTACAAAACAATATGTTTTCATTATTCTTTGTTTGTTTGTATTTCGTTACTTAAAAATTGAAGTTAATTAATATTATTTTTTAATCGTGAATTTAATCTCATACTATAAAAACTTACAAATAACTCTATAAAAAAAGTCCTGAAAAGGTTATAATAAACTATATTATAAGATTACACTAAGATTACAACTATGTATAAGGTTATACATTTATAAGATTAGCCTGAGCGTCAAAGGTATATTATCAATCGCGTTGTCAATCAGACCTTACAGCACACGCACGAATCATGTAGCTGTGAAGTTGAAAACAAAGCTTGGCTGAGCGTGGTCGTATATTTTTAGCATGTTTCATATCTATAAATTCACAAGAGTTGTGTACCAAGCCGCACCAGACACCCTTGCTTCATCTGCCCCCCCCCCTCCCCCCACCGCCAACGAAGCCACCCCTCACCGTCACCACGTCACCACTCTCCTCACAAACTCGCCCTAACAAATAACGTCGTTTTAGTAATTCTCTTGACGACATTTTGCCTTCAGGATTGAGACAATTTATTAATTCATTATTTGTATGACGTTTGTCCAATAGGCTGTATCTTTGACTCCCAATTCTAAGGCAGGGAACAAGAGCTGAAAATTGTTTTTCGACATTTGTTTTAATCGTACCTGTTGATAAGAACGTAAATAAAACATGACTGAAATGTGTGATTGAACGCATTTATACTCCTTTAATTACGCAATAGGGTGTTTCGGTGTCTTAGACAAAGTATTAAGTATGTAGTAATATAAGAAAATTAGTTTAAGTTTAAAATACTAGGATCCATGCTAGATTTATTTTTTGATCTACCAGTTAACAACTTTCATGTTGAAAATAAATATAAATAATTTAAATATCTATTATACTAATTCCCAAAGGAATATCTTGTGTACAGCAAAATTCCTTTATTTGAGAACCGATTTTAAAGGTTAATGTGTCAGATTAAAGGGAATTTCCTGCAGAAGTCAGGGAATAATTTCCATCATCCTCAGTTCAATGTGATTTGCCT
This sequence comes from Flexamia atlantica, assembly GCA_035578135.1. Classification (NCBI taxonomy): domain Eukaryota; kingdom Metazoa; phylum Arthropoda; class Insecta; order Hemiptera; family Cicadellidae; genus Flexamia; species Flexamia atlantica. The sequence goes on from JAQJVK010000012.1 coordinate 28,454,740, forward strand.
CACTGGACTTTAAAGTTTCCATATGCTTAAAATAGAAGTATATTTTACCGAACATATTGTATATCTAAATTATTTTTTTTGAGCAAACAGCTGTCTTGAGAAAACCCATAATATCTGCCTTCTGTCACTTTAATATTCAAATATAATATAATTATATTATATTATATAACCTATATTAATTATATTAAATTATATTTTATAATTTATTTATTATATAAATAAATTTAAGTCTGTTATAGAAAATAAATCAGTTACATAAAATAATTTTAATAAATGGGCATACAAAATGTAATAAAGGAAACCAATAGATTTCAACTCACCAGTACCAATACAAACAAAATATTCACTTCAAGCTGCCTGTGTAAAAGAAATTAATTCCTAATAAGATCTTTAAAGACGTAAATAAACTAATGAGAAGTTCTATTTTAAAAATGTTTCAACTTCCAAGTGATACTCTAACAAGGGTTTTATACGCCAACAGGAAATATGAAAAATTAGGAATAAGGAGGATAGCAAGGGAAATATGATTGCTGGTTCGCATAAGAAAGGAAAATATTCATGAAAGGAGTAATTAGTTATCCATAACCAATTATTCAAGTTTTGAAGGAGACTGAGTTTTAACTGGGCCTCCCAGCCACAAAAAGTAAAAAAAAATTATCTTCAAGCGAGTCCTAAATGTTAAGTGTGAAGAAGTATGGACTATATCCAGGGAATGGCAGGTCTGCCTGAAGAAAACCTTTAAAGCTGAGGGTTGGCAGAGGCCATGTAAAGAAAAAATGTTGTAGACATTGTAATGCGTATGTGAACAAATCAAAGAAAGAAAACTGGGAAACAGATGAAGAGGAGAACTATGCATTTTGGATGCTGGGGAGTTCAAGGAAAAATCGATGATAAAGCCATAATCAAAGAAACAAACAGTATTATAGTTAACCTTGATTCAGGTTCGAGACCACTTCTACATAGCCCAAAGAAATTCAAACGGAGAAAATCTATGAACACAACATCTATGCTATACCTCAATGGAGAGCCATTATCGATTATTAGATTTCATTCTAGCCCAAAACAATAATTATGTTCAATTTAGAAAAAATTAAAAAAATTCGTAAGACAGTAGGCAAAACTTCAAAAATCTTTGCAAATTCTGAGAAATCAATTGGGAAAAATAAAATTAAAGAGAAACCCAAACTAAAATCGTAATGCCGCTAAGACGACATAAACGGTACATAGGGCTTATAAGATTTAAACTAATAATGATATCCAATTTTTAAAAGCCATATAGTATATACCTGCGAAAAGTTGACATTTTCTCTCATCATTTCAGTAGTTAATTTTATTAACTGGAGACGACTAGTTTTGATACTATTAAGAGAAGTAATATTTATATTACAACGAATAGGAGAACTAAGTATTGATGTTTTATCAAAGTAAATGATTAAATCATATACCATGTTAAATAATATTAGATTAATATTTTTACTTGTTTGAATTTATGTTTTTAGTGCTAAACATGTAATTAATAGTTTTTTCAGTTTTTTTTTATATAAGAACAATATATGTTAAATGAAAGGTAAAGAAAAAATGTAATGATTGTTTTAACTAATTTTTTTGTTTATTTTGCTAACGCAAAAAAATACTCTAGAATAGACACTAGGTTGGTCCTAACATTCTGTAGAAAAGAATTATCTATTTCCAGTCAAACTTTACTTGTTTCCAGTGCTACTTTATTTATATGGTGGTGAATATCGTATTTACTGTAATATTTCATGGTACAGAGTTAATTACTAAATTGAAATCAGTGATTTTGTCTCGTATAGTATTATACCACATTAATGCCAAGAAGCATGCCTCTGAAACATTATGTATGACGAGGAATGGGAGACTAGGTATAATAGTGAGATAAGGAGACTATCACGGTTGGTGGCACGGATTAGGTAGTTAGAATAGTTCGACTGTGTTCAATATGCTCCCTCAACTTAGCCAATATGGGTATCTTAACACCCAAATTAAACGTTTCAAACAAAAAAATATGTTTTTTGCGTTTGCTTTTGCAGATAATTAACTTTGCATGTATATTATTAGCATGTTTCATGTCTATAAACTCACAAGAGTCGTGTACCAACCCGCGTAATTTTGTATTAAATAAGGCACTTATTGTATTTTTAAAGACATTTATTTTTAAAGGATTTTATGTCGTGTTTTTTGGTGTTAGACATTTTTATGATATTTTGTTGTTCACCGCATGAGAATTTGTTTAATTTAGAACAAACAAATGGTTTTATAGTCCTAATTTTAAATTACTTATTCCTTTTTATAAATATGAAATCAACATTAAAATTGTCATGGTACAATGGCTATTAGCGAATTTCCTTAAAGGAATAAGCTATTACCGTAGGTCTCATGATAAGACCTAAACCCGAGACCATGTTAACTTTTCATTTTGAGGCCCCCAGAAGCAAAAACCACTATTGGTTCGAATTTATATAAAGGATAAGGGGATAAAGGGGGGTAAACCCCCCCAAAAATGGGTTTTTTGAGTTTTTTACATAGAAAATTAAAAATTATCCAATTTTTGCTAGCATTATTGAATTCAGCTCAAAAAAAACAAACAATTTAGTATTTTGAATCACTGCTCTATGTCCATTATAGTTTCCGAGATATTGAAAGTGGTAAACACAGTACGTTGTCCCAATGTTAACCTTCTGGGAAATAAAGAAAATTCTACATCTCGCTTATTTCTCAACATATCTTGATAAAACTTGGTAAATGGCTTCTTCTAGTTCAGATCAACTACAACTAAATATTGAATTAAAACCACCCAGTTTTGATATACCCGTAGCAGCAAACCTGCATACTCATTCCCCATGTTATTCTTATGGAGCTTACAAAATCATGATGAATCTCGCTATGTTGGATTGAAATATGTTGTTTTGCATTTGAAATTTGCTGAGTATGCAGGTCTGCTGCAACGGGGGTATTTTTGCCCATATTTGCCATATTTTTTCAATATGTCCTAAACGTAGTGAAATTTAAATTCATCCAGTAAAGTATGAGGCCATTCCAATTTTTCACACGTTTATATTTTAAAATAACTCTGTCATGAGGATCAAACATGTATTACAAATCAGTCAACAAAACCCATCAACGCCATTGTTTACTAACTCGGTCATTCCACTCAGCAACATGATTGATCATCGAAAATCGTACTTCCATCGACTGTGGTTAAAAAGTCATTTCACAAAACGTTATAATCACCATTCTGTTCATTTAAATTCAGTTAACCATGTATATACATAATAGCAAGCAAAATTATAAATCACATCAAAAGTTATTTCTAGTAAAAAGATTACCTATAAGTGTAATAGTGGACTTGTATCACAAGTAAATGTTTACCGTGCTACGTTTTCCAAGAATAATACTGCCCTTAAATGTAGAGCTAAATAAAAATTACTGTAATTAAAACAGAGATTTAACCATTTCTGTGTAGACCACGAACATAGATTATATCGTGATAGAATTAACCTAAAAGTAGCTGAGATAAGCTCAACCAAACACTATCGCCAAGAGGACTGTTGGCACTTAAACTTTACTTCTGCTTGCCAGCAGCACCACTCTGAAATCACAAAATCCAATGGCCCCAAGCCAAGAGTATTTTATATATATATATAAAATAGTATTATTAGAGCAAAAAGGGTTTCTTTTTTATAAAAGAAATAACAGAAACATGAGTCTTCAAAAATTAAACAAAACTGAAAATGCGTATTACAAATTATCTTAAAAGTCGCAATTTCAAGCCGTACCTTAAAGAAATATTTATGACAAAGTTCCATGTCGTAACTTAATCCAAAACCTCTAAGACTTACCGAGTTTATTACATGATTAAAACCTAGTGTCTGGTATTTTGGATATGCTTATTAAAGTTTCAAATTATTTCAAATTTCTTTACTTAAACAATTGAAAATCTTGAAAAGGTTTTCGGGTTATGAAACATATTTAGTAGGGAAAGGAAAAGGTGTTGTGAAAAACGTTTTCATTCCAGACAGAAGCTCAAGTTCACTATTTTCACTATACCACCTTTTTTCTTAAACAATACTATGTTTAAGATAAAAAGCATATTCAGTAACAAGAAACTATTACGTCATACCAGAAAGAGGATTATAAAGTAAACTACAGTAAACTGGAACGCTTCAGTATTTGGTCACAATTTAACTTTTAAGTGAACCACATACCTATAGCCTGGACGTGTTTTTGGAGGGATGCAAGTTTTAGAGGAATCTTTGAGCAATAAACTATGTCAAAATATGTTAAGTGGTTTACTTTAGATACCATTTAGATATTTATGTTAATATTTGTGCTAGTAAGCGTATGAATAACAAGTACAAACAAATATTGCCTCTCAAAATAAGAAAAAATCTGGAATAATAATGATGTGCTAGATAAAGTATTATTTAGGCCCATTACGTAAATCAAATAAGTATCATAATCGGTTGATGTAACCTTTTGGGAACAAAACGATGACACGTTTAATGAAACGGTGATGCTAAATATATTGCAAAATCATAATCAAGGATTACCGATGTATATTTTACATTATTCTATTAATAAAGAAAAATTTCACATTATTATTCTTAGACGCTATTAGTACCACCGAATACAAGTTTACAAAAGTATTTATTCGTAGCTTCGTTTATTATCTAGCTGAAGGAAGAAAATGTAGTGGAAAGAAGATAGAACGCGAAAGTTTCATCTTAAAACTTTTCTCCTGCAAAACAATCTGCTGTTGACAACAATGTTTCTCATGAGTCCGATAAAATTTGTCTAAAAACAAACATATGATAACTAAACTTACTGAAAAAGGTAAACTGAGTGATCCGTAAAACAATATACTTTAGTTTAATAATGATATGTTATTCATTATTTACGAAATAAATATTAAGACGTGCTTATAATTTTATACTTATAACTAACTACTAGTGACACAGGAAGGCTATCACAAACAAAACTATACCCCATTGCAGCAGACCTGCATATTATTTAGGTTTAAAACTGTACCAGGCTTTGCCACTGACGATTAAAAATACCATTGATTTTTCCAAATTTAAAACCAAATTAAAGTCATTTATTTTAAAACATAGTTTTTATTCAGTTGAAGAATATTGGGAGGCTTGTAAACCCCCTTAACACTCCCCTGGAGGGAGAGCGGTTCCTTGCTGAGAACCAAATGACAGATCCTACGCCTTATGGACACAGGATGCCGAATATAAGTCAAGTAAGTAAGTCAATATTAAGCGAATTTATGATGCTTAGAATAATATTTCAACACAACCTAAGCGATGCAAAACCTCAAAAAACTATTTTTGGGGGGTTTAACCCCCTTTACTTCCCCTTCCGGAGATCCGATAGGGCTGGTTTACGAACTCGTCTGAGTGATTACCATTTTACACCTCTGTACCAAATTTGAATAAGATCGGGCCATATTTACGGCCGCTATCGTGTTAACAGACATATTTATGCTATATTGTAACGTGCCTTTAAGAGGCCTAGGTAAAGTTCAAAGTCACTCCAAGTTGACTGGTGAAAGTTCGTGTCGAGAAATAATACACAAGTTTCAAAATAACAAGTTTATTAACATTTCAAAAATTCATATAAATATCACAAATACATCACAAAGCTTCATTAGGCATAAACATTTTAATATTTGTAGGAAGATAAACCTTTATATGATAAGGTCAAAAGTTGGCCAAATGCCGGAGCGAATCATAAAAAAAATGCAACAAGTTTCTTCGAAAATTCAAATTAATTCAACAGACAAATAAAGTAAGTTATAACCATATTTAAGACCTTACCACAAATTAACATAGGCCTACAGTGTAATTAAAAAAATTAAGTATCGAGGCAAAAAATTCAAAATTACAAGTTACAAAAATTGACAAGTAACATTAAAATCCAAAATTCAAATCGCCTAATTCTTTCACATATAATTATTAATTAATTAGTCCTAATGAATATTTTGACTGTATAATAAATTTAATTTTTTTAAGACCAAAATATAGAAAGGGCTTCTTCAAAATAAACAGCTATTGGATGCCAGACTAGATTTCACCTGACAGAGCAGCCCCAATATAAAAATTACAAGTCAGGTCTAAAATAATAAATTGATTTAAATTCAACATTTACAACAATTACAGTTAAAACACTTAATATTCTTTAAGTTAGCCCGGGTCGTGGGCCTAGGCCAAGCCCACTCGAGGGGAGTGCTGAAATCGGCAACTAGCCCCCCGAGCGGAAGAGGACCGATCCCCCGACCCGGGACTAACCTCAACCTAACCTGACCAAAAAAAAATATTTAGCCTACATAATGTAACACCAAATCACAAAATAGTTAGCCTACATAAATTCCTCAATCACAACAAATACTACATTAACACTGAAAATAGGTTAGGCCTACTGTAAATCATTCTTGCATCGCTGATCCGCTGAACCAAAGTCCATAAGCACTGCGGCCGAATTAATTAATTTCCAAGCTTAAAAATGTTTTTGATTGTCTGCTGAGTTTGGGTGAATAAAGTCCATCGGTGAAAAGTAATTACAAAATTAGGCTAGCCAAATTTAATAAAATTTTAACTGCAGTTAATTTCAAAAGAAGGTTTCAAATTGTCACTGTGAATAGAACTGAGTTTATGGGCCGTTGTTTGAATTGGAATTTCCGGCTGCATGCTGAATAAAGGATGGAAATGACCTGTGTAATTGGAGTGAAGCGCAGAGGTCCCAGGGTTGAATGCCCACTGCCACCGGTCAGTTGAAATTCAGGTCTACAGGTCAGCCGATCAGCATCGTAGCCCAACGCCAGGAGGAGCGGTGTCATGTCAGCGAACTAGGATGCGGTAGTCACATCTCGGTGTCATGTTGGATTTGGGTCAGTTCCGGGAGCCCTGGTGACAATTTCCAGTGCAAATTAGCCATAAAGCAGCCTATAGGCCAGCAGAAGTGCTAGGCAGTGCTCGACAATTTCTCTTGAGTCAGTTTGGCCTAGGCCTAACCTGAATTTTTCCTAACCAAACCTAAATAATTCCTACATATGATTCACAAACAAATAATTATCAATAAATGACAAAATTTACCTAAAATCACAAATATAGTTTGATTTAACTCCTTATTACACATTAACATCAGATTTAACAGTAAACCAATTTAATTATTACATTAGGTACTCAATGGGGCCATGTGCTCAGACAATCGGGAAAAATGCGGGAATATTCAGGTTTTGTGCAGGGAATTTTTCAGGACCAAGTCCTCTGACAAAACTGACTAAAACAACATTTTAATACTCAAAATCGACCAAAAACACTGACTTTACTTTCTTTTCACAAATTCACAATGAATAAATACATTTCCCTTTAACACTCATTTTTATTCAACATTTGCCCAAACTTATACTCATGAAATAACAGGCAGCGAGCAACGCTGAGAAGTACGCTGACTTTTACAACTTACGATTCAACTATTAATTACTTTCAATGCTCACAAATAAACATAAAACAATTAATTACAGCCTTTCTCAATAGTTTAACCATGTGAATCCAAAGATTTCACAATTTCATCACCCTTTAAACTCAACCCTAGTCGTGGCTAAAAAGTGAATTTTACTTTAATTACAAGCAAAATCTAAACTAGATCATTGAAATTCACTTACCCAGCAGTAATGATTATTTAGTTCATGACGACGAAAATAAGGTGAGCACTAACTACATAAACAAGATAGAAACTTCTTGAAGAAAACATTTTCGCCGACGAAATAACCTCACTGTCTATCTTCGGTCCAGTCCTGTGATTGACTGACAAATCAGTCTTCGTCCAGACACTGGATTTCGCTCGCTCCACAGTTGAGACATGAACAGTAGTTTTCGTCGGTCCGGAGTCTTCTCTCCCTCTCCCCCCCCCCCTTGGAACCGTTCCTTCGTTGACCTTCGCTCGGTTTAAAGCCCGCGGCGAACTGCTTGACTGAGTGTCGTGTTGAAAATCTTTTAACACGCCACAATATGATATATACATATACATTTGATAATAGTTTTCATGTTTAATAACAATAATATTACAATACATATACATATACCAAAAAACACAATATAACTGCCTGCGATAGAAAAAACAACGGATCCCTGTTAACAATATATATATAAATTCTAAAAAAAAAGTGTTTCTTGCTTCTGGGGTCATCGAAATGAAAAGTTATCATGGTCTCGGGCTTATCTTACCATGGGATCTACGGTAATATCTTATTCCTTTAAGGAAATTCGCTAAAACGATTTTGATTGTAAGTATTGTGGACGGACTGATAGTAAAAATTACGCTCTAATAGCATTTTTTATAATTATTATACATAAATAATTACAAAACCAAAAAATTTTAAAGAGTGCGAAAAAAACAGGTCATATGCAAAAGATAACTTTTAGTATAAGAGGCGTAAATGCTTATGTGGACAAAGGCTTACCAAGCAGTCCACTCAGGACCATATGTTACAAAGTGAAGACGCATTACAAGGATAGGCGGTGCAGAGAAGCGGTGTATAGCCAACTAAGCCTTTGTCACCATTGTGTGCTGTAATAGTTAACTCTACTTGCATAACTGCACTGTTTACTCGTGCATTACAGACACTTTTGATTCTTTCTTAAAGGCGGTTCCTACCAAGGACGCCTTAATTAAAACATCGCTTGATTTTCTAAATTATTAAGATTAGCCAGGATAAATAAACGTTGTATACTTAGCTATAAACATTTCCAAAGTTCTTGCTTGTTGGGAGTTTGGAAGACCCAACTTCTACGACAAACATACATTGCATGCCTCATAGCAATAAATCTGACAAATTTGTTTTCCAGCGTTCACGAGATGTCGTTTCTATTCCAGTTAATACATTATTTTATGGTCTTCAATCCCCCTATGCCATTAACAGTTAACTAACTTCCAAAGATTCTTTTCGCTTGTAATTCTGGGGTATCAATTACTGCAGTTACAAAAAATAAATACATCCTTTAATTACCTTTTGTATTTTTTCAATTTTATTTGTACTAATATGCTATCCATATAATCTTCAAACAAATATCATGTTTCACTACATTTTTTTACTGCCTTAATTTGTGGAAAATCTTTATCAAATATATATTTATGGCCTGGCAGAGAGAATAAAAGAATATATTATATTAATACACAATTAAAATATTGAGTTCTCAGTGACTGTTGAACCGATCTTCAATATTTACCTGACAAATATTAAAGAGGATAACGAGTAGGTTTGCAGGATGTCCTCGGAATTTACGCTTTTTCTAAGGGCTACGCCTTATTCAAAGGCTGTCAATAATACAGTTCTTATGGAAGGATACAATTTTAGGTAAACTAGCTGTTTTGAGTAAACATTGAAAGCTAAGCTGCAACAGTAATCTCGTTCGGTAAAAACTATTAACTACTATAAAATTGATGAAAGGTTCAAATGCTCCTCGCAAATTATACCGCAAAAGCAGCCCGGCCAAAATGATTCAAACAACTAAGTACTCAATGAAGTTTGAACTATAAGGAAGTAAAATGGCGACAGGATCTCGTAAAGAATCTCCTGATAATCTTTTGGCACTCGCCTTTAGGCTGGTTCTAACACTCGACTGATCTTAAAGCTTTAATTCCAGAGTTTTAGAAAATAATGCAACGCTGATACAAAAATCAATATATACTCACAATCGAAAATTGTCAAGCTTTTGAAAAACAACGATTTAAAAACAATCTAATTAACTGGTGTTGTCCTCATGAAGGTGTCATGGACGAATAAATAAACGAATGAAATCAGCAAATTAATAGCTTGAGCGAACGGATTATTTTACTGTTTGTGCATTAGTTTCACCCTGTTCTTTAATCACAGCTTTCCTTAATTGATTACGTTTTTATGAATAAATTACAAATTAATGATTCGTTAATCTGGTGAAAAAGTTTAAATTACGTATTTAAAAGAGAGCATTAATACGATAAGTCGCTACTTGATTTTTAAGTATAACACAATCTAATTGGACCTTCAAAACACAAGGATGTGTACAAGACAGGTCTACCCTCCGCCTCCGTCTAGCAAGTTACAAACTTCGTGTTGCGTGCCGCACTGTCACTGACAACGGCGACATAGCGGGGTCCGCCGGAGTGGAAACATCATGTTGAGGATGGACGGTTAAGTCCATGTTCAATACTAAGTACTTAGTATAATTAACACACTTTAATCCTACCTTTAATTAAAAATTTAGAGTATACTTCACTTCGATTCTGTAAAGTGTGATCTGTTTGGATCTACAGGGCTACGATATTTATTGAAAATGATATTGGAAGAGCTATTAGAGGGATTATGGGAAAGTGTTTATTACTTCGTATACAAGGTGAGTTTTAATTGTCCCCCCCTTACTTTTTTTACATTTCTAGAAATAACTATCCCAGACCCCACCCAAACATTATTGGGTAGTAAGTACCTCGTTTAGAGGGGGTACTCATTTTCGGCCGCCATCTTGGATCCGCCATATTGGATCCAAAATAATTTTTTCAAATGTAAAAGTGGTGTTGTGACCCATCATTTCAAGCTAGATTTTTTCACTGATTACAATGCCGCAATCCGTTTTTTAATATCTCGATTCGTTCTCAAGATATGAGTACTTTTAATTTATTTACTTTCAACCAATTTTAACATTACAAATTGATAAAATAGGCCCATAACTACAAAATAATGCTAGACACTGACGAATAACCACCATCAGTCATTGTTGAGCGATTTACACTTAACTTTCACCAATGTAAATTTTTTGGCCGCCATCTTGGATCCGCCATTTTGAAATGAGGTAAGTTATTTCAAAATGGCGGATCCAAGATGGCGGCCAAAAAATTTACATTGGTGAAAGTTAAGTGTAAATCGCTCAACAATGACTGATGGTGGTTATTCGTCACTATCTAGCATTATTTTGTGGTTATGGGCCTATTTTATCAATTTGTAATGTTAAAATTGGTTGAAAATAAATAAATTAAAAGTACTCGTATCTTGAGAACGAATCGAGATATTAAAAAACGGATTGCGGCATTATAATCAGTGAAAAAAATCTAGCTTGAAATGATGGGTCACAACACCACTTTTACGTTTGAAAAAATTATTTTGGATCCAATATGGCGGATCCAAGATGGCGGCCGAAAATGAGTACCCCCTCAAAACGAGGTACTTACTGCCCAATAATGTTTGGGCGGGGTCTGGGATAGTTATTTCTAGAAATGTAAAAAAAGTAAGGGGGGGGACAATTAAAACTCACCCATTTGTAATCGCATATCGTATTGATAAAATATAATAAAACACCTAAGACACCAAAATTATTTCTTCAAAACTCTGAATAAAAAAGAATTCAAAGACGTTGTACTAGCCTAAGATATATGTAATAAAAGAGATAAACAATTTTCTGCGAACTCAAGCACATCCTTGCTTGTATGAGGCCAAGTATCTAGATTATGTTTTAAATGCGCTGCCAATGGTGCGGTTATTCTAAGGAAATCTAATATATATATATATATATATATATATATATATATATATATATATATATATAAAACAATAATATTGTTTAGCTGTCTTACCATTTGCATCAGCTTTCCGGGCTAAATAAAGTGTTAGGTAGATTTTTTTATTTTGACTATCTGATCTACCAAGGAACCAAAATTGATACTCAAAGTTTTCCTCTTTTTTCACGAGTGCTTGAGTCTACCAATCTAATAATTTATAGGAATAATTATTATTCACTAAGAAAGTTTTTAGAGTGAAATACGTAAAAACATACTATTTCATTTACTACGAAATATAATAATTTAGGTTTTTTGAAGCTTTATTGAAATGAATAATTTTGCAATAGTATGACGAAAAATAAATTTGTATATTTTATACAAGATTAATTATACTTCAGTTTTGAAAATGAGGTTACACTGGGTCCGTCCGATGTAGTCGCCTCGACCACATCATTACTTGTTAATTAGGCCATTGTTTACGTCCTGACTAATTATGGTGGAGTGGGGAGTGGGGGAACTGACGCACTACTGAATCTATTAAAACTGTAACATTAATGACGTTCGGAATAAAACACCATCATATTCGAAATTCAACTTACAGAGTAGGCTTTCAACAAATTAAATTAGTTCATAATATAATTAATGGTGTTTGATCTAGTATGAGGAAGATAATCTACCTACGATAGTTATCTTACATAGAGTGCTTTCACCTGTATGTAATATTTGAATTTAAGATAATGACAATATCGGTACCTTAAATTCTACCCAAAGAAATTACATTAGGCCTATTTATAACAGAACCATGATTTTTTTATAATAAACCAGAACACTAACTATAGCTATAGAATAAACTAATGTTTTGTATGGTCACAGGTAATTTAATAAGACCTTTTCAAGAAATTAAATATTACACAACAAATATAAAACAATAAACCAAATTTGATGTTATTTAGAGTATGATTTTCAATAAACTGTGGTTATTGGATCCTTAGTTATTATCTGAAAATCAAACTAAAACTAAATAACTTACGGTGAAACATAAAACACTCCTAACTTTTAGGAAATAGCATGAAAGTAGAATACTTAATAGGATTACAGGTTAAAAAACGTTTAGGAACCTTATTACAAATTTAGTTAAATACAATTTGCTGTATGAAAAAGCACTGATCGGTCGGTTCTCCATGTCGTGATGCAAGCTTATATATACCAGTCGGCCATCATATGGGACGAAGGATGAGGAAGAGATATTAAAGGTTCTGCCGTGTTGCTGCACGTAAACCTTGTTAGTCAACTTTATACGGCTCACGTTTCTCCGTTAAAGTAACTTTTAAAGAAACCAATTTCCTCACCATTTTACTCAATTTATTTGCCTCATATTAAAGCTGTAAGCCAATTCAAAAGTTGAAAAGTTGACCATGTTCCCTCAGCACAGATTCGTTCAGAAAAATGTACGTTCTTAAAGTGTTGTAATCTATTAATTTTTTTGTTTTGATTGTGGTGGCCATTAAGGTAAAAACGAGAAAGTTTACCTCGAAAATGAAATTTTAAGTTACTATAAGTTAATTTATTATTTAATCACGGATTACCACACTACTTTGAATTAGGTGCGTAGGTGTACCGTTTTTTAAATTTCATTTTTATCCTGTCCCTTAAATTTCACACCATCCATTTTTTCAAGCGATTTCACACTGAGAGATTTGATACCACAAATTAAGTTTTAAAAACTTAATATAATTCGTAGAGGGTTGTTTAGGGAAATGCATTGAAAGAATGTCAATTTTACACGTATAGCAATTAAAAATAAACTTATTTTTCGCATATTTCGTAATTATCAATTTCTCTGTTACAGTACCAAATAACAATCCCCATTAAAACTTTTATATATATATTTTAGATCAGAACAAAGCATTTCCCAAATCCTCTCAATTATATCACACCAACTTCATAATAATCACTTCGTTCATCAACAATAGCCCAACGCTAGGCTCAAATCAGGTCTAATGCTGTGTATACAGCTTTGAACGCTGAGGCAAGTTGGCATGATTAGCACAAAGCAGCCCACTGAGGACGGGTTTGTCAGAGGGGTGGGGCAAATTAGTGGTAAAGAGAGTCGGCAGTTTGTAGGGGGCTAACTATGAGGTATTGTCGTCACCAACAGCACACATTTGACTGTCTTGCAGGACTTGCGATGATGTGTATTCATTAAAAGTTAAATTCAGCCATATGTGTCACTATTAACCTATTTGATACGCAACATTAGCATCAAGAACCTTTCTATACAACAAAACTACAACCATTGATATATTCACTTATCACTTAAGTTTATACTTTATAATGAACTTTTCTTACTATATCTAAACTTTGGGATGAAAACAATGAAATGAGGAAATGTTGTGGGAAAAAACAAGATGCTCTGATTTTTTCTCATTTATTTCTAATAATTACCTCTTGTTTGGATATTGAAAAAATCCATAACGCCTAGTGAACTAAAATATATTAATATACTGACTACAAGTCTGTAATAAACATTTCTGATTTAAATCAATTTTTCGTCAGTAACTTAAATTTAAAATTATTTAAAAAATTAAATCAACTCCTTTTTCCCATTCCATAAATTCTTGACACATAATATTAACTGAAATAAAAACATTATCATGAGTTAACTGATGCGGGCAATTATAGAGTGTCACAAGCTCCCGCAGCAATTAATTAATTAGCGTCATAAGCTCGGGAAGCTCATTAAGATGTTCCTGTTTATAAGTGTTTATTGTTCCTGATTTGTATCTGTGCTTAACTTGACTAGCCACTTATTGTTAATGGATTTATCGTTCATTTTTATAATCAATACTCATTAAAGATATTTAAACAAACTTTTAGTTGAAACATGAGAAACAATGAACGAAGGTATAGATCTGGGTACATTAAACTCTTGGAGCCGTTTCGAATAACATTTTAAAAATATAATACTGATGACAAAAATGTCGTGTAGCGTTCAGAGCCAATGGTTCAGATAAGGAATTTTTAATGTTGTTCGCTACTTAAAACATTAAATGCTTAGAAAACAAACTTTATCGTCTTTAAAAAAATTAGTACAAATTTAGATTTAGTCATTAACCAAGTTGAACCAAAAAACGGATATATATTTGGCAGCATTTATTAATAAAAATATTCCATTCACATACAAATTGATTCAAATCAGTTTTCATCTACCCAAAAGTCTCCGAAGTGTTTTCCGAGTTTTGAGTAAGGAGGAATCCTTCAAATAATTGAAGTTCTAGCATATCAACTGTTCAGTACAGTAATATTTTTAAATTATGTTTATGAATGATTTATCATAGGAACGCAAAACATATCCACTGACATCCACACACATCCACTGACTGTTGTTAGTTACGCTCAAATTATAAATTATTTTAGCAAAAATGTACAGCAGTACCTTTGTTTGTTTTGTTTCTTCCAACCAATTTTCAATGACCTAATTCAATTATGATCATTTGTTTATTTAAAATCAGATATTAAATATCAATGAGACCTAGATCAAAAAAGGTTGGTTCAAAAAGTATACCTGGGGTTCATAGCAAGTTTTAATCAGCTACAAAGATATACTTCTATTGTTATTGTTTATGTACAGTACTTAGTTTTCAATCATGTAGTCAATGAACCAAACACTTTTTTCGGTTATTGTCCCGAGTCTTTGCGTTATTCTCATGTAATAATATTTTTCTACAGCCACGTCCAATAACTAGTTAATGTTTTTTTTTTAAGTTTTACTAGAAAGTGTCCAGTTGTTGAGAACTATAATTATGACGATTAAGATTAAGAAATATAATATAATCACTACCTTTAAATAGGTCTTCGTCTTATAAACCTAATTATTTAACTGTAATCCGCGAATTACATGCCTTCAACATTAACGTCATTCTGAACCTCAATAAGTTCTCAATAATAAGTAATTATTGAGATCTCAATTTAAAATAAGTCTCATGATACATATTGCGTCATGATTTAAGTTTTTCTTATATAAAAGTACCGTCCTATAAGTAAGATATCAGACTCAGTGAAAACTCAAGGGAAATCTACAATTCTTGTCTTAAAACATCTCTCGAAAATATTTCTCAATTTTTTTAATACATGTGAATAACACTGAAGGACGATGACTGTCAAAGGAATATAAATGGCTCAAAACCAGATCTTTCTAAGAAGACGCTATCAGGACTTTTATGAAAGCCCTTTTACAAGTTGTCAATAACATCCTTCGAGGGAAATATTATTACGATTTCATAGCAAGAGTATATACTTTTAACAATGATATACATTATCTACATGATTTTTTTGCATTAACAGATCACAAGGATCACTTGGACCAACAGTCATCGTGAAGGTAATTTTGTGAACTAAAAATTAGTCAGTTTGTTTCTTCCACTATCAAGCTTAAACTACTCAACTAATTTGCTTCCTATTTGGTAGAAAATCACCATAGATTAACACACGGGCATGCCTCTAATCGTAAATCGCCTTAGGCTACGTATGTAGGATCCTCAAGTTCGTATGTTGAACTCGTTGAAGGATTTAATTGAACAAATTAAAGTGGAACGTAAGTGATAATTTACAACAAATATAGTTAAATAAACAAGAGATTTAACAATGTCATTTTCGAAGCTAAAAATATTAATACGATTACTATCTCTATGCAAGAAAAAGTACACTCTTGTTAGCATAAATATGTATTTAACAAAATTTAACTTTAGAACGTGTTGGAGTGACCTTGAAGATTTAGGCTACTGCATATAGCTTTTACTCAAGGATATCATGAAAATTTGATTTTTTCCCAATGGTACATATATTACATGATACTACGAAAATTAATTTTGAAGTAAGATAAAGTAGATTAATCTTTATCACATTATTACACTGGATGCTTGTATCACAATAAAAAGAACTAAATTTCACAAAATTTTAATTATTTAAAAACTATTAGGAAACATAGGATAACTTTGGCTTCCTATGCATTTAATCATTATCGAGAATTCGCATTTCATGTAGATTGTATGTATAGAAAAGAAGGGAGGGGAGTAACTAAACATAAACTAAACAGTGTTTACACATTGGAAAGTTTCTGAAATGTTGGCAATAAGCTTCGTCAGGTCTTAAGTTACACTGAAGAACTTTAACAGCAAATGCGTTGTTAAAATATTACTGTTCTTTAGAAACGACTATTAGACTTTTTCTTGCTGTAATTTTTATAATGATATTTAAGGTAAAAATATATAAAGATTCATTTAAATTTTTGCTGATGAAACTTTTTACGTAACAATTAGCATTGTTATTCAAAGAAGCATAGACAGTTAAAATAAATATATCCAGAGGCTATTTATATCTACTCTTTCGTTACGCAGGTCAATATTTTTTTCACACTATTCTTGTCGTATTATTTCAAATACTTTGAAAAGTGTTTGATTGATTTTGTTTACAAATGTTCATAACCGAATTTGAAGACCTAACCTGATATCCAGAGCGCCCTTCAAGTCAACAACAGCACAAACGCACAACAGCTGCCTGTGCTCACACCATTCTTTTTTTTACTTTCACCATGCATCTTTATTAATATTTAAATCAATTTACAGCTGTATCATTAACATCAAATTAAGGATTTCGATTGATACACATCACTGTTGAAAGGTTGTTTTTACATATACTTGTTTTTTAGAACAACCGATTTCAACTGCAGCTGGTAAAAATAAAATTAAAGATGGGATGGGAAAAAATGAGATTTGGAATTGGCGGACGTTTAAGAACGTTAAAGTTGTTTCAACTAAATGAATATTATATTTACTTTTACTGTGGCTAATTAGCTGATTCTGTATTTGGTTCGACTAATTTGCTTGAAAATATTTGACAGGTACTCGAATATTCGGTAGTAATACCATAGTACGGTATAAGTAAGTTTAGCTTCGTTGTGTAAATCTTGATCCTTATTCACACAATAAAACTGAAAATACTTATGAGCATACGGTACCACAATTATTGAAATCCGATAGTAACATCTGTACACATTATTTCTGTTTGATTACTGGATTTTTCCAATAAATATTTACTTTTTTAAACTGAAAAATGGATCGTATCTATTTCTCTTAAGATAATATATATATATATATATTCTTTTATAATATTTATAATTTTATTCTTTCCAATATAATATATATCCATTCTTTTATAATATCGTTTAAGATGATTGCTACCCAAGAATGCTATTGGTTAGACGTAAATAAAATAACTGGCTACTTAAATTTGATAGGATCAAATAAAAACTGTCGATTTAGGATTTTACAAACCTTCGGTTGGTGCAGAAACTGCGCTCTTGGGGACTATTTTTCAAAACTTTCCACCCAAATGTTATCTTGGTTCCTGCTCTGTGGGCTTTTTTAGTATCATTTACGAATTCGGAAAATATAAATTTGCAATCCCAAATATAAAGCCTAAGAGAAGTTTGGTATTTTTATTTATAAGTAGTTTCCAAAAATAAAATGTGATATTTAAGTGCGAATAAAGTTGTGTGAATAGTGCGTGCAAAATATTTAATTAATCTTTTATTTATGACATTCAGTTGTTTGATGACATTAATAGGTTCATGATATTTGTGAGCTACCGGTATGAAATTTATGAGTGGATGAGATTTATTGATTAATCTCTTCGTTTTGAATGGGATCATTTCTATTCAGTTCGTTTTATTTTAAACTGTTACTTTGTTTTAATTGTTAAACTGAAATGCTTTGGAAGAAAAAATACAGCCTTTGGGCAACAGCCCAAAAGTCCAAGCTGTATTTTTTTCTACAACAGCATTTCAGATTAACAATTCAAAAAAGAATAAATATTTTGAACTGAAACAAACTGAGTAGATATGATCCCATTCAAAACAGAGAAATCAACCAATAAATCTCATCAACCCACAAATTTCATCAACCGATAAATTTCATCAAACATTTGCATGTCATGAATAAAAGTCAGAGATATTGAGTTCTATTTACGAAAAAGTATCAAACTTGTTTTGCTTCTGGATTATATAACCTCATCTCGTTCCTTATTTTAAGATCCTATAGACATTTTATCAATGAAATAAATACGTATTTTTCTGCCACATTTTAAAAACGTCAAAAGAAAAACATTTTTCGTTTTATCCATTTTACTATTATTTGAAATTTATTGTGCTTGGTAGTAAGTAAGTTTGTTTTATTTGTCAACCGGCAATATACTAAGTAAGTTAGTATATTTATCTATATTGTCTACCGGCAATAGTTAATCTTAAATCTTCCGGCAATGGTAATTTCAATCTAGGATGTGAAATCTAATTTTGATTTTGATGGAAGAGTTCTTTGTAAATTAAAGATATGCTGCAAAAATGTAATAAAAATATTAGAAATGTCATTTGGCAATGTTTAATCTTTTAAGGATCTGAAATTTTTTATTTGAACTTTGGTGGAAAAGCTCGTTAGGAATTCAAACTGCTTCAAATACAGCTGAAAACACCATAAATTTACAAAAATGGTGCATAAAATTTGCAAAGTACTTACATAAATCCAACGTGTTAATGTTTATAGTTTTTAAAGTTAGGTTCGTACTGTTGTATTTTGAAAGCAAACCAAAATTGCAAATCGAACTATCATGAGTTAATAATATATATGACAAATACAATTAACGATATATATAAATATGATTTAATAATATATTGGTACATACATCTGGCTTCTCAATACATCATAGTCCAGTCAAAAAACTTAAAAAATGGCCCAACCTGGAAATAAAAAAAGTTCTAGATCTCGCTTTTTTCGCAACATATCAAAGTAAAACTTGATTCGTGGCTTGATATAGTTAAGATATATCTTATTAGAGCCTAAAACCCTCAATTTTTCACATTTACGTGTCAGCAAACCTGCATACTCACCTGCATAGGAATAATACGAACAATGGAGTATGCAGGTTTGCTGACACGTAAATGTGAAAATTGGGGATTATAGGCCCTAGTACGATATAATCTCAACAATATCAAGCCACGAATCAAGTTTTACTGAGATATGTTGCGAAATAAGCAAGATATAGAACTTTTTTATTTCCCATAAGGATTACATAGGTACAATGTAAGGGGTGTCTACCGCCTCCATTATCTCGGTGACCAACGGGCATAAAGCAATGATTCAGGATACTAAATTATTTGGTTTCTTAAGCTGAATTTAATGGTGGCCACCAAAATTAGATAATTTTTATTTTCATACGTTAAAAACTAAAAAAACAAAATTTTGCTCATTTTTAGCGGAAAATCGTGAAAAGATCCTTATTTTTGGTGCGCTATAACTCGGTAACCGTTAGGAGTACAAAGAAAATGTACCACATCATTTTGTAGCAAATTTAATAAGCTTTATTTTGTACACTTAAAGTTCTCACCTCCGACCAACGGTTCTCGAGATTTTTACGAAAAAACAAAAAAGGACCCTGTTTCCATCAATTGCCACTAGAGCTCGCCACATATTTTCCAGGACTTTGGTATTTTCATCCTTAGGTCCTCCTAAATAAGTGTGCAAAGTTTCAAAATTAACGGAATATTTTCCAGGTCAAACCCTGTTTTGACTGGACTATCAGTAATGTTAACGACAAGCGACTAATCGTTTACGATTAAAAATAAATCATTTAACATAAATATTTTTATTATTTTTCTTGACGGTATTAAATGTCAAATGAATAATGAATACGAAGGTAATGGAAAACACGTTTTCATAAATGAAGGTAGGGAATTGCTAACACTAATTCAACATCACCAACAGAAGTAAAATGAAACTCAGTTACAAAACAAATGCCTGGCAATCAAACGGCGCACAATGCAGCTGATTGTTCAACTAATCCCCCCCCCCCCCCCCGTATGTTACGTTTAATCTCCGCTTCACCATCTAATATTTCCCTAATGATGTACTTCTTAAAATCTGTACTGATTTATAAATGATGTAAAAGTGGGATAAGTTTTTAGTAGAATAGCAAAACAAAGAGTGAATTACTTTATTTTTTTAAGTTAATTATTATTTATTATTTAACTAACTTATTAACTACTTTCATAAACTATTTAAGATCAATGGAGTGTCGTCGATTGGGTTTTAAAACATATACTTTGACTACATTTCTAGTTAAACATATAGATATTAACAGGTTTTAAGAACTGAATATTATTAACTATTTAACTACTTATTAACTATTTTAATTACCTATTTAAGATCAATCGTGTTTCGTCGATTGGGTTTTAAAACATCTGTTTAGACAACAGGAAACAGACAACAGTTAAACATATAGATACAAACAATCATTATCGTTGAACTTTAAGTTTGTCTTGCATTAAAAGGCATCATTGAATGAACAAATTACAACTTCCTAATACCGATTAAATCAAGTTGAAATTGTCTCAGCTTGGTGGAAAGTTATATCTACATTATTTGGGCTCCAAAAATATGTCTTTGCTCTATCTTCAGGCTTAGAGCGTACCTGAGCTGCATATGCTTATTGATTCTAGATTAGGACTCCTACACAAGACAGTTTGGATTTATAGGTCAACACGCGCAAATGTATCACAGCAAATCACAACCGGTCTTGTCTCACAATGTCATCTGATTTTAAGTTTCATATAAACAGCCAGATTAAATCTTGATGCCGTATCAATGGAAAGTGATTAGACTTTTGATAAGAACACGAACATTTCTTTTGAAATTCATAGTACGGTTTTTAAACTTCAGAATTAATAGGGATATGTAAACCTGAAATTTATATTCACACTCCTTAAAATTGGGCCAACAACTCATTTGAAAACTAAAAGACCAATTTCATGATCATATAGTGTAAATTCAATGAAATATTCATTGCTCACATGTCAAAGTGTTAAAATTCAAATGTGATGAGCAATATTACATAATTAAAATCATGAAACAGGAGTAAGTCACATTAAGATTGTGGGGTCTTAGGTGAATGGTTATTAGAACAAAGTTCTGGTTTTTCAATTCTAAGGAAAACCTGAACAAATCAGAGTAAGGTTACTAGGGATTACCAAAGAAAGCAAGCCGAGAAATCAAGTGAAAAAGCCGACGTTTCCAGTTTATGGTCCGTTGGAGTGGTTTCACGACTCAATAAGTTTGAATAAAAACGATTCGTGTAACGCAGGAATAATTGAGAAAGTTACTTTCAATAAAACGACCAAATATTATGATTTGATTACAAACTAGCCACTTACCTCAAGAGCAGATTTAATATTCAAAATAATAAATAATGTATGGTAGAATCTTAAATTTCACTTAATTTACTATTTATGGATTAAGGTTATTAATCTTCTCTCTCAGCACCACCGACAACAGTATTAGCCTTATATTTCATTACATTTATTGTGGTTCAGTTGAAATAATGGATACAAAGTCAAACTTTTCATAAAACGTTTCTTGAAAAATTGTAATTGTTGTAATTGTTCTATTGTTCTATTGTTGTAATTGTAAAATTGTAATTGTTCTATTATCATATAGTCACGTTGAATAAATTGTCAACTATCGCCATCAGCTTTTTTCATCAAACTCTTCTTTCAACTATTCATTTATACCTATATTGTAAAGTTTAATTTAAATTTCAAGAAGACTTGAGACCTCACAATCATTTAAATTCTAGTAAAATTGAGGCAAATAATGTTATTGTAAATATGAAAAAGTTTGTTTAAAACCCTGCCAATCTGAAGATTTTAAAATTATACATAAATTTATAAAAAATAATGAGAAATGTTTACAAAATTTTTGAAATATTCTTAACTATGCTCACTTGAGGGAAGCGTATACACAGTCTAAGGGTTTTCTCCATTTGAATGTAGTTGAAAACGACGAATAAACCTACCATCGGTAACTTAATTTCAGTTAAATTATTCCGCTAGTTGTTGCGAGATGAGATGGAAATTTCGTGATGGATGTGTTCGAGCTGAGTGGGACGTTGCAAGAGAAGGGCTCGGAAATTTAATTTCAAGCGGACATGATAAATCTCCCCGAGGCTTAAATCAAAATCAATAACCTAGACAGCTGCTAAGGGGATTTTGTTTTTATTGTAAATATCACAACTAAATTTAAATAGCAAATATCTTTTTATCTTTTTACATAAATGAGTTTTGATAACATAGGTAAAGGTAAAAAATTGTTCATTATTATGTATTGAACATTTATTTTACGTTCGAATTATTATGTTCAACTATTAATATTACGCTCGTATTGCCGTAAAACAAGTAAATATTTCAAAAACTAATTCGGCAATCTAAGAATTTAGTTTGAACGTCGATCGAATAAAATGGATCTGACTTAGACTTATGTGTTATTTGGTTTCCCTTAACCAAAACTAACATTTGAAAAATTGAGGAGAAAAAGGTGTAGATATAGGAAGTGCTACTGAAATTTACGATACTGTATAAGTGAGTAACACCGCATTCAGTCTGTCACCAAGGACAACTTGGTAGGAATGATTGCTGCATTCCCGCCAGGAGCTTAAATATTAAAAACATTGGCTTTCGGACTAAGTTACGGTTATTGCCTCATAAAATTCTCGCTTTTGGCTGCAAGCTTTAAAGATTACTCCTCTCTAGCCTCAACATGATAATGAGAACACTAGGATATGTGTAATCATGTAAAATCCTACGAAGTATCCAAAATAAATGTTCCGAAAAATTAATCTTGGCTGATGTGTTTTACTTAAGACTGAACACGGACACTGATTTATAATTTTGAGTTATTGACCCAAACATGCTTTAGTTTCAACTACACAATTAAAGAGCTTTAAAAGAGATTGCACATTAGCAAAATGTGGAAACGCTTACTAACTCGTAATATTATTTACATAAAATTGTCAATTGAATGATAATTTGAAGACAAAAGATCATTATTTAATCGTATTGTAATTGGGAGACATATGGCCATACGGTATTAAACATGGGTTTCTTAAATAGAATTCATAGCAGGTCCCTATACAGTTTGGAAATACAGTGTGGAAAATTATTTCTGACTTTTCAAAATAAATTTCATAACTAAATTGATATAATTTATTTTATTTTTTGACTGAACGCATATATTTTGAACATGAAGGAACATTAGCTATGAGTAATTCAATAAAGATAATTCTATTACTCCGCTGGGTTCAATCCAGGCTTTTGCTCTCCGGTTTAAAAGCCAATCAAGGAAACCCAGTGATGTGAAGTTAGGACGTTTGTACCGGGATTCCCATGAACCCAATGTTCATTCCAACCCTCTTTAACCTATCCCCGTTCTATTGGATCAGTGCTTAATTTTGAAAGTAAACCCCTCTTGATTAGTGTAAGGGCATTTTTTTTATTTTAGGAAGAAAAATTATACCTTAAAAAAATTGTTAGTTTCGTTTCCTTGTTTAAAAATTAATTCCGTAACCTTGTTTTATTGTTAAAAGGAAATGCTATTTTAAATTACTTTGGCTCTAGTTAAGAATTTGGTAATATATGACAGAATTTCAAATAATAAGAACAACAAACTTGTATTTTTATTGACACGTTCAATCGCAGGTCCACTTTTTCAAAAGATAATACTTTTTATAATTCAGCTGTAGCTTTTTAAAATTGTAATATAAATACAGGGTGTTGATAAAAAACCCTTCAGGACTTCGGGATATGGTTACTTACATAAAAACTAAGAAAAAGGTTCCTGTAAACATGGGTCCTAAAATGCTCGTTTAGCCGTCTGTCGGTCTGTATGTGTTTTTTTACGGTTTTTTTACGGTTTTTAACGTAAATTTTACAAAAATCTTACAAGAGAAAAAAAGTTGCGCAATTTTATTTCCTACAAAATAATGTAAAGATTATTAAGATTGAACAACAATTAACGGAGTTATTGAAATATTTCCATCAGAATTGAAGCGAATTTGCTATAACTGCCATAAACAAGCATGCATTCTGTTGAATAAATTGCAATAGCTCCGTTAATTGTAGTTCGATCTTAATAATCTTTATATTATTTTGTAGGAAATAAAATTGCGCAACTTTTTTGTCCCTATTAAGATTTTTGTAAAATTTACGTTTTTTAAGATATTAAGTTTTAAAATATAAAAATGGCCGTCATTTTGAAATGGTACAAAGTAGAAACGTGATACTCCGCATAAAAATAAGGCCTAATAATCAGCATGTAGGTACCAAGTTTGAAGTTGATATCTTTAGTAATTACAAAGTTATGCAAAATCATGTTAAAAACACATACAGACCGACAGACGGACAACCGAGCATTTTAGGACCCATGTTTATAGGAACTTTTTTCTTAGTTTTGATGTAAGTAACCATATCCCGGAGTCCTGAAGGGTTTTTTATAAACACCCTGTATATTGCTATTTTGATAAATTTATACCATAAAGAAATAGTTATATTTATATATTATCTAATTAAATAATTAGATTAGATTTGGGTCTTAAATATAAAAATGTGTTTTTGTTAAAGTACAAGCAGAGAAAATAAAATATGCAGCAAGAACCTTTCTATAATCTGGTTATATACAGTACAAAAAAATTTCAAATGTTTTTGTAACGAAGAATAAAAGAACTTTGTTATATGTATGTTTTAACAATGGTGGCAGTTTACGAAGGTGTTACATCAGAAGTTAAAAGTTCAGTTATAACTTTATATTCAAAATATAAACAGAGGACAATATCCGCTTCATCATAGCTTAAAGAAATACATTTGGGCATTTCATGTCCTGCTATACGTTTATAGCTTCAATAAAACTCTTTTGGATTCGATTTTTCACAAGTTTTAATATACGGTTATGTTTGAACACAATACCAACCACATGACCGAAAAACAAACTTCCGGTTATGGGGTTTTAAAATGACCTTACAGTTGGAACAAGTTAATGGACAATTTCTCTCGTAGTAGTGATGGGCGATCAAATTCGTTTGGGATTATTTTTTTAAATAATACTTCATCCTTATTAAAACCGATATTTAATCAATCATTTTTCTAGAATAATATAGCATATTTATCGGAGTATTTTGCATTATATCATATTTTTACTGTACAGACTCTCAGACTTTGAAAACTAAACACAAGTTTAAGTCAAATTTAAAACAATGATAAATATGTTTATAAAAAGTAAAATCATTATTTCATTGCTATCGCTGAAGACTTTCTGCAATATAAAAAACATTAATCCGACCTTACAGACGGAATCAATTAATTCAAACACGGAGGTTACGTTTCTATTGTCAATAGAATCAATAAAATCGAATTTAAAACATTGACTTACATAATTACGGAGAAGAGTGTGAATAAGTGGCGTAGTTTATGACAATCCGGAGGCTTCAAATGAGAGAGATCTTTAGAAACATTTTAAAATAAATTTGATTTCTGAAAGTTTTAATCCAAGACTTAAAATGACCAGACAAATACAATAGATCCGAACAGGAGCAGAAGTGTCACTATAAACTTTAGAGGCTCATAAAGTGGCTGATGATAAGCCTTTGGGGTGTTACAGTAAATTGCCTCGTACAGAGGCGAAATTACTTGGCACTGCAGCCTTTAAATATTACAACTACATTCCGTCCTGCAAAGTTTGAGCTTTCTATGAATAAAGGCATTACAATTCACTTTATAACCAACTAAGAAATCAGCATGACAATATCTGCGTATTTGAAATCTATTTTTAGCAGACCGTGAGAGTAGCACGTTTGAGATATGTGTTTACCTTAATTCATTTTGCCATTCTTTGAATTATTAATTAATTACCACATAATAACACGTAAAACCCCGTATGCTAAAGTGAATTTCTACAAAATGATTACAAGCTTTTCCTTAAACTCAAACTTTCAGACTACGGAACACACTTATGTACTTTAATTGAAGGAATAAACATATTTCATTTCATTAGGAGAAAAAATGGCATAATGTTATGAAATCCACTCGATACAGAGCCTAACTCTATTTAAATTAATACATGAATTTATTTGGCGATTGAAGATACATAGTATTCTATAAAAATGACTGAAAAACGTCCTGTGCAAACAAACATTAATATAGCAAATCGTTTAACATCGGAATCATATAAAAAATATTTTATCATCGTCTTTTTGTAAAACTTTTATTTAATAGAAATAGCAAAGAACCAAGGAAAAATGCAGGCCTACTAGTCTCTTTTACCTTTAGATTGAAGTAAAAGCTCATTCTATAATCTTCTCTTTGTAGTTATTATTGTGATTCATTTCCTTTGGCTAAACTATTAATATCTCATGTGCAAACCATTAAACTACTTTAAGGAGTCTATGTGCATCGTACTACACCTTGAGTTACACCTTCAAGTCCATGAACGCAGCATGCCAGTCAAGAATGACATGCCGGTTGTAAAACCAATCCTGAAGGCGCACGGCCGCCAAGTCGAATTTCTAACAGATTTCCTGGCACAAGCAAAGGACTGAGCACGGTATAAGACGGACAGGTCTACCCTCCGTTAGGGTAGGATCCATACTGCGTGCATGTCGAGACTGTCACAAAGTAATATGCGGCATCCACGTCTTAGCGGGGCCCCCTGCAGGGGAAATAACTTGGGTTGAGGATGGATCGTTCACCTACCACCCGTTTTATTTGAAATTATTAATGTTTCTGTTTTTTACTGTTTAAACTGCTAACTTATAATTTTAGAGTGAAATCAATTTTATATTACTGATTACAATCTAGAAAATAATATACCTAGGCCCATACGGTTCGGCTTATTTTATAGATAGTATTATTGAAATAACCCATCTGCTGCAATACTTACCAAATAATGCAGCTTTGTTGTTTAATCTGCAACAAAAGAATTATTCAAATAATGCTTTACATTAAAAATTATTATTTGCGATCATATCTAGCATTACAAGACGATGTGGACTTAGGTCCGGTCCGATGTTTAAGCTATGGATATTTTACGTTAGACTTTAATTACTGCATTAGTCATACAGTACTGTCATGCATTGAAACCATAACCCTTACACTATAGGGGACGTTTACAGTAGGCTAATACAGGTTTCTCTATCGGAATCTTTTTACAATTCCATTGGATTAGCCCCAATTGGATATATCGGATAAGATTAACCAACACTTCAGACAAATATATAGCAGAATCATAAACGCGTTGTTACAGCAATGCGTGTTTGATATCTTTATGTGTGTAATTCCTTAAAGTCAAGTCATCTTAAAAAAATCGTAAAAATCTTTGTGGAGCAATCGGGCATGGGTCAAGGCCACCTTTAAAATTTGATTATTAAATGATAATCTGGATAGGTTATATCTCAATTCCTACTTCATTCCATTCATTTACTAGCATTTTCGGTCTTTGATTCTGTGGTGTGATTGCATTTTACAATCCGAACTCTTAACCCCAAAAATCAGAGCAGCTTTCTAAGAATTAACCTCAAGATTTCCACCCTTTACTGTTGTGGAGTGATTCATCAATCTTGCCAACCTGCTTTATCCTCATTCTGCTCAAATTGATTACTCCACTCGTCGAAATGCGAATCAGTCGGTGGACTTTCTCCAAACCGGTTCTCGGAGAGCCATATGTTCATTGCCCCGCATATAGACGACTGGCGGCTAGACCCGGCATTTTCCTGTGTGTGGCCGCCACCAGCAATATTCGAGAAATATACACTTTCATGAGACTGCAAAGAAAGATATTAATTTTTTAGCGAAGGTAATTTTTGTTTTTTACGATGGCGTTTTTTAGCTTTTTAATTAAATAGGCTGCAATATGGTTTCAGAACATTAATGTTGTTTATTATTACTGCCTATAAGTAGGTTGCCTTGTTCTTCATTCTCGCTTTATTGGACGAGTAAGTAATGTACATAGCAGAACTACTAAGATATCACCTTCCAGGGTTATTAGCAAGACAGTGCGGAATACCGCACAGCTGATCAGATTTATTTTACTTACATTTTCGCTACTGTCAAAACAAACTCTATTTTCGAATCGGTTTTACTCACTTTTTTCAAGTTAGATTGCCTAAATTTAAAGTCCAAAGTCAGTTTGCAATTCTGCACACAGAGCCGCAGCCGCATGTTTTAGTGTATTATATGGGAGAATAAGTCTTAAAACAAAAAAGCTTTATCGTCTACAAAGTTTCCATGTAGCATACTAGTAATATAGATAAGTAAACCCCGAACCCTTATCTTGTAAGCGAAACTGTCTACTTTCATATAATGATTTACAATATTCATCCAATACATCGGGGGGGTTCACTGATTCACGCAAGGAGTGAGAACGGAAGATGGCCAATAATTACTTGAATAATTTGAAGGGCGTTTATAAAAGAGTCGTCAGGTTTTGACTGTTTATATCTCACTTATTAAAAGAAGTTACAAAATATTATGTTATTTTAAAAATGTGATGAATAATATATTTCCTTTCCCTCTGGTAATTTTAAATTCACACTGCTTCACAAAGAGATGCCAGTATATACTTTAACCTTTCTGAAAGTCTTTTTGGGAAAGAGACTGAGAGCATTGATTTTGAATCCGAAATTATTTATTTACAGTCAAAGCTGAAAGTGATTTCTGCTGAGAGTATACGTATGAAACAAAAAAACGTATGAATGAAATGTTACTTAAGTATAATGAACCAGGTTTATTCTTGATTTGCTAGACTAGTTTTAAAGTATGAACCCCTCATTCCAGTGGCATTATGCACTTCACAGACTGTAAGCCCACATTTCTTCAGTTGTCTATAAATCACTAAAAGAGACTCAGAGTGCATAAAAAGTACACATAAGACAAGGTACGAAATACAATTAACATTAAAACACCGACTGCGACGGCGAACAATTAAAACGGACATCGCCCTCGGTTTGAAAACATTAGTGCTAACGATCGTCTTCCAAGAAGCGGCAATAGTTTGCTCTGTTTGATATATTCCAGATGCGGAGTTATCACAGTTTTGCAATACAGACTAAAGTTATGCACCATAATCATCTCCCTTTCATTGCTACATTTACAGACCAGTAATCCACGAACCACGCCGCCTGCCTAACTGACCGAGACGACGAAGCACGTGTCGGCTCTTTTGTAAATAGACTTCAGTCCCAAGCCTTTCTGGGTTTTGGTCTTTTTCTTAGGGAAAAAACAGTTCCAGAGACTGTTAAAATACGTATGTTTTATATTTTTAATATGCTAAAAATTCCTTTCGGCTTATTTTTATTCAGCAGTGAAAAATTGTTAAACACATAGTACACACTTTATTTTTAGCGAATTTTCTTGAAGGAATAAGCTATTACGGTAGTACTAATAGTAAGACCTAAGTCCGAGACCATGTTAACTTTTTATTTTGGGGTCCCCAGAAGCAAAAAACACAATTCGTTAGAATTTTAGCGAATTTCCTTAAAGGAATAAGCTATTACGGTAGTACTCATGGTAAGACCTAAGTCCGAGACCATGTTAACTTTTCATTTTGGGCCCCCCAGAAGCAAAAAACACCACTCGTTTGAATTTTTATACATATCTATATATCTATATATATATATATATATATATATATATATATATATATGTGTCTGTTAACACGATAGCGGCCGTAAATATGGTCCGATCATCATGAAATTTGGTACAGACGTGTAAAGTGGTAATCACTCGGACGAGTTCGTGAACCAGCCCGATCGGACCACCGGGAGGGGGGGTAAAGGGGAATACACCCCCCAAAAATCGGTTTTTTGAGTTTTTCACAGAAAAATAAAAGTTGTCCAATTTTTGTTGGCACCATTGAATTCAGCTCAAAAAAAACAAACACTTTAGTATTTTTAATCACTGCTCTATGTCCATTGGTTACCGAGATATTGAAAGTGGTAAACACAGTACGTTGTCTCAATGTTAACCTTATGGGAAATAAGTAAAATTCTATATCTCGCTTATTTCTCAACATATCTTTATTAAACTTGGTAAATGACTTCTTCTAGTTCAGATCTACTAAATATTGAATTAAAACCAACCTGTTTAAACATACCTGTAGCAGCAAACCTGCATACTCATTCCCCATCTTATTCTTATGGAGCTTTCAAAAACATGTCAAATTTCGCTATGTTGGATTGAAATATGTTGTTTTACACTTGAAATTCGCTGAGTATGCAGGTCTGCTGCAACGGGGGTATTTATATATATATATATGTCTGTTAACACGATAGCGGCCGTAAATATGGTCCGATCATCATGAAATTTGGTACAAACGTGTAAAGTGGTAATTACTCGGACGAGTTCGTGAACCAGCCCGATCGGACCACTGGAAGGGGGGGTAAAGGGGGATAAACTCCCCCAAAAATGGGTTTTTTGAGTTTTTTACATAGAAAAATAAAATTTATCAAATTTTTGTTGACCATTGAATTCAGCTCAAAAAAACAAACAATTTAGTATTTTGAATCACCCCTCTATGTCCATTGGTTACCGGGATATTGAAAGTGGTAAACACAGTACGTTGTCTCAATCTTAACCTTATGGGAAATAAGTAAAATTCTATATCTCGCTTATTTCTCAACATATCTTGATAAATCTTGGTATATGGCTTCTTCTAATTCAAATCTACTAAATATTGAATTAAAACCAACCAGTTTAAAAATACCTGTAGCAGCAAACCTGCATACTCATTCCCCATGTTATTCTTAAGGAGCTTACAAAAAACATGTCAAATCTCGCTATGTTGGATTAAAATATGTTGTTTTGCGTTTGAAATTCGCTGAGTATGCAGGTCTGCTGCAACGGGGGTTTTTATCAGTTCTGATATGTTTCTATAAATAAGACCACAAATTTTAGAAATGAATGTCTTTAAATAAGATGGACGATGCGCTGACATTTATTACATAACCCACCAAGTCAAGTCATAAGTTTGATTTACAAGGTCAAATCACTTCGAAAAAGAGTAACAAATTATATATTTTAGCAACTACAACTGTTTTGTAACCATGAAGATACGTATTAAACGTCATTAGATGCAATATTATTTATAAATCGCATAAGTTCAATGTTTATTTTGTTACTGGTTAAACCGTTAAATTGAAAATACTACGGCAACAAAACAAAAGGGAATTTATCTGAGAAAAAAGTATTTCCGTTTTGCAATCTTATCACAAATTTGTGCAAACTCTTCCCTTTTGCATATAAACCATACTTTGAAAGTCCAACATATTATACCGCTGAATAAAATCTCCGGATTCAGATCCCCGGGGCATTTTGTTATACCGTCTTCTCCTCAAATATGGTATTCCACGATTCACATAAAACACTTTCAGGGTCCTTTTTTCTAGTTGTTGTTAAAAAAACATTTTTGCATAAGCCATTTATGATAATAACATTTATAAATTTCATTAATCAAATAAACTAAATTGTTAATCAAAGAAACTAAATTGTTACAGTAATAACGTTTGAAGCACTGCTACTATAACACAATTTAACAGCATTTTGTATACCTCAATTTTGGAGATTGAATGTAAATAAATATAACGATCATTCCAATTTTGGCGGAAAAGTTTCAGTAAAACTCTTTTACCCAAGTTACAACTCGTTCGATAAAAATACGTTGGGAATTAAAAACAACTATTCAAAAAAAGTCACAGAATATGACATTAAACTGTTCCATAAATGAATACCACCGTATCCGTCGGTACATAAGTTAAAGGTTTAGTGGTAAATGTCGGTTCACCGGACGAGGTTTTGTCTGGATTATGCAAACCTTTGTCCCGGGAGGGATCTGGTATTTTACCTTTGATATCCGATTCGAGGAAAGAGGAATGCATTCGTTTAAGCTTTAATATATTGCGCGTACTTCCCATGAGTATTTTATGAATGAAAAAAGACAAATAAGTTTTAAAGAGGAACGTGTGCTTTAAAAGTAACCAAGTTAAAGAAATACAATGTCTTTTGTACAGAAACTGACGAACAAAAAGGCCGCATCATCAGCAACAGAGTGAATAATCGCTAATCGATCCGACAGAGGCCGTGATCGATTACTTCCGTATCGCCAAGGAACAACCTCCACAAAGCCTTTTTGACGTGGAAATTGAGGGGAAAATTATAAAATAACACTTTTTTAAACGACAACTATTTACTTAATTGATTGATGCAGTCGTCTTTCCTTTAGCAGCAGCTATTTTACCCTGTGCCTATTTCGCCGTAATTATGTACTTTCTAAGTAAAAATGTCTTGTTTTATAATTTAATATTACTATTCTAACAATTGTCTCGATGCTTTGAAACTATTAAAGATGGTTTAAAGTTAAAATACCCCCGTTGCAGCAGACCTGCATACTCAGCGAATTTCAAGTGTAAAACAACATATTTCAATCCAACATAGCGAGATTTGACATGTTTTTGTAAGCTCCATAAGAATAACATGGGGAATGAGTATGCAGGTTTGCTGCTACAGGTATGTTTAAACTGGTTGGTTTTAATTCAATATTTAGTCGGTTTGAACTAGAAGAAGCCATATACCAAGTTTTATCAAGATATGTTGAGAAATAAGCGAGATATAGAATTTTACTTATTTCCCATAAGGTTAACATTGAGACAACGTACTCTGTTTACCACTTTCAATATCTCGGTAACCAATGGACATAGAGCAGTAATTCAAAATACTAAATTGTTTGTTTTTTTGAGCTGAATTCAATGGTGCCAACAAAAATTTGATAAATTTTATTTTTCTATGTGAATAGCTCAAAAAACCCATTTTTGGGGTGGTTTATCCCCCTTTACCCCCCTTTCCGGTGGTCCGATCGGGCTGGTTCACGATCGTCCGAGTGATTACCACTTTACACGTCTGTACCAAATTTCATTAAGATCGGACCATATTTACGGCCGCTATCGTGTTAACAGACATATATATATATATATATATATATATATATATATATATAAATTCGAACGAATGGTGTATTTTGCTTCTGGGGACCCCAAAATGAAAAGTTAACATGGTCTCGGGACTTAGGTCTTACCATGAGTACTACCGTAATAGGTTATTCCTTTAAGGAAATTCGCTAAAAACATATTGTTCATAATACACATACGTGCCACGACACAAAAGATATTGCATATTTGATGTTGCATCTAGTTAACTGTTTTTAAGTGCTCACCTCTCTTATTTGATTTTTATTCTTTGATTAAAATCAATACTAGTTTCAATTTGTACAATACTAGTAACTCGAAAATACTAGTTTGTAGTTTAAAGTTACATAGTGTTTTAATACAGTTTTATATACTAGTATTTACTATTTTCTTTCACAGCCATATAAAGCTCACACTTTGAACTGAACCCTAACGAAGTTTAAAGGTTTAACAGTAACTGGTGTGTGCATGCAAGAACACTGTTATATGGAAATTCGTTTGCTATTATAGCATAATTAGGGAACACATTATTGGTTTGATTGTTTACAAACAATCAGCTGGGAAAGCCAACCAAACCAATACCACCACCATCTAATGAAAATTTAGTTTATATCATAGTGTTTGAAGTCCAACACAAAGCTATTTGGCTAATTCTTAAACCTAAGAATATTTCAATTATTAATAATATAAATATAGTTTTTTTTCGTTGATACACATGTCCTATACACCTTTAAACGAACATTCTTCAGTTTAGAGTGAGATTAGAACACTAGTATTATGTACATTAGGATACTTTACTTCTGTACTTTTTACAATTTACTTTAAATCTTGAAATAACGTTTCTTGAGCTAGTTTTCAATTACTACATATTTGAGGACCCTGGATCATTACTTGATAAAATATTCCTTATTTTAAAACAATACCTTTAAAACGGGTTTCATTGGGTAAGCTAAATTCTGTATACCGTTAATAGATGGAAAAGTGGACATTTTTTTCATATTTCCAATTTAATCCTGGCCCAAAAATAGGTGTTTTGGGGGCAGCCTTAAAATTTCAAATGCAAACTCCTTTTGAGGGACCCCTCATATTGAAGGATTTGTAAAAAAAAAAGCAATGGTTCAAGCCTGAAGTCGATATGTCACCTCAAGCCAAAAAGGGCAGGAATTCAAAAATGTGGGTGAAAAAGCTCCCATTTCAGCAATTTAAAACTTTGAATGCCTATCCTAGCAACTCGTATTAAGTGATCCCTCATTTTATAGTCCTTGCAACACTAAAAAAACAACGAATTAAATTGAAATCAGTCGATCCTATAAAGACATTACAAATGTTGAATAGTTGAAATGGTGCTTTATTACCCAGTCTAATTTTTGAATCCCTGCCATTTTGGCTAGAGGTGTCATATCGACTTCAAGTCTGCACCATTGCTTTTGCTTTTGTCTTAACAAACCCTTCAATATGAGGGGTCACTCAATAGGGTATTGCATTTGAAATTTTGGGGCTGCCCCCAAAACACCTATTTTGGGGGCCGGGGCTAAATTGGGAATATGACAAAAGTGTCCACTTTTCCATCTAATAACGGTATATATAATTTAGCTTACCCGATGAAACCCGTTTTAAAGGTGATTTGGGGTATCCATACTTAATCTCGTGGGACCATTTCAAAATTTAACATGGCTGCCATTCTTGTTTACGGTAAGATATCGACCTCGGGTTTGCGCCATTGTATTTCTTTTGACAAACCCTTCAAAATGAGGGGTCACTCAATATGGGTTGCTATTTTAAAAAAATTAGCTACCCCCTACCCCCCACCCTGTTAGGGAGGTGAAACAAAATTTTTGATTTCAAAAGTTCCGGAACCTTGTTAACTATTAATGCCACAAACCAAATATTTATCTCTATTTCGGTATAAAAAGTACAGATTTGTTTCAATAATTAATTTACACACTGTATATCTTCAAACCGTAAAACTAGTAAATTATAAAATAAACTACTACAACA
This sequence comes from Flexamia atlantica, assembly GCA_035578135.1. Lineage (NCBI taxonomy): Eukaryota > Metazoa > Arthropoda > Insecta > Hemiptera > Cicadellidae > Flexamia > Flexamia atlantica. The sequence goes on from JAQJVK010000012.1 coordinate 28,490,176, forward strand.
ATTACAACACAATAATTTGAAAAATGTTTAAGGTTATGGAAACAGATTTTACTTTACATTTCAATAATGTAACAGTACATTTCAATAATGTAACAGTACATTTGAATAATGTATTTACAAATGTATGCTTTAAATAAAATTAGTGGTTAAAGCTCACCGAGCTACTGAAAGTTTAAAAATACTTTTTTGAGTGGTCAACTTGAATTTTTTACGAATTGCCATTTTCAACAAAATCTATAGCCTGTGTAAGATCTTCATTGGGAATCGAGATCTGTGTTTACGATTTGGTTTCAAATGTCTATAGCCTACATATTTATGGGAATAATTACGCGTCACCTAAATACTAGTAAAAAACGCGTGAATACGAAAGGTTGTTTCTTATCAGTACTTACTCTCGGGAATATATGCATACATTGGAACATGTTTACACAAAATGTTTTTAAAAATGTATACGCTATAAACACAGTGAAACAGTCCCTTGATTCTTATAAATCAATCATTGCAGTCTCCACAATCTTGACCTTGGTGACGTCATCATTCGTGAGAAAGAAGACCTCGTCTGACGTCATTACCATATGAAATTACTTCGCGCAGCAGAGTGAATTCAAAACACCTGGGGAGATGCCTGAGGTAGTCATAGATATATTCAGGATTTACGCAAAAAGGGCAGCGAAACCCGTTTGTACAAAATACAGTAAATGATGTAGATGAACATTTATTTGCTACATTACAAATGATTCAGCTAGATTTTGTTAACAGAACAGCTATTTATAACTTAATAAACTTATGTAAATAAAATTACTGAGAGAAAACTCTAAATATTAATTATTAATACGATTAATGAATGATTTAGCTAGCAGTTAATAAAATAATAAAAGCTAGCAGTTATTAGAACAATTATGAGGCGATTAGTGAATGATTAGCTAGTTATTAAAAATATGAAAGTGGTTAATAACTTCTTACCAATAAGGGGTAAATGCGAACATTTACGATGAAACTTAAAATGTTAAAACGTAATCTATAGGAATTTTTCCAATATGACTATTTTTTACTCGTTGGTCATTTTATGATCTTATTAGGCTAATTGTCAGGAAACATATAGGACCACGCAATCCTAAGGTTTCATAAAAAAACGCAAAATAAGGCTTCAGGAAGTATATACCAACATAAAGTGTTACATTGGTCTAGAAGAGCTTGTATGATGATTTGTATCAATTCCAACTTTAAAAAAATTAACTAATTATTTACCTCTCATTCAACCCAAAGTAAGATTAGGAGAAAAAAGTCCGGTTCCCATAACTGACAAGAAATATTCAAACCAGCAAAATGTAGTATATTTCTTTACAATAGTAGAATGTGAGTCATTACATATGCGAGACCAAACTTTTGAAAAGCGAGATTCATCGAGCTCTTCATATGGGCGAATATATGTAAACCACTTTCACTCGTGGTTTAAACGATACTTTTTGCTACACAGCTAATGTAACAATGACAAATATTTGTTTGTTAATGACGGAAATATCCAAAAGAGATAGTAAAAATTACTTTTGCATAGTAAACATTGTTTTTACGTAATTATCAGTGTAATAATGATTTTCGCTGGTGATATACATTATAACGAAAATGTTTCAGGTGATTTCATAGAAGCGTAGGGAAAAATACCTTTCTTTTGACTGCCATAAATTACTTATTAGGTATATTTAAGAGTTTGGATAATATTTTTAAACATAGAGTTTGCTATAAAAAACAGGAAATTTTCGATGTTTCGGCGGTCAGGGGAAAAGCTTTCAAACTCCAATTCCGAACAATCAAAGTAACATTAGAAACAACGCCCACTTGAAACAGGGCTCCTTCAACGTAAAAATCATACAACTTCCTTCGCTTGTTTCTCCGCTTTTAATTTTAGCGAATTTCCCCTATAGGGAAGAAGCTGTTACCGTAGTACTCATGGTAAGACCTAAGCCCGAGACCATGATAACTTTTCGTTTTGGGGTCCCCAGAAGCAAAAAACACTATTCGTTCATTTTCATAAATATATATATATATATCTATGTGTCTTTAAGCACGATAACTCGCGTAAAAATGGTCCAATCTTAATGAACTTTGGCATGGATGTATAAAGTAGTAATTATTCGGACGAGTTCGTAATCCAGCCCAATCCGACTACCGGAAGGGGGGGTAAAGGGGGGTAAACCCCCCCAAAAATGGGTTTTTTGAGTTTTTTACATAGAAAAATAAAAATAATCCAATTTTCGTTGTCACTATTGAATTCAGCTCAAAAAAACAAACAACTTAGTATTTTGAATCACTGCTCTATGTCCATTGGTTACCGAGATATTGAAAGTGGTAAACACAGTACGTTGTCCCAATGTTAACCTTATGGGAAATAAGTAAAATTCTATATCTCGCTTATTTCTCAACATATCTTGATAAAACTTGGTAAGTGGCTTCTTCTAGTTCAGATCTACTAAATATTGAATTAAAACCACCCAGTTTTATTGTACCCGTAGCAGCAAACCTGCATACTCATTCCCCATGTTATTCTTATGGAGCTTTCAAAAACCTGTAAAATCTCTCTATGTTGGATTGAAATATGTTGTTTTGTACTGGAAATTCGCTGAGTATGCAGGTCTGCTGCAACGGAAGTATTTTTTTAATTTAGAAAAGTAAGATTCATTAAAGTACTTTAGTGGTACCTATATATCAGGATTCTCACTTCTTTATTGTTTTTTTTCATTTTGCTTTAGTGAGAAACCCTTACTTATCATAGTTCAAAGCGGTTTCGTGAAACACAGTAAATCATAACAATTCTGTTTAAAACTCTTCAAAATTCCAAGTAGACCTTTCTTCCTCCTGAGACCTATATAAATTTAAATACAGTAGAAAAAAGGGAATACGTATTAATAGATAAGGTATGTTTATGGATATTAATAGTCGGCCCAATGTTTTTTATCACACCATGCCTGTAATACTTCCTTTCTTTTTCCAGGTAAAAAAGTTGTGGGCCTAAGTGAAAATCATGCAGCCTTTGAAACAACTGTATCCAGACTATAACTGAAACACTATTTCATAAACAGAGCTGAATTTAGTGTAACTCAGTTACAAAACAATTGCTGGCAATCAAGCGGCCAAAAATACTTTCCAAAAGGATTGGGGACCTAATCCTGCTCTCAATGCGTTTTAGAATTTAATATCTCTCTAAACTGCCATTTCTCGTGACATTTGTGCCTTCCTCAAAATATTTTTTCTCGTTTGGATCTGTAAGGCTCGCCATTCCATCAAACATTCCAAAGATATTTAGGAGAAAGCTGTTTTTGAAAGTGCGTTAGAAATTTTAATAGTTATTTAAAATACTAATTTTGTTTTTGAAAAGGTCCAACAATAAACCTTTAAAGTGGACTATATAAAACACCATAAACTTTGGGATTTTTACTTTACCCTAACCTTGTTAGGAGTTATTGAGGGATTTCTTTACACATTATTAGGCTAAAAGTATGGATAGGAGATAAAAGTTATACATGATTGATTTGCTTGGAGCGAGTATGTGGTGGCAGGGGATGGAAGAGGAGGGGATTTAATTTTCGTAAAACGTGATAAATTGCCCGAAGCTTCGAACAAATTCCATAAACAATAAAGCTTTAGCAGGTTATTTGTTCTTAAAACTTGTGCATATGTTTCTCAATATTATTATTTGTTAATGAAAAAGTAATAATTTTTTTAAATCACCAAATTTTTCATTAAAACGTAGTTTTCTGTTAAACTATTTTTAGTTATTTTTTCTCAAAAAATACATTTCCTTATATGCATTAAATTTTCGCGAGTACATTTGGGTTTAACAAATAAAATTATGTTGATAAACTAATTATGGTAATTTAGCTGTTACGTAACCACTTGAAGGTGATAAAATATTAATAGAAACCATTAAAATAAATTCAACATCAAAAAATTTGATTAATATAAAATAAATAAGGCAAAATAGCGTTATGGCAACAAGCTGCCAAAAGGTATCAGTGTTCTTTTTGAGGGTTAAAATCAAAAAATTTCTCGCCTCTTGTTTTGATAGACCGGTTTCAAATGTCTAGTTTGCACTGGCTTACGGAAAAAGAGCATACACATCTATAAATTTAAAGTCCCAACAGAAAAAAATGTTTCTTAACAGCTCATTTTTACAGAAATTATACTATCACCAAATCAAAATCATAACACATAGTAATTACTTCGGGAGCAATAATGCAGCAATAACCAGCGTTGATTCAGTTTTAACACATTAAAAAAATGTCTTGGATTTTTATTTTGTCAAATTTTAGAATATTCTTGAATTATTCGTAGTTTAACAAGAAATAATATAGTAAAGACCACTTTCACCAGACACTTTTGTAGCCAATCGTTAGATATAGAATTCGTTAGATGTAACAATAACTAATTTCTGGGATGTTTGATTAGCAACTTTAAAAATGGTCAGTCAAGAAAATATATATTTCGTTTGCATCATTCGTTTTATCATCAGTGTCACTTTGACCATTGACTACAGATGATCCTAAATAAAGGATCAAAATATAATATTCTCTTGCTGTATTGCGTTTTAATGTCTATACTGAAGAGCAGCATAGAATAAGTAATATTCTAAAAATGAGTAATAACTCATCAAGAATCAATCAAACTGTCAAAATGAGTAGTGTTTTCCTATAATAATATACTTGTTCATTCACAAATAACTTGATTTTTTTTAAATAACAAAAATTATTATCTACAATAAGAGTACGTTGGACCTTACTAGTGTATTTTCATTTACTTGCCTGTTATTTTTTATCAATTTTACGAGGTTTTCTGGTAATTCTCAATGGGTATTTGCTTTGGATTAAAATACAAATAAAAAAATTGATCTACTTTATGAAGATAATTTTATTTGTCAGAATGCTGTTTAATAAAATTAACACATATGAACGAATGCTTTGTTTACGTTATCAGTGCACCTTAGCGGATAAGTTGAACAATTGATGCTTATTTGAAGCAAGTTGGAACTTACCCAGATTTTTACTAGTACAGCTTAGAGAAAAACATAGCCTAGCAATAGCACTCACACATGCTTGTGCAATATGTACGGATGCATTTGTGGTCTAGATTCTACTGACTGTAGTTATAAAAAATATATTTATATTGAAGTGGTACCCATTGTTATAAAAAATGATAGTTACATATTTTTTATGTAAAATAAGTACGGGGAGGTAACGCAGTAAACGAAAGCGATTGGCACGAATCCCGCAAATAGCGCTGACATAAAGCTGAAGCAGGTTAACTACCCTTATTCTAGGTATTTTATATTCCCTGTTTGCTGTAAATAGAACCTGAGTAAAGTTTTAGGTTTGTGTAAACATCTTCTACTTGTGGACAATGGGTTAAGTGGACTCTTGGACTACAAAGAAGCCCATTCATGACGGTGTGCCAAAGGAGAGAATGCTTTTACTCTATGAAGATAGTGAGTGGGTAGTTTGTGATTGAGTGCACACGCTGTGTTCCATCAGTTTTTAGAGCACAATAAACTGTAATGACGTTAGGGAACAGTATATAAAATTATAATAGTAGTTTATGCAACGATTGTATAATGCATGTCTTTAAGCCACGAGTGAGATGTAAGTTAGAACACGAGCGAAGCGAGTGTTCTAAATATCTCACGAGTGGCTTAAAGGCATAATACAATCGTTGCATACACTATTTTATCTACGACCAACAATATACGACAAAATTTCCCCCGAAGGTAAACAAAACTCATGACTTACTAATGATGGAATAGGTCAACTAACATTTGAGGTTAGGCAAATAAGCAGACTGAGCCATGAATCGTTGTGGAACAATCAGCTGATGGGATAAGTAAACTCAAACATGAATCGTAATGCAACAATCAGCTGATGTGCGAATTGCGTAATTGTTATTATGACACTACTTCCGTCAAATGCCGAGCTCTCATTGGTCTAGAACCAGTACTCTAAAGTGACTCCAGTACTCTAAAGTCGTCATTAGAGTACTGCTTGGTTTTTGGTGTTTTAATGTATATCATTATAATGTTTATTGTAATACCATAATTGGTGCTTATTGCAATGGTCGTAGATAAAAGATTATTTTGAATAATCATGAAAACACAAAATACATTCTTTGTTTGAAATCCATTGTTGGCGAGGGTTAGTTGTCATGTTATGATTTTGATTTTTGCTTACATTTGCTAATAAAGAAAAACAAATTATGATTTTTTGTTAATATTGAGTGCTTTTATTGTTCATTGTTTTAGTTATATTTTTTGCCCAGGACCTCCTGGCTGCGTGTTATCTCGCTATGTTCTATGTTCTTAACTACATGAAGACGGGACCTCATTTCAGATCCTATCTTGTCACGTCGAATTTCTCCAAAAATCCAAATTTCAAAATACATTCTGAAAATATTTTGAGTTTTGTAAAAGCTTTTTAATTCTCTCACATTGAGAATTAAGTTCTGCAAACTTGAAGATGTCTAATTGAATTGATTAGATTCCATCGAACGTAAGCAATCCTGGTAGCTTTGATTAGAACAATGCAGTGCGATCAAATTGGAGTTCAAAGGTTTAGCTAAATAGGTTTCTTAACTTACGTAATTTAGTTCTGAGTTTGGTTACTGTTTCCTCTTAAGGGTATTGTTCGAACTGTTCAATCTGTTTATTAACTGAAATAATAATCTATTCATAAATATTAACTGGTTTTAAATCATGGAAAAAATTTACACTATCCAGGCATATTGGTTTGTAATTTTTTTTTTTTTGCTCAAGACAGAGTCCAAGCTTCATAATTTTTCTATATGAGAAATTGGCAAATAGTATTTGTAGAGGAAGTAAATCGATGTAAGGATCAGTATTGTCTAGTACAATTCAAATAATTGATTCTGATTCTTTCTAAATTAATTAGAATTATTAATCGGTGATTCAACTGCATGACAATTGAAAGAACAAAATCATCAAATTACAATCTACTAAAAAACGTGTGATTAATTAAGGGTTATAGGGCGTCTTTTTCACAAAGGCAAAATTATTTTAAGCATTCTATTGTTTGTACCTAAAATTATAAGAATTAATAAGTAATTCGTCTGATCGTCCGTTTAAAATAGTCCGAATTTTTGAACGAGTGAGGGTTATTTAAACGTTGAGGTCGACCAGAATAAACAGGTTTGTATGCCACAGAGCCGACGTTGGAAATAGAGCTCAACATTTAATAGGTCACGGATATGGGATAATGTTTTGTGATATTATGTTGTTAACGTCGAAATGAGTTGTTACATTAATATTGGACGACGTAGTATTATTGAACTATTACTTTGTTATTGTTGAAAACATTTTCTTTAATAGCATTCAATTCCATTTTTGTAAATAAATGACATTCATGATAATTCATAATTTGAGCGAAACCTTTTTATAGTTTTTTTTTTTTTTTTTTTTTTTTTTTTTTTTTTTTTTTTTTTTTTGGGTAGGAGGTGGAATGCATTTACGCACACTGAGGGGCTCATTGTCCCCTCAGTAGTGTCGGACTCCCACGAGCTCGATGTCCCGTGAACTACCGACTAAACCACCTCCCTCGGCACCGAGGACACTAGCCTGGAACTGTTTCACACATTACTTCGGGCTAGGCCTTTGATATTACGCCACTAGGGCAACCTCCTTGGGGAAAAGCTGAGGATTAAGGCCGATCGAGGTCGACCTTTTTCGCCCGAAGAATGGCCTGGACGTAGTGCTGGACACAGTTCCAGTTGCCCTCTCCCTGGAGCATAGCTCCGACGATGTTGTTTGGGCTGACGATCACGCCGATCTCAGATGAAAGCGAGGCTCGGCGGACGTGCCAACGGTCGCACTGAAAGAAAGTGTGCTCGGACGTGTCTGGGATGCCGGGGCAATACAGACAGTCCGGGCTGGCGACTTTGCCCATCCGGTGCAGATAGGCTCGGAAGTACCCGTGCCCAGAAAGAAACTGGGTCACGTAGTAATCGACCTCGCCGTGCTGCCGTTCCACCCATGGTCGGACGGAAGGTATGAGCTGGAAGGTCCAACGTCCCCTCGGCTCGGCTTCCCAGTCGCGCTGCCAAGAGTCGAAGCTGCGATCGCGCTCTTCCCTGGCAGCTGTTTCCCGGCCCACTTCAGGCCTCCTCCGGTAAATCGCCTGCCTCTCCCTCGCGAGGAAGAGGACGGGAATGACTCCGGCGATCACCATCACAGCAGGCTCGGAGACTGTGCGGTAGGCCGAAGCGACCCGCAGAGCTCCTCGACGCTGGACTCGGGCAAGCCGGTCTCGGAAGACTCGCTTCTCGAGTGCGTGAGCCCATACCTCCGCCCCGTACAGCAAGACTGACTGGACGGCAGTCATGAGCAGACGGCGCTTGCAGGAACGAGGACCGCCGACATTGGGCATAAGCCTACCAAGGGCAGCGACACCCTTAGCGGCTTTGTCGGCGGCGCGCTGGATCTGCTCGCCGAAAGACAGTCTGCTGTCGACCATGACTCCCAGGTACCTTGCAGCAGGCTTAGTCTCGAGCGTGACGTCACCTATCTGCACCGGGAACACGGTGTTTATCCTCTTTTTGGTGAGGACGACGATCTCCGTCTTACTGATAGCCAGGGACAGGCCGTGATCTCGCATCCACCCGTTGACCTTGGCCATTACAACGCTGAGCCTCAGTTTTGCCTGCTCGACGTTCCTCGCAGCGATCAAGGCAGCGACGTCGTCAGCATAGCCAACGAGGCGGGTCTCATCGGGCATGTCTAGCCTCAGCAAGCTGTCGTAGGACACGTTCCAGAGATCTGGTCCGAGAATGGACCCCTGCGCAGCCCCGGAAGTGATGGGAGTGCGCCGCTGACCTTCGGTCGTGTCGTACAACAGAACGCGGTCTGACAAATACGCTTCTATCATACGCAGGAGGTAGGAGGGAACTTGGAACGTATGCTCAAGCGCCCACAGCATATCGCTCCACCTGGCGGAGTTAAAAGCGTTCTTCACGTCGAGCGTGACGAGAAGGACCACGCGGCGCGACCAATGGTTGTGGTCCTCCGCCCTCCGCACTGCCTCACCTACCTCCTGAATAGCGTCGATGGTAGAGCGACCGGATCTGAAGCCGTACTGCTGCGGGGACAAGTCCCCCGCAGAGACGATGGCCTCGGTCAGCCTGACACGCAGGAGCTTCTCAAGCACTTTCCCGGCCGTGTCGAGCATACACAGGGGTCGGAAAGAAGAAGGGGTCCCCGGTGTGCTCTTCGCCTTCGGGATAAGAACAAGGCGGGCAACCTTCCACGAAGAAAAGAAAACGCCTTCCGCCAGACACGCGTTGAACATATCGAGCAGAAGCCTTGGATTCACCTCCGCAGCGAGCTTGAGCACCTCCGCCGGAATGCCATCGGGACCGGGCGCTCTTCTGGGTCGTAGGGATCGGACGGCGGCGGTGAGTTCCTCTTCCCGGAACCTTTTTATAGTAACTTGCTTTTGTTTAGTAATATTTGAATATTATTTGGTTATTATTTGAATATATTATTTAATATTCAGTATTAAATATTAACAGCTACAGGACTTATTAAATATTACAGTACATAATACATAAATATAAGAAAATAGGTTGGAGCAAAACAACTCACTTGTTATCACCTACAGGTTTTTAAAACAGTAATGATTAATTAAATTTAATTATAAACAGCCTCGTTGTGTGATTTTGATGAATATGAGAAATAAAGATGATTTATTTTATTTGATTTCACATTAAAAAGTAAATTATTATTAATCAAAATCGATGGTCAGACGGTGGTGCTCTTGGTAGCGCGCTGGGCTTCAGAGCTACGGAAGAGGTATCGAGAGTTAGAATCTGCTCGAAGTAGCATTCTTTTAGCAGTACTATTCAGCTTTGTACCGGCTTAATCCTTGATTTGCTTGAAAACTTCCACGCAAAGGCCTGAGGCCCGTATGGGGGAGCAAGTGCAAGGTAAAAAGCAACCTTTTAAAACAAGTAAAAAGCAATAAACTTTTGGTTATTACTTGATTCCTTAGATTCTGTGCTATGGTATATTTAAATTTAAGTATTTACACACTTACTTGTAGAACATTTCCTTTTCTAGAGAATAAATTATTAAAACAGATGTTTCTTTGTAGTTAATAATTATTTGTGCTTAGCTAAATAGGTTTCTTAACTTATGTAATTCAACCAATACGAAATTGTACAACGTAATTGTACAATTGTTACGTAATTGTCGTAATTTTTCTTGTTGAATACGTAATTGTATTCTTAAGACAATATTAATGCCAGTTACTGTAATAAATTAATGAATTTGAATATATAGCACTGGTAATATATTTCTGACAAAAGCACATAACTAGTTTAACAGTGCACTACAAGCTGACTTTCAATTTCAGCAACTACCTAGGGATGACATTTTTAATTATGTTTTTTTACAACACAGCAATAAACTTTATATATATATTTTGTTTCCAGTTTTGTTCACCTTGTAAGGCTGCTATTATTAATATTATTAAAATGTAAAAAGCCAGAGTACCCTGTTTTTGTAAAAACTTTTAACTTTTAATACCTACTTAAAAATAACCAAAGAGAAACTGATACATTGTTAATTAACACCCTCCCCCCCACAGGCAACCAGAAAAACAACTTCTAAACTTAATTACGTAAATTAACAAAGTTGTCTAGCCAAAGCTTTGAACTCCTAATTGATCCTATAGTTCAAAACAAGAACAAGAGAAACTGAATCACTAACAATTAATTATTGGATAGAGAGTCCCTAACGTAAACAATTCAGCATTTAGCAGACCATACTTATTACGTTACCATGGGAACGTAATAACTCCATGACACAGAAACGTTCATTTAATGTTTTTTTTTAAACTTATTTCAATAAAATTTAATTCCATAATAATGAATAATGATTTGTCAAAAGTTCTTAACACTGTTAAGCGTAGCATGATTAGTGCACTGTTAGACTACTTCAGTGATATCATCTAAGTATATTATCTAAACATAAATACTTTTACTGGTAATATTGAATCGTATAACTAAATGAATAGAGGTTTATTATATTTCTTTGCGGTTTAAGCTCTTTTTTTCTTTGTATTTTTTAAAAATTCAACATCGTATATTTATTTATTATAGAATCATTTTTACACTCGCTTACAGATTTAACCAATACTGGTTGAACAAATATTTAATTGAGGCAATCGAATAACCAATTTAATTAATGCAATTAAATCACCAAATGGAATCCAATCACAATGAGCCGACTCAGTCAAATGCCAAACGGCATGCATGTAAACAGTTCGCTATTTATTCTTAATTAAACGGGATTGAGAGTCAGTGACTTACGTTTTCATTCAAATATGTAATTTTATAATTTTAATCTATATTTAAAATATTAGATAATCTTTACTTGGCGTGTCGAAAAGACCTAAGTGTAAACAAATTATAATGTAACGATTTTCTGAAAGCATATAAATTATTAATAATAATTTAAATAGTTTACTTCCTCGAATATTCACATTAGTTTATAACCCCACAAGCAAAAACACTTGCAGACCAAAATTGTTTCAGTTACCGAGAAGTTTTTTTTTTTTTTTAATAAGGTACGCCGCCTCTACTGATGAAGTAAAAATTTAACAAGATTTCTGCAACTAACTGGGACCACATGAAAAATCTATGTATGCGCTGTAGTAGAAACCTATCGAGTTAGAATACCAGCACATGGAGATTCAAAAGAAATTTAATTTGATTAAAAAACTAATTAAAAAGATTAAACGACCTTAAAAGATTAATTCAACCTTTAAAATCTTTACTAAACATTTACTTGTATTTTAAATCTATGTAATTCCAAGCCTCACCATAAACAACGAAATCAACCAAACATATTCATCAAACAGAATTTTAAATAAAAAATAAACTGTAAACAGAATTTTAGCCCCATTCGACGTAATTATTGATACAAAAATTAAACACAATCAGAAAACTTTAGTTCTGAATGCAGTCGATTAATTTGGTTTTGAATGACAAATACTCCAAATCCAGACTGATATAAATATATGATCCCCATCGCTAGCTCTGTCAATCAATCGCGTAACAAGAACACAATTGAATTTATTTAAATTTCCAATGAGAGAATATTACTTCATCGGTATGATTCTCTATGATATTTAAAACCTTCAGCTTATGACTGAGTAATGTGAACCATGTTTTATTCTGCTACAATTATTATAAATATTTGATCGATTCTTACTTTGTCTTTTTTTTAAATTACCCAACTAACTTAACGTTCTTAATTATTTTTATTTGAATAAGCATGTTTTAACTTAAGAAACGTCCACAACGGTAAACTGAATACTACTTCAATTTAAAATGTTCTAACGGATGTGAGGAAAGACTAAACAATCCTAGAAGATTCATTCGTTGTAAAACAAGTCCTAACTGTCTAGGTCTAGGATTATAAAGATTTTTAAAATCTTTGAACGTTTTAGAATTCAAAGTTTACTAATATTATGAAAACAAAAATATCTCTAAATATGCACCAGCTACAAACAATACCACAATAATTTACAGCGAACAAGACCATTTCAAATCAATACTCTTTGTATCAGAACACCTGTTGCTTGCACCAATGACTTTTAATTAATGACTCGACCCGGAGGAGTCTGCACTTTCTCCAAACCGGTTCCAGGGACTGTGGCTGCCACTCACCGCTGCTGATTGAAAGGTAGCCGGTTTACCTGAATTCTGCCACTTTCTCTTTTAGCACGTTCCGTGGGAAAGTTGAATTTTATCCGCCGCAACCACATGCTTTACATGTGGTATTAAGTTCTTTGCAACCACATGTGTACCGAGCCATATATTCGATTTAGACTGGTTTTTATAAAACGTTTTAATAAATTACGATACATATAGGTCAATCTTAGTGTCAGGGAGCAGCCTGGTGTAGTGGTAGAAGTGGGCATCGGCTCCAAGGGTACTGCGTTCGAATCCCGCCTATCACCAATGGCAATTTGCTATGTGATAATGCTGTAACCTTGAGGGTGCACAATTAAACCACCCATAATTAAAGTTGCATTGGATGTCCATGGAAACTTCTAAGCCTATCCCTCGTCTAGAAAAATAAAAATCTTAGTGTCAAACAATTTGAAGGGTGCCTAATTGTCGATAACGCTTGTTTGAAATGACTTCTTGGCAGTTGTCACTCACTAACCAGAAAATAATTCTAACCTATTTGACGCTTTAATCAAGAATAAATCAAAAATAATTTGAGAAAATTTGTCATTTTTTCAATGACAAAATTAAGCCTAAGTTCAGTTGAAACTAAAAGGTTCCAACGGTTATTGAATTATATTGAGTTAATCTAATGACTTGTGCTAATTAATTAAAAAAAATAAGAAAACAAACACGCTTGCACAAATGTCAACTTTCAAACTAAGAGAAGAAGGCGCACAAAGTCAACCTTCAAATTACGGGAATTTCGTGCTAAATATCAACACCTTGATATCAAGTTCAGGTGAGAATAGTTTTGAACGTTACTGAATATTATTATTATTTTATTGCGCTAGTTCTGAAGATATATTTCAATCTACGGGTTTTCTGTCTTTAACATTCGAGTCATGGTTTCAGTGGAAGAATATAGCCTACTTTTCCTCAACAGCCGGAAGAAGACCAGGCGATGTCGCATGGCTGCTGCTCATCAACGGAGGCAGTGTTGCAGCCGAGTGGACCGACAAACATCAAACAGGGGCCAGCGCAGAGCGATGGTTGGACAAGAGTGTTTTCGTTTATTTCCTGGTGTTCCAGAAACTTTTAACTCATTCAAAGATATCAGGCGTTCTTTCTATGTTAATTTAATAGGCAATTAATTTTTACATTATTATTATTTTATTTGAAAGTGTAACTTTTGATAACAAATAACATTTGTTTGTTTGAAATTGAATTTAGAAATATTACAGTTTATTTAATACAAAATTACTTTTGGTTTAAAAGGTTATACAAAGGTCTGCCTGGCTCTAAGCAACGATAACGTGCGAGTGTTTGACAGATATCTGATGATTTATTTAAAGGTTTGGGGTCCAAAGAGGATTCCGCCGGTTTTAAGACTTTTCTTTATGTAAAAACATTGACGCAGTGCCTTCAGGTCTTAAGGAAGTTTATTTCCAGTGGAGTTTTGGTTGTTTTTTGATCCGGGCTATTAAAATTTTACTACGATAAAAGACAGCAAACATCCATGTCACATAATATAAACCTGTTATATAAAAAACTAATTGTTTTATCTATAAGTTGTGTTTTTTTTATCCCTTGTGTTGTCTGAGAATGTGAGCACAAAACCAACATTTCACGGCAACATCTCAACAAAGACTAGAACGATGACTACAACAAAAATAAACACTGGAGGTGCATAGAATGGAACAGAGTGTGAAAATCGCATTATCATCAAGCGCAATCGATTACACGTGGAGTCTGCACAAAGAACTGGAAAAAAGGACGTGTTCTAGTGATTGCCATGACGGTTATATAACATGTTTAATATTTTTTTAAGAACTTTATAATTATAGTAATAACCTTAGGACTTTAGGAGGTTATACTATTTTCGGCGCTTTTCCTTTAGTAATATAATTTGACGTGGCACTAAAAAGGTTTTACCATGCTTAATGAAATGTCACAATCAAATATCATTGTGATAATCGTATAATCAAAGGGAGAGAATATGTATATACTTTTTCAATCAAACTAATGTTTGTTATAGTAAGATTTTAGATAATTAATTAATATGTCTCACAAACAGTGAACTTGTCAAAACAAGGACTGGATTTGTTAAATAGATCCTGATTACGTTGAAAGCTCCAACCTTTCAGATTTTTGGTGCAATCGAATTTGAAAAAGAGTCGTGAAAAGAGTTTCAAATTTTCAATGCACCTTGCAGGTGTAATAAAACAAATTTGGAATTCGGGTCACTGCTATTTTTGGACGATGTTCAAAACAGGTTTGCCGGTCTACGTCCCCCGTCTGGGCATTCCCGATGACTTTGAGCATATTTTACCGTTGCTTGATGTTTGGGAAAAGCCTCGACTGGAGGCCACAACGCACACTTGGTAGTGCAGGATTTGTGATCTACTGTATGTGAAGAATGTACAATCAGAGTCACTTGTTCTGCGTGTCGCAGTTAGGCGAGGGAAACATCTGTTCATACACGACGATAGATAAATAAATGTACAAAAATCTGGCATATAAGAAGTAATCATATCAGACCAAGAAACATTGAACTGAATGCGTGAGCTGTGTGCGAAAAGAGCTGTATGCGTGAATCAGCTCTTTTGCGAACCGCTAGCAGTTGGTAATTAGTTTGCATTCTGAGTATGGAATCATCCACTCTAGCAAAAGAAAATACCCCCGTTGCAGCAGACCTGCATACTCAGCGAATTTCAAATGCAAAACAACATATTTCAATCCAACATAGCGAGATTTGACATGTTTTGGTAAGCTCCATAAGAATAACATGGGGAATGAGTGAGCAGGTTTGCTGCTACAGGTATATTAAAACTGGGTGGTTTTAATTCAATATTTAGTAGATCTGAACTAGAAGAAGCTATTTACCAAATTTTATCAAGATATGTTGAGAAATAACCGAGATATATAATTTTATTTATTTCCCATAAGGTTAACATTGGGACAACGTACTGTGCTTACCACATTCAATATCTCGGTGACCAATGGACATAGAGCAGTGATTCAAAATACTAAATTGTTTGTTTTTTGAACTGAATTCAATGGTGCCAACAAAAATTCGATAAATTTAATTTTTCTATGTAAAAAACTCAAAAAACCGATTTTTGAGGGGTTTTATCCCCCTTTACCCCCCCTCCCAGTGGTCCGATCGGGCTGATTCACGAACTCGTCCGAGTGATTACCACTTTACACACGTCTGTACCAATTTTCATTAAGAACGGACCATTTTTACGGCCGCTATCGTGCTAACAGACAAATATATATATATATATATATATATATATATATATATATATATATATATATAAACTCGAACGAATGGTGTTTTTTGCTTCTGGTGACCCCAAAACGAAAAGTTATCATAGTCTCGGGCTTAGGTCTTACCATGAGACCTACGGTAATAGCTTCTTCCCTATAGGGGAAATTCGCTAAAAGGTTCTTTTTTTACTAAATTTAAATGATATTGGTAAAAAGTATTTCTTTATTAAAAACACTCATGATTCAAAGTTATTGCAAAATATTCATTTCACTGACATTGATGTTGAGGAAAGTAAAATTGTTATTTCTTTATAAAAATAACTAATTATTTGTATAATTGATCCTAAGGCACAAATCGGCATATATGACATTGAGGGTGGAATTCAATACTTGATACTATACTACTTAATACGAGAATGTTGTTTTGCAAAAGAAATATTCCAAAAATTAAATCGTACATCTAATTGTGATTCGATATACTATCAAAATAATTGTAGGATGATAAATGTTGTTTGGAAATAAAAAGAAATAAATGTTTTAAAACGATGATGTAATTATTTTGTAATATCGAGGGTTGGTTCTGTGACTTATTTTTGTCCAGGAGAGCAGTCAAGAGTATCATTGTTCGGAATAACCAAGTGCTTGCCAAATAACTGTAACAGCTAAGTGCACTGTAATATCTGTATGATTAATGTACTGCAGGTGCTTTATGTATACATATTTCATGTTTCCACAAAACATTTTGCTTTAGCGTCAAAGACATTCGGATACGAGATTTAAAATAAGCGTTTGATGTACCAAACGCTTTGATTTTTATCTACTATTATTGTAATAAAATACTGACTAATGTACAACTTATAGTACGCAAACGAATTTATTTAATAAGTTTAGTACCAATTAATGATTACATTATTGACTCTAAAAATGTAGATTTCTTAAACGATACCTTTGATTAATTTTTGTGTCACGACTTTAGTTTTTAACCTGACCGTACGTCAACATTACCAGATTCCTTGGGGAATTATATTTTTCCTTGAGTAAAGTGATTGCCTTTGAAAAATATTTTAATAACTATTGTTATACTGTATTTCTTCATAGTTGTTATTAAATGCCATATGTTTATTCTAGTCATCCCTAATATTTTCACTCTTTGCCTGCAAACACAAAAAATAGTCTAGCAAGAAAAAACTGGCATTTGTAGTTAATACAAAATTGTTGAAAAACCAATGTATCAGTAAATTTTAACAATGTCTTCCATCGTGTCCTAAACAATGCCTATTCTTTTTTGTCAGAGTGACTTGATATTGTTACCATTTGTAAATCGATTTAGAGTATTTTTTTAATCAGCTTCCGACACTATTGTTAATTGTGTAAAACTCGACAGTTCGAATTAGTCATTCTTTAATCAACTAATTAACACGGGAAAGTCTAATAAATCATCACCCGAGCAAATGTTAGCCGGCAGAGTATGACTTCGCAGCGTGGGATTGTACTTTGCTCGTGTTCTGGCATCAAGCCCGTCTGATTTGGCTGATAAACTGCGCCAGGTCTGACAGTTCGATGATTGGTTGGCGTTTTGAGCTGATAGATTTAATGCTCTTTTGTGGTAAAGAGTCAATATTTCATTCATTACAAGGGAAAATCAGACACCAAGTTTAATGATAACATACAATATATTTGTATCGTTCTATTTATTAAAATTTGCTATTGACAGTGCACGTCTGTTGGCAGGACCACTACTTGGAAAAGATTATATTCCTTCGGATAATTGTCACTGTATTAAAATAAATTTATTGAAGGATATCTGTTGCATATAAATAAAAAATTTGATTTGAGCTACCTGAATAAATACCAATTAAAATCATATTAAATATCTATATACATATAAAAGCCAAAAACCATTGACTGACTGATTGATCGCAGACTCTCAGACACTACGAGGCTTAGAGCGATGAAACTTGGCATAAATTAATATTCTTTATAGGCTGTAGATGCGTACTAGAAAGGATTTTGCTATATTTTCTCTCTGGAGTCTAATAAAAAGAGAGTACTTAATAAAAGTAATAGAGTACTTAATAAAATTCAAAATGACGGCCATTAATCAGTTTTCAAAGGTTGTAAAGACTTCTTTGGCTATGAAACTAGGTACAAATATTATTTATGAGCTCTATAAACTAAGAATGAACGGTTTTCAAAAGATCATCTTTCAATCGGCTAAAATAGAATACTAAATGTCTGTCATTTCAGTTTTCAAAACTATGGTAAGAAGACCAATAGATATTTTCAAGGGGTAGAAAAGACACAAGATCCCATCTACCAAAATAATAAAACATACAAATTTATTACGGCCACCTTGCTATATTTTTTTCAAACACCACTTTGGCTATTTGCGTTTTAATGACCACCCGAAGTACTGTTCTGTATTCTCACTTTTGTAAAATGAGTTGTCCATCTGATAAATAATTATATAATAGCCTACTCCAACAACAATCTTGGAACTTGGCATGAGCATTCCATCTGGAGTATTATTTCCCGCCAGAAACGGGGTTTTAAAATTTTTAATGTTTGGAGGGTTTGAGTAAGTGATGGGAATTTCAGATCCAAATATTTCTACAGTAAATTCTCCCCGCTAACAACTAAATGAGTGACTCAATCTTCCATGTGAATGATAAACTATATGGGGAAAGAGGTTTGTGCACATTGTACAACATGATATGATAGATTGTACAATATTGTACACATTTTAAAATATATATGTACAATATGATCATACTGCACATTGTACAGTATGATTTAACCAAAAATTAGTTATCTTTTCAGCGGGCGAAGCCGCGGGTATATGAACTAGTTATTATATAATTACGTACATAGATTTATCCTCTAAGTTAAAGAAAATCGTAGGTAAATGTGACTATAACGTTTTTTAACTAACGAATGTAAAAAAATACCATTATGTAAAAACCTAACACCTTAACTAAGATAAGTGCTAACTTAATTAAATCAAAGTTAATGTTAAGAGGTTAACAAATGGCGTTTGAATGATTATTGTTTATTGTTTTCGCTTCGCAACCATGGCTGTTGTTTACGGAAACATTGCTTTGTCAGCATCCAAACACAGCCAGTTGGTTTGTAGCAAAGAGTATGCTGTTAAATGTTTTAACAGTCCCAGTCAAAACATTTAACTCAAAGTCAAAATATTTAATTGAATCAATCACTGCAGGTTAAATAATCGCGCCTTTTTTGCAAATGGTTCTTTAAATTATTGAGATTTAAGTTTTGGGTAGGTGAAAAAATCGTAACAAGCCGTAATCTAAGTTTACCCTTAATATTATTGATGACGCACAATAATTATTGGTATTTTATCATCAGTTTTTTTCTTTGGTGCTAATTATGGGAAAATCAAATTATGATTTTAGAAAACTTTTTTATATCCTGTGGCTTTTTAGCGCTCTACATAGTTTGTTATTCCTTTTTCACTTGCACTCGTAAATATGAACATCCTACATCTAAGTAAATAATTCAACTGTGCATATGTTTTATTTTCGATAGTTTAAGTGATTTCAATATGAGTTTACGGCAGTTTAATAAATAACAGATTTTTTTGGCAAGCTTACTTCTTGAACTCGAATCTGGAGTTTCCTGTAGAAAATAATACTGCAGTGCTATCACCCCCACGGTGTACGATACGATAAAACTGCTGAGAACCTTTCAAACTCCATTTGAGACAATGCTTCGGGGATAAATAGTATTTTTTATACTTATCTAGGACATTCATTCTTAAAAAGGGTTTATATTGTAACGTACTTCAAGAAAACGGTGTCATTTTACTTTTCCAATTCACATTTTTTTACATTCATGTTTCTTACGCTTATAAAAATGGATTATTTATAATAACAGTCCCATCTCTAAACGAAGGGCTGTTATAGGCATTTAAAATATCAGAAAATTGGTCATATGTATAGGCTTTGGGAAGTAACGAGGAGGAAAAATAATTCATTAACATAATTATAAAACAACCGTTGCTAAAAACTTATTTGTTTTATTAGAATACAGTGTTACTTTAATATTAAAATATGTCGTGGCAAAATTTAGCCTCAGATAGATCATAAGCATACTATTTCAAGGAGGAAATCAATTAAATTTTTTGCTCGAGTTCTTTGTTTGAAATTCATTGTTGGTAGATGGTGAATTTATGTTATGATTTTGATTGTTGTGGACATTTCCCATCACTGATTATCCGTGCTGTAATCTATGATGGCAAATATCCGCAAAAATCAATATCAAAATTGCAAGAATCCTGGTGAAATGACGTAAGAAATTATGAGAAGCGTTAGAGGAATCCGCTCTAAATTAATTAAAACCTTCAAAAAAATCTTGTGGATACTTGAGAAAACGACAAAATAAATAGTAACATAGTATGATAATAACAAATCTATGTTTCTATAACGTTTTTTTGGAACCGCTACTGTATTCCGATTGGTGACCATATTAAAAATTATTGTTACAATTCTTACTTTAGTTGACGGAAAGATACAACTTCAATAAACGAAGCTTGTTGACAACGTCAAACCTTGTTCATCTGAAGGGCCCTCATTTTGTCTTCTCTTTTCCTTTCATCAACTTCCTCTCCTTCAAATAAAATTAATGTATTTTATGTTTATCAAAATTGAATAAATAATATAACAATAATTTATATTTTTAGCTGATGAAAATTGCTCATTCACAAAAGTTATTTTTAGATTAATTATAATAATTTAATATAACTAAAAAAGTTTTTTTAATATAAGTTTTTCAATAATAGATTTTGGTTTTTGAGCATTTCCAAACAAGCTACATATTGGCAGTCCATCGCTTATACAAAGGTACTTTTAATAGCTTTCTCTTGTAATTCTCAGTTCTATTATTGCAAACATATAAAAAAATATAATATCTGAATTTACAATATTTGAATTAATATAATGTATTCATCTTAGATAAAAGACATAAATTTAGAAAATCTCCTTTCAAAAGTCTTAACCCCAAAACCACCTTCTAACTAACCAAGTTAAAAAGAAATTATAATTTGTTAAAATTTCACATTTTTAGGTACAAATAAATAATTAAAACACATAAAATAAGCAATACTAGAAACAATATTGTACAATTTCTTTTAACTAGCCATAAAGCGCATTAATGACCAGAACAAGGCCAAGTTTAATCTGACAGTGAAATGACCTGAAAGTTACTGATTGAAGGCCAGTTTGGAAGGCAAATTCAACATTGGAAGTACCTCCAATCCTGCTACATGAAAACTACTGTAGTGAAACCTTTTTACCTCAATGGAAAATTGATTTATTCGTTTGGTTCACTCTTAACTAAGTCACATACTAAAAAATATATAATTCTAGCTAACGATATCGGCCTGCTTATTTGAAAATACAATATATTTTGTGTTTTAAAGTTGGCTCAAATGAATTTTATTGAAACAAAATGTATCTTAAAAAACCTTCTAATATTTTAATGGAGTTGAATATTTTAAGATCTAACTGGCGCAAAACGAATCGAGAAGAGGAAACAAATATTCCGGAACATATAGTATTTATCATGATAGTTTGCAAGAGACAGACTTTGTTATCACTGAATAAAATAAAAGTACCCAACGTGGTTTAAACCTAACCTCAGATGAATTTTAAAGTTTAAATAAATAAAGTTTGAAAAAACATGTGTGATTGGGCTTTCTTATAATACCCACATACATCATTTATCTTTATGGTACTGTTTCAATGATAAGAAATTCAACAAATTATATGGTGTATTCACTTTGAGCAATATAAATTGCATATATCAACTTTATACATTTTAAAAATTATTTTAGTATAAGCCACTTTTTAGATGTAGGACTAATTTTAAACAGCCTAATCGTAGCTTATTTTTCTCAATTTTCGGATCATTGAGGTGAGTATTCAGCTATTTTTTCGCTTCTATTAACACAAATCGACTTCTTAAACTTATGACTTATTTAATATTCAAATATATTAAACGTATTTTATATGATAACACAACTTCCAAACAAAAAATAATTGAACAGATTCAGTTCAGATGTAACGTGAAGCGGCAAATCCATCGCGTCGGCCTCAGAGTTGAGACAACCTTTGAGCATTCGAACTTAACAATCGTCTAAAGATAATCACTATTTTCTAGAAAGCTGTAAAAGTTAAAATAAGAAGCTATATTAATTTACCATATTGCATTTGTACTTAAAAAAGGGGGCTCCAGTCAGGGAAAATATCGCGTTTACCAGCCTCTTCCAATAGTCCAGTATTAACTCCCGTAATTTGGAGCAGCCACTCAACGAAAATCGTTGATTTATAGCTAATTTGAGTAATAAGCCAACTTTCCAGCGTTTCCAGAGAGCAGAGCTATTTATATTATTTTCGTTCCATAAAAATGATAAATGTAGATTTTCGTTTTTTTTTTACAAATTTCACTAATTGAGATATCAAAATTCCGCACAGTCGTATCAATATACAATTTTATCTCTTTGATTCAACGATTTACTTGAACGCTTGAGGTTTTACCGAATTTGAAATTATATTGGTCTTATGGGAGAAGCAAATAGTCCCGCGGGATGGGTGCTTAATATTCAGCAGCTTAATATTGTGGAGCCTAATGAATCTCCTGAAGATTTTCAAGGTAATGAATTGAAACATTTTTATTTATTTAACAAAACCACTAATATATTTAAGTCGTTAAATTACTTAAATATTTTTTCTTTATTTGTAAAGTATGGTGTAATTATACAAAAAAGTTACATACACATATTACAAAGAGGGCTTATATAATGAATAACACCAAAGGTCAGGATTTCTTTCAACGATGGGCTTCTGAGCCGTCTTTATCCAATATGTTTTGTCCGGAGTAATCGAGTGGGCTTATAAGATTACCAGCTTTCCAGAGAAGTTCGATTCTGTATTACCAGCGTTTTAACTATAGCCATCAACACAATCATGGTATAAAAATATTTTACTATTTAATATTTTTTCACAGAACTATAAACAATAATGGTGTGTTTTTCTTTCCGAAATGTTGTTAAAACATAGAGCACAAAGCATAAATGCAATGCAGTTGGAAAAACAAATTGCAGTTAACAATGGACTATTATATGTTCTTAAAATATCACACATTATGATTTATTTTTATTTAACTCCATCCAACTTGAATAATTTAATTAAAAAAGGTTGTCTGTACATCGAATCAATAGATAACAAATAATTTTACAAATGAAAGAAAAAACTTTGCCTAAACCTAGTTTTTTATGACCTGGAAACCTTTTTATTTTTAAACTACCACACTTTCAGCTAGAAATTAACGTCTTATTTTTATTCTAATATTTTATGTTCATCTAGTAATTCATATTTGGATTTCATAGCGTTATATGAACTACGATTTAGAAACTGAATAACGATTTCTCAATCCCAAGAAGGAAGGTCTGTGATTATGTATAGGATGTTTAATCGAGTAATACAATCTAGACCTTCTACCTCCAGAACGACCCTACCGTCCAGACCAAACACCGTGTTCCTGAATTTAGATAGGAAATTATAATAGTTGTATTTAAACTACATTTTTCCCATTCCTTAAACAGTCTACGATGTCTTAATTATCTGTATCTGTACTTACCTCCTAAATTGTCATGAGAAATATTACACTAAAGTTAAGTATGTATTAACTAAAAACAATTGTGAAATAGTATTTTTGACTTTCCAACTAAACTGGAGGAAAAACAAAAATAGTGAAACAATAAATAAAAGACTTCTGCTGCGAAATGAAAATGAAAGACTTTTCGGGGCTTCATAAGGATTTTCTTTCACTATAATACCAAGTAAAAATATGTATTTGAAAAGTGACATATAAACATCAGAGGTAAAAAGTTACTAATTCTAAAAACCATCCGTCTGAAAAAATAACAGCTGCCAAAGTCAAGATAGGTACAGGAATTGAGAGTTTAATAAATTCTTAAGTACTTGATTGAACGTTTGTTTGAATTATCAGGATTCTATTTAAGTTTTCAGAAAACTATAACCGATATCTTAATATATATATATACATATTAACGTTAGACTATAGACCAGCAACAGCATGACAAAAACAGATGAGTAGGTGAAACTAGGAGGATCTTTACAATTTATCAATAAATCCCAAACAGATTAATTTCAAAAACCATCTTTAAGGCAAACCTTGCTTGCGTTCTACTAGTTACATTTACTATTATAATACAGATAGGTAGGATTCCAATTGGTGTGAATGGTTTTAACTATTATTATTATTATTATTATTATTAAGGTTTCAATTACTATTATTGAAAACTTTGTCGATTGTTTTAATGCAATATGTACGACTTTTGAGGGATCTTTGTTTATTAGACCATAACTAAGCAGTAAGGCAAATTAAACTTCCCAGTTCGATTTTATTTTCATCTGTCACCAATGGTGTGTGGTTTAAGTATAGTTACTTGAGGGGGCGAGATGTAGGGTAATCCCTCAAGTTCGTAAGCTATGTGGAAAGAGTATTACAACGATTAACCATTTGATTTTTTTTATTTTGTTATAAAATCTTCCTACCAAATATTGTGATAATAGTATATTTCATTACAAGGACCTAAAGTGACGCTTTTCGTACAAGGTCAAGTTTTACAACCGAGGCTGTAAGCCGAGGTTGAAAAATGACCGAGTAACGAAAAGCAGCTTTAGGTCCGTGTGATGAACTATATTTTTCGTTATATTGCTCAATACAATACGTAATCTACTTAAGAAAACCAAAATGTTACAGCTTGTTTACCTTTAAAGATGCCTTCAAAAGATGCCACCGTCTTGTTCTTGCTAATTTGAAGCAATCAGCTGATTGTCTGTTTCATTTGTGTTAGGCTAGACTGACAACAATGAACAACTATCGACGTATCGAACGCATGTAATAATCGATTGGTGAAATGAGCGAGTTTCACAAATTGATTAAACTGACAACAATGAATGTTTCGATAATAACGATGAATGTTTCGATTATTTGTAATCGAATGAATATTGTTCGATTATTACGACGTACTCGGCACTTTTTGACTTTTATATCCTAGGACTATAAAGAGCCAGCTGGTATCGAGTACATCTGCTTTTAATTCCTAGTAATAAAAAGAGTGTATTTAGGTCCGGAAAACATGCATTAAAAACATCTGTTTTTGAAGCAGTATAACGAAAGTATATTTAATTATCACAAAAAAATTATCCTCTGAAACTTTGTGCCAACTGAAGATTTATCATAGCCTTCAATTTGGAAGGGGCTCAGTGCCGATCTTTTGCGACCAATGCAAAGTTTGGGATATTTTATTTGTATACCTAAATGAATGGTTGCTTAATGACAGTTACTTAATCAGATTCACAACCCCTAACCAACCTTATATTTCACAATTGAATTTTTAAAAGCGTAAAAAATAAATTTAAATAATTTTAATTAATTTTGATTGGATGTAAATGTTTTTGCAAAACTGTTTAGCTTATTTTTTTATTTCTAAGCCGGTCTAAGGCTTTACGGACAAAGGTTCATAACTTAACTTAACCTTGAAGAAGAAATACAGGAAATACAACAGTCAGGGCTAAAATACAGGAATGTATTAAAGTCTTGAAATTTTTAAAAGGTTTTTATTTATTTATTTTTACAATACATTATAAAAACAAAGGAATCAGCTAAAAGTTTATATTGGTTCTCACAGGAGTGCGTAGAAGCAACTGCGCAATATATACACCGGCAGCACTTCGACTAACAAGAGGACCGATGGCTCTGGGTGTCGAACGGGACGCTCGTCTCGACCTGTATATAGCTCAAATATATAAATCCAGACTTGACCATAATTTGTGGAAGAGAATGGAATACTTACACCCTAGAGTCAATATTGTTCTCCTTTTGCAAACTTTTCAAAACCCATCAAGTCCATTAATATTATAAATAAATACTACAATACAAAACGTAACTACTTTTAGAGTCTAATTATATCAAAAATAACAGTTTTCAACTCTATATTGATCACGTTTTAAGGAACTTTAAGAAAATAAGTACTCGTACACGTTAAAATTATGTATTTACTATTACATAACTTATACACTTGTCCTTGATTTATATCAATCAATATTTTTCACTAATCGTTATTTTTGTTTCTTAAATACCCGTTAAGATTCATACCACAAACATATAAATATAGTATTGCTGAGTTATATATTTTTGACCATATACCTACTCATAAGTATAGTAAATGTGCTAATTCATTTGAATTTTCTAATTAGAGGTATTTCGATAATATTTTCACGTATTCCTAAATTCGTCCAATTTAATAAACTATATTCTACCGATTCTTTGTTCACAATGTATATTTTCTTATGGAACATCCTGAGATCGAAGCAATTTCTGACTAACTTCAAACAGTTTCTTTAACTTCGAGTTGTGGTTTTAGTCGGCGACTCCTAAGCTTACATATTCTTTAAAGACTTTTAATAGGCAGGCTGACGCTTCCTTTTTGGTCAACAGAGCTTTATAATTACAAATTCGGAATAATATATTTTTTAATATACGTAACACTAATAAATAACTAAAGCTATTTTTCCTTGTGTTTTTATTGTTTGTTTTTTGATAGCAACGGTTTTAACTCAACGAACATCATTACCATTCATCACAAAAAATCCATAAAGTGTAAAATTATCATAACAAATTAGAAAACATTTTAGATGGACTTTAAAGGAACCGTTGATGCGGTTCTTAGACTTACAGAGATTTCACCAGTATTATTTCTGTATTTATAAGTTATTGTTCTAAGTGTAAGATCGAGGACAGGCAAACAAATTCGCCAATAACTCGGTCTGACAGGGCGATGATTGGCTGATGCATTGAGCTAATAGTTTCTCTGCTCCCTTCGTATCGATAATCGTTTACACTAAATAAAGCAAAATCTTATAACAGTACAACAAAAGTAGATACACAGTCCACTAAACATATATATAATAGTACCTGGTGGACCGAGCCTTGCTCGGTGTTATTTCATGTTTACGAGTTCATCCAGTTACTATAAGATATTTCAATGTCATAAAACTGATATTTTTTTATTGCTCCATGGACTCTTCATCCCACTTGGTGTATTTTTCCTTGATAGCTGAAGATTCCAATCAGCTGTTATGATTACTTTATTTGTTTACACTTTCCTTGTTTTTTCGCTGCCATCACGGCAACCCATAAGACCAATGTTAACATTTTGCAACTTTTAAATTTGATCTATTACGATAATAGATTTTCTCTGGCCAAGTAATCTGCATAAAAGACGTTTTTGAGTCATAAATTACCTATTTTCAGACTTTGAAGGAAATCCTCGGAGCCGTTTTTGAGATAATTGTGCAAGCACGCAAGCATACATGTACGATAACATTTCTTATATAAGAGTATAGGATGAATGTTTAACAATGTATACTGACTGACGAGATAAATTAATACAATTATAGATTTGCACGTTCGAGTAATAAATGGTTTGTGTTAAAATTCCTCACTTTTTAACTTTCAACGTATGGGGATAATGACCGAATATTTTAATGAAAACGCTTATGTCATCTTAGGTTAAATCATTACTTTGAAACCTAAAATAAAAATTAATGATTTTAATTGTTACAAAACCAACAACCTCTGGGAATCGGGTTATGATTAGTGATACAAATATCTAACGTAAATGAACTCATCAACTTTGTTTTATAACTTTAAATATATTGAATATTGAAACTAAATTTAATGAAAGAGTTAAGCATTGAAACAAAATTCTGTACCGGTGGTAAACTTGAGATTAATGATAGTACATTTTTTCCTGTTAAGAAGTATCTGTAAACCATACATTTTAAGAACCATACTTAGCCGAAATCAGTATAAATTATAAGTCTCTATATAACCATTCTTGCAGTTTAAAAAACAATTCTGGTTTTGTATGACGATATCGTAGAGAAAAGTGGACTACAAGAGACGGCACAGCGGCCAATCTAGCGACCACAATACCGCTGATTGTAGCAACTGTAGTAATCCTCCCTTGCTTCCCCTCACTGTTAATCTGTTCTTGACGCGATGGAAAATTTGAAATGTCAGTAATAACAATTTAGCCAGGTAGAAATGAGTAATAGAAAAGAAATTCACTGTTACAATCTAAATTCGCTGTAAGATTATTGGTTCTTACACAAATCAAATAATTAACAACACTACAAAAGAATGTAAACAATTGAAAATGAGAATAACCTAAATGTAGTGGTTTTATGGATTTTTATTTCAAACCTGCGCTGCACTATGCTAATTTTGAAATATCAAATAATGTATTAAACCTCTGTTTGAAATACTTATTTTCCAATACCTTTCCGCTTCACTGAATAGTTTATCGCAAAAGAGATTATTACTTGTGATATTGTGAATACATAAATTACTTCTTAAAGGAGGTTATCATTTCATGTTATTTATGAGCTAATGAATCATGTTTTGTGGCCCCATATTTGCTTCAAGTGTGAATTATGATGCTGGTTTATTATTTTCACTAAAACTTTAAGTTTTTAGTTTTTTAACTATTTATAACGAAATTTGAAAACAAAAATTAAAATTACGTAGAATAAATAATAATTGCTGGTAAAAACTTTAATTGAGTTTACATCGAAATGAAACAACTAACTTAAATGAGACTGGTCGAGAGTGTTATCAAGTCTTATTTCTTCTGAAGAAGTCCTCATTATTCTGCCTTAGTTATTTCATTCCAATTTCCTTTTTCAGAGTTATTGACATTTATAACAATAAAATGAAAACGACACTCTTATTAAAGTGTTCGTTATGACGGAAGTTGCAACAAGTATAATTCAGTGAAACAAAAATTAAAGTTGCTTAGTGTTATTTTAACCTGATACAGCAACTTCTCCTTATTCGAACACAAATTAAATTTTTATATCAAAAACAGTTATCATCCATTTTATATTTTCTAATCTCGAAATTAAACAAATCCTAATCATAATTTTTTTCAAAATTCCTTCTTTGGGAAAGTAGGTAGCGTAGTTGATAGTTAATCACGGAGTATAATCATATTACAAGTTTTGTTGTTATGCGGTAGAAATTAAATACATTATAATGTATTTGACTGCGTAATAATACAAACCCTCAAAAAGCTCTTACATATTCTTCTATATAAGATGTAATACGTTAGTGCTTTATCCTCGAAAGTTTTAAATCCAAGTGTATGTTTACAACTTGAACATGACAATAATAATTTGTTTCCTCAAACCTTTAAGCAATCACCAACTTAATTGACTTCTATTTTACGGACAGGATAGAGTGACGCACTCGAAGTAAGATTGGTCAGAAAGGTTTCTCGAAAGCATGTCCGACAAACTGGCCTTCAATCAGGTACTCTCTCGGGTCATTTCACTCTGTCAGATGTGATCAAGAAACTTGGCCTTGTTGTCTCAACATATGGACTGAACTTCGGTCCGCCCGCAAAGTATCTCGTTAGGAACAGTTGAAGCTAGGGAAAGCTATAAAAATACAGTTTATAAATAATTAATATCAATTTTAAAACAGAAGACTTCCCATTTTTTATGTAACGCAGGAACATCTTCTGTATAAAATGGCTTGGATTCAATGAAAAAAAACCTTTTTGCGTATCTTGGAATTCCCACACAGTACACCAACAGCTTGAAATACTAGTGTGCAAAATTTAAAAACACGGAAAACTATTATTGGAGATGATCTTAGCATAACCGCATAAAACCAAATGCTCTTTGACATACCTCGCTTTATTTGCCATGAAAGACAACTAATAAGGCCTATCAAGACGTGCCGAAGGTGGAAAATGTTTGTTTTTCCAATAATTAAATTATGAGCTTGCTGTTACTTTAAATTCATATATTAGTTGAATATATCAATGTTTTGGAAACCATTTGTTGACGTTGAAACAAATTTTGTAAGAATATCAAAAGTAAATAAATCAACAGCACGAAAAAAGTAATTTTATCTCCAAATATTTTATTGCAATTGTATATTTGTTATCGTAAAACTAATAAATAAAAGGCTGATTTAACAGTTTAATGTTCATAGTTAATCAAGATTACATTGTCGTTTTATGGCGCTAAAGAATTTTTAAGAACAAAATATCGCAAAACTATTAAATACATCATACATCAAATCGCCTTTCATTTTTCAGACCACAATTTTCCTTTGTGTATAATTGAAATATTTTCATTAATAAGCTATACTGAGCGACATCAAGAGAGAAAGAAGAATAATTATCTACCATCAATTTATTGATACATTGAGTGTATATTTATATTTTTATATTATGTATATATTATTATATTTTTATATATTGAGGGGTATATGCAATACTCATCTTATATTTTGGAAAGTGTGTTTCGATTTTCTCCCATTACTAGGTATAACTGGCGCCAATTCTTGGGGTCCACGCCGTCCATAAGACCAATGCTAAAATTAACATTAGTCTTATACAATACCCTTCCGATAGACAAGTAAACTAGTCTGCTTTTCAGTCTAGATAGGCCCCTTCTAATATTCATGAAAGATTTTGTTCATGAAGATTTGCTACTGAAAAGAGTGAAAGGTTTCATTATTCAAGTTCTTAAGACGTTCATAAAAACTATTATGGCGGTTAAAATAAATAAAATAACGTATAAGGCCAAAAAATAAAAGGAGAACAAGTCCGACTCTGAGGTGTAGGTATCTCACTCCAGTGGTTTTAGATACATTGACTGCTCCCCACAGGAGTGAAAGACAGGCGTCAGGAATATACAAGGTCGAGATAGCATCTCGTTCGACACCTAGAGTCTTCGGTCCTCCCGTCTGTGGCGGAGCTGGCGCGGTATATATGCCGTTGCTAATGCACCACAAACCAGCGAGAACTAAACATTATGAACGCTGGATTTCAGAAGTATTTATGGCTAAATTAGTTTATTTGGGATAACGTTTTTGAATATAATTGTTTATTAGATTTATTCTGTTATATTGAATTACTGTACTGAAATGTTTAAAGATATTACTATAACTAATATTAAAATCATCTCATAGTATACCACTCTTCACATCAGAACTATTTAAGGATCAACAATACATATCTAATAGTATGGACAAAACGCCATTAAGTTGCAGTGTACATAAAATAAATATAAAAAAAATTAATAGTATTTATTATGTAAACAATTGAAATTGTAAATCAACAAAATAAAATGTGATATACACTTTAATTCATTTGAATTAAGGTGAATAATAACGTCATACACATTTACATGACATAATTACGGGATGTATGTCATTTACTCTGAAAGTGATTCGCAAGCTTTGTGGGCTCAAAGTTCATCCGCATGACCAGCCACGCATCATTCGAAGCTTACTGGTTGATTGCCCCCACTCACCGGACTGATTAGACTAACAATCGCTTATCGATTACCTATTACGTATTATTTTTGCTAATCATTTTAAAAATCAAATATACGTTTTTAATTTAGGCTAGTACATTTTTGTTTTGCCATCAATTAATTAGATAGGGCCACTATATTACCTCATACTTCATAGTCTAAAAATGATATTAAATCTTAAATATTATTCAACGACATTTTGAAACGTATATTCATATATTGACAAGGTCTCAGACATTTATATATTGCTCTTTTCACTATTAAAGATCTGATTCTGATGTTACTGAGAAAAAATTCTGTGACATAAATTGTAACAAGTCGCATTGATTCAACCAGATTCCTAATCTTGTATTAAAATTTAAAATAACTGCAAAAATAAAGATAATATCAGATGTATTATTTAACTTCCGCTTGGTGTAACTGTCAGTCTAGTATAGATACTAAATGGGTTTGGACGTATATTTTTCATATCAAAAAGAGGGTGGACTGCCGAGTAATGGATGAGAACATTACAGTTTCAAAGGAACGTAATCAATCTTTCGAGGCTTAAAACAATATCAGCAAAGCTGACAGCTCCTTTTATATTTTCTTGTTCATTATTGAAATGTAATACCTTTAGATTTCACCGCATAATGTTTTCAATGTTGAGATAAAATACAGGGTGTTGATAGAAAACCCTTCAGGACTTCTGGAAAATGGTTACTTACATCAAAACTAAGAAAAAAGTTCCTATAAACATGGGTCCCAAGAGGCTCGGTTATCCGTCTGTTGGTCTGTATGTGTTTTTAACATGATTTTGTCAAACATTGGAACTACTAAAGATATAATCTTCAAACTTGGTACGTATATGCTGACTAATAGGACCTATTTTGGTGCGAAGTATCAAATTTCTACTTTGTACCATTTCAAAATGGCAGCCATTTTTATATTTTAAAACTTAATATCTTAAAAACTGTAAATTTTACAAAAATTGTATTAGAGACAAAAAAGTTGCGCAATTTTATTTCCTAAAAACCAAATAAAGATTATTAAGATCGAACTACAATTACCGGAGTTTATGCTAATTTGCTAACAGAATTCAAGCAAATTTGTCATAACTACCATAAACAAGTATGTATTCTGTTGGAAAAATTGCTATAACTCTCCCATTAATTGTGGTTCGATCATAATAATATTTATATGGTTTTGTTGGAAAAAATTGCACAACTTATTTTGTCTCTTGTACAATTTTTGTAAAATTTACGGTTTTCAAGATAACAAGTTTTAAAATATAAAAATGGCTGCCATTTTGAAATGGTACAAAGTAGAAACTTGATACTCCGCACCAAAATAGGTCCTATTAGTCAGTATATACGTACCAAGTTTGAAGTTGATATCTTTATTAGTCCCAAAGTTATGCAAAATCATGTTAAAAACACATACAGACCAACAGACGGATAACCGAGCATTTTAGGATCAATGTTTAAAAGAACTTTTTTTCTTAGTTTTGATGTAAGTAACCATATCCCGAAGTCTTGAAGGTTTTTTTTATCAACACCCTGTATATCTTTCGTTTAGAACCCCTAGTTTTACTATAATATACTGACTATAACTCTATATTGTTATCGTCATTTTCATTACCATGTCATTGCTATGCGTTGAAAAGGCTTTATTGCAAGCACTTTCAGCCATATTGTAGAATATGCAACACCTCTTAACCTTTATATCCCATTCTACGGTTACTGTCTCATAAAATAACACTTCAGCCTATCTTATTTATGATGGTGATAACGAGATAACATTAAAATATGTTTTAATTCAATTACAATAATGAAATTAACTTTTGTTTATTGGAATATTTATCAACATTCGTCTAACGTCAATGATGTTTAATTAATATTTGTAAACAATTTCAAAAATTATTTTATATTTTTTTGCCATTGATTGAGCGGCAAATTTCAACAGTTGATTGATGTTATTTTTTTTGTAAGAAAATATAATATAATGCAAAGTTAGGGAATATTTTAATTAATTCTTAAGTAAATCTTTTTATAACTTTCCAATATTCAATAATACTATGATATATACGGTTGTAGCTGGGCAATGTGAGATAACAATGACAGTAAAGGTCAAGTAGGATTGCCCCGGGAGTTCCGAGTAAAATAAACACTTCCAGCACTTGACCAAGCAGATGTTTGACGTTTTTCATTCTCATTTATTTTTAAAACGATTATTTCATTGTGTTATTTCTAATGGGAATATTGCTCTTACAGATCGTCTGCCTATGGTCTTTATTGTACTTCCAAGTTTATTCCTTTTGCAACAGTTTTTTTAACATTATTACATTCAAAGTTCATTATGGGTTTCTTTAGTCCTGGATGCTCAAATGTGGCTAATCAAATGCAGTTTTAAAAAGAGATTTTTAAAATGGTACATTATATTTTTTGGATATTCGAAAGAAACATGAGTTGATGAACTCCGAAGATTTTCCTTCTTACTCCAACGCTACGCAACACAAGAAGAGATAAAATAATATACTTGATTAGAGGAATGGAGAAGGTAACAAATAAATTAAATGGACTAAAACAACGTTTATGATTTTCTTCTTTAGGCTAACTACTAAAAAAATACTTCAGGAATTATGAAAGTAAAACACAAGCTATAAGTAAGTCTATTGGTTTTGTCATCATTCTTTTTTATGTTTTGATTGAGATACTCTATTTTCTGTATGATATTATTATATTCGTAAGAGGAGTCACCGAGGAAGAAAATGAACTCTTCAGAAGAGCAACACACAATTAAATCAACAAGAGAAAACTAAATGGGAAAGTCTTTAGTACACACAGGTTACGATGTTCAATAACTGGGTTATGCCCCTGTTTGCACGATGCCAACTAGACTGGAAACAGGTATTGTCGTCAAATTATTGTAATAGCATCTGTACCGCTCTATTTATTACAATACAAACTTTAGGTAAACATAAAAAAAACTATAGGTAAGCCTTGTAGTGAAATAAATAAAGTTACAAAAGAAATCTGCTAATTGTTGTAAAATACTTTTTTAAAGCGATGTTTAAGTATTAATTTAATTTAACTACAATTAAATATATATTTAACCACAATTGGTGTACTGGAACCATTGAATCTGCCGCCCAATCAATTATCAAAATGTATGTTTGACTAGAATGTTTTTTTAACTTGCAAAGCTTTATGAAAGGGAATTACTAAACGATTTAGATACAAAACCTCATTACATAAAAGAGACTGAAGACTATAAAAATAAATTGTCACATCTGTACTACAAAAGGATGATGAAGAATGTAGGTCAATGTTGACGTTGACGGTTACTCGCCCTCTACCTTGATTACCAACGCCATCTCCATTTCTCTGTTGGGCTTGTCACTATCTACTGTAGGACGTGCATTGCATAAGGGTTGATGAGATGACTAGATGGATGTACATGTTTAGGTTGGTAGGGGAAACCATTTTGTTATATAAAAAAGGTAACCTACTTTGGGGAAGTATGGGGGGAGGGTAAAAATTCGGTTAAAATCTTATGTAACATAAAGTAACCAGACACTTGTAAATCTACGAAAACATTCCTGTCTCGTTTTTTTTATTGCTATAACAATCAAAAACACACATTTTTATCGTTATGGATCTTCGTCAATCTCGTTCTAAGAGAAACTACTTTTAACCGAATTTGTTTTAAGTATATGGTTTGATAACTTATTTTTGATTTGAACAGTAGAGCATCTGATAATAATTGATTTCCAAGAAAATACAAATCTTAGAATATAACTAGTTAATCTTAATAAGGAAAAATAAAAATTATACGTCTTAACCGTGTACGTGTACATACTTCAAGACGCATATATAGTGAATTTTCTCAAACCTACGAAAAACTCTTGCTGTAGCTATCCAAATATGTAACCTTAAACTACTTACCCAACTAGGCATAACGTAATATGGGTTTAATTTAAATTACTTACCTTAACCACAAAACAACTTTAATAACGCTGCAAAAACTATGTTTTGAAGACCACACGCGCACTACGATTGTCAGGTTTAAACGTACTGATTGTTACCCTCAGCTTTACAGCAAAGCCGGTATTAAGTAACGGGCTTGGGGGCTTCAGCAACCCGACACCTCCGCTGGGGCGGTAAAGTACC
This sequence comes from Flexamia atlantica, assembly GCA_035578135.1. Lineage (NCBI taxonomy): Eukaryota > Metazoa > Arthropoda > Insecta > Hemiptera > Cicadellidae > Flexamia > Flexamia atlantica. Next base: position 28,525,775 of record JAQJVK010000012.1, read on the forward strand.
CGCATCAACGCGAGGGCGGCAGGGAGGTGGTCGTTGGGTTGAGATATAGATTTGAAAGCTCTAACGATATCTAAAATCTTTACAGATAGTATTATGGTTAATTCCATTCATTTATAATAATTAACATTCATTTCTAATAAAACTTATTAAATGTTTGAAGGGTTTTTTTATCTTAAAAATGATTGTAAATGTTGTTGAAAATACATGATGCGTCGTAACAAGATATGAAACAGATTTAGCCTCCCAGGAAATCGTTGATATACTCGTAGTAATGTTTATTATTAGTTTAGGAGTGAACATCAAATGTTGATAAACTAAATCAAACTTCTACCCAGGTCTCCCCGCATTGGTGCCACAATAACTTTGTTACGTTCCCAGTATTTGAAATTGAGATCAGACTGAAGATTCCATAACTTCGTGAATAATTGTGTTTGTCCAGTAATGGAAAATAGTTTAATGAAAATGAAACCAACAATACTATTTGAATATAAAGGTATTCTGGACAATCCTTGAAAATCAATCGAAGACAATCAATCGTTGTTATGTTTTTTCTTTTTTTTAAATTGTTATTTATAGCTTCAAACACTCAAACAATAAACTCTTTTCGGTTTTAATCTTAATTTTCTCCCCCTAACATCTAAATTACTGTTTATTCTCTAATATTTTTCATACTATATTCATATTAAAAAAAAAATAAAATAATCATTGCCGTTTTAAAAAAGGGAGTAATGACATGCATTAAATGAACTGCATCGATAAAAAGAGAAACTGTTTTCCCCAGATAAATTGGACGTGCTCCAGCAACCTATTGATGTCTAAACATATATAGATTGAGGTAAATTTATTCGAATCAATTTATCCTCCACGCGTTATAAATAGAAGTTCAATCATGGTGAATGATGATGGTGATGATGCTGTGCATTTTCTGGCACCGTAGCCACTCAACATTTCCAAATGGGAGAGTATTAGAATAAGAATAAACTTTATATCGACAGATGTTATACTGTACTATGACTCCTACGCTTTTATCGAACTAAACCTATGATTAGTTATTATTTTTCAAATTGCTTTTTGTTCCATAGAGATTTGTACTTTAATTCATGGATGAATAATATTAATTTTTTCGAATTCCAATATGAAAATAAGATCCGTTTCCTTTTATATTATTATTATATACTACATATTACTTTCCTCAGTATACAGGAAAATATACCGTATTTTTATTCTTCAGCTGTTATCTAGCTACTCGTTGAAACAATATTTTTAATTTATAATTGCTTACTGTAGTAATTAATGAGTTTAAACCTTTTAAACATTTTTTAATAAAAATTTTGAGATGTTTAATTAAAATTAGTTATAGTCCTGAATTTGAATAACAGCATAGCCTACGGCACTTCTTTTTAAGAACAATATCTAATAAAGTACCTTTCATGTAACCATCTATGTGTTACTTTAAAATTTTTTTTGTTTTCAACCACCCTTTGCAAAGACCTATTACGGTACAGCACCAATTAACAACCTTTAAAAGGGTTTTCATTGTTATTCAATCGCAGTACAATCGGCGTCTACCAAAGCAGTCATTTAAAACGGCACTTTAAAACCAATTTATGAGTTCCACGCACTGTAATGATGAATTAGTTGCTAAATTCTTTTCTTTTGTAAAATATAAACTACTGAGATAGTAAAAATGTTGTATTAGTTTTTATAACGCTCATCCACGGACATTCACTTGAGTTAATTTTCTGCTTGGAGTATCACATTTTTCAGCAATGAGATATATAATTTTTATCACTTTATTAATAAAAATAGCCGAGTTTTACCACGCAGTAGGATTCTACGAAAATCATCAATTTCGTTATAACTAAAAAAGTATGATCAGCTGACGTTTTCTGACCTAGACAATAATATTCATGTATCCAGCCAGAGATGAAAGAAAACTTGAAGCACTAGAGATTTGTGCTTCATCTGTGGTACAGCTGACACAAATAAGAGGAATAAACCGCGCTGGGTTTACTAAGGAAAAATTAATATAATTCATTTTAAAACTCTAGTGTTGTTTTAGCATCGTGATGAAAATTGTCGATCAGTAGCATATTTGTCACCAAGTCCCATTTTATGGCTCACTAGCGTTTTAAGGAGTGTAAAACGCTTATATCGTTAGCAAAAACCTGTTGCACCCGAAATATTTTTAAGCTTAAAGTACTCGTATTGCATATTACAATTCTCGTTTATTATATGATCAAGGGTAAAAAATGAGTACATCACTATTGAATAAATCCATAAAAATGAAATAAAAAATACCATAAAAAATGCATAAAAAACCAAGTAGACTATTTCTATTGATATAATTGGAATTACTGAGCGTTTGCAAAGCAATAAACGAATTCCTCAGACTTCTGCTACCGGAGACGTCTTGTCTTCGAGCCAAAGTTAGCAGCAGGTTGGGTGTTCTGTAGTTATCAATACTAGCATCAATCGACTCAAAAACTATCGACTGCAGCTATTTTACATTCATTCATAATTATTAAAATATTACGATTTAGATTACAAGAGACAATTCTGTTTTGTTTTTTTTTCAAAATATTGCCTGTAATATTAAGTACTATTTAGTATTATTAGGAGTTCTTTCATCGTCAGTATATATAGCAGAAATTTAGCACTCTGTGGTATTTTTATTGATTTATTATTATTTAATTCTATCTTCATGCTGGTTGTTGTATTTAAAAGGTGTAAATAATAAACTTAATTTAGTTTACATCAAGTATGATTTATTTAATGTATTGATTTATGTTACTGAAATTTGGCCGGTTGGCTGAAATTTGTTAAATGTTCGAATAATGGCATTTCTCTGTGACCCTAATGGCTTTCAGAAATGGCTCTTCGATCATTTAAATTCTTAAGGATTCTGAAACGAATAAAAAACTACGATGGACCAAGCGATATTTTGCAAAATAACCGATTTTTGTTCAAGAACACTTTTTACTAATACTCCATCTTATCAGTTTACAGTGATAATTTTAGAGATAGAATTACAGTGGTAGAATTTTTTCAGATTCTAACAAATACATACCAAAACTACAGCGGGAACATTTATTTTAAAGGCCAATAATATTGAAATCTTTGATTGAAATTTTTAAAATAACTAAAAAAAATTAACCATACATTGGAAAAATAGTAAAATTATGACATATTGGGGTTAGGGGGCATTTCACAGAGGAGGAACGATCAAAACGTGAAAGGTAAGTAAATTTCGTTGTAGGTTTCCACTACCTTAACGAAGATTTCATTCTCCTCTCTATTCTGAACACACAGCGTGCAGTGTTGGTGCAGAAACCTGGGCAATACCTGACTCCCATAGTAACATCTCCTACGTGTTAGCTTCAGAACTATTTTATTTACTTCGAATTTATTGAGCAATGAAATAGAACTTGCGTTTATTACATTCCATTCATTAATATTTATTCATATAAAGCTTTTCTTAAGAGTAATATTTTTGAAATTGGAGACATCTTTACTTGTTTTAAAACAGGCTAATATAAAAACGTACCTGTAATGCTCCTCAACAGAAGCTATCTGAAAACATACAAACATTCAATTAATAATCATAAATTAATGATTAGTGATGATAATTTAAAGGCCACATAATTACAGATTAATAAAAATACAAATTGGAAACCACAACGAATCAATGTCTCTCATCGTTGTCTCTACAACACAGTAGAATGATAAATCCATCTGTGTTAAATAAAAACAGATGTCGATTCAGCATTAAAACACATGAAAATAGCCTGAATAACAGTTTATAAACTAAATATTGACGTGGTTACAAGATGTTCAAGTTACACTTCAGACGTTCAAATTGCTCATATACTTTATTCATGATATGTGCCTAAAAATATTGCTACAAAATGTGATGAATGCAATGGATGGATTCTTGGGCTATGAGATTTTTCAGTGCGTGACGTTTTAACTAGACAATTTTTTAATCTGATTGTAGTTGCCAGTTAAATCTCAACAGAAGAACGGTATGATGAAGTTTACTAGCAATGTAGATGAACACGTTTGCCTTACAACTTCCACATGAGTATATTATTTAACAATTACCATATGCACAGCAAAAACACCGCACAAAATAAAAATAAACTGAGACCATACCGATGAAACGTGATATTCACGACATGAAATGAAGACGTATTGTTGCAAATCGGTCTGTGCAGGAGTCACGCGCCAATGAGAGCGTACGGTAACAGACGTACGTGACGTCACGTGGCGTGACGTGACCACAATGCTCCGTGTCACGTACATTACATTCGCATCGAGTCGCAAGTCTAACCAGCCGTAACTCAGTTTGTTCCCTTCATTTTATTTTTTGCAAATTGGATAAATCCCAGGATATTAATATTAACATGAGCTGTGATTTTGTTGTACCTTCACTATTGTGATTTAAAATAATAATAATACACACGCATCTAAAAAATAACGTTTTTTCTTACGATTTGTATAAAAGACGTTTGTGCGAGTGCGATACTTAAAATAAGAGAAATTTAATTACCTTTATTACAGTTGGTTATTGGATATAGATTTATGGCTGAGGATACCAAATTTAAAATTAGCGACACTTAATTTGAAATATTATGACTCTAATTTTAGAGGTAAATATGAATACTAAAAAGAGAGGTAAGTATTATGTAGTAAAATATTTAATTTCATATTTCAAATTAATTCAATTTCATTTTTTTATTTCGTAACTAGAAATTAATATAAAATCAAAGCTATATTTTTGATTGATGATATTCACAGTTACTCAATTTCTAACAGTAAGGTCTCTTTTCCACACAGAATATTTTTGTCAAAAACATAACGCTGTAAATCGAAGAAAATGAAAACACTTAAAATACATTTTTATCAGAAGTTCCATGAATAAGGAGGGGATAATGAAAGGAGCCAAATCATTAATATTATGTATGAATAGTGGTGAATTTTATTATTTTATTGAAATAAACATAATGAATACATAAACGGTTCGACACGCTTTCGGAAATGCCATTTATAAACAGGGAAAGAACTTGTGCCAACTAAGTGAAATATTGCTCTGCACCCTGTACCCTTAAGCCACTTAAGGCCAACTTGCTTTCAAGGATCCTCGGCGATATTTTACAATTGGAAATTCTTCTTTACTGCATGAGGGAACTGCAATCGAGTGCATCGTCTCCTGAGAGCCCAATGCATTCCGCACTTGAACTCACTTTAATATCATATTGAAATTGTTTTACTACATAAACTAAAAGTGAAAAAACATATATATATTTGCTAACATCACATATATGATTATTTATCAAGAATAATTTTTCCTTGAATTAAATTACATTGAGTAGTTTTTTATATAAAAATATGAAAAGATTACCATGCAACTCGAACATTGTAAATGGGTTATTTTATGCAAATAAGTTATTGTTTCCTCTGCAATTGTTCAACTTGATTGACATACGATACAATGGATATTTAGTAACCTATGACGACGAACTTATATTTTCATAATAATTTTTTTATATTCATGTGTCTATTACGTAAACACGAGACGCCTGATGATTAAAAACACCTACGGTATTTCTGGGCCTCGTTTGATTTATGGAGGATAAAATTATCGTTTTACAACCGGTACAAACATTATATAAAATCTGTTGATTTACTTTAAATAGCAGACAAGTGTCAAACAATAAAAACAAAGTATCTTTCATAAACGCCAACTCACAAATCCTTACCTTATGTAGGGCAGGTCACCGGAGCGGCGTGAAAACCCTTATTTGTCTTATTTAAAACCTAAAGAAACAGTGTACAGCATTTCAGTTTTCTAACTACATGGGAATTTGAGATCGAGTGACGAGCGAGTCAGGGAGTCAGCCACGGCTTTGCCTTTTATATGAAACTAACCATCCAGGCCTAAAATATTATAGAAGACAAACAGGAGCATGCGGAACTTTAAATAGGCCCCTCCGTAATCTTCGACCGACGATAGGGAGAGGATGCCGATTTCCCAACTATAACATTATTGTGGAATAATACAATGATAGTGTGATTATGCTATGAGGCGTTTCTCGTTAAAATAAACGGTCACTGGCGAAAATGTAGCATGCTCAAGAAATTGCAAGACTGCGAAAATGAAGATGTAACATTTCACATCGGGTAATGCAGCCCATCAAACCAGCGGGACACGTCCTGATCATTAGTGGGAATGGTGCTATTAGACTATTTTCTCCCTTGACAATTTTTTCGCCTTCAGTAAAGACGATCGTTAAGAACTCCAATACCTTGAAATATTCTTGAAAGTTAGAGGGTAAAATTAACTTGGGTATTTAATAAATGATTGAATAGTTTTATGACATACATAACAAAGCTTTAAAAAGTATTTTTATTTGTTTAAACTTAGTAAATTATAAAATGAACGCAAAATATTTTAATGCACTACCTCTCTGGGTGTTAACTTTAAAAATTTACCTTTGAGTAACGTGGCCACTTAACAACAGCTTTGAAATTTCGTTCCGACATTTGAAAAACTAGCCACGAAAATTATAAAATTCGGTGACTCAATATTTTACCCTCGCACTGGTAAGTATTATAAATAATGCAATTCCCTAGCTTTATTTAAAATGGCTTATCACATATCGTATTTGGCATACTTTATGCTTTTGTGATATTTTAGTACCTTATACTAAACATTGGTTATATTTTATAGATAATTTTAGCTACGTACTTAGAGATACCGAATTTAAAAACGTTAACTGACATAATAAACATTTTCACATTTTAATACATTTTTATGTCAATGAATATTAACATACTTGTTTCATTGTGCTCTAAAATTCAAATCATATCTTTCCTTGTTTGTTTTCCCTGTAAAAACACTCTGTGCACTGCGAGTGAAAATAATTAAAAGTCAACGAGTTCCCTGGCGCCTCGCTAAACCGTGACGCACCACTGCTTTCATTATCTCTTCAAAACATACGGTGCGTTAACACACACACTCTCTCACACAACACACTCACACACATGTGCACCTGACACGATTCCCCACGCGGTGTGACACTGACAACTGACACACCGAAAACTCTTCCAATCCAAATTCCCAGGTAACTAAAGCCTCGTAGTCGCCGCGCCGTTCGTTGATGCGTTTTCTGTGCCTCTCATTTCCTCAATTACCGCCTTTCACCAAGTTTCCTTGCAAACTAGTAACTTCTTGAGGTTCACACCAGTTAGCTGTAAAATGTGATTTCAAGCGCGACGCTTTGTCGTACTTTCCGTTCCGTTCCGTTCCGTTAAGGTAATGAAAGTATACGGTTCGAAGTAGTATTTCACTAAGTAGTGAAATAGATACTAAGTACTTAACAAGTGCTAACTAAGTACTTACTAAGTAGTAAGTAGTATTTTATGAAGTATTACAAGGAAAGGAATACCTTTCCAAGGTTGTGAACGATTTATTTCTTCGCATTTCTTAATATTTATGAAGTGATTTATTTTATTTCGTAACTAACATTAAAAAAATGTAATGTTCGATGTTTAATTTTAAAGGGGTATTTTAACTATTTCTTTATAAAACTTTAAATTTGTTATTATCAAAATATTGTTGTACATTGCGTTACTGATTGCATGACTGCTGTTGCAACTGAATATAAATAAATAAAAATTCATTGGAAAATTGATATACAACACCAATTTAGACAAGACGATTACTTCTTCATCACTGTATTAATTGTTTGGGGAAAGTCTTACTCGAAATTACTACGTCGTATAGTCCAAGTTCATTGCATATATTTGCAAATATGTGTGCTGTAAGAAAACAAATGCCGGCGTTTTCAACATTTTTAAATCAACAAAGGAGACTTTGATTAAAAGTAACGCCGAATCCCAGTTGAAGAGTTCTTACATGCCAGCAAGCACCCATTTTATTCGTTTTACTATCTAAAAACAAAATCTGGAACGGTACTCCTTTGATTTGAGAGTCAATAATCCGTTAGCCCACCTGAAAAAGTTAGTTTCTTCAGCCGTGAAGAAGAATGTCATTATTATTTCCGCTCAAGTTCGACATTTTCTTTTTCAACCATCAGTTCCGCCTCAGTGTGTAACTGTAAACTATCAACGGTTACTCAAATACCTCAGTAGAAACACCAATTCTTAAAGTAAGTCACTTTTGCTCTTATCTCCCTTATTCAAGATTAATTTCTCACTACGTACTGGCTTCCAGGAATTGCTATCAAATTATAATTTATGACTCGCCGTCTTCTAAGCAATCCAAATGTTATCTGCATCTGGCGTGGAAAAAAATGTGTCTTTTTCGTTTGTGTATTGTGTCCATCGATGTTTTATGTTATATTTTAACTTTTGACAGGCACCAGTTGTCAACTGGTATGAATTAACCTCAAGACCTGTACGTGCTGATGATGCCCCTGGGATAGAGGGGCGAAACAGTTGTCCATCACGTTAGATGCAGACAACATTTGGATTGCTTAGAAGACGATAAGTCATAAATTATATTCGAGATTCCTCGTACAGTGGATACAACGTCCGTTTCATCAAGTCGGAGAGACAGTCCCCGGACAGGTCCCTGGGAAACACTTGAGGTAATTATCCCCTACCCACAGTCGGCGGTACAAAGGCCGGGGGTTCTGGTCCGGTGGGTGCCGGCGGTTCCCGCGGCGGCCACGCTCCGTGGGTCTACAGGGTGTTACGCAACTGCGGGTGTGGCCGCCGCGGTGGCGACGCTGGCGCTGGGTGCCGGCCACTGGGCCCACGGTGGGAACGTGCATGCGATACGCGGCAGGAACGGCACTGCGCTGCTTTCTAAATACTGGTTGTTAGGACGGTTTTTGGGAGAGCGCAATAGGAGGCCAAAATATTGGAGTGATGTAGACCACCCCGTAGCTCTACATAGTTCCGGCCACAGCTTAGGCGGGTGGCGAAAAATGGAAACTCCAGCTGACTAAATGACTTGATGTTAGAGACTCCTCCACTCCTCTACATATAAGTAAGTAACATATTCATGTAAGTAGTTCTACATGTAGGTAGTTTAACATATTCCCATCAGGTGGAAGCACATTCACTTGGATATGAATCAACCGAGTTCAAATGAGGGGATCAATGAGAATGAGCTACTTAACATGAAAAAATTTTAAACGAAACTCATACGAAAAGAACGACTAAATATGACTTTTATACGTTTAAAACTGCTCAGGTTAAGTTCTATAGATAAAATGTCAGCAGATAAAATACCAAATATAAAACAAAAATAGTAGTCACATATTTAAATGATCATCTGATTTTGGAGAACTGATTTTGACCGGAACTTTACAATAATATCAAACAAGTCGACAGGGGTTATCTTCTGTCACTATACGTTTAATGATGTGAGGAAAAGAATCAAGCGTTGAGTATGACAAATATTTTAAACTACTCAAAATAGGATAAATAATTTCTATAGGGCCTAAAATAACGCTTTTCCCACTAAGTCAGGTTTTTGACTGCGACTTGAAGCCGAGGTCGAAAATAACCAAATAACAATATCAATGTATGGCCCGTGGGATATACAATATTTTTCGTTATGCGCTTAATATATACCCTAAAAAGAACATGTAAAATGGGCAACCCTTACCTTAGCAATCCTTTATAAAGGATTGCTCAGATAAGGCTTGCTCTTTTTAAATTGTATTCCAGCAATCCGGTGGCTACAATGAGTGACTAAAAAGAAAATTACACCTTGTTTACCTTTAAAAGATTTCTCCTAAAGAGGCGTTTATCTTGATCTTGTTATTTAAACAAGATTGTCTGTTTCATTTGTGATAGTGTTATATTAGACTGAAATAACCAACTAGGGACGTATTGAACGCATTCAAATATCGTTCGGCAAATATTAGTTACCAATCGATAGAAATACAACAATGAATTACCATCGATAGTAGTGATCGATTATGACTATCGATACAGTAACTATCTCATCATTGACGTCGACGACCACATGTTTGCACGATTGCAGTTAAACTAATTTTAAAAAAGAAAAGCTGATCGTCTACATGAATTGATTATTTTTCTCCCCAGACAGGAAAATAACTTCTTTAGCCCCACAACACATTTAAAGAAAACTGTCATTTTTGCAGTGATATTGCAAAATACGTCCACGGAATTTAATTTAATTATCAATATAATGTAATGACGTGTCCTATTCTTTATCTTTTTTTGTCATTAAAAATAATTCAAAATTAATAAATAAGAATTATTTTGGACTTGGAAATGATATCAGAAATGTACCTGATAAAAGGAATATAAATGTTTAAAAAATGAAAATTAGCAGTAATATAATGGATTATATTTCATATACAATTTGTAACTAGAGGAAATGAATGTTGCGAGTCGAGGTCGTTAACTGCAGAACTGCAAACATTCGTCACTTCCAGACTTCCCTCACTTCCTTTATTCAATTTAATTTCGAAATAAATTAATGACTACATAGATGTACTTGGATAAACAATATTAATAAACTTATGGCAACTGTAAATTCATCATCTCCATCAATTTAAATAACTTCTTAACCCCTTTGGGTAAGTTTATCATACGCTGGTATTAATAGATGTTTGTAGTTAGTTTGAATTTTAATTAGATTATAAAATTCTTATTTGAATTAAAAATAAATCAGAGGTTTGATTATGTTTTACAGCTATGAAACCATAACAAGTATATTTTGAACTTCAGATTATTAACTAAGTAAGTTTATCTGAGTAGCCATACCATTACGTCAACGATGTTTGATAAATATGTTTTCGTTATACTGCTTCAAAAACAGATGTTTTTAATGCATGTTTTCCGGACCTAAATACACTCTTTTTATTCCTAGGAATTAAAAACTGATGCACTCGATACCAGCTGACTCTTTATAGTCCTAGGACTATAAAAGTCAAAAAGTACCGAGTACGTCGTAATAATCGAACAATATTCATTCCATTACAAATAATCGAAACATTCATCGTTATTATCGAAACATTCATTGTTGTCAGCTTAATCAATTTGTGAAACGCTCATTTCACCAATCGATTATTATATGCATTCGATACGTCGATAGTTGTTCATTGTTGTCAGTCTACCCTAACACAAATGAAACAGACAATCAGCTGATTGCTTCAAATAAATAGCAAGAACGGTGGCATCTTTTGAAGGCATCTTTAAAGGTAAACAAGCTGTAACATTTTGGTTTTCTTAAGTAAGTTGTATTGTACGGTTACGTAAGTTTACGTATTGTATTGAGCAATATGATGAAAAATATAGTTCATCACACGGACCTAAAGCTGCTTTTCATTACTCGGTCATTTTTCAACCTCGGCTTACAGCCTCGGTTGTAAAACTTGACCTTACACGAAAAGCGTCACTTTAGGTCCTTGTAATGAAATATACTATTAGAGAGCAACAGTTCAAAAATTGCAAAATCACGTAAGAAAAATTGAAGACCCCAAGAATTGCAATCTTGGCTTACAGCGAGGCGTCCGAGACTCCTCAAGTATGTTTCTTTGTATTTACCATTCAAATTCCGTTGACATGTGCTTTATAAATTTGAACCCAAAATTGTTTTTTTACCTAAACAAAGTTATAATAAGAGTATATTACAAATTGTTAATTCATGAGGGAGCGTCAAATCTAATAAAAGTACTTTGCTGTGTTTACTTACCTATAATATGTTTTTATGTTTAAATAATACTCTTAAAACATAATACGTGTGAATTGCAGAGTAACCAGGAAAGCACTATATATAAATAGATTTATTTCTGTGAACAACCATCATTTCATGAAACAAACAGCATGAAGGAACACTCATCTTTTGAGCCGCTATTGGTATTCTGCTCTCTTGATCCCAGGATTGTTCATCATGATGGTTGGAAACCGGAAAACCTTCTCTTTCCCTCTCTCCACTTCCGTCTTTGGGTCTGTTCTAGGTTGACGAACTGCGTTTGTGAATGTCCGATTGTGAACTTAATTTAAATGCTTAGTTAGCAATTTTTATGCAAAAATCTACGCTCTTCAGGCTTTCTTAGGAAACATCAGTTTCTAGCCACCTGAGATTAGAATGATATTTTTAGAATGATCTGTATTTGATTCTCTCTGAACGTGAATTTGATTAAATGAGACCGGCAAACGTGTTTATCTACAGAATTTTCGGGGCACACCGACGAACGTCCGCTAACAAAACATACTGTAACCGAAGCGTGACGTGACGATAAGGCGCAATGCTAGGTTTGTAATCGTACATTCAGCAACGAGTGTCAGCGTTACTAGAACGGTCATTCGTTTTCCCCTTTCTAATATCCGTTTATTCAGACGACAGTACAAACTCACTGCGTAAAAAGGTAATGTTGTAATACAGTGAAGCTATGTGTTTCCCATTCCGGAATCTCCATTCGGAAAGCACGTTTTGAATACCTTACACGGACTAAAAACGAAAACTGTAAATGGACTTTCCCTAGATGCACCTGGCGGCCGTCCGTTTGAGAGTTAACAGGCACATAAAACTGGTAAAGTCTGTTGGCAAAGTACCGTCATCAACAAAAGTACGTTCACAAACGTCACTCCGTTCATAAATCTCACTTCCCGGTGAAAGCATTCAACGTTCATGCGGGCGTCCTGAATAACGATATTTACATTTAATTTGCTCATACTTTAAAACTATCAAAATATTCATTTATGGCTGCCTTTCTAACAACCATAGTGTGACTAGACATCCTAACTGACCTACAGACACAGATTAAATATTAATAACCACAATTTATAAAAAAAGAAAATATAAAACCAACCATAGTGCTTCTACTAAAAATACCCTTATAATAAATTTCAAATCAGGTAAAATCGATGATGATGATGATGATGATGATGATGATGATGATGATGTATTAACTATCGAGAACGACGGAACTGGGTCTAATATCCATTAAATGTTTAAAGTATATTCTAATCATGATGTAATATGTTTTTTTTTAACGGGTGTGTTCACGACGTTCAAAGACTTTTGCTAATCCAAATTATATTGGAATTCCATTGTATGTATTACGATCCAAAATAAGGAAGAAAGAGTACTTCCGCTTCTGCTTTCATGATATATGATCCCCAGATCCCTTGCGTCATTTCTTATTGACGATTTTATACCACAGACGACACATCACCGACATATTTTATTCTTTTGTGAGAGTCACTTGTGCAAATATATATGCAATAATAAATAACGATAAAGATTGTAATTTCAAATACGTAATTTATCTAAAGTTTAATTAGAACACTTGAAATATTATGTACATTAAAATCTTTTTGAAAAGTAATGTCGTACGGACACTATGAAATAAGGAGCATTTAGTGTTTATGTCGTACGCACAATCGCCATGACAATAAATTACTCATCAAAGAAGGCCTAGATTCTCGTCAAACCCTATCAGCTTATTGTTAATTATTTTTAATATTTAAATAAAACTTTTTATAACACCTCTACGTTTTTTATGACAGAGGTTATTTTTTATTTGATTAAACATTCAATTTGGTTTCTGATGAAACGTAGATAATTGCCTCTCTCAAAACTCTTCTATACCCTCCAACATTAAAAAAATTCAATCGTCATCAGGATATTACCACAGTAATAGATACAGATATTACCTTTATTTAATGTATAATACATAATTTCACTTAATCAAATTTACTTTGGATAATTAATTTAATTTATTACCATTTTAAAAGTTAAACTAAACTTGCGTTCAGAGAAAGGATGGATTGAACAGTTTCGAAGATAGTAAAGAGACTGTTTATTCAAATGAGTAATTGCTTCATCTGCGCAGCATTTGGCTTGAATGATAATCGTGACAATGTACCGTTAAGTTATATCACTAAACAAATGGTAGTATTTTTAGACGAGGAGCAATAACTAAAAAAGGTGATCATGTTTTTTTTTACTTTGTTACGAGCCTTGTTAAAATAACTTTACATAATATTATAGTAAACAAAAATAGAATGGGAAAGATAGGAAAAAATAAACCATTTGCCCTTCTGGCTCGTTTGTCATCATAACGTCATCCTATATACAAGTTACAAGAAACAGTATTATTCTAAATGTAATTGCCTAAAATTATTTAAATTCTTCCCTTTTGGACATTTTTGTTATTTGTGAGTGATGCTTGAATAGGCCCTATAAATTATGCTAATTTAAATCAAACAAAATAGTACAGTATAGTGATTATTAAGTTATTTATCTATTTAGAGCACGAAATCTATTGTGTAGACAATTTAACACAAACCCGATAAATTTCTTTTATGCAAATTATTTTTTAATATAAGTTAAAATTAATATTCAAAGTTTTAAAAATATGATGCCTAAATGAATTCTCAAAATAGTATAATATGCGAAGTAAATAAAATAGTGCAATACAAGATTGACTCAGTAAAATGGAGTCTGCCATTCTCTTCAGAGACCATTTCAGTCTACATTTGTTGGCATCGCTGCACAATTTAATCAATCTGACGCCCCAATTTGTCGCCATTCTCAGTGTGTAAATACGGCAAAACAATGTAATCACTGATACCTCGTATAATTTAGCTCATCCCGGCTTTACTAAATCACCAAATTCTTTGGAAGACCAAACTGGTCGAATTTGATAGATGAACATGTGAACAATTTATGTCCTGATATCAAGGTTGCATCCAATACTAACTGGCACTTGTTTGAACATTTTTTGAAAGGAAAAGTGTTATGCTATTAATCTTTCGTTCAAATCAGACTAATGTAAAACTTACGTGGGTTTATATATCACCCAAAGTTAACTATCACTCTGGGTCACTATTTCCCAGAATTGTTGTAAATGTAAAACAAGTACTGGTGATAAACCGATCCGACAAGATCTCAGTGGTCGGAGGCTAATAAAAACTTGAATTAATGGTCGCATTTACGGCGGAGGGCAATGTCGGGCCAAGTGGCGGAGTTTGACGGAGCGCGGGTTATCCGAGGGAAGCTCGCCCAAGGGACCGACTTGTCAGCCGAGGTCTATACATCAAACCTGCCGCACAATCTCTTTCCATAAAACAAGTATTTTGTTTAGTGCCGGCTGGTTAGTTTTTATTTCCTCACAAACAACTTCTCCTTTTCGTTGTAAAGTTTAGATTTTTCTTTAAAATAAAGGTAAATAACCACTGTGTTTATTTCGAGCGTTAATAATTAATTAACCGTGACTACTGGAATTATTTCTTCTTTATCTGTATGTAATACAATGCATATCTTTCCATTGTATTTATTGCTCTCAAAACCGTCCACCCGATCGCCATGAAACTTTGAGCAGTTGTTCTATGTACACCCGAGAAGGTTTCATTCATATCGTATTCCGGTTTTCGAAATCCCCAGGACTCTTGGGCTTTCAAAGTTTCAATTTGCATTCTAATGGAAGAATATCAATGTAAAACCGAAGTCAAAACAGCTGTGGATTCTGTAACGAATAAAGTAGAAGCATCAACAGCCACTTCTTACTAATTATTGCAGTTCAAAATACAAATGCCATTAACTATAGCTAATAAGTTCTGACCCGTGCTAAGTACCATTAGTGGTCCTGAAATTACCAAACTAACCTCTGAAGAAGATACTTAAATTACTCAGATGCTGGTAGTAGCTACACTAAAATCTCTAATTATCTTTTAGACGGGATTTTTTATATTCCACGTTTTTGCTCATCATCACACGAAGGTATTTTGTTACATGCAAACATGATCAAATTTCAGGCTCCACTGACGCTCTACATTATCCTCATCCTTCGCCGCAGCCGCTGACAGGATCCGCCAGAGTAACGAACGCCAGTCTGCGGCCATCAGGCGGAGTGCTTCCGCTTCCTCTCACCTCCAATCTCTGAGATGCACTCTCCACTTTGCTTAATACTCTCGTTTAAAATATTAGACGAGTTTTTAAAAACCTTATACAGGGTGTTTTTTTAACGCAACTCAAAAACTTTATTTTATCAGTGAAGGATTATTCCCCCCAAGATCCCCGGCTTTGACCCCACTATATTATTTTCTTGGGGGACACATAAAACGGGTTGCGTTTTAAATCAATGCCCTATATTTTGTCAATCACTATGGTTTTATTTTGAACCGTGAAGATCACGACTGATCGCAGTTCAAAAACTTTACATTGCTTATTCGTCTTAAGAAAATGAATCTACTATTAAAAAGCGTTACCGCTTGGATTTTTATGTCTTCTAAAATAAGCTATCAATTAATTATGAAACATAAGGAGGCATCCAATGGAACGAAAGACATTAAAAATCCTCTTAACCCCATTTCCAAGCTTTAGCAAACATTAAAATAGGCCTAACACAATGAACGCTTAATTTTAGGTAAACAATATAGACCTGCAATACCGAATAGTATTGTATTATGGCCTTATCGCGAGGATTTCTCTTTATTGGATTACAATAAGCACCCACTCTACTGGCGATAAACTCGAATTATTCCGGCACATGCTCTGCTAATTGATTTGGTTGGCCGCTCTGTTATGTGACACGAGTTTGATTTTATCGGCAAATTAATAAATTTATCAATGCAAACACATCCAATTAAATTTGCAAAAATGTGAGCATTGTCTTTCTTTTATTAAATTAGGTTACAAGAGCTTTAAAATTAGTTTGAAAATTTTAACGAGACAGCTGAACATGTCGAAAAAATTTAAAGATATTACATAATATCGTAATATTGATTTTATGTAGATCTTTTTGTCAAGTGTCAAAGTTTTTTATGAACGAAAGTAATTTTTTAAGGTTTTTTATTATTATTCGTTTGAATAATTAATGTATTATTAGCTTGAAACTGGACAAAATTGTATTCTTCTGAAGACCTATACAGAAAACAATCACTTTATACATAACTATTTACTTCCATGAGTCTGAAACTGTTTATTTTTATTGACTTTTTAAAAGTTTCAATACAAGAAAAAGTATTTATTGAACGTTAAAAGTAACCTTTAAACAATTTTGATGAGGTGATGATCGCGGTAACAGCTAATACAGAACTGGATCCAAACCTACTTACAAAGTGGCTCGCTATTGGGAGTGGAGCGGGCCCTGGAGAGTCGAAGTTTACAGCTTAAAATTTATAACTTTACGATTCTGTTGGTTTGTTTTCCAGAAAATATTCATTCAAGTTCAATTTTAAAATCACTGAAAGTGACCATTAATGGTCTACTACAATTGTCCATTACTGCACCATTACTGGAATAATATTGTTGCTTCAAAAACTATTAGTTCTAACACCAATTCGTTTTGCAACTTATTTCTTTCCTACACGTAAGATTTATTTACGTTAAAATGTATGTATTCATTGATTCCCCGATGAAATAATAATTATTACAGTATTTATTTGGACATTGGAAATCAGAATAAAATATACAAAAATATAAATATTTTCAACTTCAAATTTCATGCAACAAAAATAATATGTCCAAAAAATTAACTTATTATTAATTTCCCTTAGGCCAATAAAATTAAGATTGTGCCTGGACAAAATTCCCGGAAAGCTGGAAATCGTTTTAATCTTTCCGTTTTACATCCAAGTATATGAATTCGAAGTTTGTCCCATTTTTCCTGGTGTGCTTCCGACCTGGGACCACAAAAATATCAGAGTTTTGGGCCATTTTTTATTCTTTTGCAAATAAGTAAAAAACCGTTTATTCTACATAAAAAGTTTAAATACAAGAATTGTAGAAGACAAAATTCTGCGTTTAATGAATACCTTCTGATAAAGATACTTTGAATGGTAATTGATTTATGGTAAGTTAAATAAAGGGTTTTGGCGAATTCCTCTTTTAGGGAAAGACCTTTTACTGTAGGTCTCATGGTAAGACCTAAGCCCGAGACCATGATAACTTTTAGTTTTGGGGCCCTCAGAAGCTAAAAACACCATTCGTTCGAATTTCCATAAACATATATATACTTATATATACATATATAAATATATATATCTATATATTTGTTAGCTCGATAACTCTCGTAAAAATGGTCCAATCTTCTTGAAATTCGGCACAGACTTGTAAAATAGTAATTATTTTGACGAGTTAAAAATTCAGCCGGATCGGACCATCGGAAGGGGGGTTATGGGTAATAAATCCCTAAAAATGGAGTTTTTCGGATTTCTCATGTAGAAAAATCGAAATAATCTGATTTTGGTTTACACCATTGGACTCAGCTCGAAAAAACAAATAAATTAGTATCTTGAATCATTGCTCTATGTCCATTGGTTCCCAAGATACTGAAAGTGGTAAACACAGTACGTTGTCCCAATGTTAACCTTATGGGAAATAAATAAAATTGTACTTCTCGCTTATTCCTCAACATATCCTAATAAAACTTGGTATATGGCTTCATCTAGCTAAGGTCTAATTGATTATGGCATAAAATCTACAAATTTATATAATCCTGAGGCAGCAAACCTACGTACTCACTTTCCCAATGTTAACCTTATGGGAAATCAATAAAATTGTATAGTCTGCTTATTTCCCAATATATCTTAGTAAAACTAGTTATGTGGCTTTATCTAGTTAAGGTCCACTTGATTATAGTCTAAACTCCCCAATTTTATAGATTCCTGAGGCAGCAAACCTGCGTACTCATCTCCACAATGTTGACCTTTGGGAGAAAAATAAACGTGTGTAGCTTGCTTGTTTCTCAGCATATCTCGTTGAAACTCAGTATCATGTGGCTCAATATAGTTTGGATATTTTGGATTATACTCTAAAATCTGCTATTTTTACATTTTCCTTGTCAGGAAACCTGCATACTCACTTATACCATGTTATTCTTATGGAGAATATGTTTGCATGCTTATTTACGGACATAATTTGATTTTATTTGGTACGAGGCTTTATCTAAAACGCTTATTTGAGCATTTTGAATCCGTTGAGTATGCAGGTCTGCTGCAACAGGGGTATTTTTCTTGTTTTATCGTCAATTGTGAAAACTTGTAAGATTTTTATGTTTTAATTTCGTTTTCTGGTATTATTGGCATCACTGTATTCAACATAATAACATGGTATAAGTGAGTATGTAGGTTTCCTGACAAGGAAAATGTAAAAATAACAGATTTTAGAGTATAATCCAAAATATCCAAACTATATTGAGCCACATGGTACTGAGTTTCAACGAGATATGCTGAGAAACAAGCAAGCTACACACGTTTATTTTTCTCCCAAAGGTCAACATTTTGGAGATGAGTACGCAGGTTTGCTGCCTCAGGAATCTATAAAATTGGGGATTTTAGACTATAATCAAGTGGACCTTAACTAGATAAAGCCACATAACTAGTTTTATTAAGATATATTGGAAATAAGCAGACTATACAATTTTATTGATTTCCCATAAGGTTAACATTGGGAAAGTGAGTACGTAGGTTTGCTGCCTCAGGATTATATAAATTTGTAGATTTTATGCCATAATCAATTACACCTTAACTAGATGAAGCCATACACCAAGTTTTATTAGGATATGTTGAGGAATAAGCGAGATGTACAATTTTATTTATTTCCCATAAGGTTAACATTGGGACAACGTACTGTGTTTACCACTTTCAGTATCTCGGGAACCAATGGACATAGAGCAATGATTCAAGATACTAATTTATTTGTTTTTTCGAGCTGAGTCCAATGGTGTAAACCAAAATCAGATTATTTCGATTTTTCTACATGAGAAATCCGAAAAACTCCATTTTTAGGGATTTATTACCCATAACCCCCCTTCCGATGGTCCGATCCGGCTGAATTTTTAACTCGTCAAAATAATTACTATTTTACAAGTCTGTGCCGAATTTCAAGAAGATTGGACCATTTTTACGAGAGTTATCGAGCTAACAAATATATAGATATATATATTTATATACGTATATATAGGTATATATATATTTATGAAAATTCGAACGAATGGTGTTTTTAGCTTCTGAGGGCCCCAAAACGAAAAGTTATCATGGTGTCGGGCTTAGGTCTTACCATGAGACCTACAGTAATAGCTCTTTCCCTAAAAGAGGAATTCGCCAAAACCCTTTATTTAACTTACCATAAATCAATTACTATTCAAAGTATCTTTATCAGAAGGTACTCAATAAACGCAGAATTTTGTCCTCTACAATTCTTGTACTGAAACCTTTCATGTAGAAAAAACGGTTTTTTACTTATTTACAAAAGAATAAAAAATGGCCCAAAACTCTGATATTTTTGTGGTCCCAGGTCGGAAGCACACCAGAAAAAATGGGACAAACTTCGAATTCATATACTTGGATGTAAAACGGAAAGATTAAGGCGATTTCCAGCTTTCCGGGAATTTTGTCCAGGCATGACCAATTTTTGATCTAATTTTACTGGCCTACCTACTGAACGCGTTGTGGCATTTATAATTAATGACATTTAGCGAAACTTTAAAGCTTGGTTTTGTTGTTATGGTATTCACTCAAAGTTTAACTTAACTTTATTTTACAATTAATTGGTGTAAAAAAATATTTATACAGAAGTTATACAGTGATGAATAAAAATTAATTTCCTTTTGCGTTCTTACAACTTATTTTATGTTCAAAAGAACAAAAAACCTTTGTCAGGTAAGTTGGATTAAAGGAGGAAATGTTAATAAAGACTTTTTGTAATTAGCTTGAGCGATTGAACTGAAAGTATGCCTACAGTCTTATTCTGCCTACGGTTGAAACTTTTGAGTTTAAATTAATTATAGAAATAAAACAATTTCTAAAACTATCAATTAGTAAGTAAAACAATAGTTATGCAATATAGTTGATGCTTACTTATAGATAAGCCACATTGCTGAAGTCAAACCTGCACTATGATAAAGTGTGATATTTTTTAACCTTACATTCCCTCGCTTTATCATTAGAAATAAAACTAATGGTATAGAGAAAATCGAGAGTACAATAGGACAAATATATTGAAATTGTACATACAATATCCGTTTCGTCAAAAAACGACTATCCCATGATAGAACAATGCTGCCTTGGACTTAACCATCCTTATTTTTCATTACCAAGGCCCATGCGGGGTCTTCGCTGAATGGGACGCGTGGGCTGCAATAACACAGTTAACGAGGTGAAGTTTGCAACGTTCGTGGGCGGCGGTTATTGTAGACGCGACAATGTGTTAGAGCGGTGAACCACGGAGACGGCTGGGCGCGGGCGGGGCAACGTTGTTTACGCACATCGCGCATCGCGTTGCAACGTATGACGGTTTTTGCAGTCGAGTGTGGTGGTTAAAATAAGCGAGTGCGGAGACCGTTGGCTTTGAATCTGATGATAAACCCCATTATGGTTCTGAGGTGGGTTGGTCTTGTTTAATAATTTTAAATAAACGATTTTGTGGATAAAAAAAGCAGTGTAGTAGGCCCATTGATAGACAATATCCTATAAACAATTTCCATGACTTGGCTTGATTAAATTAATCTGGGGAAGAAAAAATATACGTAAAGGTTTTTGGGATGTAATGAGTTCTACGTAAAGGTATATATTGTCAAAATGTTAATTTGAAGCGTGATGTGCGATGTGTACTCACTGTTTTCGGGCCATAATTTTAACATTAGGGATATTTCCAAAATAATTAATACCATTTATACAGTATACAAATGTGAAAAGTCTTTATAGACAACGAAATGGTAATTATATAAATTTAATACGTGAAACATATGTTTAAATGACAGCCCGTCTACTAAGATGAGTGAACCAGGAGTTAAACAATGTCATACTGTAACTCGTTGGTTAATGCAATTCTTTTTTTAGCTTGATTAATGTTATTCAAATTATATTTTCTTCTCTAAATCCTCTAAAAGACAAAGATTAAAGAAATGAGCCATTACTCTAATAGACCTGTGGCTCTCAAAGATCCAGATGGATGATTCCATCAACAACTAGGTTGGTCGCATAATGCTTTACTGTTTCTGCTCTTATAATGTAGTTGGTTGTTTGGAAAGTTAAAAAAAACGCTTTTAAAAATGTATCATCTTTTAAATGACCAATTTTTATGTCTATCTAAAATCATGCATTTAAAAAAAATTAACAATTTCGTTCGAATTATATTTTTTGGGAATTAATATTTGTATGTACAGTATGTACATTGTATTTTTTGTACTTAGGGAAAAAAGGAATTACTAAACTAAAAGCTCCATCATCGGTTCTAAAACAATATTTTGGAAATTAGGAATGTGAATGATAATTTTCTAATTAGAGTAAAGGTCATAGTAGCCGCTTAGAGACTAGAAAAACAAAGGGCTTAAATATTATTACTTTAATTCTAATTAATTTCTATTGAGTTTGGAGACATATTTAATTTTTATTTCACTTTTATTTTCCAAGAAACGGTAATGATGTCATTAAGGTAAGCCTACTAGGCGGCAGTAATAAAAGGACCGTAATGAATTCTCAGAAATTTAATGCAAACCCGTCTTTTTGTTTATTGGCCTGTGTAACTAGAGAGCTATAATTACGTTTACAAATGATAAGCTTTTATTTTTTGCCATGATAAAAAAGTAATATAATAAAACTCATATTTGATCTTGTTTTTTGTTTCATTTTTATTTTCTATCGTGAATAAGGGGTCTAGGCAAATGTTATCCTTTCTATTACGTACCATCTTTTAAAAACCAAACCTTAGGCTTATAAAGGTACTTGACTATTTCCCAGTAAGCTTGATTGTAGTCCTGGCCTGTATCAAAATTATATCGAAAAAGCCACATTCATGGTACACACACATGAAAATGCGAGTGTCGCTTTTAATTCAAGGTCTAGGGTCATTTTTTGAAACATCATTTTTTTCCACGGGTCAACGATTTCAGAACCACTAGAAACATTCCTTTCATCCCCAAAAATTCTTCCCCAACAAACATCTTCCTCCCCCAAATTCTCTCTTTCGGTTACCTCCACTACAATATTGCCATTTAAACGCAATATGCAACTTTACCTTTTTTGCCTAAACGAAACTTTGGTCATTAAAAGGATGTTAAGCTAAGTTAGGTAAGGAAATGTTATAGGTTATCAATCTTTCAATAATAAATAGTTTCAAGTAGGCCAAAAAAGTAAAGCTGCAATTTGATTTTAAATGACATATTCAAGTAAGAACTTGGAGGTGCGCAAATAGAGAGTTGGGGGTGGGAGAGTGCAGGCCTCTCCCTCGTGGATAAAAAGGGATGAATCGAAAATTATCCTTAAACGTGAATACAACCTAAAAATAGAGCAGGCTTAGGACAAGGGAAATGTCATTAGAATAATATTATTTTTACTTATGTAGTTATGTCAAGATTCCAGCTTGAGGTAAAACTAGAAGAATAATTTAAGACCAAAACCAAATGTTTTTGCAGTGGAAGCCTGGGCAATAGTTATTTCAATACTTAGCGAATTAAAATAACTATAGTTTATCACCAGTTTTGGTATTAAGGCCGCATTATTTAATTTGCGATGAATCTTCCGCAGATCTAATTGGTCTCTACAAAGCATTTCCATGGCAACCATTCAGCCGGGTGTAATCAATTACAAAACTCTCATGAAACGTAGAAAGCAGGTTCATTAGACACACGTTTCCTCTTACCGCTCCCAGCTCTGCGGCTCCAGTACGTCGTAACAAAGTTACGTTTACTTTCGCTGTATTTCTTCAAGCAAGTACAATAAACAATCTATCAAGTTAAATATTTCAGCGAATTATAGTAAGATAATTTGTTCTGAAATGCCTAAACTCTTGTTTCGCGTTTTTTCAACATACAGCCTTATTATACTGATCGCACCAATTCATTATATAACGAAGCCAGTGAAAATTTCAGAAGAGTATGAAAAAATATTATTTACCGAATAAAGTAAAATACTAAAGTAAAGTAATTCCAGCTGCATCGCATTTATCTTAATTAATAACCAACAGCACAATGAACCGCTCATTGGAAACGTTACAGATAATTATGGAAGAGTAATTATCTTCAATGGGGCATACGATTTCCTTCCTAACTTTTAATAATTTTAATCGGTGAATTTATCTTAGTACACTTCGGAAACTCCAATATTTCAGTAAATAAGGGTCATCTTTAATAAGTTGAAAAAATAATATTATTTAGACGAATATCTATCTCTGTGTTTTTTTATTCGCCTCTATTTTAACCTCTATTCATTTGTCAAATACCACTCACCTATAATTGCAAAGCCCAAACTACTTGACCTAGAACCTTGAAACTTTGCATGGACGTTCTCCTCAGGGCATAGGCATCCACTCAGAACGGGTTTTTAAAGATTCCCACAGGTCTACACCCTACGGTGCATAAAAGTTTCAATGTTAAACTACCTGTATAGGCAAGCTTATGAAGTTGTCATGGCAACCTCATAAAATCAAGAATCCAAGGAAGATCATCTGTTTTACCACGGCTGAAATCAGGTCCATCAGCTAGTTTAAATATAGTTGGTATCTTTAATGATAAATATAAAAATATTTCGTGCTAACTATATCTTGGAACATCGATTGTAAAAAAATGTTTTTATTATATAGGCCTATCCATTCACTTATCTTTGCACTTACCGTGTATATTGTAATATCAATTAAAATTAAACAGTAGCGAAAACTTTCATTCGCAAATCAGCTAATACTTAAGCGAAGTGTGGTGGAGTTCATAATGAATTTTACAAATACAGAAACATTTTTTACCTAAGGCATTGGCTATAGCCTAACGGGCCGCAATAAGCGGTTTCCTTTAAATTTGCTTAGGACTTCCACTTCCTAGACAGCTTTATTTCTTCCCATTATGGAAGTATGGCATCTGAATGGGATTTTATTTATGGGAATAAATTAGAACACTGCTGTTCCCATTTTTTCTTCTTTTGTCCAACTTTATTTCCTCTTGAGTTTGAAACAATTAGAATAATTGTTTCCTTGATCTGCACAAAAACCGTAATCCTTCAAAGCCCAAATGAAGCATACTGTTACGGTCGAGGCCTTTTTAAGTGTACCAATTAATCTCAACTAAAACCAGGCGTGGAGACTGCCAATTGATTAAAGTCTTAGCTTAGCTACTTAATTGTTACTTCAGCGCATTTCCTCTTCTTCCAGCCTGTCACGTGTAATGCTTCCTTTCTACAAATATTTTAATTCTCTTCTTTTAAAGGTTTAAAATCTTGCAATTTAATTTAATAAATGAAACAATAACTCCATTAAACTTTCTAATCGAACCCGTTCTAGAGGGACAATTTAATTGCAGCTCTTCAGTTGTCTAATTAGTAACCGTCACGATCTACATAAAAATCAAGACATTTGGAGAACCAAACATTTGGATGTTCATTGCCAGCCTTAGGTGTTGTTAAAGATAGGGAAATAACACGTAAATTGTATTTCTTTTTTGCTTTATGGAAATAAACGTCAATTATAAAACACAAATTAATCGTGTTTTTAAGTAAGTAAGTACGTTTTTCCAGGTTTTCATTCATTTAGATTTTTATGGCTTGCCCATGAAACAACTTAATAATAAATTTATTTCTGCATCATTTAATATTAACAGAGAGCCATTACAGATTCAGCCCACGGAGAAATTAGTTAAGCCTTGATGTCTGGCTAAGCACTAGAGGGCATTAGGCTAAACTTGGGGCAAACTTTTAACAAAGCTTGTTAACGAAATGTTGTACTCACAAAATTGTTTTCTTTTTTAAACAAGCCGTGACGTTTTCAAACGGTAGTCTCAATCTGTTTACTGATTATGTATAACACCTTTACTTTAAAAATTTAAATAGCACGGAAAACAATATTTCTGAAAGTACAATATAATTACAAGTGATACAAATTATTTACAATTTTTTATGTCTCAATTAATTATAAGTGAATATAAATATTGTAAGAGTTACAGCATTTACTATAATTCAGTTCTATATGATACATTATGTTTCACAACTAAGAGGCTCTGACATCTTAAAAACTTTGTTTATAGTCATTGGAATGAATATATTAGGAATTCAAACTTTATAAAGTGAGTTTTCTAAGAATATCAAAATACTTGCGGAATATGAATTTGAGTCAAAAGTAAGAACCACTCTAAACTTCCATATTAACTTTTGCGGGATCACTCGGTTTTTAAACATACTTTGGTAACTGATGATCCGCTTTCTTCAAATAAACTTTAAGATCATGTGTAATTCTTATCCTATTTTTACCTCTAAGATTTAAATACTATTTCAATATTAAATGTACCACATCAAGTATCAAGTCCTGAATTAACAGACTGAGTTGTGTCCAAATCCTGTATTATTATTTAGGTAACAAATCCTGAATAAACATAGACTGAGTTGTGTCCTAAAATAACAATTAAGTTCTAAAGTTTTTTATCTAAAGGTTAAACCTCCCACTTTTGGAAGTTTCAAAAACGTAATTTAAACTCTCGATTAATCTTATTTAAGTTAGTACAGATTTTATCTCGTCGATTGAATAACATTATTTATAATTAATCATTTTTAAATTAAAATACCCCCGTTGCAGCAGAACTGCATATTTAGCGAATTTCAAATGCAAAACAATATTTCCATCCAACATAACAAGATATGACATGTTTTTGTAATCTCCATAAGAATAACATGGAGAATGAGTATGCAGGTTTGCTGCAACAGCTAGGTTAAAAATGGTGGTTTTAATTTAACATTTAGTATATCTTAACTAGAAGAAGCCATATACCAAGTTTTATCAAGATATGTTAACAAATAATGAAGATATAGCCTTTTTTATTTCCCATAAGGATAACAATGAGAAATGAGTATGCAGGTTTGCTGCCACAAAAGTGGAAATTTCAAGGATTCTAGACTAAAATACATTAGATCTCTTCTAGTTGAAGCTGCAAACCAAGTTTTATTAAGAATGTTGACAAATAAGCGAGATATAGAATTTTACTTATATCCCATTGTTTACCACTTTCAATATCTCACTAACCAATAGACATAGAGCAATGATTCAAAATACTAAATTGTTTGTTTTTTCGAGCTGAATTCAATGGTGCTTACCAAAATTTGATTATTTTTAATTTTCTATGTGAAAAATAAAAAAAACCCATTTTTGGGTGGGGTTTATCCCTCTTTACCCCCCCTTCCAGTGGTCCGATCGGACTGGTTTTCGAATTCGTCCGAATAATTACTACTTTACACATCTGTTCCAAATTTCATTCCGATCAGACCATTTTTGCGAGCGCTATTGTGCTTACAGACACACACACACACACACACACACACACACACACACACACACACACACACACACACACACACACACACACACACACACACACACATATATATATATATAGTAGAGTCCCACAAACCCGGACTAATGTGGACCGAACGGTGTCCGGGTTTGTGAGAATTCCGAGTTATCGGGAAATGAGTAAAAATAAGAAAAAAATAAGAATAGTTTCTGTTATTACTATAAGAAATCATTTATTTATTGCATAGTCAAAAATATAAAAACTATATTAGTTACAAAAAAAACTTAAAGAAAAACTAAAACTGTTTTAAATGTGTCACACCGTGCTCTGGCCTTGAATCTCAATGCACTTTATTGCTCTGGCAGGCTTTCCGAGTTATCCAGAATTCCGGGTTATCGAGGTCCGGGTTTGCGGGACTCTAATGTATATATATGTGTTGATACTAGCTGATCAACACGGTTTCACCCGTGGAAAAACATAAAAACTTCCGCAGTCTTTTTTAGGATTGAATTCGCCATACATTTTAAGGTTGCCATGACAACCTTATATCCCTCCCTATAATTTAACATTAAAACTTTGAAGTACCATAGGACGAAACCCTTTGGGAATTTCGTAAAACTGTTTCTTAGTGTGCATCTAAGACCCAAGGGAGCACATGTGCCAAATTTCAACCCTTTTGATCTTATAGTTTTGGAGATTTGCTGTCCGATAGAAAACCCCTTCTCCTTTATATATATATATATATATATATATATATATATATATATATATATATATATATATATAAATAAATTTGAACGAATAGTGTTTTTTGCTTCTGGGGGCCCCAAAATGAAAAGTTATTATGATCTTGGGTCTTACCACGAGACCTAGGTAATAGCTTCTTCCCTAAAGGGGAAATTCGCTAAAACATGTCAACTGCTGTTCCTGCTGTTGCACTGTGTGGTATCTGTTCTCTGATGATCGTGATACCCATAAATGGTTTAGAGGGGTTTATTTTATTCTCTATGTTTTTTTTGTGTGATTGAGAAACTTTAGAAGCCCACGGAGAATATTTTAAAGGGTATTTGAGAAGTAAAATACATCTAAGTGTTAGGCGCGCATTACACTATCAAATATTTCATAACAGATTTATTTGACCAATCAAAATTTAAGTTTTTGTTTTGAAAGTAAGCTGGTTTGAATTTTAATTGGTCAAATAAATCTTTTATAAAAGATCTTTTATGAAATATTTGATAGCGTAGTGCGGGCCTAACTCGAATGATGAGTAAGCAAACTAATACATATGAATAAATTGACGTTCATACTACTTTCAAGCTTATATGATCAGTAGGATTATTTGCGGTATTGTTTTTTATAGAATATAAAAAATAATGTCGTTTTGGATTATATATACAGTGTACTAAAGTGTGTTGTTTTATAAGTATTTTAAAAAACGATCTTAAGCATGGCTCGGATAAGGCGTTTCTGGAAAAAATAATTCGATTAATTAACCACTGAAAAAGCAATGAAAGTATAAAACAAATACAGGGTTAATTATAAAATGAAACGAGCCAAACGATGATTATAGCGTATGGTGCCGACAATCCAGGATTTTCATTTATGTGATTACATTGAGCTCGCAGGTGACAATGGCGACATGTTACTGGCTGAACCCCGAGTGGATTAATTTATTTGTGTTTGCTCTTTTGTTTCAATTACATCAAAGTTATGATTACAATTTACTTTTTATTTCTCCAAATACTATCTTCAAATTGAATGCACCCACTTCAAGTTTTATTGTTGTACATTAAATATTGGAAAGATAGACTAAGGAATCGGTTTTGAAATCATACTAACCATGGTAATTAAATATTAAAGGTTGTTAGTCAAAAGAGGCTTTTTCATCTTTAAGTACAAGCAACTCAAAGATTACTTCAAGAGGGATAATTATGTTCATAAATGTGTACGAAGGTACACGCAATAAGGAAGCTATTTTTAGCTAGAGCGTCTTCAAGAACGTCATTATTTCGTGACATCCGAGCATGCCAAGAACGTTGACATACATTCAGGTCTCCATATGATAATTTTGATTTTGATCAAAAAACGCTGTAATTTGAATCAGCAGTTTTTAACTTAAACTTTTTAATGAAACGTTGTATTATATAAGATTTTGGTGGTTTACTTTGATGAATAAAACTATTGCCTTTTCTAGCAGTAAATTCTATATTATTTTCAGGCAGTATATAATTTGCAATCATGTTATTCATAATCTTTAAAACGACGCAGTTTTAACAACAAAAATTTATGGCGACTAAATAATAAATTTAAAATAAAATGAACAGGGTGATTACTATGCGTTTTTTGATACTCTTGATGAATACAGGGTCTCCGGAAATTATGGTAAAATATTGTAAGTATGACAGGAGAGGTAATAATACGAAAAAAAAGTTTATCTAAACATAGGTCCTAAAGTGCTTCGTTTTCCGTCTGTGTCTCTGTTTGTGTACATATTTAATTATATCTCACGAACCTCTCAACGTATAAACTTCAAACTTGGTACGTTAATGACCACTATCAAGCAATATGTTTGTAAGAAGTCTCAAAAATATTTGAAAAACATCGGAAATATTTTGAAATGGTTCAAAGTAGCAATTTGATACTTAAATTAAATAAATAAATAAATAAATAACTCTTTATTTTGTCAAAAAAAAAACAAAGGTACAAACAATTGCATACAACTTCCCAGGTACATTATATAGCACACATACTAAACGTAAGTTTAATTTACACAACGAGAAACCAGTACTGTAAAAAATTGGGACTATTTACAAGATAAAAATATACATCACTCGGACAGAGAAAATATCACAGAATCATATACAGTTTACTAACAAATAACAAGTAAGCATAAAATAGAATACAAAAAATACAAGCTATACTGGGAAATAAAAGATTTTTAAGGCAAAATTAATAGGGATCCCGCAGGAATACCTGATTTGGGATCGCCATCATGTCAATGTAAATAAAATAACAGGATTCGGCTAGCAGCAACTCGTACTCGCAAATGAAAAATACAATTAAATTCACATTTATATATTACCCTCTGTGCAAACTACAAAATTATTTAAAAATGTATAAAAAATTCAAAGATCCATCACATCAACACACTTCTTACAACTTCTTACACTTCTTACATACTTCTTACAAAAATAGTTCGTAAAAGTGGTCATCCACGTGCCAAGTTTGAAGATTGTAGTTTGAAGTATTGAAGATTAATTTATGAAAAATGCATAAGACGACACGGAAAGAGCGACAATTTTCTTGAAAGCTGGAGAACTGGAGATCATAATTAAGTCAAAATACAACCGTCCGAGACTCAGCGCGGTTTGGGACGATGAAGACGTACGGCGACAGTGCTTGCTTGTCTCACTGCACCGTCGGAGAACATATATTAATGTTTGATTACAGCGAGTTTTAATAACTGAATGGTTGACTCTTCATTCTGTGTTGGATTTGTCTGGTTATTAGTTTATTTGTTTCAGAACTTTGTAATTTATCGGTTAACAGTTTTAAGATGGATTAAATGAAATTGTAGGATTTAGCTTCTACAATTATTTAGAATGCGAAAAAATGCAAAAATGTTAACACTAGCTGTGGTTAAAGGTTTTTAGCGAATTTCCCCTATAATGAAGAAGCTGTAACCGTATATAGTACTCATGGTAAGACCTAAGCCCGAGACCATGATAGCTTTTCGTTTTGGTGCCCCCAGAAGCAAAAAACACTATTAGTTCATTTTCATAAATATATATATATATATATATATGTGTGTGTGTGTGTGTGTGTGTGTGTGTGTGTGTGTGTGTGTGTGTGTGTCTGTAAGCACGATAACTCACGTAAAAATGGTCAAATCTTAATGTAATTTGGCATGGATGTGTAAAGTAGTAATTATTCGGACGAGTTCGTAATCCAGCCCGATCGGACTACCGGAAGGGGGGGCAAAGGGGGGTAAACCCCCCAAAAATGTTTTTTTTTTGGTTTTTTACATAGAAAAATAAAAATAATCCAATTTTTGTTGGCACCTTTGAATTCAGCTCAAAAAAACAAACAATTTTGTATTTTGAATCACTACCCTATGACCATTAGTTACCGAGATATTGAAAGTGGTAAACATAGTACGTTGTCCCAATGTTATACTTATGGGAAATAACCGAAATAAGTAAAATTCTATATATCTCGCTTATTTCTCAACATATCTTGATAAAACTTGCCAATAATTTAAAACTTGTTAAGCGGTTTCCTTTAAATTTTCTAAGGACTTCAGCGATCAGGACGATGATTATAGCGTATGGTGCCGACAATCCAGGATTTTCATTTATGTGATTACACTGAGCTCGCAGGTGACAATGGCGACATGTTAACCTTATGGGAACCTTGTGTATTATATAGCACATACTAAATGTAAGTTTAATTTACACAACGAGAAACCAGTTCTGTAAAAAATTGGGAATATTTACAAGATAAAAATATACATCACTCGGACAGAGAAAATATCACAGCATCATATACAGTTTACTAACAAATAACAAGTAAGCATAAACCAAAAAGTAGTACTGATTTAACATATATTACCCTTACCAAAAAAACATAACTGAAAAAATGCAAAAATAAAAAAAAACCAGTTAACAAACAAATAAATAAATAACTCTCAACGTATAAACTTCAAATAGGAAGGAATCCTAATAACAGGATACACACGTATCCTGGAAATATATGCTTGGAATATATGCTTGCTGTTAACTGAGCATTGGCTATTTGTTAACAGTAGTTCCGTTGTTCGCAGCATTTAACTACCTATTAATGGTTTCTTCTAGTTCAGACCTACTAAATATTGAATTAAAACCACCCAGTTTTAATATACCCGTAACAGCAAACCTGCATAGTCATTCCCCATGTTATTCTTATGGAGTTACAAAAACATGTTAAATCTCGCTATGTTGGATTGAAATATGTTGTTTTGCACTTGAAATTCGCTGAGTATGCAGGTCTGCTGCAACGGGGATATTTTTAGTTTAAATTAGAATTTTCCATTCAAGCGAATCGTTCTGATTGACCTATATTAATTATGTTCATGAGAATTAAACATTTCGCCTAACAAACCTAGAAAGTATAGTAAAAGAACTACAAAAAACTACTAAAGTTCTGTAACTTCCATTATTACAATAGTATCAAACCTGAGAGGTCCAGTTACGGTAATGAAACATTTAAGGAAAACATATTAAAGCTTTTAGGTATTACTTATAGGGTTAATAAAATTGGCAATTCAAAACACACGCCTTGATAAAAGCTCTCAACCACTGTTTAACGTGAAAAACAGTAATTCAATCAAATAACATTCTGGAGGGAGAAGAGGCGACAATATTTACCTTTGGTAACGAAGTTCGATTAGGACGATCTATTGATGGTCAGTTGGGAGTAGGGGGTAGAAAGGAGGAGTGGGGAGGGGAGTCGACGCACGTGGTCGAACCAAACCCGTGTGGTTTCCGTTTTATATTGTGGTAAAGACTAATGAACAATCCAGGTCCAGTACTGACACAAGCTGTTTCCGACTCCGTAACGAGTGCATTGTGCTCCGATGATTTCAACAAAACTTGTGAATTTTTCGTAATACCGTTGTGGTAAAAATCTAATTAAATAATAGTCCATTAACATTAAAAATAATTCTTTTAAAATGTATCGTGATTCACATAATTTCTATACTTTATTAATTCAATTATCTTGGAAATTATTTTATATAACTCTAATTGCGGAACGGAGGTTTGTAACGATTAGCAGATGCAGTTGTCATAGAATTGAGATTATTTTGGATTCGTAAAGCATTGGCTATTCAAGCACGTCACCATTTTCGAGGTGTACACTCCCTGTGTATTAAAAGTATGATAACTATACTTAGTTTATAGTTTTAGAACAAATATTGATCAGTAGATTTGTAAAAATTCTAAATTTTAGTTATACAGTAAATAGCGTAGGATACTACTCCATTTCTCTATTCAGCAAGAAATGAAAAATCGTCAGCTTTTGTTGTTTAACTTGTCAAGAGTTATTTTACGAATCATCCAGTATAATTCATCTGTTGAAAATTCAGCATTTACATAATGTAGTATCTAATTTCAGTTGGCAAATTAGATAGATTTTTCAACGAGGTTACGTAACGTTATTACTGTATCTTATTTTTTTAAATGAATAAATTAATATAAACACCATTTTGAGAGACGGCAAATAATCTCACAAGTCAGGTTTCGGTTTCTCTGAGGTCATAAATGTAAAAGCTTTTCAGACAGGACAAGTCCCGAGAGATTTTTTATATTACTTGCAGCGAAACTGCCCGGTCTTGCTGGTAAATATCAGGTTACGCTAGTTGCACACAGAGAAATTGTTTGGACGGAGAAAATTAAATATAATTTTATTTTATGGTATGCAAAGCACACATGTCAGATTTTATTAAATCAAACTACCTATTAACTGCCATATTATCTCACCAAATGATATGGCGTGTGATGATTTCGAAACATGCTGTAGCACATGACCTCTTTACCTTCTGATCAAGCGCCAAAGAATAATATTCCAGGCAACGGAAAGCTATGGAAGGAAATTTTTTGAGCGAAATTTTTGAATTTGCAGCTTTGTTTGGACTATTTAAGAGGTGAACATATCAAAAGTCCCCATCCTTAGCCCTTGAGCGGAGGGAGGGAGGGGGGTCTGAATGTACCATTTTTTTGGTTTTTCCTAAGTATCTTGAAAACTATCAACTTTTAGTATTCTCTATTAAATTTGAAAGTTAAATAAAATTAAATTTCATGTAAGAAAAGAATATAATATGTATATTTTAGTCCAACAATTTACAGGGTAAGCAATAATTATATTAATATTTAAACAAATATCTTTTCCATAAGAAGTGCATGTAAATTTGTATGTAACATACATGCCCAGTGGGACATAAAAATTGGTCTAAAACAAGGGTGTGGGCGAACTCACGAAAAAGTTGTAGTAACCACTTATTTGTAATAGTCCTTGAAAAATCACTTTTTTATGAGCTCACCAGACCTTTACTTAGGACCAATTTTTATGACTGAGGTGTCAAAATGCTGAAAATTTCGTCACTATTTCATGAGCGTTGTTCATTTTCCAGTAGGTGAAAAAACATTGCTCCATTGGACTTGTAAATTACATACAAATTCACATGTATTTCTTATGAAAGGAATATTTGTTTGGATACTAACAAAATTATTGCTTTTCTAGTAAATGGTTGGACCAAAATAAACATATTATATACTTTTCATACAGGAAATTTCATTTTCTTTTAATTTTACATCTTAAAAATTGATAGTTTTCAAAATGTTAAAGAAAAAACTAAAAACTGTACCTCCAAAAGCCTCTCTCTCCCTCCGCTCAAGGGCTACAAGAGGACCTTTGCTATGTACACCTCCTAACTAGTCCAAACAAAGCTGCAAAGTCAAAAATTGTGTTCCATGCATTTACCTCTATACATTTTTTGAGCCTACGCTTATAGTCCACTATAAGCGTAGGTTCTAGAATCATCTAATAAATGTCACCAGCAAAAAAGTGATTTTCCAAAAAATTATTTCTTAAATTATTTTCGATTTTCACCGGTTTTTACCGGAGTAAATGACAAAAATTCAAAACGCGATTTGACTGAGAATAATTATGATGAGAACTACTAGCATCACAAGTGAGGATAGGCTTGTTCTTACAATAAAAGCTACAGTAGCTACGTGAGTACGAGAGGAGGAGAAATAGCCGTAGGCCTATGTGTGATGGTTAGCCGGCAGAAATTATATGTATTTAAGCTCCCATTTGGCCCCGTGGGCCACAGCCCGGCGCGCCGAGTGCCTCCAGCGGCGCCGCCCACTGCACAGCTAGAGACAAACATCAGATACCTACAATGCCTTTCCAGTGATTTCCACTATCGCACAAAGTTTATACCTCAAAATTGCAATTAGGGTGTATACGATAAATAATTAGCGATATATTAATCACATAAACTATTGTCATTGCGGATATAACTCGTAATTGTAATTACAGACAACCGACATCAAAGCCTCGCATATAACTTTATAACACTGAGTCGAAACTTGAATATCGTTCACGATACATATTATTTGTATGTAAAGGTTCAATTTTATGTTCAAGTAGTTCGTTATAAAAAAATCACGTTCAGGAAATCTTACACCACTGTACTGTTTCTATTTATATTTACAACAACAATAACAACGAGTATTACTGTATTGGTTTCTAAAGCATAATATGCTTATGATTTATGATATTATCCTCCAAAGCGCAGCTTAAATAACTCACTACTAAAGGTATAGCAAATTCAAAATATTACAATCAGTTAAATGTTTATGTTATAACATTTAAATTGTATAACTATATCACACACTAAAATCAGAACTCACATTTAAAAATGTTAAATTCAAAGCCACCACTCCGGCATTAAAAAATCCAACCTACAAGATAAACACTAAAAGAGTTTTAGGTTGATGATTTATCGGGGGAAGACTGAATAAGCAAGCCAGTTTGAATACAGATGACGGTTCGGATAAGATTAGGCAGGTGAATTGCAAATGTAATCAAATTACCTTAGAAACCAATAAACCTTCTATTCCGCGGGAAACCAATGCGAAACTCATTAGTTATTCATTTTATCGGGTACAAAACCTAACTACACCAACCATATTGTTTAAAGTTTACCAGATTAAAAAGTTAGTTAATGTTTTAAGAACCGAACAAAACCGATAAATAAATATGAATAGGTATTTGTATACGTAACAAATTGTACCATATATGTGTTCCATGGGTTTCTTATCTCTTTTGCCAAGTGGCATTTTTTAACGTTTTAATCGGGAACGGTCTAAAACCGGGTCCTGTAACTTACGGCGACCTTTTGTTAGACAGCATCATTAATTCATACCCAAATGACAAATGGCAACAGGACCCAGTTTCGATCTTGGTTAGGATTAGAAACGAAGGCGAACCTCGTGTTTTGAGGTGATCACTTTATTTTCTGGGCTATCCAGTCCATTTTTATCCAGTATTAGCGATTTATCCGCTATAACTATTTTGGAAACTATCTTGGAGATTATAATTATCATGTTTTCAGCGAGGAGCCTTCGTGCAGTTAAGGTATTTACGTACATAGATGTTAGAGGTTCTACTTTTGTTCCCACGACAACTTTGACCCTTCAGCAGTAATGTTTTACATCAACCTTTCTTCCAGTTTGTCAGTAGGCATTGCGGGTTTGGTTGGCCGGTACCCACATGCTGTTGACAGTAGTGGGCGATGTATGGGCGCCCGGTGCCCGGTGGTAACCATGCGCTAACAGGCGTTGTGAGCTTGAGAGGTTTCTACCGGCAGGTGCCTGTCCTCCTACGGCCCGCAGTGTATCCTTCCACGGCCAACTGGAGTGGACAACTCGCCCACGACACGGGAGCACTTCCTCTACGGCTCTGCGCACTACGTTGTCTGCGCACTGATATATGTTGGGAGATCACTATGGTCAAGGGCGAATCCAGGCCAATACGAACGTGTACTGCTGCATTTGACAAGACTCGTTTCTACATCACTCGCAAAAGGCCTGACGTGGCAAATAGTTCGCCGAATGTTTGGACAAGTCAGATTCGCCCTTGTTCGACGATACTGAACTCCCACTATCAGAGAGCTGGGTATAACATTGTGGCAAAAAGAGATTGCTCTGAAACAATGTACATGGTTTGTCAAAACTATATAGTTGAAATGTGGAAGCTTTATGGAGGGATAATGATGGACTCAGTTGTGATTTTTTTTTGTTTTTAGAGCAATAAGGCTGACTCAGAACAAGTCAGTTTATTAAAGAGCATACAATAAAATCAGAGATTTAGGACTTGCCCGAAATAATAATTCTGATTGCTTATACCAAGAGGTCAGGATAATAATTAAGCCGATTAACATACGACTGGGACTTCCTGGTGTTTTTCGTAATTACAAAAATATCTCTTATTATTCCTCTGGCAATTTCCTAAATGGATACAATTTGTTAACTGTAAACACTGAAGGAGTGAAGGAAGCAATGCAGTTCATGTGTAGGCCTAAACACTGAAAAAAAAACTCAATGAATAAATTAACAAGCTAAATATTTATTAATACAAGATCTAGTTGCCAAGTAGGAAAATAGCTTGTTCAGATTGATAGTAAATGAGGTAGGGTAAAACATAATCAGAGAAGAGTAGAGTCGGTCCTGTTCGACAGCGTTTCCCAGGAGGCGGCGCCGATACTGCAGATAACTGACAATAAGCTTAGAGGATTGCTTCTGACTGTCCCCGGACGCTGACTACAGTGCACTTCAATCCAAAAGTACAGGTTTGCATTAGTTATCAATAAAGATCATTATCTTCTTAATTAATGGTTGATCTGGCAGATTATGTCAGAATGTTTGTAAAACAATGTTGCTTTAAGAATGCATTAAATATTTTTTTATGAAATTTTCTTCATAAAAAACGGCAACGAATTATTAACAAGTATAAATTTCATTACCACTATGTCAGGTTCATGCCAGGACCAAAATTAAGAAGAGACTTAATTACAGTGGGTCAATTGCATGTAATATCACTTGTAATTGATCTCATTTTCAATCTGCAGTGATTGTTTTTTTAATGTAATTTGGTATAATAAACTGAATAGGAGACAAGGGTACGCATTATCGAGAGCTTAGTCAAACTAAGTTAACATTTTGTTAATGACTGACAGAGGTATATCTATCTGAACCAACGATGATGCATTCGACAGTATGCGTAGTCAATTGTAATGCCTAAATAAACCCTACTGTAATAAAAAGTAAATTCAAGATCGCTTGCTATATTTTTGTTGCCATGATGAAAAAACGCTCGGTCTATAATCCGATGAAGAAAAGTTCCACCGCCATCGCTGCTTATATTTCGTCGTCCACAATGAAACAACTGATTAATATTAATGCCGTCCCGGGGCCTCTCTCTGGATCTTAAGTTATTCTT
The DNA here is from genome assembly GCA_035578135.1 of Flexamia atlantica. Taxonomy (NCBI): domain Eukaryota; kingdom Metazoa; phylum Arthropoda; class Insecta; order Hemiptera; family Cicadellidae; genus Flexamia; species Flexamia atlantica. Next base: position 28,564,045 of record JAQJVK010000012.1, read on the forward strand.
TGAATATTAAACACTTAACAATTACTTTTTATATTACTATGTTCTTTCCAAGAGTCATTTACTTTACGTCAGTCGATTAGCTAGACTCCTTGGGCTTGTTTGGTTGAAATTGATTTTTTCCTGAAAAATCAGCTATTAAAACAATAACTTCTCCAAATATGCCTCATCCCTTTAAATAATCATCATGATTACTTTTAAATATATAGCTTTATAGCTCCTTTATGCCTAATCCCTTTAATCCCTTTAAATATTCCTAATCCCTTTAAATAATCATCATGAATACTTTTAAATATATAGCTTTATAGCTCGAACCTTTACCTTCACATCCTATTCATAAACAATACTAAATAAATAAAAAGGCGAGATTACAAACGAAGTCTGTAGCTAACAATGTACCTCCGAATCGTATGAAATTATACCCTGGAAAGGGGAGAGATTCAGATCAGGGAAAGACATTGTTTTCTCCGACTCCGGTAACACCTGACCTCCCGACGATAACTGGGGAGTCACGAGCTGGCTCCGACCCCGAGACCCAACGACCTTGCAGCGTCCTGCCGCTTCCTACAGGCGAAGTGGTTTCGACGAATCATAGTCTCAATAAAATAAATAATAATAACTTATCGGCTGCAGATCGAAAAGGAACGTACTATGGGGAAAGTTGTACTATCAAATTTCTACATAGTACCTGGTAGACTGAGCTTTCATCGGTAATATTTTATATTCACCTGATCATCCAATTACTACAAAACAATTGATAATATGTATATACACTTTTTTATTACTCCATGCATTCTTTGTCCTACACACAGTATTTTTCCTAGATGGCTGTAGTTTGTTTAAAGTTATTATTACTTTATTTTTTTCACTTTCCTTGTTTATTTCGTTGCTATTGTGGCAACTTTAACTTAACTTATAAGGCAATGTTAAAATTGTACAACTATATAATCCATTTTATTAGGTTATTAGATTTTCTTTGGCCAAGTAATCTGCAAAAAACGTTTTTAGTGATAAATTACTAATATCCATACTTTGAAGGAAATCCTCGGACCCATTTCTGAGATAATTGTGCAAACAAGCAAGCAAGTACGCACGCACGCAAACAACATTGCTCATATAAGAGTACAGGACAATACTATCGCAAATATTGCTACTTGCACAAAAGAATAAAATAAAGTGGAACAATTTCAAGTCAGTTTAACTTTGTGAAAAATATAATTAGCAGCATTAGCCGGATGTAACACTGTTAATAAAGTACTAAACAATTCTAGTATTTCACAATGGGAATAAACTAATCGCTTACATCACAAAACATATCACAAAACATAAGACCAAATAACACCCGAATAAATACAATCAAACAAAGAATAGTTCTATTGTTCTCTCACCAGCGACAACAATCTGTCTGTCCGTCCGTCCCACTTTTGTTGAACATTAATATTAATGCCCCGTCCCAGACAGCCCTTGGACAACATCTCGAGGAGCCGAGATGCCACCTCGACGATATCAAGGGATTGTGGACGTTTATTTGTCGACTTACTGTCATCGGACATAACAGATAAACGGGATAATTTATATAAACAATCATTAATACCTATTGTTTTATGACAATTAGTGGGCATAATTGTAAATCATAAATTTCTTGTTTTCCATAAAAATAGTTTTTATTTTAATATTCTGTCTTAAATTAACCTCTGCTTCATTTATTAGTCTTGTTGGACTTACTGTCCATCTAACTATACCATCTTGCGTAACATTTTCTGTCTTGCATTCAAACCAACAATTGGTCACAAAGAGTTAAAGCCTTGTAATTGCTTTACATTTTTTCGAAAACTTCTGCTTGACAAACCTTTACTTTAATCAAACGTGTTTAGTTGCTTAATAAACTGTACTAAGCTCTTCCAACTGCATACGAAACCCCATCGCGCATAATCAGATCGTATTTTTTTTGTGATACAGTAACTGTTGGGACTTGTAAACATGTATGAAGTGGATTAACTAACTCGTTACCAACTGCTGTGGGAGGATTTGACGGAAGATTGAGGCTCTGATGTATCTTGGATTACTCACCCACACAGCCAACTTACTGCTAGAGAGCGCTGGAACCAATTTATTATAACTTTTGATAATTACTCAACATAAACAAGTTTCACCAAGGTTACTGTTATGCTAAAGTTACTGAAATAGACATTCCACTCCTTCTGTAAGAAATGTGTCAGGTTTTGGTTTTCAGAGCCTTCAGGATGAAAAGGAAAATCCTGCAACCTACTGAACCTAAACCTAACGTTCCTTGTTTTTGTAGGACGGAGGTCCTCCGTCACCGTAACAAACATTGATGTTTTACGTCATGTTTGTGTTGCCGAACGTCGGAACGTGTTGCCGGTATGTGTATTTATTGAGTTAAAAAAACTTACGTCACTTTCTTCAACGGCCAAGCGATGCAGCAATCTATGTTATATGAGTTAGTATACTGAAGATGATCTGAAAATTGAGCCGCATCCATCATCTCACTAACAAGTAACTGGCGTCACTTGCTTCGACACCGATGCAACAATCTATTTCATGTAAGTATACTGTAAGTTGGATACTGAAGAAGATCTGAAAATTGGACCGCATTCATCATATCACTAACAAGTAACTGACGTCACTTGCTTCAACCGATGCAGCAATCTATGTTACGAGAGCATATAGGCCTACTAAATTCGTTGGTTGGATTCTGAAGATGATTTGAAAATTGAACCGCGTCCGTCATATTATAGACCCTCAAAGATTGTTAGACTAAGTAAATCAAATATGTATATTGTCAAATTCAAGTGCTACAGTTTAGAAATCGTGACGTTCTCTTGAGAAAGACGAAATATATAAGTAATATTAAAATTCAGACTAAAATCAACATCGAAGTCATCAAAGAAATTTACCTTATTTAGCAACAAAATCATCTTCAGTGCCCTTTAGAGTCACTTGGAAAAAGGAGCGACGAGGAGCTTAATATTTATAAAGCTATTAATATTTATACTCTTATCTCGCTGAGGCAGACCTTGCTTACTGCAGATGTACGTGAAAGCATCACACGTTTTATTGCAATTACTGCTCTGAATACTGGTGGGTTATCGATCAATACTGAGGTGTTTTCGACGAGAATATTCTACCACATTAGGAGAACACTGAAGCCAAAACAATGAGTTAATGAAATATTGGGTAAACTATTATTAAACTATTGAGTTTTTATTTAATGTAGTTATTTGAAATTGTATAATCAACTAGAAAAGAATCCTGAATTGACTCACATATAACAAACTACTATTCTTTATGAACGCCCGCAAACACTTTAAACAAACAACAGTCTCAGATGAGAGGCCCTGTAATGACTTGTATTTATAAACCTCCTGCGGAGAGTTGGTAAATTACAGCGTAGGAGGCAATTCTGTGGTAATATCGAGATTACATTCCCCTTAACGTGGGCGAGTCACTTATATATTCTGTACTTATTTACAACTTTCCGCATGACTTAATCTCAAAAGCAAGAATCAAACTGTTATAGTGAAAAGCGCTGGATTAGTAAAGTTTTCCATTAACTAGCCTTGTTGTGTTTTTTGTGGAACTACGGATTTGTTTTAATGTCTGCTTGTTGAGTGTCCTTCTATTGAATTAAGTCTTAAACATAGCCTAAGTTAACACGTTTCGATTTAAACATATTATAGTTAAAATATATATTTCTTAACATAATTTCATACTTACTTTTAAAAAATAATATAAATTTAAAAATTGTTTGTTCTTTTTCAGATTTTTCCAAGATGTGTATTTTGTTTTACGGTTATAGTTATATGACGGCGACTTTAATTACTAACTGAATAAATCATACTTTTCAATAAAGTATATAGCAATTTTTAAAGGTTTATTTTGACAAATGTTAAATTACAGATCGAAACAAACTGACAAAAAATAAAATGGGGAAAAGCAATGGAAATTAGGCGACGCATGGTCCTGCAGGCTTGTTCGCGATGGCGCGTTGTTAAAAAAGAAATTTTGCGTGCTGTCCAAATAACAGAAAATAAATACCAAACTTTTACAAGCAAAACGCTAAAATCAACTTGAAATATGCTAAGTTAAGGCATTCTTAAACTTAAACGCGTTGAAGAATGGAAAAGTTTTTTGATTTACTTTACAAAATCTTTAAGTGACAAAGTAACTTTCTACCAGTCGACCGTAGTAGGGCAGTCCATACAGCACGGGTTGATGTAGGGCACGAGAGGCGGGGCGCGGCTTCCTGTCAGGCCACGGACCGTCGACCACGGACGGAGCCGGCGGGCGGAGATCCGGCCCGGGGGACCATAGCACACGCCCGCCCCCGCGACACCGCGCCACGCATCGGTAACGGATGGCAAAGGAACTTAAATTTGTTGTAAGGAAAAGTAAAAACCCATGAATCATCGAATTTTTTGATAGGCCTAAATCGTAACTCACAATTGTGAGTGCTCCTGGTTTTTGTCGGTGCCCGCGACATTTTGAAAAGAGGGAAAATGAATTGGTTTTTAGGGAAAGCCGTTGAAAATAATAAGATTTTTTGAACGAAAAGGGGGTTGAATTTAAGAACTACTATCGAACAATTTAGAGCCGATGACAAACACGATAACCATTACCTAGAGTTACATTAAGAGGATATACTGGATTTTTATTTTCTCAATAGAACTTAACCTTGGTGTAATTAAGAGCTTTTTTAAGATTAATTCTGAGATAAGTGCTACTCTTTACTGAATTTATAAACCTAAATTTGATCCTAACAGTTCTGATTGACAATATTTTCTCCTACTGTAAGATCAAATTAAAAACTACTTAGGAAATGAAATGTTGCATTGTAGTCCCCTTCATCGGACTAACACCCAAACCCGACCACTTAACATTCGATAACTCTTATGGATAGGAATCTTACTAGATCGTTATAAAGTTTTTAAGACGACTCAGCGTAAGTTAACTTCAATTGAGTCGAATAAGAAGTTTGGAGACCAGCCTTCTTCCATTCCAAGGACATCGAAAATTCTGTCGAGCCAGGCGGAGAGTGAAAGCTACCCGAAAGCGCAGTGTGTAATTATTGTCCGGCAAGATTCCCATTTATCATGACGAAACCACGAGGTAGGCCCGGCCGCGGGCGAGACTGGAATTCTGATAATTCCAGGCTTTTGAATGTCTACATCGAACCCGGACTGACATTACCTTACATTATGAGAAATTTAAGACCGGTTCAATTTATACAGAAGTAACCGTAATGAGTTTATTTAAATTATCTTCAGTTTTACACCCAGCTTATTGACTTATGAACAAAATGTTGAGTTATAACATAACATAGAGATACTGCAAACAGTACAAAACAGAACATTACATCTATCTAAATAATTTAATTATTAGTGGGACTCCATTAGTATACGGAGCGTTGAATAATCATATACTAAGTTATAAGTGGTTGTCCTATGTTGATCAACAACATTTAAGACCGTTAGAAGCCAAATCAATTCGGGAACGAGTTACAACTTCTACGGTCTGGGTTCTGCTAGGTTATACAGTTTGAACGTTTTTGATCTCCTTTCTTCTTCAGCACTTGAATCGGTTCAAATAGCATTCTGGTTACATCTATTCAATGAATTTTAAGGAAATTCTGACATATTCCAAATAAATAATTCAACTGAATAAACGTTAGTAAATACATTATCAGAAATTACTGATGCAATTACGTTGATGGGGAGGGTTGTAGCATTGACTTTGAATCTGAGGCAGACATTCCATCAATTGTATCAATTGTGTACCAGATTTTGAGTGAACCAGGATTGAAAGAGCTCCTACTTATAGTGAATTCCCAACAGAGTGTACTATCACCTTTTAATTTAAGTATCAGGACCAGGTAATATGTCATTTAGTGACACATAAAACAAGCAAAAGTCAATTAATTATTAATTTATGCAAGATATAATACAAGTTGTTTAAATAAATAGCTAAAATAAGGGGATGATAGAAGCAAACACCGTTAGTAATCAATAAAACTATGTCAATTTTAAATTCTGGGTCACCCAGCTACAGCTGGGCAAAACTAGCTACAGCTGGGCCATAAAAATGGGAGGTCTAAAAGGTTGTAGTAAATATGTTGTAGTGAATAACTATCACTTCAAGTAGAGATTAAACTAATGTATTGTGTAAAAAGCAAACCTTTTTCTCTGAATCGGAAACCACTGATAAATCTACTAGCGGCTGATTAACCATCTGGAACTCTCCGCTAAGCGTGAATAGGTTTACAGTTTGATGTTTAAAAAACCAATAACCTCTTTTAAATTGTCGCTGAAAAAGAATGCAAAGTAATTTCTTTTGAAAGAGCGTCTGATGTTTGTCTCGCCACCATTAAGGACTTTTTTCTGTGAACCGTCAACAATCGACAATCAATAATGGCGGCCGCCGTGTATTGGAGCGTTTCAACTTCTACATTATTGAGTGTTTCCAAACTGTTTTGTTCCGTCTATTATTAGGTAAAAAATATACGTTTTATGTGTCAACTTATTGGTGCTGACTTTTTAATGATGTAGGTTAAAGTTAGAGGCTGAATTACTCTTGAAACACCAAAATATGTGTAAAACCTTCTTGATAAAATATCTTTGTTTAGAGCATTAGATTCATTAATATTGTTATTTTTATTTTTTCTTGCTGTATTCCTTTATGCCAGAGTGACCTTATAGTTTAACTTAATTCCTTGTGTATTTTAAGTCTTTCCAAAATATTTTGCAAGAGGCTGAATTGAAATGTTTGTTTTGTAAAAAATTACTAAACGTCACACTGTCCTCTACATATTGTGAAAAATCTCAGCTGGTTCTGGATTTCATTTGTCACTGACATGTCAATTAATTTTTCAATAAGAAGAAGAAGGAAGCAGATTGATTAATAACCTGAAGACCTGGGTTTGGACCGTTTCCAACCAACGATATAAAATGTCATTAGTAATGAACGGCACACAAACCAAATGCTATGGGATCAGTGGCTGATAACCTTAGATTCTGAGGGCTGTATATTGAACTCAGCAACTTATTAATATGCACCCTCTAAAATTAATAAAAAAATTATTGGCGAGTCGTTATTAATCACTGACTCAAAATTGCATCAGCACATTGAAGCAAAGCTAAAAATAAAGTGATTATTTTCCGTCCCAAAATACTGCATTGCACGGATAAAACAATGCTAAGATGCAAATTGGTAAACGTTTTACAGTGAGTTTATACACTTTTTTTCAATCCTACTAAGAAAAGGAAGGTTACCTGGTATTTAGAAATTTCATGGAATAATTTACCCTCGTAACTTTGACATTTTCTTAGTAACGACCGATAAATTTATATTTATGCTCTGATTTTACTGTACGTACCAGGGTAAGGTAATTATGGCTACATCTTCAATAAATATCTGAACCACACACCATTAAAACAACGTTACATATACATTTTTCGGATTGATTTTTTAGCTTAGGGTAGTAGCGTTTCTCATTAAACTCAATATTTATGTATAAAGTTGGTCCTGTGACAAAGTACACTTTCGGCCAGTTGACAGCGAGGTTACAGTTGACAGAGGCCAGCGACGTAGACAGTAGACAGTTCGCGTCATGTAATTGGTCGTGACAGGTCATCTTCAGCCGAACGTTTCTTTTCCTTTCCTTTCAACAATTAAATTGCCTTTATTGTCGTCCATCCGTCTGTTTGCTCGATTGTCTTCTTTAAGTGAACAATAACATATTTTATTTTCTTATTAGGTCGGTGGTCTGTTTTGGTATTATCAAAACAAAAAAGCCATTTAAAACATAAATATATGTATGTCAATACTAAAAAACTTAAATGGAATAATAATTCCTAAATCATATAAATAATAGACCTTAAAAATGTACGTTTACAAAATAAACTTATTTACCGGTATTTTAGTGCTAGATAATTAAATTTTATATAGTTAATTGTTTAATTATTTTTAAAGGGGGGGGGGGTATAGTCGAAAACACACTGTATGGACAGTTACCGTACTATACTGTATACCGTAGATTATTCGATATACCAATATATATATATAAACTAGATTTTTTAATACATTTTTCACGACACTACTACTATGAAATCACTTATTTTCGCTGTATACTTATCACCTGCGAAACTTCATCTTTACGGAAAATATGTTTACCATATTTTTCACTTATACAAAAATACAGTGGACGCCCTATGAAAACCCCCACTTTCCACTTTTGTTATGAAATATGCTCTAAGACAATTTTGTAATGCGCATCGGTGAAACGTTGAAAATAGACTCGTCAGGACGAAAACTAATAAGTAATAAAAAGAATAGACCTATGCATTCGAATCACATTTAAAGAAGAAAAATGCTCATTAAATGCTAAGGTAAAGGATGCTGAAAATAAAATATATAACACTGGATATGTGGCTTCAAATGGATGACGTATTTTACGAGCACACTCATCCAACAAAGGTTTTTGGGGTTTTATTATGAGCGCAAAGACGGATCCATGCTTCTCAAATAAAATTATCAGTGATTTAACAGATTTCAAAATGCTCCAGAATGTAATTTGTGGTAAATTAAATTACCAGACTATTGTTAGCAGGGGGCCAAAATTCCCTGACGCCCACTTTGGATACGCCCCTGATTTCTTAAATATTTAATTAAAATTGCTGTAAGCAGATCTTTGAGGGACAAACCTGATCATACGCCTGCTGATCTTTTGGATAATCCCAATGGGAATTCGCTTACCACTCAATGACTACTAGATTATTTGAGGTCATTTTTACCTCATCTAAGGGATGTGAAAACCTGGAGCGACGAGGACTATAATTTCATTCTTCTTGCGTTACTTGAAAAGAGCCCAACTGTAGAACAACAAAGTAGGTTACTCACCTCAGTAATCAATAAAAGAAGAGTCACGAAGAGAAGAGTAAATCCAACATGAGGCACTTTTCACACACTAAGACACGTGATGTAAAGCACAACTTGAATACGAGTGATAAAGCTAATTAATACTCGAGTAAATTTTACTGGCCTGCTTATTCACTTGGCTAGCTTTTTCACAATAAAATAAAATACTGAGTATTTACACTCTCTAAAACTGCAGTAAACACCCACAGTAATTTATCCTACAAAACACTTCACTCAAGACCGAAGCACCGGATTGAGGTTATGTTCACAATTCGCCAGCTGTTTACAAACAGCTGTGACAATATTCCCGCGCGCGCGCACTCCGTCCTCGGCGCTCGCTCGGCGCGACTGTGGCGTAGACGGTTGTCTAATCACAGGCCCGGTGGCCTTGGAAGGGGGGCAACGCACGGTTCTCTTTTTTCCCCTGTTATTTATCCCCTTCCTCTAGTGGTCCTATCCTCTACACCTGTGCCGTGTAAGGATCGCCGGGTCGTTGCGCCGCCAGACATGGAGATTCCGGCACGTGCTGATGCCTCCTTGGGGCCGATCGATCCTGCGGCAGTCTGGATGTGGCTGTAATCATGTTTTAGCCGAGGGGGTAAGAGAAGTGTTTGATACACAGACTTTTTAATCAAGTATCCCTGGTGATATTTGATGTTTTTAATGAAAGTCGAAAATATAAAGCCTGAAGGAGATGTCGAAAACTAAAAATTGAAATGTTCAACGATATCCAACCGTGGAACAAAGGCCTAAAGCCTAAATTGTGTAACGTGGAATGTCGTGTGAAGTATTTCATGATCAGTTATCAAGAAGTGCAGACTTACACATAAAACCACCGATATTATTTCCACTCGAGGACAAATTTATTATTAACACATAATGTGGGAGATTGGATTGTTGAGGACGTAATGATAGATACTCTGATGAGTAAAAATAAGTTTCACGACTTTTGGTATCGGGAATCTAACCCTGTTGTCAGAAGAGAATCGATCTAGAACAAAACTAGAAAGGTAGCAAATAGCCAGGCGGACCTGGACTAAAAACACAGCTAACAGAGAACTGTAAAAGCAGTCAAATCACAAAATACTGAAAACAAATGCCGATAAAAAATGCGCTGAAACCAGTACAGAACAAATGAGAACAGGAGTATAACTACACCCAACAATAGTGTCATAGTTCATCAAGACCTCTTGCATTTGCTGAGAAAAGACGAATCTGATTGCTGAAATGTCAAGAAACGTGCCTTTACCTTTACTAAGTGACGGGAAATGTTCGCAAAAATATAATTATTAACATTATAATCTCACGATCACCAGTTGCCAATAATGTTCGTCAAAGAAACACGTCAATTTTGTAATCTGTCAATTATTTTCAATTATATTTTTAGATGAAAATGGGTTATGACTTATGGCAGCCAGTTAGTTACGATTTTACTTCGAGTCGGGCCCTAAGATGGCTTTCCTTTCTGTTTAAAAATTCTTAGTGGTTGATAGTAGTGTAAGGGTAAGAATACATTCAAGAAACGTACGCTGGCATTGTGTCGCATAGCTACCAAGAATGACCAGTTGTGTACTCAACTTGATTCATTCTTGTCTCCCCGAAAACATTGATTTCTGACTGAACTTGGATACACAGTTATAGTTTCGAGCACTGAAGTGTATTTTGGATTGTCCTGGCTGGTCCAGCACGGAGTTCCATTAGTGTACATTAGTACATTATATGGTATTTCCCTAAGGATACCTCTGAAAGGCGGAGAGCATGAGACGGATCTTTCCACAAAATAGAGGGCTCCGAGATTCAGGTGACGTTCCTCCTGGGTTGTCTGGGAGAACCTAGGAGTTCAAATAGGTGAGTCGTCTTGGAGGTTCAGCAGAGTCTGTAAGACATGTTGGGGGTAATCTGGGAGAACCTAGGAGTTCAAATAGGTGAGTCGTCTTGGAGGTCCAGTAGAGTCTGTAAGACATGTTGGGGGTTGTCTGGGAGAACCTAGGAGTTCAAAATAGTCGTCTTGGAGGTCCAGCAGAGTCTGTAAGACATGTTGGGGGTTGTCTGGGAGAACCTAGGAGTTCAAAATAGTCGTCTTGGAGGTCCAGTAGAGTCTGTAAGACATGTTGGGGGTTGTCTGGGAGAACCTAGGAGTTCAAATAGGTGGGTCGTCTTGGAGGTCCAGTAGAGTCTGTAAGACATGTTGGGGGTTGTCTGGGAGAACCTAGGAGTTCAAAATAGTCGTCTTGGAGGTCCAGTAGAGTCTGTAAGACATGTTGGGGGTTGTCTGTGAGAACCTAGGAGTTCAAAATAGTCGTCTTGGAGGTCCAGCAGAGTCTGTAAGACATGTTGGGGGTTGTCTGGGAGAACCTAGGAGTTCAAATAGGTGAGTCGTCTTGGAGGTCCAGCAGAGTCTGTATAAGACATGTTGGCAGGTCTTCTCTCTTCCTTCAAGAGCTAAGCTGACTGACTATGTCAGTTTCCATCATTCCCATCTCCGCATTTCCCTCCTTCCGTATATAAGCTGCATATCTCTAAAGGGAGACCTTATACATTCACATGAGTCACATGAGATAATTTGACCTTATTTCATGTCACATAACATATTACCATTACTACGTACAAGAAAATTACAGAAGGTACGTCGGTTAACGTTTTATTTGAAATTGTATTGGAATTACATGCAATTACCTTATGAGAAGCAATTTCAGTACGATTCTTTGGGATATGGTCAAACGCCGTAATTCATGGTTAATTTTTAATGCCATAATTATTTCATTCATCAAACAGGAAATACAACACATTACACCTTGCGGCTCATAATACAACAAACATTTTTTATCTTTAATATTGTACGGGGTTTCATTAAGTTTCTAAATAATAAGGAAATGCACTGAACTGAACATAAATAATTTTTAAATAAACATTCAAGGGCCGGTCAATATTAATTTAGAGATTGCATATGCACTTTGAATGTACTGAACAGAGCGTCAGCTTTGAATAAAGTGAAGCGGTGTTAATGTTAAATGAAAATATCTCTGAAATAAAATATGCGCAAGCCATTATGGGTCGCATCGATAATGGTTCTTCCGGGACATTAGGTCGCATTTCGGTTGCGTCGACGCCATCACATTTAGCCGAGGGCATCGCTATTGCATTACGATAGCTGCTTTTTCATTTTTAAAATTAATTACCTTAGAATTGAATAAGTAATGTTTATTTCCCAGAATACCGGAATGATGGTCTTTTAAAGTTGTGATTGGCCAATTAAACTGATATTTTTGGTTTTTTTTTGCATCGCAATCACAACATTATCACTCTTTTATTATTGGTCATCATAACTTATAGTGCTTCATCATCAAAATTCACATATTTTCGAAATAGTTATGTGAGATCACTTTCTTTTGTGATACATGAATGGGCAATTGTCATTTCTAAACTCCTTTCTTTATGGAGATTTTCATTTCGTAGTTATACATGGGTGATGTATTAAACTTTGCAAAGCAGAACACTTTGTTGTCCAAAGACTTTTATTTGTTACTTAAATACGGATAGGAAACTAATTAACTAAACATAATCAGACATAGAATTTTACTTTTTAAATTTATATGTGTTTGGGTTTTTAAATCCCTAAGTCATCTCTATGCTTGTGCCTCATTTAATTAAGTTATACATTGCTTTAAGGTAGAGTAAAGTGAACTGAAAAACTTTTATTTCAGTTAAATTATTATAATTGTTTACACGTATAGCCTAATGAAATGGTTAAATGTTATTGAAAACTATTACTCCCTGATTCTTTTTCTTCCTTTGTTCATGCACTTGTAGGCAATAAAAAAGCAGGTACAAATAAAATTTGGGGAAGTAACGTCAACAAATCAGGTTTTTTTTAATGATTATGCATTATTTAGACATCAAGCTTAGTAACATAAATTTTTGTATTTAAAATAAACACTAGGGAAGAAATTTTCAGTCATGATATGATGTTTGTGTTGTTTCTTTTTAATATTTGATGAATAGAACGAACATCTTCATACGCAGTATTGAATGTAACCTACGTACTGAATGACACGTTCAGTACTCATTTTTTATAATACTGGAGAGACGATGAGGCGCCAAGATAGCGACTGCTGTTGAGGCAGGCCAGGGGGCCAGGGCGTGCGACACGTCACTGATAACGTTATCAGCGACTGACACGTACCCGTTATCAGGGAGGAAGTGGAACAACGGTAACTGTTATCACGAGGCAGACAGGTACATTCAGACTTGCCGATATACTGACCTACATTGTTATCGGCATACACTTTGTGTAAAAGCAACACCACGCTGAACACCACAGATGAAGTATATAATCTAAATAATTCGTAAGTGGCAACACTTAAGAAACCTCCCTACCCACGGCAGCTTTCGTTTTTCTGCGACACTAGCGGCGACTTTTGGAACTTCGGCTCCAAAAGAGCCTAAGTCAGTGAAAATTGCGATGTAAGGTTTCGCGCGGACCCATTTAGCGCCCGTATTTTTTAACATATCCATACTATGCGATATCATTTAAATGAATGATACTCTAAACTACTGGAATTGCTTTTTTATTTTTTGAAAAAGGTCATTAAACACTATATTAATGTCCAAAGTTGACTATTTTAAATTGATTATAGAAAAAAAAACTATTTAAGCTATCGAAATTCCAAATAGCAATTCTATTAGTTTGGACATTTCCTGTTACAACGATATTGAATTAAACGTTTTCCCTTATCTCATGTGGCGTCTATACGGGTCCGTGTGAGAGCTGTTTTTTGAAAATTTTGGCTGGGTGGGGAGGACTCTTAAGTGTAAATGTCTCGACAAAAAGTGAATAAAGTAAAGTGAAACCGCTGAAGTAAAGTGAATACCTATAAATGACGTCGGCAAATTCGCCTTGAAATTTTCAAAATGGTTTTAAGTTAATTATAGAAATATTAGTCCATTATTTGTTATTTTTAGTTGTTATGAATAAACTAGCTGTTGCGTCCGTCATTCGTACGAGTCGGACGACATTAATTAACCGTAATCAATTGAATTTGTATTTTTATCTATAGTAAGTTACCACCAAGCAGCTGATATTGCTTCTGCTCAATAAGGCCGGCCGACCGATGAATTAACCATCAGACTTGTCGAGAGTTATGGTATTATTATAGAGTTTTTTTCTGTTTCTCTTCTGTTAGGGGAACGGCAGTTGACCAAAATTCACTGACTGTTCGCTCAATGATCTTAACACCTCGCAGTTCAGCTGGACGCCGCCAGGGGCGTCACTTACTGCACAAATAATCTGAATATGAAAATCTTCATTTTACATCGTTACCCAGCTTAATTGATTCAATGATTTTAGTATGTGATTGAGAGTTGATTTTCCTAAAATAATATTTTACTTTGAGATTTAATTAAGTTATTGAGAAAAATGCATTTTTATGTACACTGGAGCCATGTACACTAGAACCGATTTCTGAGCATCGGTTTTATTGCACTTTTCAGCTGTGGCGGCAACGTATTTCATCCTTACTTTGGCAGTACGTATGGCCTACTAAAATTGAAACAATATAGCAAAGATTAGCATGGCCCCTTTGCAAGGGTGCTACGCAAAATCGTGAAGCGTACAATACATTTGTTTATAGGGTAATAGTGACTTACTTAGTTTATAAGGTTTGAAAATTTTGACTTATGAAATAGACGGACTGTAATAGCTATTAGCAAAAAAGTATAAATATTTTAGGGAAAATATGTAAGCTGAAGCATAATATATTAAAAGTTAGTAGTTTTTATTTATTTTCATTATTTTTCGAGAGGTTCGATTACACTTTTGAACTGTAGTGGTCACGATTTGATTTGTTCGTAGTGTTTGGAGCTATAGTTAAATAGATTTGCCATAAAGGATTGTGCATATTAGGTATTTCCTTATTTTTATTTATAAATCTTGTAAAGTCTAATTCTTCTTAAGAGTTTTTTTTATAAATATATATAATTTTTCAAAAACAATGATGGATTAAATAGTTAACGATATTTGTCCACAAGTAAATTTCCATAGCGCCAGTTCCTAACTTATCCTGTACTGAAATACTGACACAAACGCGATCTAAAACGTTGCACTCTTAGGCAAGCGAACTTATGAATATGCATGAATGTTAATTAATTGCTATTCATCTCGTTGCTGAGAATTAAAATTATGTTGGCGATCGTAAGTTTTCTAAACAATCCACGCTCGCAGGAATTTGTTTAAGTGCTGCAGTGTACTTAATTTTAATTTCCTGTGTCAATTTATATGGATAGTTTTACAATTTGAAATCTTTGAAATTGAGTGAACAATAAATTTTCTATATGAGCTTGGTAAAGGTAAAGGAACATAAAAATTGAAAATGTTTAAAGATCATAATAAGATGAATTATTACAGGATTTATTATCCACTACATATTAATTTGTTGTGTTCAGCACCAATCAATTTCACAAGTAAAATTCGTTTGGCTTCACTGTTATGCTGCAGCCCGGAAATTTTCACCTCTAACTTAAAACGTTGGTAATGGTACTTCCATGACTCCTTTTGTATGTCTTTTTTTCAAATCTAAACCGTGTCAAATCTCTAGCATCTGAATATTCTGCAGATAGTGTTGATAATGTGTCGTCGTTTACATTTTCACGCAACGCCATTGTAAAGTTATTACTAAAATAATTATATGAAATTAGTGAATACAAGTTTTATTTAATTGTCAAAAACTACTAGCAAAAAAGTAAGCGAACATTGTTTTGTTTTTCATATCATGTTTATATAATATGAAACACAGTGGTAATTATATCACAGTGGTTATTAACCACCCTCCACCCCCTGGATTATATGGACTCGTCGGATTCTTTATTGATGATGATCTTTTACCGAGTACACAGTGGAGCTGGTTTTTGTTTACATAAATGGTTAGTTTTCCAGTGCAGAATCATACTACTGCTATACCAGCAGTATATTTTCTTTGTAATTTTGACAAGTCCGATTACAAGACCAATGTCTGTTTCCGCTTCCAAGACAAATTATACCTAAACAAAAGAGGGCCAGCGATGGGAAGATGAATCGCAACATGATGTGCAAACCTTTTATGGACAAGCTTGAAAGTGACTTTTTTTAACTCAGACTCTAAAACCGTTATGCTGGATGCGCTTCACTGACGACACTTTTATGATATGGTACCGACTAATTGAACACATTTTTAAAGTCATTGAACAATTTTAATAGATTGAAGTTCACTTGGAACATTTTAACTGAATCTGTTATCTACCTAGATATTGACGTATTTATTAAAAATAATATGTTGAAACATAAAGAAAAAGCTTTTCAGCATCCACGTTATGACAGCTGTCATCCTTAATACGTTAAAAAGTCGATACCATGAAAAAGTCTTAGTAAGAGCTTAAAAACTATGCAGCGAAGAACAACGCCTAAAAGAATACAGTACACTCTCGATTATCCGAGCCCCGGTTATCCGAGACTCCGGGTTATCCGAGACTCCGGGTTATCCGAGGCAGCTTAACTTTTAACTAAAAAGTTAATATTATACTTTCCGTCTCTAAATCAAAGAAACCCAAACCCTTGAGACAACGACATTCCTAAATTGATTACTCAGTATCACCCACGGCTCCATAAAATGGAAAAAAAGATAATCAAAGTAAAATACAACGTTTTGCAAAAACCTCCCATTACAAGCAAAATATTTAAGTATCAGCCGAGAGTAGGTTTCAGAGGACCAAGCACCAGTTATTAAAGACCTTGTTTCAAAGCCAAAATTACCGCCCAGAAAAAAAAAAACATGGATTAAAACAATGCAAGAAACCCCGCTATTTCGTATGCAAACAACTAAGTATACGCCTATTTCGTCAAAAAAGCTGTAAGCAAAATCTTTTCTGTTATTTAATGCTTTACAGGTTTTGGAGTGCAAAGCCATTGCATAGATTTTCGATTAAAGTTATTATTAATTTTAGCGCAACGAAATACCCACAGTAAATTACTATCCGAGGAGTAATCATCTAACTAAAATAAGTTTCAACTTAGAAAGAGAAGTGGCCCTAAAACATGTCACTGAGGCACACCTCTACCAGTAAAAAATTGAAATACTATAAAACATGTTGTATTTAGGAACTCGAGGAGTACAGTGTTGCCACAGTGCCTAATCTATGAACAGTTTAAAAACAGGATAAACATTTCGCCCCCTTACCACCTAAATTAGACTTCGTTTTATATTAACGCTATAAATAACTATATTCTTAGGTTGTGTTCTTTTATTATCGCAGCTTTAACCTTTAGCATTAAGAATAAGAATACCATTATTGCCGTTTGAAATGATTACATATATTTAGCCAAATCTGGCTACATCGTGTTAGCACTAAGTCAAATACAATTAAACTTAAAGACATTATTGAATCTAAAATTGACCTAAGACAAAAACAAAGGATTTTAATAACAAGAACAAATATTATAGGGGTTAGTATAGTAGTGTGGTGGGTAGAAAAAAAGGCTAGAACATTAAAAGACTGTCTTACAGGTTTATAAAAAAACAGTAACCATCAATAATTCTCTCACATTAATTAATACCTATTTGACGATTAAACTGACTTAAAAACGTATATTACATGGTTTTAATGAAAATAACCCTTGTAGCGAGTAAAAGAAATTTTTGCTTTAGGTCGTTAGGTAAAGAAGCTGTCAGAAAAATGGTGTTGGCAGTGTCGGCTTTTTGGTTGTCACCAACACTGCACTGTTGTACGCTCGTGAATCTTCACACCTTGTAGTCCGGCTCAACGCCGCTTGGCGCGACACTGACGTCTCCAATAAACTGAACGCGAACTTCTGTATTTTAATATTAAAATACTTTATTAAAATAATATTACTATGTAATTATTGGTAAATTTTACTAAACTTGGATTAGGCTTTTAATTGGTTCAATAACTTGTATTTCAATTTGTTTAGAAAAACATATTTTAATAACATATTTTAAACTGAAAACCACTTGTAAACGCAGATTTTGTTGCGCAACACAGCTGGATATATACAAGGCTAGCGACCTCCTCCCTTGTACTTGCTTCGGCAGTACATATACTAAAATTGGGGCGATACAGAGAAGATTAGCATGGCCCCTGCGCAAGGATGACACTCAAAATCGTGAAGCGTTCCACATTTTTTAAAGATTTTTTGTAATGGGTATGTAAATTTATCTTTAAAAAACTATTGAGAGTTTTATAAGGAAAATAAATAATTATTTTTGGTAGAGTGAATTTTTTTGTGTGCACATTCGATAGAAGCTTTTTGATGTAGCATAAGAAATTTCCATTAAAATATCTTACATACATATATCTAAGACATATCAGCGAGACAAACTAAATGTTTTATGTATTTATTTAATTACTTGAAAAAGATTAATCATTTTTAGATTGATAAAGTATTTTTAAGTTGTATTACCAAATTTAAACCTGCTTGAGTAAAATGTTTGATAAATACATACTTACGGATTTCATATTGGTACCTATTCTAATTTGGTTTGTTTAGGTGTACAGTAGCTAACCGCGGGTATTATGTACTTGTCCTCTATACTGTGTATGGAGGAACATTTGCAAACAATGAAAACGTTTTAAATCCAGAAGAAAACAAGATTTTTGGCTAAATTGCGTCAAAGTAAATTAATTAGCGCTACCGCATTGTATCTTCTAAATACACGGACTCGATTTATTTTGAAATGTAATATCACTTCAAAATTTTATCTTTTTAATAATGGTGTATTAAATAATTTTATCTTAAGGATTGAAACCACAAAATTATACATTTGTCCGTTTAGCGGGTTTCCA